>CM032446.1:156046229-156311229 GCA_019049505.1 Pachyrhynchus sulphureomaculatus
TTCACTGAACTGGTTTAATATCTTATTTTATACCTTCTAGTTCCTGGCACCATATATTCTTCCTGCTATTTATGGATGCTACTAATTACAAAATTGAAATACATAATTTTAAAAATAAATTTGATTGAAAAGCTAATAACTTCTAGACACGCTTTAGCAGTTAATCTTTTGTAGCAATCATTATGAAATTAACCTTATAAATCTTATTTTCTCAGGAATTTCCTAACCTTCACGCATATCGTTGGAAAGATTATATATATATATATATATATATATATATATATATATATATATATATATATATATATATATATATATATAAAAATATATATATATATATATAAATATATATATATATATATATATATATATATATATATATATATATATACATAGCAGTATTATGTTCTTGGGGTAAGCGGTCTTTGGAAATGAACTAAAAAGTTTTGGACACCTTTTTAGCTAAGCCAAGCTTTCGAAAATATTTCATTTTCTTCATCAGGGCTACAATTACAGTAGATCATCAGTATGTTTGAGATTAAAAGTAAAGAATAACCCTATTTTATATGTAACATTAAAGTACTTACTGCTAAGTGGTGTTCAAAAATTGTTGTTTGTGGGGGCACTTTATTACACTTATTCATAAGAAAAAACAAGAAAAAATACTAGAAAAACTCGACATACTCTGGGAAATATAATAAATTTTTACTTCCTTTTGTTAGAATAGTACAGAGAATTTTGTGGTTGTAAAATGATTTCAATTTATAAAGGATTTTTTTGTTATGTTTTCTTGTCATTTTGCTAAGGGCAGTGTTTTTCTATCTCTTAGTTAAGTTGTTGTTAATTTATATTTGAAAGTAGAATGACGTTGACATTTTGTTTGATCGTTTTAAAGTTAAAAAATTAGTGAAAATTAGTGTGATTATTATCAAAGAGATATGTCAGAGATATTTTAAGAGTTTTCATTTTGACTGCCTATTTGTAATAGATTGGAGAAAATTAAACTCAGATCTTCAATATCAGTTTTTTTATTGATCGAGTTCGGTTCCAGGTGGATTTCCACCATCTCCCTAAAGATTCTCCTGCCGAGATTTCTCTCTTTACATAGGAATTTGGTTTCAGTAAAAATAAATTCATGTGAAAATTGGCTACTATGTTGGGCAAGCGCACAAGAGTTTTTCTTGAATCTGCAATCACTTTTGTGGGAAGTGATTCTGTCTTTTAGGACTCTAGATGTTTGTCCTATATAGATTTTTTCGCATTGAGAGCAAGAGATGCTGTAAACTACTTCTGAAACTTTTGTGATTTCATCTTTGTCTTTTAGACAAGTGAAAATATTGTTAATAGTTTTTTTGTGTTTAAAATCTATTTTTAAATTAGGCAATTGGTTGAAAAGTTCAGTTGTTTTTGTGGAGATTTCTTTTATGTATGGAAATGAAAAATAACATTTGATTCGGTTTTCAGAGAGGAAAACACTAATATCCGGTGTAAGATTGTTGTTTTGTTGTACAGGAGATGTGGTTGAGTAAAATAATAATTTATTTATTAATTACCAACATAGTAGCCAATTTTCACATGAATATAATTTTGCCGAAACCAAAAACCTATGTAAAGAGAGAAATCTCGGCAGGAGAATCTTTAGGGAGATGGTGGAAATCCACCTGGAACCCAACTCGATCAATAAAAAAACTGACATTAAAGATCTGAGTTTAATTTTCTCCAATCTATTACAAATAGGCAGTCAAAACGAAAACTCTTACAATATCTCTGACATCTCTTTGATAATAATTACACTAATTTTCACTAATTTTTTAACTTTAAAACGATCAAACAAAATGTCAACGTCATTCTACATTCAAATATAAATTAACCACAACTTAACTAAGAGATAGAAACACACTGCCCTTAGCAAAATGACAAGAAAACAAAAAAATCCTTTATAAATTAAAACCATTTTACAACCACAAAATTCTCTGTACTATTCTAACAAAATGAAGTAAAAATTTATTATATTTCCCAGAGATGAGTATGTCGAGTTTTTTTCTTATGAATAAGTGTAATAAAGTGCCCCCACAAACAACAATTTTTGAACACAGCATAGCTTTTATCATAAAATGTCACTAGGAATTTCCATAATCTCTAGAAACTTGAAATGAGTACTTACTTCAACTGGAATTCTCAGAAATCGCCTCAAAACGATTATCATGCGCAACATGGGAAATTTCTGAATGTATATATATATATATATATATATATATATATATATATATATATATATATATATATATATATATATGTATATATATATATATATATATATATATATATATATATATATATATATATATATATACATATATATATATATATATATATATATATATATATATATATATATATATATATATATATATATATATATATATATATATATATATATATATATATATATATATATATATATATATATATATATATATATATATATATATATATATATATATATATATATATATATATATATATATATATATATATATATATATATATATAAGACAACAGTGGTGGTAAAATGCATTCTTTCCTGCCACTACAATTAATTATGAATTTAAGAGGCCAGTCAGTATCAAATCACAGTTCAATCATTGTGGTTAATTCTGAAGGCCTCCCAATGATTGAATTTTGGTTCTGCTTTGTTCAAGAATTTAATTTGTTGTACTTATTGCTCATCATCCTCATGCTTCTTTCAAAGCACTAATATATTATCTCAAGTGAACAAAAAAAAATATAGGGCCCTCATTTTCTACTAATCTAATAGAACAATTGCGCAGACACTGCATTCCATATAAGAAAATATTTTTGATTATATACCGATTATACTAAAAATCTGTAATAATTCTTTTTTTTTAATGACATAGTCACCCAGTGTGTTAAGAAATTAGAGTGTTATCGATTCTAGTACACCTCATATAGGCTACTCTATATTAAATTAAATTCATCCAAGATATTGGTTTCGTAAAGTGACAATTTGACGTCAGTAGCAAATAGCTTGTAAACGATATGTTTTCAGCAAACTGACTAACATATCTCCATCTTAGTTTTTCATTTTCTATTCAAAAATATATAATATATATTTATGTATATATATATATATATATATATATATATATATATATATATATATATATATATATATATATATTTATATATACCATATATATATATATATATATATATATATATATATATATATATATATATATATATATACCATATATATATATATATATATATATATATATATATATATATATATATATATATATTTATATATACCATATATATATATATATATATATATATATATATATATATATATATATATATATATATATATATATTTATATATATACCATATATACGAGGCTGGTTTGAAAAGTCCGTGCAAAAATAAAAACTACTTATGTGTTTGAGGTAAACCTTTTTTATTTTTCGACATAGTCTCCTTTTAGGCTTATACACTTCATCCAACGATGTTCTAGTTTGTTGATCCCTTCCGAATAATAGGATTTGTCCAAGTCTGCAAAATATCCATTAGTGTCTGCAATCACTTCCTCGTTTGAATAAAATCTTTGTCCCGCCAGCCATTTCTTCAAATTAGGGAACAAATAGTAGTCCGAGGGAGCCAAGTCTGGAGAATAGGAGGGATGCGAAACGAGTTGGAATCCTATTTCCATTAATTTTGCGACCACAACTGCTGAGGTGTGTGCTGGTGCGTTGTCGTGATGGAAAAGGACTTTCTTGTGGGCCAATCGCGGGCGTTTTTCTTGCAGCTCGGTTTTCAAACGGTCCAATAACGATGAATAATATTCACCTGTAATAGTTTTACCCTTTTCCAGATAGTCGATGAGGATTATCCCTTGCGAATCCCAAAAGACAGTCGCATAACCTTTCCGGCCGAAGGAACGGTCTTCGCCTTTTTTGGTGCAGATTCCCCCTTGGTAACCCATGTTTAGATTGTTGTTTGGTCTCAGGAGTATAGTAATGTATCCATGTTTCATCCACAGTGACGAAACGACGCTTAAAGTCCTCCGGATTCTTCTGGAACAGCTGCAAACCATCCTTGCAACACTTCACACGATTCCGTTTTTGGTCAAGTGTGAGCAATCACGGCACCCATCTTGCGGATAGCTTTCTCATGTCCAAATGTTTATGCAAAATATTATGTACCCGTTCAGTCGAGATGCCCACAGCACTAGCAATCTCACGCACCTTAACTCTTCTGTCATCCATCACCATATCATGGATTTGATCAATGATTTCTGGAGTCGTAACCTCCACAGGCCGTCCAGAACGTTCAGCGTCACTTGTGCCCATATGGCCAGTCCGAAAATTTTGAAACCACTTATAAACTGTTCTAATCGAAGGTGCAGAGTCACCATAATGTTTATCAAGCTTCTCTTTAGTCTCCTGAGGCGTTTTGCCTCTCATAAAGTAATGTTTAATCACCACACGAAATTCTTTTTCGTCCATTTCTTGAAAATCACTTGACTTCCTTGATTCACACGAATGCCAAACACAAAGAAATAGACCATTATGGCTTAAACTTGGTGTGCGTTCATTCAAGAGATGCTACTAACTAAACATGACCTCGATACGCGCCGGTGGTGCCATCTCTCGGACTTTGTACGGACTTTTCAAACCAGCCTCGTATATATATATATATATATATATATATATATATATATATAACCGATGATGAGCCGTAATACGGCGAAACGCGTCACGAGATGGACTGCTGAAATGTGGGCCTTCGTCCATTTATATGTATATGTATATATATATATATATATATATATATATATATATATATATATATATATATATATATATATATATGTATATATGTATATATATATATATATATATATATATATATATATATATATATATATATATATATATATATATATACATATGTATCTTCTTCTGCAGCTTATTCTATCCACCGTCGGACGTAAGCCGCCCTCAAGTTGTTCCATTCTTCTCTATTGTGTGTTTTCCCCATCCAATCCTGCCCTGCCATCCGTTTTATGTCGTCCGTCTAGCTAGTCTGGGGTCTTCCTCTTCGGCTCTTATTTTCTCTGGGTTTCCATTCTATGATCCTACGCGTCCATCTGTTATCTTGCATTCTCCCTACGTGTTCAGCCCAGTTTCATCTTAAGGTAGACTCTTTCTATTACATTGGTTACCTTGGATCTTCTTCGTATTTCAGTATTCTGTATATGATCTCGTAGTTTAACGTTTAGCATCTTTCTTTCCATGGACCTTTGTGCTGCCTGGAGCTTATATACGATATTTTTATTGAGGGCCCAAGTTTCTGTGCCATACGTTAAAACTGGCAAGACATATTAGTCAAAGGTCTTTGCTTTCAGCGTGTTTGGTATTTCCGACTGGAGTACGTCTTGTAATTTTCCGAACGCCGATCAAGCCAGTGATATTCTTCTTTGTAGGTCTGCTGTCAAATTGTTCTTTGAAAGTTGAATTTTTTGCCCCAGATATACAAATGCGTCCACTTTTTCTATTATTTTTCCTTCCAGACTGATCTCCTCTTGTTCCTCTATTTCATTTGTTAAATACTTTGTTTTGTTCATGTTTATTTTTAGTCTTATCTGTTTGGATGCTTCGTTTAGTTCTTCTAACATTTCTTGGAGTTCAATTTTGTCTTTTGCTATCAATATTACATCATCGGCAAACCTCAAACGATTAAGTTTCTCGCCGTCGATATTTACTGCTCTTTCTTTCCAGTCCAGCTTTCTAAACATGTCTTCCATTGTTCATGTGAACAATTTAAGAGAGATTGAGTCACCTTGTCGTACTTCACGATATGTCTTGAATTTGTTTGTTTGTATATGTGTCGTTATTTGCATTATTGCGTTTATATATATATATATATATATATATATATATATATATATATATATATATATATATATATATATATATAATAAGGGCTGTGTACCTCTCATCTATTCTGCAGTTAGTTAAAGCGTTTACAACTGCCCATATCTCTATCGAGTCAAATGCTTTTTCCTGATCTATCACTGCTATCCATAGTTTTATGTGATATTCGTTTATCTTTTCCACTAGTATTCGCATTGTCTGTAGATGATCTGTCGTGCTGTACCCTCGCCTAAATCCAGCTTGTTCGTGTAGCTGGTAGCTATCCAGTTTGTGTGTTATTCTCTGTGTTATTATTTTTGTAAATATCTTGTACATTACTGAGAGAAGACTAATAGGACTGTAATTTTCTAGTTTGTATCTGTTTCCTTTCTTAAAGATTAAGACTACTATGGCATTTAACCAGGCATTTGGTATTCGAGAGTCCATTAGGCATTTGTTATAAATTCGTTTTAATTGTTTCAGAACTGGGTTTCCTCCATTCATTTCCACAATTATTCTATCTTCTCCTGGTGCTCACTTGTTAGGCATATTCTTCAACGCGTTGTTTATTTCTCGAATTGTAATTTCTGGTAATTCCTCAGATCCTACGTTTATAATTTTCTTTCTGTCTTTTTCTTCTTTTTTTCTGGGGGCGGTGCTTGCTTTCATATCAGTTTCTGTAAAATATCTATAGTTTCTATTATTTTTTTGGTTTCTGTTATTTCTCAGTTTTCTTCGTTTATCAGTTTTGTTATTCGAGGTTTTCCCTCACTCATTTTTGATCGTAGGTCTTTTAAGCTTTTCCGTTCTTTCAGAGTTTCTCTTATTTTCATATTCTCATGTTTCCTTCTATCCTCTCTTACTTTTTTTCCTGATCGTTTTGTTAATTTTCGTCAGTTCGATTTTTTTAGACGGTTGACTTCGTTTTTCAATTAGTTTTTATACTTTATCGCTTAGTTTGTAGTTCATGTCTTTTCTATTTCCTTTTATTTTCTCGGCTGTACGCATCAAACCATCAGTTATTTTTGTGTTTAAGGTTTCCAAATCCAAATCTTGCTCGTCTGCTATATGTTGCATGTGCTTCTCTATAATATGTTTGTATTTCGCTTTTTCTCTTCTTATTTCTTCCGAGTCTATTTGTCTTCCCGTTGTTGACATTAGTTTCTTTCTTTCTTTCTGGGTCTTAATACGCATTTTTGCTCTTATCATCCGATTATTTATCATTACATATGAGATAGTCAATTTCATTTTTTATGTCTCCATTTGGGCATTGTCATGTCCATCTTCTTTGTTTTTGTTTTTGAAAAATGGGTTCATCAAGTATAAGTTATTTCCTTAAATATAGTTAATCAGTATTTCTCCCCTAGAATTCCTCTTTGCTAAGCGAAATGGGTGTGTTCCTTGTTCCTTTGGTTCTTCTCGCACTCCTACTTTTGCATTAAAGTCACCCAATATTATTGTGTATTTTGTTTTGTTAGTTTCTATTTTTTCGGTGGTCTCTTCATAAAATTTCTCGTCTCTTCTTCGTCTTCATGGTTCGACGTGGGTGCGCATACTAATTTTACATTTGTATCTCTTTTTTATGTCAACAACTATTGAAATTACCCTTTTCGATATGGCCTTATATTGACTAACCTTGTCTATTATTGTTTTGTTGATCAAAAGACCTACTCCGCCTTCCTTCTTGTTTTCGTGTCCTTTAGAGAACAATATGTGTCCACTTTTCAATTTTACACATACTTTTCCTATTCTCCGGACTTCAGCCATACCTATGATCGTCCACTTTATCCTACCACTATCCAGTTCAATTAATCTCTCTTCATCTTCTAATGTTCGTATGTTAATATATATATATATATATATATATATATATATATATATATATATATATATATATATATATATATATATGCTATTTTCAAGTTTTAAAAAATATTAGATTTGAAGCCTCTATCACAGAATCACATTTAAATTACTATAGCATAATGAAAATATCGTGTGTAACTATGCCTCTGCTTTTAATTGTCAATATTACTTAGCCCGTCCTCATGAGAAACTGAATTTGAAAACAATGTTCAATAGTGAATCAAATTTAAAAAATTTAGTGATTCCGAAAATAAATCCTAAATAGCCATTAAGAGTCGGCATACTTGAATCTTTTCTCTCTCTATGTAATCTTCTCCCTATATCGTTATCTTCTAATCAACCACCACCGTCCTCTAAAAGTTTTAAGTTTTAGGAGTTAATTATTATTTAACTGTTATTATCTTTATTGATTACTCAAATATTACACAGCCCCACAAAAAAAAAAGTGGGGTATACTTTTGATGCGATATATCAGATCCGTAGTATTTTTGCCCGCTGATCACGAATCTGACGTCAGAATATCGCTATCACATCTCAATTTTTTTCTAACCTCAAAAAATAGGTAAAAATTAGTAAAAATTAAGAAAAATATGCTCCTAAAAAATTGATTCAAGCTTTTTCATGAATCCATAGATGTATTAATATGTATTCGGACACGCTAAGCTAATATTCATCGGTTGGATTTAAGCCATATAGTTCTGTTTTCTTTCTAACCTCAATAAATCAGACAGATATAGTGCTTCTCGAATGCAAAAACGAATTCAAATTAAAATTCAACCGATTCTTACCAAATTTGGTACACGGGGTTTTTTTTGGGTTGCTGATCATGAATCTGAGGTCGGATTTGCAAAATTCAAAATGGCGGATCCAAGATGGCAGACAAAATTTTTGAAAATCAACCGATTCCTACCAAATTTGGTATACAGTTCCTCAAACCTGATACTCTTAAACCCTAAACCCTGAAACCTTAGACTCCCACACCCTGTAACCTCAAAAAATAGACCTCAATAACCCTGTAACTTTAAAAATGAGACCCAATAAACTCAAAACCAGGACTTTTAAACCATATACTCTCAAATAGTAGACCCTTAAGCCCTAGAATTGTGAAGGTTAGACCCGCGCCTAACTTTCCTTTTTTTGGCTGTATCTTGTTCTTTTTTTCCGCGAATGACCTATTCAAAGGCTTTCTGCCCAAACGCTTTTGAGGACTTGTTTCTCTTTTTAGCGACCAGCAATAGTCCGCTAGCATATGGTCATCCCATCGTCCTTGATACCGATTTTCTATGATTTTCAGATCTTGGTGAAAAGGTTCCCCTTGCTCCTCACTGTAGTCACCAAGATTATCTGGGAAATCATCGATGTGGGAGTCCAGGAAATATAATTTTAGATTCATTAAGCAACCTAATGTTTGAAAATTTTTTACCATTTTCTCGACTATTTCTTTGTACTTAGGACTTTTATTATTTCCCAAAAAGTTTGTTGCGACTTCTTTAAAACTAAGCCAAGCAGCTTTTTCAACTTTATTCATTTTAGTAACAAATAATGAATCTTGAAACAATTTTCTTATTTGTGGCCCGTCAAATACGCCTGCCTTAATTTTAGCTTCAGAAAATTTCGGAAATTTTTTATGCAAATATTTGAAACATGGGCCGTTTGTATCTAATGCTCTCGTGAATTGCTTCATAAGTCCAAGCTTAATGTGAAGCGGGGGAATAAGAACTTTTCCTGGATCTACCAATGGTGGAAACAATACATTATTTTCACCAGGAGTGAACGATTCTGTTGTTGGGCAATTTTTTTTCTTATAATGACGTTCCCTGTCTCTGCTATTCCACAGACATTTATAACAGGGATAAAGTGTAAACCCTGACTGTTGGCCAAGCAATATTGTTACAATTTTCAGATCTCCATAAATTTTCCAGTTATGATCAGCATATTTTATTTTTATCAAAAGCTGCTTCATTTTTTCATATTGCTCTTCCATAACTGTGGAATGAGCAATCGGAATGGGAGCGTAAACGTTGGTATTGTGCAGCAAAACTGCCTTAATGCTCCGTTTAGAAGAATCAAGGAACAGTCTCCATTCTTCAGGATCGTATGAGTTATTTTGAAATTCATCCATTAGACCTTTTACATCGGCACAATATGAAAGTGACAATTCCTCGTCCATTGTGAAATATTTTCGAAATTCTTCAACTCTGTTTCTATAATAAGAAATCGTAGCTTCTGGCTTAAGTAAATGTATTTTCTTTACAAAGGAAGCAAGATGCTCTGAACCATCTTTGGATAAGCCTAAATCTCTGACTAGATCACTAAGTTCTGACTGTGATACGAGTATTGGTTCTGGTTTACGGTTGTATGGTAGAAATTCTTTATCTGTGTCACTAGTATATGATAGGTTGTCACTAGAACATTCATTAGTAACAGTGTTTGAATCTTTTTCGACAGTCTCAATGTTTTCGGCATGAACTGATAAGGTGAAATCATTTGTTTCCATAACATCAGCATCAAGTGGTTCAGGAGGCGGAATTAGTTTAGTTGGTCTTGTTACTGTCGAAATATCGTTATAAGTAATAGTGCTTTTATTTTTTTCGGTTATGCCTAGATACAACATTCATACAAAAGTAGCAATCATTTTCACTGTATGGTCTATTCCATATTGCTGGTCTGGAATATGTAATCGCCTTCTTATTGATGTACAACATTATTTTGCAAGAACTGCAAATGATGTGGGGAACCCAATCTGTATCCTGGTGCTGTATTTCAATGTTAAAACAATCGGTGACCCCATTTTACTCAATACGTGTTGACAGCAAATATAACAAAATGAATCACTGTTTTTATCGCACTTATGAAAAGTTCTTGTACCGTGAGACCGTTTTCTTGTAGCATTATACTCTACATGAGCCAAGTCACCCACACATGAAGAGCTACGGTCGCTGGATGACGACGGCTGCGGGCCCGCTTTCCCACCCTGACCAACCGCCGATACTGGGTTTCCGAGTCCCTGCATCGTAATTCTCTTTCTTCTACCTGCCATGACGGCATCTAAGCCGTTATCCAGGGACTCTGCCAGCTAGTGGAGTAACACCGTTGCCCACCGTCACCACGTGGAGGTGCCCTGGATGCAGGTAGAAGAATAAAAATCGACCGATGAATTTTCTCGGTGTTCAAAATGGCGCGAAAACATCTGCCATCTTGAATTTTGCAAATCCAACCTCAGATTCGTGATCAGCGACCCAAAAAATCCCCGTGTACCAAATTTGGTAAGGATCGGTTGAATTTTAATTTGAATTCGTTTTTGCATTCGAGAAGCACTATATCTGTCTGATTTATTGAGGTTAGAAAGAAAACAGAACTGTATGGCTCAATCCAACCGATGAATATTAGCTTAGCGTGTCCGAATACATATTAATACATCTTTGGATTCATGAAAAAGCTTGAATAAATTTTTTAGGAGTATATTTTTCTTAATTTTTACTAATTTTTACCTATATTTTGAGGTCAGAAAAAAA
This sequence comes from Pachyrhynchus sulphureomaculatus, assembly GCA_019049505.1. Classification (NCBI taxonomy): domain Eukaryota; kingdom Metazoa; phylum Arthropoda; class Insecta; order Coleoptera; family Curculionidae; genus Pachyrhynchus; species Pachyrhynchus sulphureomaculatus. The sequence continues at coordinate 156,057,554 of CM032446.1, forward strand.
TTGAGATGTGATGGCGATATTCTGACGTCAGATTCGTGATCAGCGGGCAAAAATACTACGGATCTGATATATCGCATCAAAAGTATACCCCACTTTTTTTTTGTGGGGCTGTGTTATTAATAACATATTATTATTAATGGAATTATGGTCAGAATTTTTTATACTTTTGATTGTAAAAATTAAAGATTTCAGTTAAACCAGAAGTATATATATATGTATATATATATATATATATATATATATATATATATATATATATATATATATATATATATATATATATATCTAATAGAAAACGGAAAACTAAGATGGAAATATATTAGTTATTTTCTTTAAAACTTACCGTTCACAGGCTATAGGTTATGGGCAGCAAATTGTCACTTTGATAAACCATTTAATTTAATATAGGGGGAGGACATCAGGTCCTAAAAACATGAATCCTTCACTACTCTTCCAACTTCCTTACCCCTTGTCAACACGTTTGGCCTACAAATGAATACGTCGAATTTCTAAAATATACTTCCCCAGGCGAGTAGAGGAAAGAGGAAACTCAGAATCTCGCACTGTTCTTGCAGTCAGTCCCATGGATTCTGGGAGGACAAAAACTCTAAAATAAAACACAGTCATATACCCACAGCACATAGACAACCCAAAAGAACAAAATAGTACATGGTAACTTGCCACGCCATAACTTTAGGATCCGAAGAAAAAATGATCGAATTGGACGAAGAACTAAAAAAATATAATATAGACAGTGTTGGGCTTAGCGGAGGTAAGATCAACAGGAGAGTCTTGTATCACACTGAAAAGGGAGACATCAAATAAAACTTATAAATAATAAAAAAGAGTATTTTTTACAGAAAGCAGGCCGATGCCATTTGGCAGTACCTCATTCCTCTCAAATACCTTTGGCCAAATACTGCAAAGTCGATACGGAAAAGTTATTTGAAAAGCCTAAGATCTTTTTATAGATAGTACAATGTTCTCTTTCCTTTTCAGGGTTTTATGGCTTTATTACTTTTACTGTTACTTTTGTTCTTCAAAATTTTCACCACTAGTTCCCTTTTCAGCACAGTTCTATCAAAAGGTTTTCAAATCTTTGCGCATCAGCTTCTTGGTCTTTCGGATGTTCTCCTGTTTTTTCGATTTCTCCGCCAGCCATTTTTGGAGTATTATTACCAAGATTTCAGCTCACCCCTCCAGCGTCTAAGTAGAATAACTCTTTCTTTAAGAGATAAGAAGAAACTTTTTAAGTCCAGTGATATTTTAAGAATCTGAAAACCGTTTTTTATGAAACATTGATAGTAGTTAAATTTTATATCTATCTTTTAATTCTATCACAGTTTTGTATTTTAATATTTTTTAGTATTATACTGTGTTACATAAACACGTTGAAATAAATGTATTTGTTTAATATTTTGTCTTAATTTCTCTGTTTTATTGTCTAGTATAGTGACACCTCAATTCTGTTTATTTTAACAACGTTTATAGGGCCTAGCATTTCCTATTTTTATTGTAGACAAACATAGTTGCTAAATAAACATAAATGGTGTCTAAGGTAAATAAAAATAACCGGTCAAGTGTAAGTTAAACTTGCGCAATTAGTGTTCCGTATGTTGATTGCTTCTAAAATAAAAAAAAAATGTAACGGAGGTATAAAATGATCAGTGCCTTCAGAAAACACACCCCAAATGTGTTTTCAACAAAGTTTGTTTCCGATGGTTAATGAAAACTGATGACCTTGAAATTTTTATTTTTTTATATACGAGATAAATTATTAAAGGTAATGCACTCGTGATAATTTTCATTCTTTCAATTTACACTCCGTGGAGAATATTCCAGAATTCTTCAAAATTTTTTGATCACTTCTTTCGAGGTAAAGGGAGGGGGACAGCTATTTTTCGCGATTTTTTAAAAATAATACAAAGAAAAGTGGGCGCAAGTATTACATTATATATATATGTTTGAGCTCGTGTTTTTAGAAGCTTTCATTTGACACCCCACTCGATGACCTAATAAAAAAAAATTTTTCACTTCCGATTTCACCCCCCAAAACTAATCCCATAAGTCCAAATTTAACTTTCAAAACTACACTGCTCTGATGAGGCCATCAATTCCTATATTAATATCAAATTTCAACTTTCTATGTCAAATAGTTTCGCAGAAAATCGGGTGTGACTGACGGATAGACAGACACCGAAGTGATCTTACAAGTGTTCAGTACGGAACACTAAAAAGTATATTTAGTGGCATCTTTATAGCTAGAACCCTTTCTCTACGACCTAAAAGCAACCATTCAGCACAGATAAGCTTTTATAACAAGAAGCTGCCACATATATTACCCTCTTCCATTATAAATACTTAAACAATACTTGACAACTGTATAATGTAATATTTGTAAAACTACAGAACACTGATGCTCCCATCGCTAAAAGTATTCTAATTAAAAAGAAAAGAAATATCGCTAAAATCACTTCATGCATCGCCTCATAGGTAAAATATCGTAAAGTATTCCTAATTTGATTCTATTCACTTATAAAAACCATAATTCCTTAGCTGACAATAGTCGCTAAAGCTTCGGTTTCATCTTCACTTTTTACACTTAATTTTGAGTGTGCCATATGGAACACTTATAGGAACACTACAGCGTCTGCCCGTCTGTGTATCCATCCGTCTGTCACACCGGAGCCGTTTTAAAAATTAAATTTTGACTTAAAGGGTTACATTTGAGGGTGAAATCGGAAGTAAAAAAAAAATTACCAGGGCATCGAGTCGGATGTCAAATGAAAGCTTGTGAAAATACCAGTTAAAAAGTATATATGATGTAATACTTTCGCGCACTTTGCTTTGTGTTATTTTAAAAAAATTGCCAAAAAGTACTACTCAAAAAAAATTTTGAAAAAATTCTGGAATATTCTTCATAAAGTGCGGACTAAGTGAAAATTATCACAAGGGCATTACGTTTGATAATTATCTGGTATAAAAAAAAAACTCGAAAACTGTCTTTCCTGATGTATGGTGGAGGTAACTATAACCAAGTGGCAAGTCAATTTTGTACCGAGAGATAATTTTATTTTGTTCTAAAAGCAATCACCGTACGGAGCACTAATTACCAAGGTCCGACTTGCACTTGGCCGATTTTTAATACATAGAATTGCCAACTATTTCTTAATTGTGTTTTTATAATAAAAGATGCTTAATTGTTTGTCTCAGCTAAGCAACATTAATTGCAAACAGAATAAAAAATTAATTTAAGTCTGGTATTACCAGACAGAAAAAATTAATTCAATGGTACGAGCCATACCCACCATATAATTTCACAATAAAAAAAGGGTTTATTAAGTTCTAAATATATTTCAACTGCCTTGTAATTAATAACCAATTCTACAATTCATTCTTCATTCTTTAAACAACGTGGTGTTGATAGATAATAATCAATCTTACAAAATCATTTGCTTCGAATAAAATCAAAATCATTCATCGTACCTACACTAAATATGTAGATATAAAATGATAATAATAAATCTTAACGGTAGACACACCAAATACTTATCATTAGACCATTTGTTTTAATAGTGTTAAAAAAATGAAAGTCATTCATGTTACGTGCTCGATTTTTGTATCTGTATCTAGTCCAGCAGACAAGCTAAAAAGAAAGTTCAAGCGAATAAAAATAAAACATGACATAGTTTATAAAATAAGAGACTTGTGAGGAACTTACTCAACTATGTAACATATCTTTAAGATGTATAATACAGGCGTATTCGTAAAAGGTTAAATTTATTGGAGGTTAAGTTTGGAAAAATGTTGTTGCCACACTATGCAATATGCAAGACTAAATAAAAATTACCTAAGATGACAGAATTAAAAATTTTCAATCACCAATCCTTTTTTAATGTCCTAAAGAATCAAGATTTTGGTGAATTACATGCTCCTAATCAGGCAAACAGTTCTTATCTAGATAAAAATATAAAAAATGCAGAGTATGTTTGAAAACAGAGCCACAAAAATTGGATCGAAGTTTCATGAACGGTCAAAATTAAGCTTTGTATCACATTCAGAACTGTTGTGTAAAGTACAGCTTTTCTTTTTAAGGTTGTATTAGAATTCTACCAACACAGACTTGTTCTCAAGTTAACGTCTAGCAAGTTGACAATTTTAATAATTTTTAGAAAAAAATGGTACATAATTTGGTATCCCAAGATAGAGTTTCTTCCATGTCTTCGTCAAGTTCTGAAAGTTCCTGCTGTTATAAATATCTGCATTGGTAACTGATCTTCAAGGGCCCAACGTAACTGAAGAAATAGGCACACTGACATCATGTAATATTTTTTACTTTGCTTTTATACTTTCAGATTGTTCTAGGGACGCTAGAAATCGAACAAAGGATTAAATTAGTTTAACATTCGAGTTGAGTGTTACTGTCACCATAGAATACTCTTCTACAAGGAAAGTAATAACAGTAGGAGAATAGTATTAGCAATAAATGTATATGTAAATAGTGAATAAGTAAAATGTCATCGTATAGGTTCTTTTCGGCTTACGAAAAAATATTTTACCTCGTTACGATAGAAAAGTGAAATAAAATATCTGTTTCTCCATTACAATATAATTTAAATTCTAAACTTATATTGTATAAATATATATATATATATATATATATATATATATATATATATATATATATATATATATATAATAAAAGGTCTTTATTTTTAACTCGGCGAAGTCCAGTTAAGAACTGCTCATCTCAACCGAGCCAATAGCTAAGCATACAAGATACAAAAAAATACAAAAACAAATATAAAAATACAAGAACAAATATAAAAATACAAAATCAATAATACAACATTTAAGTAATACCTAAATACTAAATAAAAATACATACAATAACATTACATCATTATAGAGAAAAGTAAATAATAATAATATAAAATAAATATATATATATATATATATATATATATATATATATATGTTATAAAAAATAAAAATTACACAAAATATATCAAATATGAAAGACAAAAAGGAAAGTGAATGAACAAACAAAAACATGAAGAATTAAAATATCGTCCCTGACTACAGCCAGTCTCTGAAATACTCATCCAAGGTTTAGTAAACCTTTGAAATCAGCTTAAGGTACTTGTTTAGCTCATTATCATTTTGTGTTTTACTTGCATTATGAATTGCATTAAAAATTGTGAGTGCGAAGTGTTGAATAAAGATTTTTTGAATATAAGTTTAATGAAAAGTTTTTGGTTTGGGACAAGTAGGGTAATGAAGATTTCTGCCAGAGATCTGAAATAAATTCCTATTTTCTTTTAGAAAAATAGTAGCTGTGTAGATATACAATGACTAGAAAGTCAGAATTTTTATATTAATAAGTTTAAGTATACAAGATTAAGTGAATTTTAAATTATAGCTATTCTCGATGCATCTCTTTTGCAGCAGAGTTGCCTACTGTCGCGCCTCCTGCTCCACAGATAACACCATAAGTATCTCAGTCGCGATTGTACGTAAGCTTATTACGCTATAATAATGTGTCAGTCTATACATTACAAATAAGGATCTTTAGAACATAAAAATATTCTATATTTGTTTCTGCTAAAATTGGTCAACAATTTTATGATGATTCCAGGCTAACCTATAATCATCCTGTATTCTTAAGAATGCACCTGATTTTACTGTTTCAACAAATTTTTATATATTTGTGATATGTAGTTTGAGCTAAATTGAGTTGAGAGATAATTCAATTCGTTTTGTTGTATTTACGTTTGGAAACAGAGGCCCAATTTTTAAGAACACCAAGGGTAATGCAAAAATTTCTTTTTAACTAAATGAGACTGTGATTAATGCATCATCAGTAAACTGGGCAGTTTGATAGTAATATCAATTTCCTTTATTGGCAAACTAGGTAGGGCTAGGCCTTCCAACAACTATTATATAAAACGAAATAACATGGGTATACAATTTGGGTCTTACGATATGTATGTATGTCAGTAACCTAATTAGTTCAGCCTAGGTAAGAATTTTTATATAAATGAGATAAAAAACTGAGAATTAAGATATTTCAACTTACAGAATGGAACTTAAGAGCTTAAGATATTTCATGACTATTACTAACTTAAAACTAAACCTAGTCAAGTGCCATCGTTAGGGATCCTGAAGTTCTAGGGTAGGGAATCTGCGGGGCATTTTTGATGGTGGGATTGGGGTGGTAGGTAGATTTGTAAGGGAATTTGAGCTGAGCGTCTCTCATGAAATCCCGGATGATTGGCACATGGAGGATCCGGTGGATTTGCATGTTGCGGACAAACCATGAGGTGTTTGCGATGATGCACCTTGTTTTGGACAATCTGGAGGGTAAATCTGTGGCTACATAACATCTGGTACCATGCTGGGCTAGAATAAGTGAGGCCGGCCCTGATGATAAATTTGTCAATTGTCAATTTGTTGCGTGTTTTCAATTTACTTGACTTGATGAGGAGTAGGTAGAGCTTGGTTAAAAGCTGGTTGCTTTAATATTAAAACAGATAACTCGTTTGTGTATACTGTGTAACAAAGAAAATATTTCAAAATATTGCTCGTTGATTAATTTTTCATACTTCTGCAAAATTTTAGTTCTTAATTTAAACTTTAAATTTTGTGACCTTTTTATTGTTTGCTAACATCGAAAAAAAAATTAAACCTTAAATTTTATGAAATAATATTTATTATGAGTATGCGGGTATGCTAATACAAACTTTTTCAGTTTATTTGTTAAATTAGATACATATTTATTATAAATTACACTTACCGAATATCAACCGTGAAAATTAAATAATCGCATATTAAATTTTGTTGTTTTATCCAGTTCTTAAAAGTTCGAATAATTAATTAGTAGAATAGTTCATTTTGGTAATATGTTTATTTTAACATCAATTTAATACTAAAAAAGTCAATTTCTGAAATTTGACCGGTTTTGCTTCAAATAGTTAATATAATTTTCAGGTGTATATATATATATATATATATATATATATATATATATATATTTATATATATATATATACCCTAATAGCAATGAAAAACAGGGCCATACGCATTATTGAAGATAGGTTTCAAAAAAGAAACCTAGACGAGCTGTATAATTTTTTTGTCAACAATGCTTATCCTAAACACATTTTGCGAAAATTAATTTATAATTCGGATAGTGTTGATGCCCCTACTGATGAGACGCCTGCGCAGCATAGGATATACAGGAAGCTACAATTTATAAAGCGAATCACAAATTCAATTGTCGCCTTATTCAGAGATTTTCCAAATATAAAAATTGCGAAATATAACTGCATACGAGATTCTGAACTGTTGTCAACAATAAAGGATAGAACACCTATTTTATATAATAACTCTGTAGTTTATAGATTGTCTTGTTTGCAATGTGAAGCGTGTTATATTGGGCAGACAGCTCAGTGGCTGAAACAGAGACTCAGACTGCCGATTGGGAAAGAATTCGTGTGCTCTGGTGCAACATCATTTGAAAACAGGTCGTAATTTTGACTGTAACAATGTTAAAATCTTAGCTCATGACAACTATAAAGGGAGACTTTTTAAGGAAATATACCATATCAACAGGGACCCAAAGTCAATTAACTATAAATCAGACACTAATCAACTTAGTATTATTTATAACAACATAATCAATAGGTATTAATCATTTACAATTATAGTATTAATAACAATTAAAAATTTGCCACCTCTTAGTATAAAGTAAATTAAAGACGTTTTTCTGTTGCTGCTTTTCCGTTCGTTTGGAATTCACGGCATGTATATGTACCGAGGCTGTTTACTCTCAGTTTGTTGTAGTAAATCGAGATGTTGAGTGTGAGGACAAACTCGCATATATATATATATATATATATATATATATATATATATATATATATATATATATATATATATATATATATATATATATATATATATATATATATATATATATATATATACATATATATATATATATATATATATATATATATATATATATATATATATGTATATATATATATATATATATATATATATATATATATATATATATATATATATACATATATATATATATATATATATATATATATATATATATATATATATATATATATATATATATACGACCCTATATGACGAAGTTACGGAGGTAACTGCTAGCTATTTATTAAATCAAAAACAATAGATAACAGATCATTTTAAAACAATAATTATTACTCATGGAAACGTAATGACCACAGGCGAAAACAATTTTTTTTATTTCAGCAATGCCAATTATTATTTTTATTTTTGTGTTCTACATATCTGATACAAGTTTTTTAATGTGATTGTAGGTCTGCATAAACACCTGTAAACCTTTATAACCAATCATTATCTAAAGTCTGTGCTCCCAATAATTTGATTCCCGCCCACCGATTTAAACAGTTTAAATGTTGTAAATGGTAAATTTATTGAATGTTGGGCCAGTTGTCCGTTACATGCAAATAGCTATTTAGTATCTTACTATAAATTAGTTAAAAGCTATAGTTACGATTAGGGAAGCGATAAGTACATTCATTTTATAGGCTATTCTGGTTAGATAAAAGAGAACACTAATAATAATATTCCTTTAAATCAAGCACTGAAAATGCTGTAATTCATAGCAAGCTATTTTTCGTAAAGTAGAAATATAAAATATATACTGTACACAGTTCGTGGTTGTTTCCAAGTACGTTGTAGGGTTTGTAACTTGGGTCATCAAGGATATTTTCAATTTTCTTTGCGCACTCTTTCGCATCTATAACGACAGTGGTATTTCTATTGATGGCTGGCTTAAGTCTAATTTTCATTTTGGTCAGGTTTTTAAGAGCCCAAAACTGCCTGCAGTTAGGTTGGATTTTAGTATACTTGTGATATCTTAACATATTTGTTTGGCTGATTGTTCCTTCACGGATGTAAGCTTGTTTCCACGTTGGTAATTATTTTTTCAACTGGGATACTTTTTGAGGTTATCGCATAATTGAAATCTCTACTTAAGATGTTGTTGATTGAAGTTGATGTTTTCATATATTGTACACTATTTGGTTAATGATGGTCGTTGATTATGGTCAGCGGACTTTCCTTTTAATTTTTATAATTATATTTATATATATATATATATATATATATATATATATATATATATATATATATATATATATATATATATATATAAATATATATAACAGGTAGGCTGAAAGATTTTTGATCTGAAACAAAAATGTCGTCCTTTTTAAAAAAATTCGTATCATTTTTAGAAAGTTCTAATCTTCAAATGATACATGTCAAAATCTCATGACGTTTCGACTATTAATTTACAAGTTAGAGTGGTTCTAGTGACGCTACTTTTGATATTTGGAATGGAAAAAATCGAATTTCGGGTGTTGATTAAACAGTGTTTTTTTATAGGAAAAAATCCGGCCAAGCTAAGCAATGGCTTGATAAGTGTTACGGGGACTCTGCCCCTGGAAAATTATTGATCATTTACTAGTATGGTGAATTTAAACGCGGTAGTGCAGACACAAATTATGCTGAATGCTCTGGACGCCCAAATAAGGAGATTACACCAGAAAACATAAAAAAATCCACAAAATTGTTTTGGATGACCGTAAAGTGAAATTGTGTGAAATAGCTGACACCCTAAAGATATCAAAAGAACGTGTTGATCATATCTTGCATGAACATTTGGGCATGAGAATGCTTTGTTCGAAAAGGGTACCGCGTTTGTCCACAGTGGACCAAAAACAACAACGTGTTGATGATTCTGAAGGCTGTTTGGACCTATTTAAGCGCAATAAAAAGAGTTTTTTAATGCGATATGTGACAATGGATGAAACATGGATCCACCACTACATACCGGAATCAATTCGGCAGTCAACTGAGTGGACAGCAGCCAGTGAAAGGCGCCCCAACCGACCAAAGACGCAACAGTCGGCTGGGAAGGTTTTTTCCTCTGTATTTTGAGATGCGCAAGGAATAATTTTCATCGACTATGCTGAGAAGGGAAAAACCATCAACAGCGAATATTATATAAAGTTATTGATGCGTTTGAAGGCAGAAATCATAAAAAGCGGCCCCAAATGAACAAAAAAAAAGCTCTTTCATCCAAACAATGCACCGTGTCATAAGTCAGTGTCAAAATTTCGTGAATTGAAGTTCGAATTATTTTCTCATCCACCGTATTCTCCAGATTTGGCCCCCAGTGACTATTATCTATTCACAGACCTCCAAAAAATGCTCTCGGGAAAGAGATTTCCCTCCAATGAAGAAGCTATCGTCGAAACTGAGGCCTATTTTAAAGGTAAAGACAAATCCTTCTACAAGAAAGGTATAGAAATGTTAGAAAAGCCTTGGACTGATTGTATGGCTTTTGAAGGAGACTATATTGAAGAATAAAGTCGAATTTTGCAAAAAAAAAAACGTGTTTAAGCTACACCAAAAACTTTTCAGCCTACATCTATAATCTATATCTATAATCTATAATATATATAAAATGCAACATCTCTCTGTCTGTCTGTCTGTCCGTCCGTTAGTGCGCTTATCACTGGAGAACCACTTATCCGATGTACGTACACGAACATATGTTCTCTGGTCAGGTTATAGGCTGTATTTTATTACGATACGTAGCATAAGGAATGAGCAGTGACGATAATAGTGAATAAAGTCGGAAAAAAGTTTGCCGCTAACGCGTTCCCTTGCAATACACAGCCTCAACCATTAAATATGGAACAATATTATGTAGCAGAGAATTTCTATAATCTACAATATATATAAAATGCAATGTCTCTCTTTCTGTCTGTCTGTCCATTAGTGCGTTTATCACGCGAGAATCACTTATCCGATTTACGTGTCTTTTTTAAATTCATACATATATTCTTTGGCCAGGTTATATAATAATAATAATCTATATCTATAATATATTTAAAATGCAATCTCTCTGTTTGTCTGTCTGTCCGTTAGTGCACTTATCACTGGAGAACCACTTATCCGATTTACGTGCTTTTTTTTTTAAACATACTTATGTTGTCTGGCCAGGTTATAGGCTATATTTTATAACGTTAGATAACATGAGGAATAAGCAGTGACGATAATCTTGAATAAAATCGGAAAAAAGTTTGTCACTAGCGCGTTCTCTTGCAATACACTACCACCACTAAATATGGAACAATATCATGTAGCAAAGGATATCTATATATATATATATATATATATATATATATATATATATATATATATATATATATATATATATATATATATATATATATATATATGTATATATATATATATATATATATATATATATATATATATATATATATATATATATGTATATATATATATATATATATATATATATATATGTATATATATATATATATATATATATATATATATATATATATATATATATTTTTTTTTTTTTTTTTTTTTTTTTTTTTTTTTATGGGTTTAGCACACGTGCTACAGGGAAGTCCCTAAAGCGCTACAGGAGCGACACGTGTGCGGAGAAGGCGATTCACGTTGGTCTTGAATCGCTGTAGATTGTACTCGGTGGGAAACACAGTCCTGGGCAAATTATTCCAAAGGGATGATGTTCTCCATATAAAAGACTGCTTGAAAAGTGTTGTACGGGGAGTAACAAGCTGAACCTCATACGGATGTGAAGAATTAGCGCGACGTGTACTTCTAACATGCACCGCTCTGGGAGGAATTAAGCGGGCCACATCCTTCGAACACTTTCCATGAAAGTACTTGTAGAATAGGCTCAAGTCGCCAACCGTTCTTCGATGTTCCAGCGAATCAAGGCCGACGGTCAGTTCCGGGTCTCCAATCAGACGAACAGCTCTTCTCTGAATAGAATCCAACAATCGCAGTGTATGTTTGGGAGCGGAGCTCCAAACATGGGAGCAGGATTCCATAGTTGGTCGAATTTGAGCTTTGTAAAGAATTAACAGTTGTTGTGGAGTGTAAAGCTTTCTGGTTCGAAATAATATATATATATATATATATATATATATATATATATATATATATATATATATATATATATATATATATATATATATATATATCTATATATATATATATATATATATATATATATATATATATATATATATATATATATATATATATATATATATATATATATATATATATATATATATATATATATATATATATATATATATATATATATATATATATATATATATATATATATATATATATATATATATATATATATATATATATATATAATATATATATATAAATATATATATATATATATATATATATATATATATATATATATATATATATATATATATCTATATATATATATATATATATATATATATATATATATATATATATATATATATATATATATATATATATATATATATATATATATATATATATATATATATATATATATATATATATATATATATATATATATATATATATATATATATATATATATATATATATATATATATATATATATATATATATATATATATATATATATATATATATATATATATATATATATATATATATATATATCTATATATATATATATATATATATATATATATATATATATATATATATATATCTATATATATATATATATATATATATATATATATATATATATATCTATATATATATATATATATATATATATATATATATAATGCAACGTCTCTCTGTTTGTCCGTTTGTGCGCTTATCACTGGAGAACCACTTATCCGATTTACATGCTTTTTTTTTTAAACATGCGAAACCATTAAATATGGAACAATATGATAGCAAAGAATATTATATAATATATATAAAATCCAACGTTTCTCTGTCTGTCTGTCTGTTAGTGCGCTTATCACTGGAGAACCACTTATCCGATTTACGTGCTTTTTTTTTAAATATATATATATATATATATATATATATATATATATATATATATATATATATATATATATATATATGTTCTCTGGCTAGGTTATAGGATATATTTTATTAGGTTAGGTGACATAAGGAATAAGCAGTGACGATAATAGTGAATCAAGTCGGAGAAAAGTTTGCCGCTAGCGCGTTCTCTTGCAATACACTGCCTAAAGCATTAAATATGGAACAATATCACGTAGCAAAGAATATAATATATAAAATGCAACGTCTCTCTGTCTGTCCGTTAGTGCGCTTATTACTCGAGAACCACTTATCCGATTTACGTGTTTTTATAAATTTATACATATGTTCTATATAATTCGATATAAGCCTAGATAATGGGAGATAAGGTGAGATAATGAGAGAAAAGTATAAATAATGGAAGATAAGGAGAAATAATGGGAGATAAGGAGAAATATTGCGAGGTAAGTCGAGATAAGTCTAGATAATGGGAGATAATGGAAGATAATGGGAGATAATGGGAGATAAGGAGAAATAATGGGAGATGAGCAGAGATAAGCCTAGATAATGGAAATTATGGAGATATAATAGGAGATAAGGAGAAATAGTGGGAGATAAGGGGAAATAATGGCAGATATTTTATTACGTTAGGTAACATAAGGAATAAGCAGTGACGATAGTAGTGAAACAAGTCCACGCGAGCGGAGCCGCGGGCACTGCTAGTGTTATATATGTACGATCATACTTACAAATCCAAATACGTTAATAATTCAAATAGTACTGAATGTATATCGCACATTTATTCACTTTGTTCTTTAAGTTCTCATCTAGCCAGCCTAAAAGAGAGATTTTCTCTATCGGCCTAGCTCAATTTGTTAATTGTGATACGACGAAATGCTTTGGGAGATGATTCGACAGTTGAAAGAATGGTAATTTGAGCTGCTCAAATATGAAATTTGTTCAATTTTATTCAATAATAGCGGTAATCGTTAGCAACTGTAACATTATCTGTAACTTAAATGGCCCCCTGTAGAAGGCATGTATGCCTTGGATATTAAATTTATAGTAGCCAGAGGTACAAATTACCCAGTCTTACTGATATATCAAATATTTTAGTGGCTTTCTTTATTACATATAGATGCCAAAATGACGATTTTTAAAATATTTGTCTCTTTTCGGTTCGTGTGACTGTTCCGAAAACATTTCCAAACAATTGAAAAAAAATTTTGACGAATTTTGAGATGTATTTATAGTAGACGTTAGACGGCTTCTTATGTATAGTCATAGATTATGACAAAGTGGAAACATTAATTAAACTTTGTCATGTAACTATACATGTAAACATACATAGTAGTTATTTTTTAGGTGTAGCAATACAATGTAGTCATAAGTTTTTTTCATTGTCCATAAATAAGAAGAGAAAATCAAATTGATGACTACTGAAACTTCTTCTAGTAAATACGGTCAATTCTTATTCATTTTTTAAAATATTCTAATTAGTACAGCCAACATTACAATAATTGTAATATAATTAAAATTCTAAAGAAATTACACCTAATATAGCACGCATACCGCCATTAATACTTACACCGAGTAAAGATTTTTCGCGTCAATGACTATATTTGATAAATGATTTTGTTCTGTTAACAAGTGAGAACGTTTAACGTAACAGGTGTAAAACTAACTTAAATATTGTAGTTAAAACTAATTGACGCGAGAAGAAATTGCAGACTCCAAATATATATATATATATATATATATATATATATATATATATATATATATATATATATATATATATACATATATATATATATATATATATATATATATATATATATATATATACATATATATATATATATATATATATATATATATATATATATATATATATATATATATAAGGTGTACCAGTATTCCGTGTACATAGAGTTTTTCTGGGATGAAAATGTGACCATTTAACCCACCTTACCTTAGTCCAAAAATTCGTAATTTTTGAGATACAGAGTGTCAAAGTTATACTTTTATTTTAGTTTTTCTTAAGTAGCTTTTTCTAACAATTGTACTCTTTCTACAAGATTCGGTGCCAAGGGGTTTTCTGAGACAAGAAATCGAAATCAGCTAGCAGTTTTGTTGTAAATAGTAGGGAATGCCACTTATTGCATTGTGTATACTTTTAAATTTTCATAACTTTTTATATACCACTCTGTATGGGATTTTTAATTAAATATTTGTATTCTCCGCCTTCTCCTGTCTAAAAGAGCTCTCTTGGTAAATGTTGCTCCGAACAACAGTTTCTGAGATGGTGGGATGTTTGTTTCCAGTTTTTAATTCCATTCTTAAATTCGCAAATGCGTTCCTTTACACATTTCTTCACATTGTATAGTTACTTCGCATTGCTCAGAAATTACTCTGGCAATGATGTAAGATATCATATTTTCTATGACTTAACTGGCTTGTAGTAATACTGACAGAAAATCATTTTTGACAGATATCAAACAAGTTTTACGAGTATTAACGAGAATTAATCCCTTCTCAAGCTCAACAGTGTTTTAAATCTAGTTTATTATGTACTACACTTTTGATGAGCAAACTGATATGATTTTAGTATTTGGGTTTTGTAACAGTTGGAAAAGTGCTCGCGTATTTCACGAAAGATTTCCGCATTTTCAGACTCCTAATCTAACTTTTTGCCAATGTTGGACAATTTAAGCCGATCAGGAATAATGCTGGGCGGCCTTCACAAGCTAGAGCACCCGATGATGAAGAGGAAATCCTTGAAATTTTACACGATAATCCCGGAATCAGCACTCGTTTAATTGAACGTCAAACGGGAATATCAAAACTACAACTAACCGGATCATTAGACAACAAATTTTTCGCCCCTTTCGTCCAGGTACACTTACCTCCAAATCTTGAATCCCGTTTGCTTTTTTCATAAATTATTCGAGCACACATAGCGACTGTTCCGGCTTTTCACACTAAAATCCTGTTTACAGACGAAGCACGCTTTACTCGACGTGGTATAACAAATATGTATAATAATCATGTTTGCGCTGAAGAAAACGCTAATGCTGTGCGACAAAGCCACTTTCAACGCGAATTCAGTATTACTATCTGGATGGGATTTGTCCCGAACTATTTGATCGGGCCGTGGGCCGTTTAGATTACCAGATCGACTTGATGGTGAGATTTACTTGAATTTTATCCGTGAAACTATTCCCAAATTATTGGAAAATTTATCCATTAATTTACGTCGACATGTTTTTCATGCACGATGGTGAACCATCCCATTTTGCGACTAATATGAGAATTTTTTGAATCAAAGTTACCTAGATAAATGGATCGTAAGAGGTGTAGATGCTCCTATTCACTGGCCACCCCGTTCCCCAGATTTAAATCAATGCGATTTTTTCCTTTGGGGTGCACTGAAATCGAAAGTATATCACGTTCAAATCGACAACATTGAGCAATTGTGGAATAGGATTCAAAATGCTGCTAACGCTTTACGAGATGAAGACATTTTAAGAAAAGTACATTTAAATTTCCTGCGACCTAATAATTTATGCATTAACGAAAGTGGCGGCCATATTGAACATTTATTGTGAAACCAATACCTTCGCAGTTGAGCGATCAGTTTATAGTACTCAGTACTATAAACATAGTTTACATATTCTGTTCGACGAACTGAAATGGGCTATAATAAATATTAAACTAAACATCCACGTCCAAGCCAAACTAAACAAGAATTTTGAGAAAGGCAAACTGTGCCGAAACGTCAATAATAAAAGTAAAGGATCACAATAAATTTATATATATATATATATATATATATATATATATATATATATATATATATATATATATATATATATATATATATAAACAAACAGAATTCTCTACTACATTTTAAAATTTTAGTTATCTCTGTATACGTTACTTTCTAAAATCACATAATAAGACTTCAAATAAACCTTATTTTTAGAATTCACGAAATACGCACTTTGAATGTGTACATGTCACTGTGTTACTAAAATCAGGATTTTGATGGCTCTTTTCAAGTTGCTTTTGTTTTCTGTTTTTGTATCAAATATTTTTGTGTATACTGGGTCTTTTTAGATATAACATTTACATGTATTGTTATTTTATTAAGTTTGTGTATCTAAATATATATATATATATATATATATATATATATATATATATATATATATATATATATATATATATATTTATTTATATATATATATATATATATATATATATATATATATATATATATATACCAGGTGTACAAGTATGAAATGCGGATTTCAGACCACAGATGGTGCACCAATGCAGTTTGTGCTATAAAGATTTGACACTGCGCCATTTTGTTGTGTCATCAACAAGCGTCAGACGACCACGACTGATAAGTTGGAAAAGTGTGTGCATAGTGTTGTGTTGTTGTATTCAATATGTCGAAATTTATACCGAACAAAGAGCATTCGCGGACAGCATTAATTTTTTGTTTTCATTTGAAGAAAACTGCTGTTGAATCATACCCATTACTTCGAGAAACTTATGGTAAACATGCTCCATCGCAAGACACGTGTGAACGATGGTTTCGGCGTTTCAAAAGTGGTTACTTCAATGATGCAGACAAGGAACGTGGAAAACCGCCAAAAAAATACGAAGATGTGGAATTGCAAGCATTGTTGGACGAAAATGATTCGCAAACACAAAAACAACTCGCTGAGCAATTGGGCGTTAGTCAACAAGCTGTTTCCAATCGGCTACGAGAGATGGGAAAGATTCAGAAGACCGGTAGATTGGTACCACATGAGTTGAACGACAGGCAAATGGAAAAGCGCAAAAATACGTGTGATATTTTGCTCGCTCGGTACAAAAGGAAGTCGTTTTTGCATCATATAGTTACAGGGGATGAAAAATGGATTTATTTTGAGAATCCCAAGCCCAAAAATTCATGGGTAGACCCAGGCGCACCATCCACATCGACCGCAAGACCGAATCGCTTTGGCAGAAAGACGATGCTCTGTGTTTGGAGGGACCAAAGGGGCGTGGTCTATTATGAGCTGTTAAAACTTGGGGAAACGGTTAATACTAAACGTTACCAACAACAGTTGACCGATTTGAACCGTTCGCTGCTTGAAAAAAGGCCAGAATACCGAAAGAGGCAACACAAAGTCATTTTTCTTCATGACAATACTCCATCACATACGGCAAAACCAGTTCGCGACACGTTGAAAGCACTCAGCTGGGAAGTTCTACCCCACGCGGCTTACTCACCAGACTTGGCCTCTTCCGATTACCACTTGTTTGCATCAATGGTTCACGTACTTCCTGAGCAGCGCTTTGGTTCGTACGAAGATGTGAAAAAAAAATGGCTCGATGAATGGTTCGCAGCAAAAGGGGAAGATTTTTACTGGCGTGGTATTCACAAATTTTCCGAAAGATGGGAAAAATGTATAACAAGCGATGGAGCACACTTTGAATTAAGCACTTTTTATCATTCTTCCGAATTTAACATGTTTTTTTTTTAGAAAAAAAATCCGTATTTCATACTTGTACCCCTGGTATATATATATATATATATATATATATATATATATATATATTATATATATATATATATATATATATATATATATATATATATATACAAGCTGTATCCGTTCTGTCATTTACAGCATTTTTTTCCTTTTTTTATCTCGATCGCTTGCCTAGTTTATGATAGTAGTAGGACTTCTTACATTTGTAAACACTGAACTTAATTTATCATGAGTTTTATGACACACTTTATTGTAATTTGTAATGTATTTTTTAGTTTTTCTAATAGTTCCTTGGTAAATGATAGTGGTAAATATATTTCTTTTTTTGTTCTTTTGTGGCTAAGTTCGTTTTTAAATTATTATAGTATTTGTAGGTTCTTTTTTTATTGTGCGGTTGATGTCTCTTTCTTGAAAGCCATTTGGTATCAAGACAGTTTTAGGTTGGTTAAGTTCATTGCTCTATCTATTAAACCTACAATAACACTGATCTTTTGTGCCACTGCGTGACTCAAATGAGAGTTCAAGTATCTTCCTGACCATGTCGGTTTTGTGTACCATTCTGTCAGGATGATACTGTTTTTTCTTATGAATGTTAGATCCAAAAAATTTATTTTTCCATGTCTCTCTACTTCTGACGGGACCTGTAGTTTTATATAAAAACTGTTGCATTTATGTAAGATCTCATAGATCTTTTCGTTATTTTCTGCAAGCAAACAATCATCTATCCTTAAAGGGATATCCTTTTTGTGCAGTTTAGATATACCGTAAATTTTTGGTGGTATTGCATTGTGTATCATCAGTGCTTTAGCATCTTTTTTATTTAATTGTTTCTTATTGAGTAGTTTTTTACTAGATAATTGTTTTTTTTGCTAATCATTGGTGGAGTCGCAGTTTACTTTTTTGTATGTATTGATATCAATTAAAAGACTTTCCATTTTTGTTTCGTAATCGGCTGTATTTATCATAACAATTTTGTTTGTTTTGTCTCGTTTGAGTATTGTTATGTGTGGATTGTTTTTTTTGTTTGATTTAAGTGTTTTTTGATGTTTTTTGCATGTTGTTAATTTTTATATTTTTGTTTTATTTTATGGTTTGTGATTATGTTTGTTACGTTAGCTTTAATGGCAACTTTTTCGTCTCTTGTGTATGTATTGGTAAGTCTTTTTCGTTTGTAGTGTCAACCGCGAAATTTGAACCTAATGACAAAAATTTTAGATATAACAGAAAAATCACGTAATTAATAAAGATAACAAGATTCATAATAATATATATATATATATATATATATATATATATATATATATATATAAATATATATATATATATATATATATATATATATATATATATATATATATATATATATATATATATATATATATATATATATATATATATATACATATATATGTATATATATATATATATATATATATATATATATATATATATATATATATATATATATATATATATTCTCCTTTTATTGATGCTATTTCACTTCAAAAATTTCTGGGAAATCGCTGTATTCTTTACCATGTTTTTAGTGCTCAGACACTTTGGTGTCTGTCTGTCTGTCCGTCTGTCGCACCCAATTTTCTCCGAAAGTAATATCATGGAAATTTGGTACTAATATAGGAATTGATGGCCTCGTCAGAGCCGCGTAGTTTTGAGAGTTAAATTTTGACTTAAGGGGTTAGTTTTGGGGAGTGAAATTGAAAGTAAAAAAAAATTTTTTTTACTAGATCATCGAATGTGGTGTTAAATGAAAGCTTGTGAAAATACGAGTAATATATAATATAATATTTGCGCACTTGTATTATTTTTAAAAATCTCGAAAAATGTCGAAAAGTACTGATCAAAAAATTTTGAAAAAATTCTAGAATATTCTCCACGGGGTTTAGATTGAACCAAAATTATCACGAGTGCATTACCTTTAATAACTTATCTGGCATATAAAAAAAAAATTCAAGGTCATCAGTTTTTAGTAAAGATTGGAAACAAACTTCACCATGTTTTTATTTTATTTTTAAACTTCGTTAAAGGAAAATACCATGGCCTCTACATTTCTTCACGTTACTCAACCTCGCTAATTTTTCTTTCCTGTCTGATCATTTTTTCTGTCCATATTACTATTATCGATTTTTAAAAACTCTTATCCTCTCTTCATACCCATGAGTACTCGTATGTTTCGTACATTTGTCATATATCCTCTTGTCTTTTCTGTAATAGGTTTTTGAGTTAGTTCCATATTTCCTAACAATATTTATTATTAGGAGCTTGTTGGCGGCTACTATGTTTTATCTCGACTACAGGACTGAATTAAACGAGTAAATCAACATATTTATATGCATAGAATACGTCATGCTACGAATTATTACTCCAATGGGCTTTACACAATCATGAGTAAGTCATTACTTGACGCACTGTATACAATAATAAGTGTAACAGCTCGATTTCTTATTAGTTGTAAACTTACAATCAAATATATGTGGAATATTTAGTTACTATGAGGTACCTTTTATTTGATATTATCTTATATACATCAAAATATTTCTGTAAAAGCTGTTCATGTCAAAAATTATACAGTATTAGTACATCTATTAAGAATTTGACGGATTGAAATCCTGGTGTTTCTCCGAATTAATTACTGTTTTTTTTCTTGTTGTAGCAATAAGAATATATTTTAAGTATTGTTACGTATGCCTAGCGTACATTTTACATAAGCTTCATGGAAATATATCTGCTAAGATTTATTTAGTCTTGTTACTAAAAAAATTCTTATAAATATATTAACATGAAACTTTATAAGAAAAAAATTGGGCGTATTAGTTTCTATATAATAAATAAGACATTAAAAACATATCTTAAAATAGAAAGCACCTTCTACAACATAAATGTAAAAAAATATATTAGCAACTAACATAGTTAATTAAGGTGTAATTTTCAAGGCTTTGTAGATGCTTTGATAAAACACCTACCTACAACATTAAACATGATATCGAACATTCAAGTTGAACTCATAAAAAATCTGGCCAATTAATGATGACTGTAATAAATTAAGAATCATTGATCCGAGTTGATCATAAAATATATTAAGTTACTGCGAAAGATTTTTTTTGTGAAAGCTCATTAATATTTATACAGAGCAAAACATAAACGAAGCTTTAAAATGACTGTGTAACAAATATTGCTTGTTTAATTAATCACATGTAAAAATTAACATGTTATCATTTAAAATTTGATAAAAGCCGAATTGAAATATCCATTAATATCTAGTTATAATGCTACCAGAACACTTAAAAAAAAAATGACGGCAAAATGTCGAACAGCTTATCTCTGAAGCATTAAAACGACGCCACTACTTTGACATCACGCAACAAAATGCTCGGTGGAGTTTGCGGATCAGTTGTTGAAAACAGAAATACTCTCAATTGATCAAAGCCGACAATACGTACATTATATCATAATGTGTCTTTTTTATCTACTGATAGATGACTTGTGCTTTAGCTGATCTCCAATAACATAATAGAATTGTCAATTGGTTTCATTCTAGTCATATCATGAGCTTAATGTTATAGCAAAACCTATGGAAGGATACATTGGTTGAATATCTTCCTTTTAAGAGATATTGGGATGTTGCTCTTAAACTTTAGGCTCAACTTTCCGAAAGCTGTCCACCTCAACGAGATACGTCTCTCAAATTCGGTGGTCTGATTCCTTTTTCCTACAGTTATTTTGTGTCCTAAGTAAATGTAACTCTCTACGGTCTCCATAGGCAAATCTCCGAGAGCTTGTTACGATAAATTTGTGGTCATCTTGCATTTGCTTACGTTTATTTTAAGACCTAACTTCCCAGATTTACGCAAAAGATCATCTATCCTAAAACGAATCATCACTTTCTGCTATTTACACGATATCGTCAGAAAATCTAAGGTTGTTCAGGTATTCGCCATCATTATTGATTCCCATCGATTCTCGTTGTAGTTCTTTACAAATGTTTTTTAGTAATTGAGACCCTTTCAGTGGTGCCCATGTGTCTAGAGTGTCAAGGAAGTCTATAAATGCCATTACAAGGGGTTTCCGATATTCGGAGTATTTCTTGATTAGCGTTTAATTGTATGTGTTCCCGGTGTTGGTATTCATCTTACTATTGCAGATAATTTTTATAAAGAACTTATACAATTGGGAGAGGTAGCTGATGATAGTTCTCCAATCGAAGAACGTCGCCTTTTTTGTGTAGAATAACAATGACAGCATTCTTCCAGTCGTCGGGTATATCTGCGTCTTCGAGGCATTTGGTAAATAATTTGGCGAGTGTTTTATGTAGGTCTCTTCCTCCGTGCAATATCATCTCCCTCGTAACGCCATCTTCACCAGGAGATTTTCTGTTTTTCATTTTTCTTAATGCGTCTATAATTTTTTGAGTTGTTATAATGTATGAATGGTATGTCCTCTGAACCCACGTTTCTGACAACAGTTCTGGTACATTGCGAATCCAAACTGATGTTTGTTTGTAATTTTTTCACCGGTGTCACATAGGCATCTTTATTCGTTTGTAAGACCTCTCATTTTTTATGTGGATCTGAAGATTTTCTAACCATGTTATAACGAGATTTCCTTTGACATTTATTTAAGCCGTATAGTATATATATATATATATATATATATATATATATATATATATATATATATATACAATATATATATATATATATATATATATATATATATATATATATATATATATATATATTATATAAAAAAGCTCTACATTAATACACATAGTACGGCGTTCATCAAGTTGGCTCATCTTATCTAAAGAAAAATTATTTTGTTTCAAACAACGAAGCCTTAAGCTATAGGGTCCATATTGTAATTAGTGAATCTATAACTTCCAGTAATGACTCATACTGTGCTAGCCTTGTGGTCTCTGCATTAGTCACAGCAAAATTTTGTTTCACGGTACTGTCTCTAACCCAGTTCTTATTTTTAGGAGGTATCTATGCTAAGATTGTTCATGCCGTTTTTATGTCATATTACAAATTATTTTAAAGTATGAACACTTAAAAAAAAACAAAATTTGAATGGTTTTGTGTTGTCTTAAAATGTGTGTTTTGTTTTCAAAAAATAACTAAGGCTTTAAGTACTAAAGATAATTTTTATACTAACAGAATTCAGAATAATAACTAATATTTATACTTAAGAAGGTATTAAATTGTCAATAAAATAATATCAAAGAAATTATCACTTACTCAATTAATACTATTAAAATAGTAAATGACCATTTAAATTAAATTGATTAGTATTAAAACAAGAAAAATTGTGCAAATATTGAGTTTATTTTTTGAACCTCCCATGCCACGCCGGACCTCCTACCAGTGGATTAGTTTTAATTAATTTAAAGCTTAATCTTAAGTGTTATGTTGATAAAATATCCTAAGTTTAAATATCTTAAGCTCTTTCAATAGATTTATATAAAAATCCTTTCCTAGACTAAGTTAGTTCGGTTCCTGACATATATCTTAAGACTCAATATGTAAACTCATGTCATCGTAACAACCACATATTAATAGTAATCGAGTAAAGCTAGCTAATAGTCAATAAATGATGTTAGATGTACTTAGCATTTGTTTCTGCGTTCTAATATTTACAGCCATGTTAAAAAAATTTTATAAATTAAATATGTTATATTATATAAATATACAGGAGGTGATGCAAATTTGTCTTATATTATAAACTTTAGATACTTTTATTTTATCGCACTTAAAATACAGGGAGTCCTCACTCCTTAAAATTTGCCAGCAAGTCCAAAAGACTGAATACCGAAAATATGACTGACATTTTATCAGCACTAACTCCTCTTCTAATTGATACGTATGTACCATATTATGTTTGCCCAGTATATGTCATATAAACTGTGTGTAGAATGAAAACTTTTGCTGTAAATATCGAGGAAATCAGTGGTTAATAAATAATAGGTGTTTTGGTTAATAACGTCGATTTTGCTAAGAGATGGCGTTACTAATAGACTTGTTGGTATAGACTAGTAATATCTGTTGCGTTTTGGAAGGTAAATATACGCCATCAAAAGCCAGTTCGTTATTAACTGTCATTGTGCGAAAAACATAGTTCTTCATAGCTTTGAATATATCGCGTTTGGTACTAGAAAAAGACGTTTTGCAAAGAAGTTTAATAACCTTCTTTCATTTGAAGAAAACGGTTGCTAAAAGTTATCGATTGTTGGTTGAAGCTTATGGTGAACATGCTCCAACCCAAAAAACTTGGGTAGGCTCAGGCCAGCCTTCAACATCACAACCAGTGTGCAATATACAGGGAAAGAAAGCTTTGCTGTGTATTTGGTGGGATAGTATAGGAGCTGTGTATTACGAACTGCTGAAAACTGGTGAAACGATTTCTGGCTATCGATACCGACAACAATTGATAAAGTTGAACCGAGCATTGAAGGAAAAACGACCATAATACACCCAATGACACGATAAAGTCATTTTTCAACATGACAATGCTCGGCCCCATATTGCAAAATGGGTTTAAAACTATTTGGAAAATATCAAATGGGTCGTTCTACCCCACCCGCCGTATTCACCGGACTTAGCCCCTTCAGACTACCACTTATTTCGATCGATGCAACACGGACTTTTAGAACAACACTTACATTCTTACGAAGTAGTAAAAATTTGGCTTGATGAATGGTTGACCTCAAAAGATGAAAAGTTCTTCTGGTGCGGAATCCATTCTTTGACAGAAAGATGGGAAAAAGTCATAGCTAACGAAGGTCAATACCTTGATTATTAAGGAAATAAACGCTTAAATGTTGCGAAAAAATCGATATTATTAACCGAAAGTCTACAAAACCATACGAATTATTTTAAGCAGGCGATAATTATAGTTTTACCAAAGTTTATAATTTTGTCAATAAAAGAGTAAAGGTAAATTTTGTATCGATTTAAAAACCGGCTTGTACTTACGAGAAACATTTAATTAATTTTTGGATTCGAGACTAAAGGCGTGTTTATCTAATATTTAGAAAACGAGTAGGTTATAAAATGACCTAAAAATATTCGTTTGTTTAAACAAAATTAGCATGTGATTTTTAATAAACAGTATGTGTATATTTTTTATGTAATGTTCCTACAAAGTAAAGACTCGTTTTGCTATCTCCAATTTTTATTCTTTAGAATTTCCTTTCCTTCTATATCTATAATATATATATGTTAAAATGCAACGTCTCTCTGTCTGTCTGTCCGTAAGTGCGCTTATCACTGGAGAACCACTTATCCGATTTACGTACTTTTTTTTTAAAACATACATATGTTCTCTGGCCAGGTTATAGGGTATATTTTATTACGATAGGTAGCATAAGGAATAAGCAGTGCGTTCTCTTACAATACACTGCCTAAAGCATTAAATATGGGACAATATCATGTAGCAAATAATATAATATATATATAAAATGCAACGTCTCTCTGTCTGTCTGGTGAGATAATGGGAGGTAAGGGGAAATAATGGAAGATAAGGTGAAATAATGGGAGATGAGCAGAGATAAACCTAGATAATGGAAATTATGTAGAGATAAGGAGAAATAATGGGAGATAAGGGGAAATAATGGCAGATATTTTATTACGTTAGGTAACATAAGGAATAAGCAGTGACGATAGTAGTGAATCAAGTCCACGCGAGCGGAGCCGTGGGCACTGCTAGTTATATTATATAATTGGGCCCAATATTTCCTTTTTGTTCTTCATTACAGGATTGGTGGATTGGTTTAAATATCAATATTTTGCCCTGTCTACTTTTTTATTTCTGCTAGACTTTGAATTCTATAGGTCATATCTTCGTGAAGGTCTGACCAAGGATGGCTAAGTGAGCATCGCGTCCTGTTGAATTTTTATTAGGCGGCGCTCAAAAAAGCTGTATGTTTTATCCTTATCTTATCCACCTGTTTTTTGGATCTCATGCCAAAACCCAAGATTTACTCTCAACTTACTCTGAAATTTCCAAAAAATTTCTTTTCTACAGAAAGCGGTTTGACATCCGTTCGTAGTACCTCATTCTTTTTTGACGACATTCCGCAGAATGGTAGACTTAAAAATGCTGAGATTTTTGTAGGTGGTACAACGTTATTACTTCTCTTTTCAGGTTTTTTTTCCTTTTTCCTCTGCAAAGTTTATTACGCTAGTTTCTTTTTTTGTTATGACTTTTATCACCGTTTAGTTTTTTTTTACGAGATTTATATACAAGTTAGCTTAGCTACAAGTTTTGGTCTACTAATTTTTTTCTGTTCTGTTGTTGCTATTTTCCCAAACTTTACTTCAGCTGCTTATATTTCGGTAAATCATGACTTATTTCTCACAAATCACAGGACCTGACGGAGCTGTACAAATGTAAATATTATAAGACAATAACGTTAACTTTTGTCTAATGAAATAATTGTATTTCCCTCTTGGTATAGTCCTCGTAATTTTTTTATTTCTGTATCATAAGATAGCACAAGCAACACATATCTTGGAAAAAGGTTCTAGAATATTCACGTGAGGAATTTCTTTCACTAAGGAAACTTAAGCTTTTTAAAAATGTACCTATTAAAACCATATTCATCCTTTCAGATAGTAGTTCCATTACATGTAGTGTGTGAAATATACAGATATGAAAAGGAATATCTAATAGAATAACAAATGAATGTCAAATCGAATATTTCATAAGGACGTTCGAGTATGATCGAGTTACTCAAAGAACTTCCGAATTTATAAAAAAAACACTTTACCATTTGTCTTTATTTTTCATATATTAAATTAGTTCTTACTTTTTAAGCCTCCCTGTGTTGTATCCAATGAGCTCTGTTGTTTGCTTTTTGTATCTGATCGTGTACCACCAATGTTTTTATGTGTCGTCCATCCATCTTGTCTGTAATCTACCTCTGCTTTGTTTATGTTCTCTAGGCCTCCTCAACCATACTGAGTGTCCATCTGTTATCATTCATACTTGGGTTAAACCACGCCCATTTTCACCTTAATGTACATATTCGTTGTATTACATCTGTCACTTTTGATCTTCTTCATATCTCGATCTTAGAAATGCAATCTTGAAGTCTAATATTTAGCTTTCTCTGCTCTCTATTGCTTTTGGGTTA
Source organism: Pachyrhynchus sulphureomaculatus (assembly GCA_019049505.1). Classification (NCBI taxonomy): domain Eukaryota; kingdom Metazoa; phylum Arthropoda; class Insecta; order Coleoptera; family Curculionidae; genus Pachyrhynchus; species Pachyrhynchus sulphureomaculatus. Next base: position 156,085,235 of record CM032446.1, read on the forward strand.
CCTGGAGCTTATATATTATACTTTTAATTAGCATAGGCTTTAAATGCCATATGTTAGTACCCGCGCACAGCTAACGAAACTCTTCTATCCAAGTCAATTTTCAAGTTATTTTTGATATCTCGATTTTTTGTCCTAAATAAATGAATGTTTGTACCTTTCCTATTGTTCCTTCCATTAATAGTTCCTGACTGTGATCTTCAATTTCGTTGTTCAAATATTTGATTTTGGTGAAGTTTATTTTTAGACCCATTTCTCGAGACTTTTTATTTAATTCCATCAGCATTTCTTGTAATTATTCTTTTGTGTTGGCGTTCAGAGTAACATCATCTGCGAAACGTAAGTGACTCAACCGCTCACCATCCACTAGTATTTCTTTGTTTTCCCACTGTAGTTATTTAAACATGTCTTCTAGAGTCAACGTGAATAGCTTTAGGGATATTGAGGCACCTTGTTTAATTCCTCTTTTAACTTTGAATTTAGTTGTATTTTCTTCAAACATTATTTCTGATATGGCATTTTTATATATGTGCTCACGAAGAGTTGTGTATCTTTCGTCGACTTTGCTCTTACTTAGAGCGTTAAGGACTGCCCATATTTCTACCGAATCAGATGCTTTTTCATAGTCAACCATTGCTATCCACAAAGTAACCTTATATTCCTTTGCTTTTTTCACTAGTAATCTAATTATTTGGAGATAGTCCAAAGTACTTTATCGCCGTCTAAATCCCATTCCAGTGGTTGATAACTGCCTTATTTGTTCCTTAATCTGTATGTTGTGATTCAGTAAGAATATAATATTATTAATAACCACCAAATCACCAAACAAACAAGAACTAACAGATTATTGGAAAAGTATCTGGTCAGAACCCAAACTACACAATAATAACACCTCCTGGATCAAAGCCGAAGAAGACAAACATAAATATGTGACAGAACGAGAAAAGTCCACATTAACTACACAAGAAATTACAGAAACAATCAAACACACACATACAACTGGAAATGCCCTGGAATAAACAATATACAAAACTTCTGGTACAAACAGTTTACCACCACAAACGAAGCACTCACACACCAAATCAACAAAGCCATTCTACAACCACACACATTCCCCACTTTCCTTACAAAAGGAATAACATACGTACCCAAAAGTTCAGACACCATAAACCCGTCAAACTACAGACCTATCATCTACCTTCCAACCCTATACAAGATCATTACACCCACAATTTCCAAGAAAATAGAACAATACATAATAGACAACAATATTATCACAGAAGAGCAGAAGGGGTGCAGTAAAAATAGCCGAGGATGCAAAGAATAGCTGATTATAGCTAGCGTGATCATGGGACACACCAGAAAAGAACACAGAAAACTTCACATCGGTTACATAGACTATAAAAAGGCCTTGGAATTCATACCCCACAGCTGGTTAATCAGAACCCTAGAAATCTACAAAATCAACCAAAACCTCAGGTAATTTCTCGCGCAAATTATGAAAACATGGAAAACCAAATCCACCCAAAAACACAAACCGAACGCATCCAAACAGTAGAGCTGTACATCAGAAGGGGTATATTTCAGGGAGACTTACTCAGCGCTCTATGGTTTTGCCTCTGTCTCAATCCACTCTCAAATACACTAAACAGAACAGACGATGTCTTCTGCAACAGTGAAAGCAGACAAAAACTGCAGACCTCTCGAATTATCCCGGGCAGACCACCCAGCAGATAGACACAGTCACACCCAATTACAACAGGAAAAGATGAAAACGTGGTCACAAAAAATACTCCACGGAAAACACAGATACCACATAGAACAAGACCACGTAAATAAAAAACAATCATACACCTGGTTACAGGATGGGAAGCTATTCCCTGAAACAGAAGGCTTCTTATAAGCATAAAGTCATATTAACCAGAAACTATCAAAAGCATATCATCAAACACCCAACTATTACAGAAGACAGATGCAGCATAAACAAACGATCGAACACATAACAAGCGGATATAAAATATTAGCTGAAACGGAATACACTGCCAGACATGACTCAGCAGCAAAACTAGTTCACCAAGCACTAGCCACAACATTCAAACTCATAGAAAACACAGATCCCTACTACAAATACACGCCGACATCCATACTTGAAAATAAGGATTACAAGCTCTACTGGGACATCAGTACCTATACATATAAAACAATCCCCGCCAATAGACCTGATATTACTTTTCAATGCGAAAAAGGAAAAGTCACCTATCTAATTGGCATAGCTGTCCCCAACGACAAAAACATCGAAATACACAGAAAAAATCTCCAAACACAGACCTTGCATTAGAAGTAAGCTATGGAAACAAGAAAAAGTCATCATTGTCTCCCTCATCATACCAGCCACAGGCCTTACACCAACAACTTTTACACCACACTTAGTACAATTGGAACTCAACAAAAACATACACAAAAACATTCAGAAGTCCGTGATTTTGAAAATATGTAACATTGTCAGGTCATTTCTTATTACACAATGGTAATAGTGTTTGTGCTGATTTTGCTTAGGCCCGTCAGCCAAACATGGAGCCACATTGGTCAAATGTGAGAAAGAAGAACATAACATATCAAATAATAATCAAATAATAATAATATATATGTATAGATATAGATATATATATATATATATATATATATATATATATATATATATATATATATATATATATATATATATATATATGTGTACATATATATGTATATATATATATATATATATATATATATATAAAATTCTACTTAATTGTGATATAAATATTACAAAAAAAATTTTACAGACCTAGACTTGAAACTAAAAGCTCTTAGAACTTAACCTAAAATGATTGAAAATGAAGAACTTAGGAGTAAAAAATTACTTAATGTCTTTAAAGGGACGTATATGGCATAAAAAATGATGAATAGCAAGTTTCTGTGACCAAGGAATGTAATATATCCTTTCAAATGAACAAACAATATGATAAACATTTCATATTTTCTTACGTTTTTCTTCAATGTTTAACAGGTTGACTGCCGATCTATATTTTTGAGTTTGTGGTTGACGCCGGTAAGATTTTTCCAAATATTTTTATTTTATTGTGGTAAATATGAATTAAAATGAGTCTTGGATGTGTTTTTTTTTATGTGCCATTCAAAATATTAGAAAAAAAAAATTTCACTCCGATCGGAGTAATCGGCATTGCAAGTGAAAATTTTTACTAGATGCCGAACACTCCGATCAGAGTGTCCAATTAAATAAGTAAAGAAATAATAAATCGAACTCATGAACTCAAAACATTTATTTCTAAATCATTTTTGTACATTTTTATGGTAATCGTGAAAGCAATTAAGGCAAAAACCTGGTTGTCCAGGGCACATTTTGCATTCATACACTGTTTGCTTTCTTATTTTATTTTTCCTGCATTCTTTGCATTCCTTTCTGCTTACCCGTTTTGTTTCTTTAGTTCCTTTTTTTTCACTAACAATTTTTTCTACTTTGCTAATGCTGTGGACATTTATTTGGCCTGGAGGAATTTGCGGCAAATTAGTTATTGGTCGTCTGGCTAGTAAATTTCTTATGACATCCAATCGGAAGTCATATAATCGTAACTGGTCAGACCGCGAATATTTATTGTACAAAAAAATAGGCGTTTATCATGCTCATTTGCAGCACATGCATGAATAACTTTTTGTACCACCGAATGGTTTTACGGCTGCAAGGATAATATGCCATCATTTGAACCTGTCTATCTATACCGGACATAAAAGCATTATATCCAATGATTGCGGAAGGTTTTTTCAGATTCTTGATTTCTTTTGTTTTTAAAAATGCCCATTTCGCTTCCAAATTCTGTTGAAATGTATTGAACATTGCGTTTATCGCGCCATTTTCCGACATGCACTCCATTGCAAAACATAGATTTATTCTCACCACGTTTTAAGTTTGCACTCATTACCTCTTTCGGATTATCTTTCCTCTCAGCTCTCAGCGTACCAGTGCAGTATGTATTTTGTTGAAGTAATTTCCTAGTTAAATTAACACTATTGTAAAAATTGTCTAGATAAACAGCATGTCCCACACCCAATTTTTCCTCCAATAAATGTAAAACAATCTTTTCAGTATGTCCGCTTCCACCATAAACATCTGTCGCACCTTCGTAGACACGAAATTTCAAAATAAGTCCATTAGGCTCTGTCAGCATGTATAACTTCATACCATACTTATGACGCTTATTCTTGATATACTGTTTAAACTGGAGACGACCCCGATAAAGTACCATAGCTTCATCCAAAGACAACTCTCTTCCAGGATAGTAAATTTCTCCCATCTTGTTGTTAAAAAAATCTGCCACAAATCTAATCTTTGCTAGCCGATCGATCTGCCGGATCCATATCTCGAGATGTAAAATGCAAACACCTCAAGATAAGCAAAAATCTATTCCTTGACATATATTTTCTAAAAACAGGTAGATTAAATAGCGGATCAGTTTTCCAATAATCGTTTAAGACGGCTCAAGGATATTGTGCCAGAAGTAACAAGGCCAAAAAAATTTTTAGTTCGTCAAGAGTAAGATCTTTAAAATTAGTAATACGTGATTTTGTACTTGTTTCTGGGCGCAGCAAAACCTCGACTGCGTAAGAGTTCGTTCGTTCTACAATAGTTTGTAAAAAATCATCATCAATGATCATTTCGAAAAAATCGATAGGTGCACCCTGTCCTGGAATTTGCACCAATAATTCCTGGGTTTTCTGGAACAAAATTTGTTTTAACGCACCTCTGTCGTTCCATTTTATCTCATCAAGGCTAGGAAGTGTTTGATGTGGCCGAATAGGGTCTATAAAATTCTCTTCTTCGGATCGGAGCTTGAATTTACATATCACTATCGTCTGTGTCTGGTACGTAATGTTCGTCACTACTACCTCCGCTTTCTTCCAATAGCTGCAATAATTCAGTGTCAGTTAGCTTCTTTTTCTTATCATATACCTTTTTTTCATCACTACAATGTCTTTTTTTAATACCAGAAGGCCCAGGTTGATTGTCCATATTGTACGGCAGATTACAACCAAACCAAAAGCAAATCCGCGGAACCACTTAAGCACCTGTTAGAACTTGCGTTTTTAAGCAACGCCACCACTAGAAACACGTTTCATATACAACGCCGATGGAATACTAAAACGTTTCGTAAGAACGCATGTCGAACTCCGATCGGAGTAGACGGCGTTGGCGAAGAGACCCGACGCACTCCGATCGGAGTGGTCGGCAGTCAACCTGTTAAAGAATCTATTTATTTGAGGTTAGGGTTCAAACCATAGATGTCGTTTAAATTCAATAAAATCTGGACTAGTTGTTATTTACAAAAAAAAAAAATTTTTCAGGAGAGTAACTTTAAAAAATAAAATAAATTTATATATATATATATATATATATATATATATATATATATATATATATTTTAGAGTGGGTCGAATTTTTTTTTAAAATTACCCCCTGAAAATTTTTAATTTTTGTGAATATCTACTTGTCCAAATTTTATTGAATTTGAGCGACATCTATGGCTTGAACCCTAACCCCAAATAGATTTATTCTTTAAATATGGAAGAAAAACTTAAGATAATATAAGATTCTACTTAATTATGATATAAATATTACAAAAAAAAATTTTAAAGACCTAGACTTGAAACTAATATACGTATATATATATATATATATATATATATATATATATATATATATATATATATATATATATATATATATATATATATATATTTTATATATATATATATATATATATATATATATATATATATATATATATATATATATATATATATATTACACGCGATGTGAAAAAGTCTAGAAATTAGAAACACTTCACATTACTATTTTTTTTTATTAATTATCGATCTGATTTTTTGATAGAAATTTAAAAGATTTTTTTCATTAAATAAAAATCAATATAAAATATAGACAAAGAAATTGGTTATGATTTATCTCCCACGCACATACTAGATTTATTTATCTCACATTAAAAAATTATTTAATTCCTGCATTTCAACTCGATATTTTAAATGACAGATGTAGACGATATGGCACGATATAAATCCCAAAAAAGTTTAATAAGATGCTTAATCAAATTAAGAATAATAAAAACTATATATTTTTTAGATTCTGTAGTTTCAATAACTATCTTACCTCTCTCACAACCTTTTCACGTGTTTGCCTATAGATGACTATATGTAAAATCTGTTCACTATCGAACTAAAAAACAATTCTGTTAATAATACTATTAAAACTATACTATTTACCGATCCCCACATATTTTCTTAATTTCTCTCTACTTGTTTATTGCTTGCTGCAACTATTATAAGTTTTCGAAATTTCAAATCGATATCTTCCATCGTACCAACATAAAGACAGACCTACAAACTCACCCACGAAAATTTTAAATTGTATTTTCCGTATTATGAAATGGAAAGAAATATAAAATCTCGGAGGGTGATTCTTTCACCAATAACAATACTTCCTTAATGGTAGAAAAGAAAAGAGAGTATTTATTCTTGTCATTTAGGAGCCAATAACTGGCATAATACAATATTTTAAATACGCAGTATAAGTAAATCTTACCAAAATACTAATAATGAAAGTTACATTTATATTACATTAAAGCGTCATGGAGTTTTATCAGCACCATGGTACTCGCTTTTATGTAAACATTTTAATAATTTTACAGATATTAAATGTTCAGTTCAAAATTTTATTTATGTCATGGTATGCTCTTTTGATTATTTCTCTCCCATTAGGCTATTAATTTCACCCTTATTAATATTTTCAGTTATTAAACGTGTAAACGTAATGAATCAGATCCGATTTTATGTCTTCTTAGTACTACACACTTCCGCTGTAAAAAATAAACATTCGATACAGTTTTTAATGAACCGCATAAATTAAAATGTGATTGATTTGAAAGATGTTCTTAAAAATAATTTTTAAAATTACAGCAGCAATTAGTATTTACGTGGAACAAATTATAAATTGCTGCTTATTGCGTGATAAACAAATTATAAATCGTATATTTATGTACAGATACTTAATCTGAAAATTAAATATTGCTAAGCGTGTAATTTCTTACGTGAGGAAAAGAGAGATAAACAGAACGTTTGGAGACCAGGAATTTGAAAATTATGTTATTTTTTAATTATTTCGTTATAAATCCCTAATAAAAGAAAATATTAGGTTTCAGTAGTAAATATCTCGGACGCCGCTCCTCTGCTTAGTTTTTTTTGTAATTATTATGTCACCATAAAATATCAATGATTTAAAATATCGAGTTATAATGCTTAGGTTGAGTTGTTTTTTAGTGCGAGAAAGTTGAATTCGGCACTTACTATAGAATTGACGAATATCCTTTTAGTATTTTTTTTTATGTGCAAAGCGTACATACTGCAGGGAAATTCCTCAAGCGTTACAAGAACGACGCGTGTGAGGTAAAAGCGATTCACGTTGGTCTTGAATTGCAAATTGTACTCGGTGAGGAAAACAATCCTGGCCAAATCATTCCAAAAAGATGTTATTCTCAATATAAAAGACTGCCTGAAAAGTCTTGTACGAAGAGTGACAAGCTGCACCTCATACGGATTTGAGGAACACCTTCCATGAAAATACTTGTAGAATAGACTCAAGTAGCCAACCGTTCTTCGATGATTCAAAGTTTCTGCTGAGTTCGGAGTCTCCAGAACATGTGGACAGCTATCTACTGAATAGAACCCAACAATCGCAGTATATGTTTGGGAGTAGATCCCTAAACATGGAAGGAGTATTCTGTCGTTGATCGAATTTGAGCTGTGTACAGAATCAGCAGTTGTATTGGAGTGTCAAGCTTTCTAATTCGAAATAATATTTCCAACTTTTGAGAAGCTCTCTTATGTGTGCTTACAACATGTTCGGGCCAAGATATATTTGAGTAACGATGATACAGGCATGAGGTGTCTCGACATAACCATCTCGGGTTCAACAACATTAACATTTTTAGAAAAAAACTAGGGCTTGAGGTCTTGTAGCGTTGGTTATTGTCACCCCAAGATAGAATTTCTTCCAGGTTTTTGTTAAGTTAAACGACTTCCTGCTGTCTGTAGAAATTTGCGTGAGTAGCCTATCTTGGAGCATTTAAACGGAATAAATTAATAAGCGTACTATCTTCTGCAAAGCTATAGATTGGATTCCTTTCCATCAATCTATTACCTAATGATTTACCTATTTGTCCTATGTAAATTATTTAACAATAATTTCCTGATTTATTAATAATGTTTTTTTTCTACCTATATAATGATCATAATATTAAGCCATAATTATCCTAAGTTGCATTTGTTTCAACATACACTTCTGATTCCTAACTTATTTACTCTATTGCATATATTGGTGCTTAATCTAGAAGAGGGGTTTAGATATTTTATCGTATTTTTGCCTGGAACTATTATAAGATTCTTTTTGTAGAAGTATCTTTTTCTTTTACGGAATAAACTATATTTTTTTCTGTAGAGCCCTTGTTTCTTGTGATCTGTTTTATTATTAGTAATGTTAGTAATTGTGCTCGTTTAACTGAAAAGAGACTAATCGATGTATTGGACTGTGAAACGATACTAATTTGATTTGTTGGAATTGTTTCGAATTTTTGTGAATGACTGTATCAGTGGTGGTTAGTTTTCTATATATACTGAATTCTAAAGTATTTTTGATTTTTTTATATTTGTATCTAAAAACTTAATCTATACATTTGGTTCGCATTCCATTATAAACTGAATTTTTTTGTTAATTGAATTTAAAAAGGTTAAAAATAGGTTTAAATTCCCATCTGTGCTATACCAGATGCCAAAAACATCGCCTACATAGCTCACCCAGTAGAATACATCTCAAATTGGTTTGAGAGAGAGAGAGAGTTTAAAATTAAAAAAGTTACTAAAAAGGGGAAATATTCGAGAATCCATTGGACAACTGCCTTTCTTTTTATACAATTCATTATTGAGCTCAAAGTAATTTTGTTCGACACATATATTAGGTGCATCTTTTACCTTTCTTTTGATATTAACATCGCTGAAGAAGAAAGAATCCTTCCCTGCAGTGGGACTCTAAAAATGTACAGTAACTGAAGAAATGGATGACCGCAAGGTGAAATTAAAAAAAAAAAGGAGTACGTACCTAAGTAAAACTTTAAAAACATTCACTTCATTTAAAAATTAAAACAATTTAATGGATTTTTTTGATGTTTTCCAGTGTAACCACCTCATTTGGGCGTCCAGAGCGTTCGGCATCATTTGTATCTATACGACCGCGTTTAAATTCAGCATACCAGTAAATGCCGAGTGATTTCCCATCAGAAAACAGTGTTGAACCAACACACGAAATTCGATTTTTTTCATTGTTTGACAATATTAAAGGTAGCTTCACTAAAACCACTGTAACTTGTAAACTAATCGTCAAAATTTTAACGCGTATAGTTCGAAGGTTGGTACTTCGTAAAAATCGTATGGGGCGACATCTATGTGTCACACCAAAAACTTTTCAGCCGGTGTGTTATATAATAATTACACTTATTTAGCTTCAATAGAAACATGTTATACGTCATTAACATTAACATCATATTTTCAATGTTTGTATGCCATAAAATTATTAACATTTCTAAAATTATATTACAGTCGGCACAACAACGAAAACAACACGACCACCTTCAGCCATTTTACGCTAATCCTTCAAACTTAATTAAAACGTCTTCAAATACCCTTCTTTAACATGTAGAAAATTTACATAAAATTTATTAGCACTTAAAAAAATTGATGAAAGTCACTAATTTACGTCATATATATGTTTAAGCTTAATTTAACGATTACAAATGATTATCGATCAGTTTTTTAGAAGAGATAATAAAAATTAAGACTTAATAAAAACAAAATTCGAGTATTTTTAATGGATATATATTAAGCGAAAAGTAATTAGCTGTAATTAAATATTGGTTAATCAATAAACTCCTGCACAAAAATATTCTATTGAATTTTTCTGTCAGATTTTAGACGATTGTAAAAAAGTAATTTAAATTTAAAAAATCTATTTTTAAATTAGAGCCTTAGTTTTCTTGTGTTAAGCTCTATCAGGGAAATACGACAGGCCGAGGATTGAGAAATTTGCAAGTAAAACTTCAGAATATAAAGTAACAAGAAATAGTAAATAACAGTCGGTACACTGCTGAGTTAGGGACCTTGTCTGTTGTCAGTAGTTTACATTAATCCATATATGCCTAAGGGAGATCCCTCGAAAACCACGCCGCCTGCGGTGAAGTGTCGGCTTGTGGCTGTTGTGTCAGCCTACTATGGATTATTAGGTGTGAGTACATGGTAAAGTTCGTTGTATCTTACCACTACGTTCCATAAGTACCTGAATAAGGGCAACTAAATTTTCTTCTTTTGTTTGTCGATCCTAACCTGACTGATGAGCCGTGATACGGAGAAACATGTCTGGGGATGGATTTGCAAATAGGAAAACAGTGGGTACACTGCTGAAATAAGGACTTTGTCTGTTTTCAGTAGTTTTATATTAAACCATATATACCTGAGGAGGATCTCCCGAAAACTGCGCCGCCTGCGTTGCATTGTTGACTTTGTCATCAAGCACTCTGTCATCAGCTACTATGTCAGCCTACGATGGAGTATTAGGTGTGCGTACATCATACAATTCCTTATATCTTACCATGAAGTCAAGTTGTTTAAGTATTAAGCAACCGATTTTCTACTGGTCCTGTCCTGCCAGTTTTTCCCGATAGAAATTTCAGACGAATTATAAGTAACTTATTAAAGCAAAAACAAACATTTTATGATATAGAATTAAAAAGTTAGAACGCAGACTGGCTCAAATAGAATTACGTAATTTGGTTAGTTAATTTATTTAAGAGTTTTTGAGTAGTTTCAATTAATGCACGAGATCTACCACAATGCCGTCTAATATCTTATTTGGATCGTCATTCTATAAGAAGTCTGGAGATGGAGGAAATAAGTACATTATTTTTTATTTCTTTTATTTAGATTTCACAAGTTACTTCAGAGATTGAATAGGCATCCATTAAAATATCGACACTTGTAGGATAATTAATATTTCTTCTTATTCATTTAGCATTCAGACTTCATTGTAACCATGACTTCTGAAAAGTTATTGGATCATTTTGTGCAGCAATTAAAAATACTCAAAGAATCATGGTCTCAACATTGTATATGCCCTAATTCAGTTTCCTCAAAATTCTGTCTTAAGCCATTGAAAAAAGGAACACAGATTTTTCCTTTCAAGCAAAATAATTTTAAAGTTTACACATGTATGAATTGACACTTCAAAATCCCTTAATTTGATCCATCAGTTTATATTAAGCAACAGTAAGTTGGAGATTTTTTATACTAAATAACGTCCAGGTACCAGAGAAAGAAACATGTTCATCAATATTATGCAAAACTTTTAATTAAATGTTTTTTTTTTCTCTTTTTTACGGTTTCATTCTTGCCGACATTTTTGAACCAGTTTTAAAAAGAAGTCATTATTGTTAATTGACATTATAACTGGCAATATTTTATCATGCACTTTTGCTATCAGAACCTTTAATTAAAAGACCGAAATCAATTCACCAAGAAGAGCTACATCGTTTACTGGACAGGCTTTTAAGTAATTTATTTACTTTTTACATACAAGGTACTTTATCTATATATAGTCAATACTCAGGAAACCGTAACTGATTTAGCAAGGGCTAATGTTTATGTCACTAGATAAAAAAATAAACTTAGTTAATTTCTTATTGTAAACTGATAAACTATCAGTTACTATTTATTTTCGGTTTATTTTCGTCGATCTATCAAATTCTATATTCCAAAACATATTTAAAATATTGGTTACTCCAGTCATTGTAAACTAGGTATCCGAGATAAACTTAACCCTCCAAATAAAATCCCATCTATCAACTATACCACTACTATTAGAAAATCCTATTGTCCTATTGTCTAATGAAGAAGCCAGCTGATAAACTGAATTATTTACTTCACATGCTACTGTTATTTTCAGTTTAAGATACCACTCACTATTCCCAATATTCTAAGCAAACAGCTTCTCATAAACCGTATCTTACTGAAGATTAGGCACCGAAAAAGTATCTTATGGTATATCTAAAAGGTTGGATTTATAGCTCTCTAGTTTTCTCAGAGACCCAACTTTGTCAATAACATTTGATCGATTTCTTGGCGATATCTTCATTGTCGACACTGGTGTACTCCAGCACCCATACTCTCTCCAAATCTCCTTCTTTTTTATATCCTCTAGAAAAGGCTAGAGATTCAATCTATAGCATTAATGATAGGATGCTTGTTTTTCTATTTATCCTAAATACTAACTGTCAATGCAAATATCCATTTACAGCAGAAATGTATAGAACTTAACCAAGACCTGGAAAAATTCTGTAATGGGGTAACAATAACCAACCAGAACTTAACTTTACCATGAACTCAGAGAGCATTCTTTTTTAAAAAGACAACATTACAGAACCCTACACAAATATCCCAGAACACTTTATTTTCTTGGCATCGTTACTCAGCGTACTACAGTATATGTTAACTTGGGAGCAAATATGTCTTGGCGTGGTCATGCTGTAAGCTCGAAATACTATTTCTTCTACTTCTTCTTCTTCTTCTCCTTCTTTTAGGACTTCGTCCTGTTTTTGATTGATTTCGCCTGTACTTTTATGGTGTTTCTTGAGATCTCGACGTCCAGCTTTCTTTCCATCTTTTAGGAGGTCTGCCAGGTAATCTTCTGTTGTTTGGTGTGTGGTTTTTTGCCCATTTAGCAATCCTATCTGTGATCATGTGATCATCCTGTCCACGTGATCCCTCCATTGTCGACTTCTGGTTCTAACCCATCGAACCACGTCTTCCACTTGAAGTTCATTTCTTATGTCGTTGCTGCGTATTTAATCTTAGTGTTATCCCTTTTATTGTACGTAATATTTTCATTTCGGTCGTTCTCATGATACTTTTGGTTCTAGTGGTTTCTGCACAGGTTTCCACTGCGTACGTTAAAATCGGTCTCACACAGGTCTTGTATATTCTTACTTTACTCTCTGCATTTATATATTTATTTTTCCATATAACATCTCTCAGGCTACCAGATATTTTTATTGCCTTGATGGAATTTTCTCTTACCTCCTCTGTTAAATTTCTGATGCTAGATATTTGTGATCCGAGGTAGTTAAATTTCATTACCTGTTCGATTGTTTTTCACCAGCTATTAACTTGCATCGGATGGGGTCTTTTAATATTACCATGCACTTTGTTTTTCGATGGATATAATCATGTTAAGTTTTTCGGCAGTTGTTTTGAACTTGAATAGCAGGTGCTGTAGATCGTTTTCGTTTTCGTATATTAACGTAGCATCGTCTGCGTAAAATAATATTTTTAGAGATTTATCCACCATTTTATAACCTGCCTCAACTTTTTTTACTTCTTAGATTATTTTATTCATTATTGTAATGAACAGCGTCGGGCTTAGGCCTGCCTGATTCCTGTTTTAACATCAATTTCTTCTGTTATGATTCTGTTAGTTTTGATGTATGTTTTAGTGTTGCTATTTAGATCTTTTATTATATTGATAAGTTTGGTATTGACGTTTAGTTGGCGAAATATACTGGTTATATCAGATAGTCGTATTCGGTCGAATGCTTGTTTTAAATCTACCAGGCACATAAACATAGGTTCATTGAATTCAATTGCCTTTTCTGATAATTGTCGGATATACCGTGGATCTATTCTGGTAAAATCCCTGCGGCTCTTCACACATTCCTGTTATTAGTTGTAATTTTTGTGCTACTATTTTTGTGAATATTTTAAGAGCGGCGCTTAGCAGCGTTATGCCTCTGTAATTTTTCGGGTCTTTTTTTTGTCTTTTTTATAAATTTGTGTTGTTATGCTCGTTCTCCATTCGTCTGAGATTTCTCCTTCTCTCATTATTTTTTTAAATAGCTTCATTAATTATTCTTCAATGGGTCTTCCACCGTATTTGATCATTTCATTACACATATTGTCTATACGTGGCGCTTTCCTGTTTTTTTTTATTTTTGCACTATTGAGCATATGTCATCAATCATAATTTCTATATTGTTTGGAGTTTCTTCTATGGTTTCTGGTATGGCCTCTTCTATTTCGGTTTCTTCCTCCGTGTGATGTTCATATATTTCTTTAAAGTGTGATACCCATTCTTCTGGACTGATTGCGGCAGTTTGAAACTCTTCATGCGATTTTTTTTCTCAGCATTTTCCATACCTTCTTTTGTCCGCCGTATAGATCGTTTTGCATTTCTGCCGAGAATTGCTCCCAGTATTCTTCTTCTGTACTTTTCTAATTCTTCGGGTTCGGGTTATTCAGCCCTCTTAAACAAAGCTTTTAAACATAATATAAATAATAAATTTGATTTAAAAGAATCTTAAATCTTGGCTGTAGAAACAAAAATAGCTTTAATAATTGTCCCATCAACACGCCAAAAAAATACATTTACGCAGATATTATAAAAAAGGAATTTCTTAGCAACAAACCAAATTTAGATAATGAAATAAATGTAGCTAGATCAATACAAAACAAGGCTAAAAATAATAATAATATTATTTTTACAAAAGCAGATAAGGGTAAGAATAGTCGCTATAGATCAACAACAATATATAGACAAAACATTAGAATTTATTAAGAAATGAAATTTCAAAATATTACTAAAAGATCCGACAGAAAAATTCAAGAAAGATATTAGAACAGCGTTAGGTAAAGCTTCTAGCATCATATCAGACAACCAAATCTCAAAATTAATAGTCATGAATCATCAGCCCCCTCTACTTTATTCATTAGTCAAATTACATAAAGAAAATCATCCTATTAGACCTGTAGCCTCCTACATATCGGCCCCAGCTTATAAACTCTCAAAATTTCTTATAGATATCATTAAAACGAACATTAACTTCACCCCAACTTACACAGTAAAAAATTCGTTAGAATTAACAGAAAAAATTTCCAACGTCTTTCTACCAGATAATTCAAAACTAGTATCATTTGATGCCCAAAACCTTTTTGCTACCATACCCCCGGATGAAACAGTAAAAATCATAAAGACATTCCTAATCAAAAATAAAGTTAATATCGTTATACAACAAGACATACTAAATTTATTAAACACGAGCCTCAATCAAAATTATTTTTCCTTTAATAATACGTTTTATAATAGTTCGGAGGGTCTCATAATGGATAGTCCACTTAGCCCGCTTTTAGCAGAAATATTCATGGATAACCTAGAAAAACAAATACATCGACAAAAAATTTAGCAAATCATTTTTGTATTGGTACCGATATGTAGACGACATCTTTGCTTGTTTTAATGGTACAGAGCGTCAACTTGACAATGTTTTTAACTATATAAACTCAATACATAAAAATATTAAATTCACTATGGAACTAGAAGTCGACAATAAAATTAATTTTCTTGACTTAACGATAACCAGACATTACAACAAACACAAATTCTCTATTTTTCACAAACCCTCACATACAGATACTTCAACAAACATAAAATCAGCTCACCCTCTACAACACAAATTGGCAGCTTACCACAGTATATTGCATAGACTTGTAAGTGTCCCCTTATCTGTAGATGATTTTAATAAAGAATTAAATCTAATAAAACAAATTGCTGTTAACAACGGATATTCTCCTGACTCCGTAGACTCAATTCTAAACAAAAAACTAAAAAATAAAGCTATTTCTTTAGTATACCCCAACAAAGAAAACACAGGGAAAAAATATATTGTTTTAACTTATTTTGGTAACACGTCAGAGAAAATTAAAAAACCACTTAAACAAATATAATAACAACATAGCTTTCAGAACAAACAACTCGTTAGGAAAATTCATTAAAAACGCAAAGGGAAAACAAAATAGATCCAAAAAATCTGGAGTGTATCAGTTGAATTGTGGTTCTTGTCATAAAAGTTACATAGGTCAGACAGGTCGCTCATTTGAAACTCGGATTTTAGAACATAAAAGAAGCTATTTAAAAAACAAAACTGACTCAGCGTACAGTAATCATTTAACAGAATCAAATTATCTTTTTGACGATAAATTTAAAATTCTACACATACAAAACAAAGGCGTAAAATTAAAACTATTAGAAAATTTAGAAATAAATAGAATTAAAAATTCAGACATCATATTAAACGAACAAAAAGATACCTGTCTGGCCCATGGTAACTCACCTTTACTCAATTTATACAATTAATTTTCAGAATGGATTTCCCAGCAATATTCATTAGCATATAGTATTAATTTTATTACCTATCTACCTTAGGGTATTTGTATAAATGTAACAACACTAATATTCAATATCGTTTTGTATCAGACGAAGCTATAGTATAGCGAAACGCATCATACAGTTTCAGTGAAACTAAATAAAGTGGAAATTTGACAAAATCAGTCTTTCGTTACATTAACTAAAACCTTTTCGATGGTAAATTTAAGATCCGCTTACATTCCAGATAAGTCAACGTCAAAATTCAATCGTTTTCGAAATAGTGACCATTAATAGAATACAATTTTCTGTGGCATTGTGGTACTAAAATTTTTTAACTTTGTAATTAGATAAAAAATACCAAAATTGCATAAATGTGGATGAGGTTATTCTCATGAAGTAGCTTGATGTGAAATAAATTCAATATTTGCTTACTGCTTTTTATAAAACTCATTGATTTATTGTTATTTTTATTCCAGGTAAGAAAACTGCCCATCAGAATGTAGTGTGGAAAATTAGGAATGGTATCGTCCGGTAAGTATATTAAATTATTAAAAACAGTGACGACCCGTGACTTTCCCATAATTTCACTGACCTGCAAAATAAAATTTAAAAAAATTCTTTGTTGGTGCAAACCTACCACAAAATATAATAAAGATTCAAAACAAATTTTAGATGAATCAGAACCATATTGACTATACCCAGCCCCAACGCAATAATGTAATGCTGTTTACTTTAAATTGTAGGGTTGCTTTTTTTGCGGAGTTGTAGAACATTACACTAGAAATTCTTTATTTAGTTTGTAGAGAAATAATATCGGTTTTTATTCTTTAAAAAGTGAACGCATATGTCCCAACTTAGACTAAACATTCTTAATGGAAATATCACACATGTTTCCAACAAGAAACTAGTTTGTTAACTCCCGTAGCATAGAATACCGGCTGATTCCATGAACTCTCGAAACGCATTTTTGACACCATCTTTTTTGTCGAAGACTTTTTGTTGCATGAAGTTGTCGAGATGCTTAAAAAAGTGAGAGTCGGTTGGCGAAAGATCAAGTGACTATAATTTACGTTCTGCAGCGTCACTTGTGCAACATGTGGTGGAGTTACAGTGAAAAATGATTAGGACTTTTCTATTTACTAATCCAGGATGCAGATGAGAATAATTTGATGTCATCATTCTTTTGGATTGGATGTTATAGTGCTTGATATCACCAGCAATTCACCAGAAAGTTATCGTCGGATTCGCAAAGTATTGTGCAGCTTTGCCTCGCTCCAACCACTAGGCTGAAAGCTGGTGATTTTCCATTGCGGCCCGAACGAGGAATATATAGTTATTATATACGAGTTTTTTTAAATTTCCATGTTACCTTACGTGGCTCGGAACTACCGTGTGATTTAGGGGTCCCTCTTCAGCAAATAATCCTTCTTCATTTTCAAAAATTCTCGGAAGTAATGTTGCACTATATATTTGTTTATAATTCTAAGACCGAATGCGCTTTGAGGTTCTACTTGCATCTGTTGTTTTATGGTCTCGTATAAAAATATCGCTCGAAATGGCTTTTATTATTCATTAATTTTGGGAATAAGAAGTGACACAAATTGATAGGAAAATAAAATCATTAGCAGAAAAATATAGGCCAAGATCTGAGTTTTTGGATCGCACTTAATATACAAGTATTAAAAGAAATATTTATCTAAAAATTGAGAAGTAATATCAAACATAAAAAGTCGATATTATTTGCCTATCAACTTGCTTTTACGTTTTTAGTAGATTTACAAAGTGTTGTATTAAATTATGTCTTACCTTGTGAAAAAGACTTCTATAATGCTATTCATTACAGTCTGGAATATACAGGGTTACAGGGAAAGTCGTCCTAGATAATTAAGGACGTTATAGTTTAGGTCGTTTCTGACCGATTTGACTCTATGACATGATGTCCTAAACTTAACCGTTTTCGAGATATTGAAGTTTAAAGATTTTCTAAAAAAAAACATGTTTTTTTTTTTTGCTTTTATATCGATTTTTTTTATTAGAGGTTCTCGAGTGCGATTTTTTGGTTATTTTTAGTTAGTCTGTATGTCAAGTATCAAAAAATCATCAAAAAAATTGAACTAGTTACTAACAGTTTCAAATGGCAGCTTGTTAATGTTTCTAAATTACGAATTTTTACCAAGTGTTTCCTACTTTAAATCAATAAAGAGAAAAAAAATGTATGGAAGTTATTCTGCAAATTATTTTGCAGTTTAATAGGAAAACTGTACACAGAATGACACCTAAAGCGGGCTCGGGTAGCAAAAGGTAAATTTTTAGTTCTAGGTGAAAATACGAAAAATACACAAATAAAAAAAAAAAAACCTTGCAATTTAATATTTTTTATTAATTATAATTCATGTTCTATATGGTTGCCCCTATTTCTAACACAAATTCTCATTCTTTTTCTTAAATTACTTTTCACAACGCTGGTTGTGAGATGCCGCCTCATTTCGTCAGCCGCATCAATTATTTTTTGTCTTAGGACATCCCACGTTTTCGATAGGAGTCATCTGGTCGTATACGAGACTTCTCATGTGACCCCACACATAAAAATCCATCGGTGTTAGGTCTGGGCTTCTCGCCGGCCAAGGTATGGGTCCGCCTCTTCCAATCCATTTGTTGGGATAATTGTCATGGAGCCATGCACGAACACTTCCTCTGTAGTGAACTGGGCAGCCATCGTGTTGAAAGTACATGTTTTGTCTCAAAACCAATAGGAAGGTCTTCCATCAAATTAGGTAAATCGTTTCGCAAAAAAATTGTCGTATTCCTCGCCATTCAAATTATCTGGCAGGAAGAATGGCCCAACCAAATAATTTGAAATTATACCCATCCACGCATTTAAGCTGAATCTTGTTTGTGATCCTTTCGTTCTTTTTTTGTTTGGGTTGCCTTCCTCTTTGGAAGCCCAATAGTGGGCATTGTGGTAGTTTGTAAGACCGTCTTTATCGAATTTCGACTCGTCAGTCCATAGTATTTTCTTAAAAAAAAAGATGCATCTTCGACATCGGTATTGAGCATAAATCTGCAGAATTCTAATCGTCGCAACGGATCCCCTTCTTCAATGACTTGCACGGGCGTATAGTGGTAAGGGTGTTGCCCAACAGTATGCATTACAAACCATACCTTCCACTGCGAAATACCAAGCTGTTGTGCGACAACATTTGTAGATGTGATTGGGTCCACCTCAAAGAGACGTCGTATTTCGTTTTCTTCGTCTTCGTCAAAGATACGTGGTCGTCCCATGTCAGTCCGCCGTCTTTGTACGGAACCAGTTTCTCCTAGTCTTCGATAAGTTCCATCAAATACGCTAGCATCAGGTACACGACGAGTAGGATATCGCAGTATGTATTCATCACGTGCACGCGACGACACTCCTTCGCAAAATCCGTAACACATTAGGATGTCCGCATATTCCTCGTTGGTATATTCACAAGCAGAGATCAAAATCCAGTTACGAGCCAATTCTCACAGTCAGAAGATGAAACACAGATATTTTTGAAAAGCACGGTATAGCACATCTACCACGGACGAATCGCATGAGCAGACTAAAAATCATTCAATAATGTTTAGGGAACAGAAAATGTCACTCGCACAGAGAGTACCCCGACCGGAAAAAATGCTTACCCAACCCTTTTTATTGTTTGAAGGTGCAGGTAGTAAACCGGTAATTGGTAGTATCTAAATTCTATTATTATGTTACTCTACATTTGGGCCTATTGAAATCTCATTTTCTTAGAATTTTCAATAGATCCAGTAGATATTATACCGTTTTAGATAGCTAAAAAGACGTAAAAGTTTTTAAAATAATTTGCAGAATAACTTCCATACATTTTTTTTTCTCTTTATTGATTTAAAGTAGGAAACACTTGGTAAAAATTCGTAATTTAGAAACATTAACAAGCCGCCATTTGAAACTGTTAGTCACTAGTTCAAATTTTTTTGATGATTTTTGATACTTGACATACATACTAACTAAAAATAAGCAAAAAATCGCACTCGAGAACCTCTAATAAAAAAAAATC
This sequence comes from Pachyrhynchus sulphureomaculatus, assembly GCA_019049505.1. Lineage (NCBI taxonomy): Eukaryota > Metazoa > Arthropoda > Insecta > Coleoptera > Curculionidae > Pachyrhynchus > Pachyrhynchus sulphureomaculatus. The sequence continues at coordinate 156,105,656 of CM032446.1, forward strand.
GATATAAAAGCAAAAAAAACATGTTTTTTTTAGAAAATCTTTAAACTTCAATATCTCGAAAACGGTTAAGTTTAGGACATCATGCCATAGAATCAAATCGGTCAGAAACGACCTAAACTATAACGTCCTTAATTATCTAGGACGACTTTCCCTGTCACCCTGTATAATTTGAATGATTGTATAAGATGGAAAATAATTTTTAGCTTAGAAGAAAAAGATACGCGAACTGTTATAATTTAGTTCACTATAATAAGAGAAATGAAGAACTGTAGTAGTAATGATGATAACTGTAGCAAAGTTGACTGCTATATATTGTTTTTTGGGTGACATTTGTTTGCCTTATCAGCATTCTTGTGTTATTTTGTAATATCTGTTTTATTCCTTGATACATTATGTAACGTTCTATTAATCTGGGTAATATATTAATTAAAAAGAATAGCAGAGGAAAATTATTAGAATGTGTTTTTTCCTTAGACAGAAAACTTATTTTCATTTTTGATAATTTTGATTATGTGATGTTCCTGAAACATTTGTCATTCTTTTTCTTAGCCGGATGTTTATCATATTAAATCTGACTACTTAAAAGAATTATTACGGGAAGCAGGATAATTATAATCTATTACAAAATAAAATATAAATCTTTAACTGTTCGCTAACAAGCAGTTTAATCTTTTTATTTTTTTCCCCATAGTATTTGCTAATTGCTAACAGGTGGATCATTTCAAAATTTATTTTTGTTGTTACCAAACATTATTTATTTTGCTCGGAAGAACCAATGAATTTCCATGATCGGTTAATTAGCACTGAATTAATTTTAATAATTCTACACATATATACATATATATATATATACATATATATATATATATATATATATATATATATATATATATATATATATATATATATATATATATATATATATATATATATATATATATATATATATATATATATATATATATATATATATATATATATATATATATATATATATATATATATATATATACATAACGTAGTAAGATACAGTAAATGAAAAGCATGCCTGCCCTGAACTGAAGGCCGATAGAGAAATGGTCAGCAAGTTGCCCACATTTACTCCATGCAGCGCAATTGTTTTGGAATTGCAATTCTAGCAATGAGTGATTTGCACCAAATTAATCGCTCACAATATATATATTTTGCGAACTCATCGATCAGTTGGTTTGAAGATAATGCATTTCTTTTCAGTTTCTGACTGCAAATTTTATTTTTTTCGTAAGCTAATATATATTAACCTTTTTATTAATCAAGAAAAATAAAATCGCATCGAGAACCACGAGTAAGACGCCTCGCAACAGACCAACGTACTTTGCGAAGAATAGGAGCTGCGTTGTTTGTAGAATGTTGTATGAAAGTTCTGTCTAATGACGATGTTCTCTTGAAGTTATAACTCTAGTATTCGATTCAATAATCGATTGACCCATGAAACATTTTACTTGTGTAAAGCAAACACCAATTATTCGTACATTATGTTGAATTAAAAAAAAATAGACTAAATTGCTCTCGAAAACACGAGTGAGATAATCAACCAACCTAAAAACTTAGCTTTGCATATATTAAGTTTATGACAAAATGTTTAAAATTCAAATTTTGCTATATTTTGATAAATAGTATCAGTTAGATTTTTATTTACTTTACTTTATCTTGTACGTTTAATTGAAATTTTACAGGCACAGTAAAATACTGCAACAAATATTGTTAGAATTGGCAACATGACTCACAGTTCGTTTACCATTACCAATACTAAAAATTAAATGATTTTAACCGAAAAATCATTTAAAATCCAGATTTTAACTATAAAGGCATATTATATATATATATATATATATATATATATATATATATATATATATATATATATATATATACATATATATATGTTACCGGCATTCCGGCATTTTATAAAATGCCTAGGAAATTTATAGAATGCCTAAAACGTTCAGGCAAAGTAAAAAATATCCTTTGATTTATACTGTGCTTAGGCATCTTATAGAATACCTACTCTTCCGACACCCAGAACGCTTGCTTGCACAATTACTTGAGCAAACATAAAAAATCTAAAAAGAATTTTTTTTGTTAGTAATCAAAAATTTCAATTGCAAAGAAAGAGTAATTAATGGCATCTTCAGTGGTCATTACGGGTACCATCATCAAGTTGAGTCGTTTCGAGCCCCATTGTTCTGACTGCATATTATTTCAAGACCATTTCTGAATCTGATAGAAAACTCTTCTCGCATGTTGGACCAATGCTGAAGATGTTGGAGGTAAACTTGAGAGTCGAATCTCTGTTTGAGATTAAGTTGCTAAAGCAACAAAACTTTTGTAACGTTCCATATGGAACACTAAAAATAAAGCAAAGACCTATAATATGCTTAGTTCAAATCAGAACAGCGATGGCTTCAACTTTCAGTTTTGTCCCGGTCAAACTTCGCGGAGTCTATAAATCTCCATTTTCTCTCCGAGAAAAAACAATGATACTTAACGTACACGATACCCTAGTGCATCAACAGCAAACAAACCAGGTCCGTGAAATTGTGAAAACCTGTGCCAACATGACAGCAACTATTTATAGATTTCTAAAAGAAAGAAAACGCTGTCCTTGCAACGAACCTCAGAATCACAAAGGAAAGGAGCCTTTAGAGGTCGATGAGGACTTTAAAAACGCAATAAGAAGAAAACTACACAATTTTTTTATTCAGAAAGAAATACCTACGCTACATCAAGTTTTGCAAGAAATTAGAGAAGACCAGAACTTACAAGATTTAAAAAAATGGAAATTCCTTCATAACCTGAATTTTCATTGGGAAAAAACACAATAGAAAATCTGTTCTTATCGATCAAATAGAAATAATTTGTTGGAGAAGAGAATATCTACGAGCAATCAGAAAATTTCGAGCCGAAGAAGGAAACAATTTTTATTTAAATGAGACTTGCGTTAATGAGGGACATACAGCGAACGCGTAGTCAACTGGATTACAATCTCCTTCAGGAAAAGGTCGCAGGCTAATTATAGCACATATTGGTAGTGAAAACGGATTTCCCGACAGTGGCTGGTTGGAATTCGATTCAAAGTCAACTAAAGATTACTATGAGGACGGCCGATGTTTTTGAGGAGTACTTCCAACAAATGATTGAATGTATACCAGCAGAACCAGTTATAGTATTAGACAATGCCCCATACCATTTTTGATTATTAGAACGATTCCCGACAAATTCATGGAAGAAAGCGGATATTCCTCAATGGATAAGAGACAAAAATCTCAAACATAAAGATGATATGTTAAAAGCAGAACTTCTCAAAATTGGGAAACAAAATAAGGCACAGTTCAAGAAATACGCAGTCGATGAGATGGCAAAGGAACGGAAAATCACAGTGCTTAGATTACCTCCATATAATTGCGAATTGAATGCCATAGAGCTAATTTGGGCATTGGGTTTCGTTGCAAGGGAAAACACCACGTTCAAACTTCAAGACGTAAGGCAATAATTATTACTTGCGGGAATAGAAAGGATTAAAGAGGATAATTGGAAAAATGCCATATTCGACATTGTATAGAAGAAGAAAATAAAGGTGGGAATTAGACGAATACATCGAAGAAACTGTGGAAATAGAATCCTTAATTATTGTTTTAAGAGGAGACGAGTCTTCAGATTCTGAAGATGATGATTGTTTTTGATTGTAATTAAAGCACTTCTATATCGTGAATTGTGAATTTATATATACATCGATCTATAGATTAAAAAATTTTTGGTAATAAATTTTATATTTCTATAACTTTATTTTTAAGATAATTTTATTTATTAAACACTAAAATCAGTTACGGACGGCTATGCTACCGATGAACCCTCATTTACATTTTATGACTCCATTGTATAGCAGAGGTTTTTTGTCTAAAATAGGGTGGACCCTTAAAAATAATTCAAAACAGGTAGAAAAATCCAGTAAAATGCATAAGAAAACTCTTTTTTTTTGACGCACGCACCCCAACGTGTATTTGCATCTACAATGAGAGAATTCTGCTATCAACTCCAAACAAATACACTTTAGATACAATTGAAAAAAAAGTTCAAATATTATGATTTTTTTATGATTTTTTAGCTAGCTGTGCGTCAAATAACAATTTTCAATTACCAATATCTCGTTATATCTCAAATACGTGAAAAGTGATTTAAAGCGATTTTATGGATAATTGTATTATCTATCGATTTTGTTCGAAACATTTTTTTGTAATTTTTATATTTTCCGAGAAATTTGCGAAAAACTGGTTTTTGGAGTAGTTTTTATTTTTTTTTACAACCCTTCCCTTCAATTTCCAATTTTTGATACTTGATCTACGTATTAAAACTAATTTTTGATCAAAAATTCAGGCTTCAACTATGAATGAGCATTTAAAATTCTTATTTACCCCTAAAGTTCAGAGCCCCCATCATTTTTATATGAATAACTGGAAACCTATTGAAATCTCAGATAATTTTATTGGCTGAAATTTGTAGAGCAAAAAATTTCCTACAATAAAGTATTGAGGCACTTCCTTGTATGTCTATCGACAAAAAAAAGTAGGGCGATCTAGTAGTAAAATGCGTAAACAAGTTTTTTATTGAAAAATATATTGGAAAATATAGAAATTGGAAAATAAAACTTTGACCAGCGTTGCCTGGTCTATGTCAGAAAACTGGAATCCTAAATCTTCGTCCCGAGTCAAATATATCAAAGAAGACAGAAATTCTGCTGTCTTGCTATTTTTATCCCACTAAGGCCCGGTTACAGTGCAGCACATGCGTAGTGCCAATGATGCGTATGCGCATCAGCTTGATTGTATTACTGGGAGAGTGACAGAGCACAGTATATACTTTTTCTCTCCGGACTAATTTTGAGCCGCAAAAGCGTAGCCTCAGGGGCAATTTATTTTAAAATAGATTTACATCACAGGTAAATTGTCAGGTAAAAATGGGATGTAACTTGAAAGTATGGCGTATATTTTTATAGATAAAACTTCAGAGAAGGTAACAGGATAATTTTTTTTCAATTTTAACAATAAAACAAATTCAAAAAATATAATTGTTTATAACTTTTCAGAAAGATAATAAAAAAATTCTCTGAAAAAATTAGTTGCGTTAAATAGATACGATTAAAACAAAAAGTTCCAAAATAATGATTTTTTTATTTTTTATGAATTTTTTCACATTCAGATATTTTTTAGCTAGCTGTGCGTCAAATAACAATTTTCGATTGTAAATATCTCTTTTAATACCGTAAATACGTGAAAAGCGATTTAAAACGATTTTGTAGATAATTCTATTATCTATCTATTTTGTTCGAAACATTTTTTCGTAATTTTTATATTTTCCGAGAAATTTCCGAAAAAGTGGTTTTTGGGGTAATTTTTATTTTTTTTTACAACCCCTTCCATTCAATTTCCTGATACTTGACATAGGAATTAAAACTAATTTTTGTTCAAAAAATTTAGGTTTCCACTATTAATGGCCATTTAAAATTCTTATTGATCGGACTAATATTAAAAACAATAAGCATTAACTATTACTCGTGTTGCTGTGTGGTGAAGGGCACGGAAGAGGTGGAGTCAATACGTTATGACATTAACTAACCCAATATAATCTTTTTTAAAGTTAAAAAAACAATAGATATTTCTTTTACAAATAAAACCAACGGGCAACGTTTGATTTTTCAAAGATTGCCGAAGTCTCTATTTTCATTTCCCTACGCATTCTTAGCATAGACAGTTGGTACTTTTAATATTGTTAATTTTGAGTAAATAAAAGATATGATTATGGTAACTTGTCTTTAATTTTATACTTATTCATTGCATGATGAACTGTTGTGACACTTGAAAGAACCTGTTTCTTAAGACATAAGCTCCTGTTAGTTCAGATTAGTTTAGATTAGTTTAGGTTATTTTAGGGGAATTCAGATTAGTTCATGTTTTAACGTATTGACTTAACCCCCACCGCGCTCTCCCGCCACCTGCAACACGAGTAACAATTAATGCTTATTGTTTTCAATATTTATTATACACATTGCCGGTTGTACGTTAGGTAATACGGTAATTTGTCTTTCATTTTATACTTTACCTAATCTCTTATCGGCTTTTTATAAAATTTCTAGGCATTCTGTAGATTGCCTAGGCAAAGTATATAATAAGAAATATAAATAATATTAAAGAAAAACAAAATATTTCATACAATGCCTAAACGACCCCGGCATTCTATATGCCACAATTAACTACTGTGCCGGTAACATATCAACAACACAAGTCGGCAGGATGACATAACATAGACATCGGGTAACTTCATTAGTAGCAGGCCGTCATTCGCTAAACACTACAAGTTTGCACCTAAATACTATATCGTTTTTCAGCGGTCCTTTAAGGATTTTCGTTTCTTTACTCTATAGTGTGCTACATTTTCCTTATTTCTTGTAATACGCATATATAACTATGCCCCTTATGTGCACATTGCCTTATTAGAAAAATTACATAAAACATTAAAATTTTGGGTTAAAGGAAAGTAATTAGAAGAAAATAAGTTTTCAAAAAACGAACGCATGAGTAACTTATGTTTGGTTTAGCTGAAATAAAACTGACACACTACGACGGCTAGAAAATAGAAAAATAATCCTACTTAGTACACGCTAATAGGCCACCCTGTAGGCTCCATTTTAACAACTACATTGGACGTTTTAAACTTAGTATCTAAATAGAACGTAAATTTAAGGTTGAATAGAATGTTAAACTGATGATAATTTACCTTGCTCTTCTTAACATAACTTTAATGGTCTTCATGTGGGGCAGGAAAGGCATGGTATTTAAAATTACTTTATTTATGGTACGGATCAAAGTGCATTAAACGTGTGGGTCTAAACATATAATTAAATTTAATGAGCGTGTTATGGGCCTTTATATAATACACGTACACGTTAACCATACAATCACTTAAGCGACTTTAAAAATTGAAGCTATTGAAAATTGATAAAACAAAACATAATTTCTGTAAAACTTAAGAAAGAACAAATTAGATTTATTGATATGGACTTATGCATTTATGCACTTAGTACTTAAGCAATATCCTGTGTTTTTAATAGGGTTAACTAATGACCTTTTCAACTTTAAAAATCGAAAAAAAGATAGCCTCTTAGAACAGCCGCTAATCGCCCCATAAGTTTTGATTTGGCTAGCAAGTGAAGAACTGAATGAATTTTCAATAGGAAAAGAATTACAAACATTTTTCCAAAATGTAGATTTTTGAAAAGCACCCTGTATATCTGAAACGGTACTAGATATCGATATGTGGTTTTCACCATTGAGTTTATCATAAAAATTGAGCGTCAGACACCCACATCAGTTTTCATCTATCTCCTTTAGATAAAGTGGTTTACCTCTAAAAGTGTCCAATTTGGACCACCCTGTACATCCATACGAAATAAATAAACTTTAAAAAGTTAAAAAAATACCTTAGATATATATAAAAAAAAATGTTTAAGAATGTTAGCTGCTGAGGTATATAGAACACAAATTAAAATTGGACCTGTAATTATATATATATATATATATATATATATATATATATATATATATATATATATATATATATATATATATATATATATATATATATATCCAAAAAATCCAAGTAGAGTCCTATCACCGTATGTGAAAGGAGTTACAGATAGGATTGAAAGAGTCCTAAGAAAACACAACATAGGCAAATCATACAAACCACAAAATACTCTGGCAGACATCCTGGGTAACCTCAAGGACAAGAAAAAACTAGAACACCAGCACCCCATTCTGAGACTGCCCCAAATTGTACATAGGGCAAACAAACAGAAGAATCTTCACTCGGATCCAAGAACATATATGTATATATAAATAAATATATATATATATATATATATATATATATATATATATATATATATATATATATTTATATATATACATATATATCGACAGAAACAGAGACAGAAAGTATACGGATATGGGATTTTTCTTTCGTGTGAAGTTTATAGGTGGATTCCGCTTCATTTCCAACCCAAAAGATGATTTTGCAGGGCCGATTGTCGTTTGGCGGGAAATTTGAATTTTCTAAAGTTTAAAGTCCAAAAGTCAGTCTGTTTCGAAGTACACACATAGTGTGTAAAATTTTAGACAGAGTCGACAAAAATCGTATTTTGTCAGTTGGTATATTGTTGAGATAAGAAACAAACATTTATAGTAAAATATAACAAAGATGAAAAAAGTAGAAGAGAATAGAGGAGCTGTTTCGTACATATAGCGTTATATGTCCTTTCCAAGGTTTTTAGAGTCAAAGACTTCAAAAATTAGAATATTTTTTTTTTATTTTTTTACAGTTTATCTCAAAAAGGGGGTGAAATGGGTGGGGGTTGTTAAATATTATATTGTTTTATAAGTATATTCAAAATTTTTTCAGATTTTGTGGTTGATATAATATATAATATAAACCGGGTATTATTTATCTTAAAATATAAAAGGATTTAATGGGGTAAGGTGATTAGTTGCTGCATATATATGGTGCTATATTTCCTTTGCAGGATAATTGGACTGTAGGAATTGAGTAATTTTTTTATTACTATCAATTTTAATAGGGTATGGGGGTGAAAGAGATGGGGGAATTATGAAAATTTTTTAGGTTTTTTTTTGGAGAAAGGGGAACTTTTAAGTCTAATCATTTATACTAAAACGTATAAGGTACCAAACGAACAAAAAGGCAGCGGAGTGATTTCGTATTTGTCTTGTTATAGGCATTTTTCGAGGAATTTTCAGACAAAGAATCGAAACATTACTCTTTTTTCATTATTTTCATTATCATTATGGGAAGAGGCTTCAGTGGGTCGGGGTCATTGTATTCTTTCAATAGTATTGTGAGAATTTTTTCTCATTTTTGTCTGGGATATTAAATATTTAATATAATACAATTTTTCTTTAATAAACATTTACAGGGTGAAAGAGATGCGATACGAGGATAAAAGGGTAATCGGGTGTGTACCATAATATAATTCTATTTCACTGTTCTTATTTTTCCACCATTTTTCGTTTAAATAGAAATAGTAAATATAAGAGATTGAGATCTGATTGCAGAGTAACTTAAAAAAAAATTGAGTTGAATATATAATAAAGTTTTCAAATATAAACTGTTAAGTTGACGGAAATGTACTTATGCTGGTAAATTATTATATTTACATTCCTTGCTAAGAGGAAATGGTCATTTTTTTATTTTGAGTGTGTGTCTGGTGGGTTGCTTCATATATATCGTGCTATATGTCCTTTTCAGGGACTGTAAGAATAAACAGGAGAAGAAGGTGAAAGAGATTTAAGAACATCCTAAAATTTTAATAGTTTTATGTGAATTTTTAGAGGTTTTCTAAATGAGAGAATGGATAAATTTTAAGAATAATCATTTATAAAAAAAAAACACACACACACATACACAAGCTAAAGGGGCTGGAAAAGGGAAGTAGAAAAGTGAGTTTGCATTTATCGCGTTACGGGGTACGGGGTTATGTAAGTCAAAGTATCGAAATTTTCTTTCTTGCAATATTTCCATTATCAATATGGGAAAATGGAGAAAGCGATAATTATGTCGTTTCAATAGATTTTTTTCTGATTCTTAAACGGCGTCTTCTTTTTCTTAGGGTGCCGTCTACCTTTGGAAGTTTGCCATCATCCTGGTGATTGTAATCTTTGACACAGCGCCTCTATATAGTTGTACGAAAGTACAGCCCAATCATTCTCTTAAATTCTTCAGTCACGACAGGCGTCACCTTCCTGCAGAACTTTTACCTTTCATCCTTATTTGGAGTACTGGACATTTATAAAAAAATAATTTATATATATATATATATATATATATATATATATATATATATATATATATATATATATATATATATATGGTGAAAAGGATAAGCAGAAGGATAACTGTGTATATATCGTAATATACTTCTATTTCAATGGTTTAGTTTCCCCTAGTTGAGATGAAAATTACCCATCGAATTTTTTGCTCTTCTTTAAGTCTTATTTTCCCATTTCCGTCAGTCAGTTTATTTAGAGATGATAATACAGGTATAATACTTGAAACCTATAAATGTTAATTGATTGCGTTTTTTTTTTCTCACCTCTGATTTTAAAGGAGGAATGTACAATCATGTCATAACACAAGAAAATGCAAATATATTTATTTACTTAGTTGGCAATTAAGGTTACATATTAAAGTATTTTTTTTAGACTGACAGTTTTTATCTTCGCATTCAGTTTACAACATGACTAGAATTGAAAAAACAGGGAACTTCATGACGTAATTGTGGATCACTTTTAAAAACAGCACACATTATTTGCTAGACATTATCGTGATTTATAACATGTTATTTATGTAATATAATACTCCAAAATACATATGATAAAATTGTATCACAAATTTAATCTGTACATTTACTAGTTTTTCTATGTTTGTAAGCTCTAAAATCAATAACTATAGATATTTTTCTGTTTGAATGGGTTTTGATAAAATTTTAGTTCGGGATAAAATAAGCAATTTTTTTTACTGAAAATTTTGAAAAATTCCGTCAACAGAAAATTTGTACTTTTGCGAGTGATATAGAATAAATTATTTTTATGAATAATATAAAATAGTATAGGACCTACAGTTATTACTTATACATCTTATATACAGGGTGTATCAGAATATCGGATATTTATTTTTACAGAATTTATTTACAAAATACTTCTAAAAGGAAAAATAGTTTACTTATATCATTATGAGGAAGAATTCTCAGATCTATCATTGGGAAATCTCTCTATTTACAGTTACTGTCTTATATATTTTTAAATTTCTTCAATTTGATATTTGCAAATGTTAAATATCATATCGTACTTGTGCTGGAAAATTTTAATAAGATAAGAAATAATACGATACATTCTTGAATCTTGTATATGTAAAGAATAAAGGATTTTTTCATTGAAAACTATGTTTACATTTCGAAAATTCATAAAAATCTCGCCCAAAGTTAACTAAGTGTACCAACTATCCTTGTACGTAATGGTTTCGATGTGATCGCAGAAATTGCTTATGCCAGTCTTATTATAAACAGGTATGTGGTGAAAAGCCGGGATGTTAGTTTCAATGATAAAAGTCGCGTAATTCACGCCGACAGAGCCAAGGGTATATGGTAGTGAAAAATATAATAGGCACTACAGATACTACTGATAAACAAGGTAAGCCAAAACACCGGATCATAATTTTATTGAATGTATATGAAAAAATCCCTTATAAAGTTAAAACTTTTACTTATATGTATAATATAGGATCATTTATATAATTATCTCGCTAACAAAATTTTTTGTTTTAAAAGCAATCACCGTACTAATTGCGAAAGTCCGACTTGCACTTGGCTGTTTTTTTTTTACAACATATATAGTATTTCATAATTATAACTTGGTAACTGAAAATAGCAAATATTCCCCGTTGCCACTGGTAAATACCGATAAAAATTTCAAGCACTTGATAAATTTTTGCTCACTTTCGTGACTCTTGTAATCAACTGTTTGTGTTAATGGTGTTCTTCAGGAACTGTTAATGAAGCAGTTTTTAATTTAAGTCACGATTTTGTTCATTAGCCAGTCTTTTTTTACCACGTCACACAAAATTGAAATATAATTGTTATTAAAAACTTCAAACGACCTTTTGCTATTGTAAATTATGATTTAAAACAATTTTTATTGAACAGAGATAAATTTTTACAGCAAGAAAATATTTTTCTTTCGAAAATTTGTTAAAAGCGGGGAGAAAGGTTATTGGTGGGGTAGTTTGGTGTACTAACATACCCAGTTTTATTCGATGTATTTGATTTTGTGGATTCATATCAATGAACTTTTAAGTAGGAAAAAAGGTAAATAAATACTTGCTTAATATGACTTAATAAAAACCATCTTGTGCATTTTCAATCTAAGCATTCTTATTTCTAATTAAATATGTAAGAAGTTAAAGGGATGGGGAGAGTGTTAAAAGAACTTTTTATGTATCGTATTACACAGTTTTTCAGAATTGTTGAGGCGGAGAAGACGATAACGTTTTCATTATTTTAAATTATTGTGGCCCAAGGATTAATGAAGTGAAGGGTGAAGGTTTAGGGTCTTGCTTCGTCATATATCATGGTGCACATCATTACCAGTGTTCCCGGAGTCAAGGAATTTCAAAATTGTACTACATTTTCATTATTTTTAATTTGAGTAGAAACAGTAAATAGAAGAAAACGTCAGGTTTCAGCAGCAGCTACGCTTAACTGGTTTAATATCTTACTATAAAGAAGCTACTATTTAAAATATGGACTTTTAATATCTGTTTAGTTATTCTTTAATATGGGAAAATCAAATTTATTATTTATATTTTAGAATTATTTGTTAGCAATGGGAGCACTGGGTAAATTACTTTACTGATTTTCTAAAACAAAATGAAATTGATACTTTTCTGCTGAATTGTTTACCGATAAACAATTGTTTAGGATGACAAGCTTACTTACTACATATAATATTTTTTATGTCAACACCTTGATTGCACATTAGTAAAGAATCACGCTTTATAACACCAAATATCCCAATTCGAATTCTGGCCTTTACTTAACTAGACATTTTTTAATTAAATTTAAATACTTTAAACATGTAACAGCAGCAATAGCAGAAAACCATAGGAAAAAATAAAAACGTTTAGTTTGGTGCTGCTGGCGAGCCTTAAGTTTGAGACCGGCACAAGTTTACATCAGATATTAAAGATCTTTATCAGGGTATTAACAATTATATCCAAAACCTCAACATCGGATTTTCTGGTAGCCATCAAGAAAAACATTTTTTCGTTTTTACAGTCAGCTACGGCCTTAGGTTAGATACCCCAGACATTTTTACTACTTGGCAGAATAGTACGATTAATCCTTTATTATACTGCAATCGATTTATTGACCTGATGGACAGTAAATGTATGGGAATACTTCAAATGCAATATGTTATGGTCTATCCAATCTATCGTCCATCCATATTCTAAATGCGGCATTGTGGTTTGGTACTTTCAACTTAAACGTTTCTTTATGCTGAGATCGAATGAGTTATTTGCCTACTTTAGCCGTCCATTAGGCTTTGTCCATTTTGCCGATATGTTTTACACTATGCGTATGTAGTAAAATTAACAAATAAGTTTTTTAACAATTTTTTCGTGGTTGTACAAAGTAGCAAGCTTCCGCATCAAAAGCACTTATTACTAGTTTTTATCAAGTATACTTTCAATCCTGTGAAGTGAAGTTCTGTGCATATGGTAGCTCTTGTGTCAGAGACAACGAGTCCCAGGTGTTGAGAACGTCGCTAAGTACATTTTTCTGGAGACCACCTATTTGAGACTACTTATTGTTTCTATCTTAGTATAAAAACTGTGAAGACAAATATATGTATATATATATATATATATATATATATATATATATATATATATATATATATATATATATATATATATATATATATATATATATATACACAGTCCCTGGCCAAATTATTACACGCACTGTATTTTTTTTAGTAATTTTATGTTTCTTAAGAGTTTTTATGCAATAATGGTATATTTAAACTACAATATTATTGATTTTTATTTAAAAGAATTGTTGTAGACTACATATTTGTATTTATTTTTAACATATGGCAACACTGTGTTGACAAAGTGATACATGAACGTAAACAAGTACAAACCTGTATCAGTCGCGATCGGAATCGAGTCAGGTACGGACGTGTTTCTGTGGCTTTATGGACTGTCATTGATTGATTGATTGAGTCAGGGAAGGAATTAAGCCTGAAAAGAAAGAAAAGATGCGGTAGAAAACCATTTTTCACCCCACGGTCAGAGAGATGTTTGAAGAAAATTTGTGTAGAAAACAGATTTGCTACCACAAAGGTAATAAAATCACAACTCCAGGATGCTAGCGTAAATGCGTCTGAGCGCACAGTTCGAAGAAAATTGAAAAGAAGAATTAGATTTTAAGGCCTGTCGCCCCCGCCAGGAAGCCCAAGTTAACAGCTGCAATGAAAGCAAAGCACCTGAAGTGGGCCAAACAATGGCAAGACGATGATGTGGACTTCTGGAGATCGGTAAGATACAGCAATTTAATCAATAATTGATACATTATTATCATTTTCAGTTAAATAAAGCAAATAAACATGGAAGTTTATATATTTTTCCTATTTTTGACAGGTCTGCTTCAGTGACGAAAGCACATTCGAAATTTTGCAGAATAAAGCTCAGTATGTGCGTCGTCGTCATGGAGAAAAGTTTCATCCTGATTGTGTCGTCCCGACGGTTAAACATCCCACCAAAGTGATGATTTGGTCAGTCATCAGCGGCAAGGGCACTGGACGTCTGTACGTCGTCAAAGGAATAATGAGGCAAGATCAGTACAAAGAAGTATTACAAAATCGGTTGATTCCGCAGCTCAGAGAATGGTTTCCAAATGGGGAACCATTCACTTTCATGCAAGATGGAGCTCCCTGCCACACTGCTCGGTCTGTTAAAGCTTTTTTGGCAGAAAAAAATATCCCTCTGTTGGATTGGCCGGGTAATAGCCCTGATATGAAACCCATTGAAAATGTGTGGGAGCTGATGAAAAGAGAAGTGGCTAAAGATGTGATTACCAACAAAACCCAGCTCCTAGAAAAGATTATTCATGTGTGGAATCATCATCCTCAAATGCAGGAGACAGTACAATCTTGCATTGATAGCATGCCGCGCAGAATTAAAGCTTTGATAGCGGCTAAAGGTGGCTCAACTAAATATTGACTTTTACTAACATTAATTTCACTTTTCTTTAAAACTTAATAAACTTATGCTTTTCTAAATTAATGCTGTTTTATTTATGTCAAATAAATAGGTAATTGATTGGATAATATAAAAATAAAAAACAAATCAATTTAAAATAATAAAACGGTACAATATCACTCGGTAATTAATATTTTACATGAAATCTTGCAGTGCGTCTAATAATTTGGCCAGGGACTGTATATATATATATATATATATATATATATATATATATATATATATATATATATATATATATATGTATATATATATATATATATATATATATATATATATATATATATATATGCACATATTTATTTATTTATAGGACTCGTGCTGCAGGGAAATCTCTAAAGCGCTAGAGGAGCGGCGCGTGTTCGGAAAAAACGATTCACGTTGGTCTTGAATTGCCGTAAATTGTTCAAGGTGGGAAACATAGTCCTGGGCAAATCATTCCAAACGGCTGATATTCTCCATACTGAACCTCATAAGAATGTGATGTTTTAGCACGACATGTATTAATAGCATGAACCGCTTAGGGAGGAATCAAACACTTTCCATGAAAATATTGTTGTGGAGTGTAAAGCGTTCTAGATCGAAATAGTAATCCCAGCTTTTGAGAGGCTCTCTTTACTATGAATGCGACATGTTCATGCCAAGACATACTTTCTCCCAAGTTAACACCCAGCAACTTGAATGCCGATGTTAGAGTATAGAGTGTCGGGTTCCACAACATTAGTTTTTTAGAAAAAACTGTCGCTTGGGTTTTTGAAGTGTTAAATTCTGCTTGGTTAGTGACACCCCAAGATAGAATTTCTTCCAGGTCTTTGTTAAGTTGAACGACTTTGTGCTGCCTGTGGATATTTGTATAAGTAAAGTGTTTGGTGTAGTGGTGATATATATACTGAGTAGTGTCATTGTGCCAAGGATTTCACATTCCCAACATATTTAGTATTGACAAATTAAGAAAAAAAAGATAAAACCATAAACCTTATTTAGAAATATAAAAAATTATACCAGAACAAAAGGAAAAATACAAAGCTTTAAGATATACTACTACGGGCTTCCACTAAACTAAAGGCACGTGTACAAGGTAAAAACAAGGCTGTATGTTATCAAAGCTCCCGCTGCGATCTTTACTAAATGAGAAGTAAATATTTAAATACTAAATTCTTATTACCGCTCGAGCTCATTCAAAAACCATGTAGCTTTATACAAATTATGCATATTATAACAAATAAGCAGTACAATGTAGAAGTTGAAAAAAAATTGGATACTCCATTTTGCCTTCTATTCAGTAAAAAGAAAAAATGTATTCACTCTATTCAGTATTACAATCACTGACCCTTGACAACTGAATCAATTAAATTACAGTACTTAAGAGTTATTTCGTTGCTTGTAGATATTCTAACAACGTCGAACAATTTAATGCCCCATTAAGAAAAAAAAACGATAATAAGACAACCAGTACAGTTTTAATGATCGGCTTGTTTAAATATATTCGAACAGTTATTTTTGTTACTTTTTTAGTTTTAGGGCATCTACAATTATCTTTTAAAATTGTTGTTTGGAAAGGTATTACCACTAATGATGTGTTTACAGATCTTTAGGAGAACCTCAGTAATTTAAGCCATGGCCAATGCAGTACTCGTTTATAATCATTTAATGAATTTAAATCACTTATACAAGAGCCAACTCAGGATGTTAAAATTTCATAAGATTTTTTTTCTGGGAGTTTTAATATAAAATCACTAAATAATACTTCCATTGCCAATAAAAATATATTGTTAATATTAATAGTTTTAGCTGAAATCTAATTACTATTTGAAAAATAATAACTATAGACTAATTTCCTTTTCAGATGTTACTTTGTGTATTGATACTCATAACATCATAACAGGTGCTAAGCGAGATTTTATGAAACATATTTTTAAATCTTTATTGTAACAATATTATAGATATATGAAACCCTCATGTTACTTTGGGTTGGGAGTACCTGCTGAGATAAATATTAATCAAGAAGGAAAAATGTTTAAATTATACACGGTGTTGCCTAAGTTAGGGCATTTTTAGAAGATTGCAGTACTTATTAAAATAAGTCCCTTCACTAAAATAAGACAGATAAATATATATTTATAAATCTATTAAAATTATTAAATATCGTGAAAAAATCAAATTATTTATCAACCTTTTAAATAAAAAACTTAACTCTAAAATTTTCGATATTACTAACAGTTTCTCTTTCAGTTTTCTTTGCATTTTTAAAACAGTGCGGTACTCGCGTAACATCCTTCCGGAAACTGTAAAGCCTTCGAAAGAAGGAAGGTTATGGCACAAAACAAAATAATACTGTAATTAATGTGACTTTTTGTGGATCGAATACAAAAATTATGTCGTGATGCCAATGATATTTACTTACTTACTTACTTAATCCTTATGCTTTTCTACTCTTTTAGGGGTGTAAGGCCCGTAGAGTTGAGTTATTCTACATTTGTCTTTTCCATATTTCCTTCCACCTCTTTTTATCCTATGTGGCTCGTCTTGCGTGTTCCCACTCTATTCCTCTTTTAGCCACTGCCTCTCAAACATCCCCCAACCATGCCCTTCTAGGTCGGCCTCTTGTTCTTTTCTTGCTCACTCTGGCTTCAAACACTTGTCTAACTATTCTTTGTTCAGGCATCCTTTCGACGTGACCATACCATCTTAGTTGTGCTTCCTCAACCTTTTCCACCATTGGTTTCAGGTTCAAATTCTTTCTGAGTTGTATATTCCTAACCCTGTCCATCCTTGTTTTGTCCTCTATTTTCCTTATGAATTTCATTTCTGTAGCCGTTATCTTTCCTTTCTTTCTGTCATTGTCCATGTTTCTCCTCCATATAAAAGTATTGATGTTGCAACCTTCTCGAATACTTGGGCTTTAATATTTTTTGGTATCTCTTGCTTTCCTAGGAATGTATTCTTTATACTATTAAATAATCTTCCTCCTGTTATTATTCTCTCCTTGATCTCCTCTTCCATCCTTCCATTCTCGGTTATTGTTGATCCCAAATATTTAAACTTCTCCACTTGGTCCAGCCTTTCCTCTCCTATCTTTATTTCATGTTGTCGCTCTTGCTTTTCTATTAGCATAGTCTTTGTCTTTTCTTTATTAATTTTCATGTTTATTTTTTCCAATGCTTCTTTATATATCCATATGTTCCTATTAAGCGTTTCCTCGTCTTTTGCTATAATAACCATATCATCCGCATAGCATAGTTCTGATACTTCTATCTTTTTCATCTTTCAATAGCATATCTGGTATGGTCTTACCCCTTTCTCCTTTGCTTCTTTTATTGCTTCATCCAAAACTATTGAGAAAAGCATGGGGCTCAGGATGCATCCCTGTCTAAGGCCCATAGTTATTTCAAATATATCAGATCTGTCTTGCCTTGTTCTTACATATAAACTCTGTACGCCTTTTATTATTATTTCTGGTATTTCTCTTTTCCTCAGTGTTTCCCATATGTCCTCTCTTTTAATCTTGTCGAAAGCCTTTTGTAGGTCTATAAAACCGAACTGAATTTCCCTATCTTCTCCTATTGCTTTTTCACTAAATATTGCATTTCTTCCAATGTATGCTCAAGTTTCTGTCTTAATCTTTTTTCTAGTATCCTAGTATATACTTTTGACACAGTGCTAGTTAGAGTTATCCCTCTTCTTTTATGACATTTTCTTCTTTGTCTTTTATATTTGCTATTATTTCTACCTTTTTCCTTCTCATATTCTTAAACTTACCGAAAAAAGCTTCTGATTATCTTTATAGGCTGTTTCCATTCGTTCTCCAAATTGTTTCCAAGATTTTCTCTTTTCTTCTTGTATTATTCTTTTAACCCGTGTTCTTTGCTGTCTATATTCCTCATAATCGGTTGGATCTTTTGTTTGTAGATATTTTTTCCCTTTCTTCTTTTTGTCTTTAATCTCTTCCTTAATCCCATTCGTCCACCAGTTTGCCTTCTTAATATTTCTATTTACTATTGTTGATGAGCCACAGGTATTTACTACTACCATTAAAACAGTATTTTTAAATTCTTTGCTCCCCTCCTCCACTCCCATTCTTCTCCTATTTGTCTTCATTTTTTCTTCATATGTTCTTTAGTATTTTTCTCTTATTTCACTTTGTCTTAATTTATAGCATTTAATCTTTGAATTTATTATTTTGCGTTTATTTTCCTTTACACTGTCTTTTCCTAATTTTAATACCATTTTTAGAAAGTGATCGCTTTCTATCTCCGGGCCTCATTTTATCTCAATATCCTTTACTCTTTATGTATTAAAAAGTAGTCTATAATCGATTTTCCATTTCTCGAGATCACTTGTCTAGTTATTTTGGGAATTTCTTTTTTTTTGAAATGAGTATTAGCGATCTTTAAATTGTTTTCCAAACTTATCTGTATTATTCGTTCGCCTTTATCGTTTCTCACTGTCTCTCCTTGTTTTCCTAGGCACCATTCTATTCCCTCGTTCTCCTTTTCCACCCTTCCATTCATATCTCCCATTATTATTATCTTATTGTTTGTATTGTCTATCTCTTCCTGTAAATCATTGAAAAATTTGTTCTTTTCCTCAATTCTTGCGTTGTCATTTGGTCCATAGCACACAATCAAAGTTTTCGTCCGCTCCATCTTCTTTTATTGCTATCGAGAGTATTCTCTCATTTACAAACCTTTCTCCTTTTACATTCTTCATCTTCTCTTCTTTGACCACCATTACCACTCCTGCCCCTGCTTTTTCCTCCTCTTTTTACTACTGACCAGTACACCCAATACCCATTAGGTAATCTTTTGCATCCATTCCCTTTCCTTTTTATTTCTATGATTCCTACATAGTGCATTTGTATTTTTTCCAGTTCTTCTGTCAGTTCATCCTCTTTTCCGTTTATGCCCCTAACATTCCATGTTCCCAATCTAATCTCTTTTCCGTTTATACCCCTAAAGTTCCGTGGTCCCAATTTACTAACTCGATATTTATTTCCTATTTATATAAAATTTGAAAATTGGCCTATACTATAAAAAAGAATTGCGTAGATAATCCTGGGTCCATCAATTATTTATGCAATTATTCACAAATTCTGTAACCTTTCAAATTTATATGTGAACTTCCATAAAATTATGTAATGACTTCATAAATATGCGGAATCTACAACACAAAAGTATACAATGAAATTCATATTTAAATTTCCATATTCACAGAAATATTTTACATTTGAAATATGCAAATTGCTTTTTATAAAGAGCCCTAATAAAGGAATGGGGAAATAAAATAAACCAAATTCTACACAAACTCAAGAGACACCCAAATTTATGAAAAAACACCTGTTTCAGTAATATATTGTGCTTAACCAAATTTTATTTTAAATGATCAGATTGTTCATCTTAAATAAAAATAAAGAAAACCATCATTCATAAGTTAAAAATTTGCACAACACTATTAACCTTAATCTAATAAATAACTTTGGAAATATTTTCTTGGAAGTACAGGGTGAGTCAACGAGGGAGTAAAGTTCATTATCTCATTTGTTTCGGGACTGACGAAAAAATGTTACATACAATAGTTTTAGAGAATGTTAAGTTTATTAATTATCTTTGAGTATACAGGGTACTTCAAAAACGTGTGGCCGATTTAATGTGTTTTTTTAAATGGAACATTCTATTTTCTAATTTATTTTTAAATTCTACCTAAAATTTTATAACTTTTTTATTATAATGTTATACACTTAAACCTAGTAGTTTTTCTAATATTTCAATTTTTTTTAAAAAATACTAGTTTTCAGTTTTGTAAACAATTACCAGTAGCGCCATTCTTTCTCAACATGGAATACTCATAATTGGTACGAGCGTTCTATAGAGATGAAAAAAGATATATGTAAAGAAATTTGAATTAGATTCTACAGGGTGTTCAAAATAAATTAATGTATTTCGACTATTTTAAATTGAAAAAATCTCAAATTTTTTAAATGGCACACCCTGTATATTGTTATTTTTTTATGATAGATTTTACAAAACCGTCCAACTTTTGCTAAGTATGTCATATACTTATTTCTAATAGTTCTCGATTTATTTTGAATTCTTCAATTTTTATCATTGTTTTTAATACACTTAACGCTATAACATCATAATTGCCAAGACAAAACAAAAGTGTAGGCATTGTCAAATTTTGACATGTCTATTAAGCAATTAAAAATAGTTTAATTTGTTGTAGTAAGTGACTTGTAAAGGTAATAGTTATGAATTAATTGATATGGTTTTATATATTGGGCGAGGCAGGAAAAATTGTCATTTGGCAGTAAGGCTTACGGAGCGAAGTACCCTAATAGACGTATACCATCTAGAAAATCTTTTCAGTGCTTAACGGAACGGTTTGATGGTAGTGGTAACGTTGAGTATACGAAACGGAAAGTAATAAACCAGAATGCTACCAATGAGGAAAAAGAAATGGAGATTTTACTTCATGTTGAAGATAATCCCCAGGTCAGAAGCCGTCAACTAGCTGACTTTTCTGACACATCCTAATCTACGGCTAATCGCAGCACGTGGTAAAATACTAGTATCATCCCTTTCATATGAAACTACACCAGCAACTTCAAGACGCTGATTTTGAACGACGACGAGTAAACTTTTGTACCACCACGAATGGAGCAATAGAGGCCGATCCAAATTTTTTATCCAAAATAATGTTTTCTGATGAAGCTACTTTTCGCAGTAATGAAGCAGTTAATAACCATAACATGCATTAATATTCAACAGTTAATCCATTTTGGGTGGGAGTTCGAAACCAAAACCATTGGTCGCTTAATTTATGGAATGGAATATTAAATTTTCGAACTATTGGTCCATATTTTTTCCCCGAACCGCTTAGCGGGCCTAGATATCTAAATTTTTTGCAAAACGAATTACCCCAGCTTCTTGAAGAAGTTGATAACTTTGAAAGGGAACAAATGTGGATTCAACAATACGGAGCTCCTGCTCATTACCACCGGGAACTTCGGGAATTTTTGAACGATCTTTACCCACAAAAATGGATCGGTAGGGACGAATTCATTCAGTGGCCCCCTCAATCGTGTGACTTAACACATTTAGACTTTTTGTGGGGCTACATTAAAGATTGTGTTTATGTGAATCCCTATTCAACACCAGTAGACATGGAAAATAGGATACGGGATGCATTCAGAACAATAACGCCCTTTATGCTAAGGAAAGTGAAGGAAAATATACTAAAACGACTAAACATGTGTATTCAAGTATACGGGCATATTTTTGAACATTTATTACGTCATAATAATTAATCATTAGATAAGTTAAACTACATTAAAATTATTATTAACTATTTGTTTATGTTTTCACAATAGCGTAAGTGTACTAAAAAACAAGGGTAAAAATTGAGAAATTTCAAAATAAATCGAAAACTATTAGAAATAGGTATATGACATACTTAATAAAAGTTGGAGGGTTTTGTAAAAAATCTAACTGAATAATAACATTTAAAAAATTTGAGATTTTTCAATTTAAAATAGTCGAGATTTATAAATTTATTTTGAACACCTTGTAGTATCTAACTCAAATTTCTTTACATATATATTTTTTTTCATCTTTATAGAACGCTCGTACCAATTATGAGTATTTCACCGTCAGAAATAATGGCGCCACTGGCAATTTTTTAGAAAACGGAAAACTAGTATTTTTTTTTTAATTGAAATATTAGTAAAACTGCTAGGTTTAAGTATACAATACTATTAATAAAAAGGTTATATAAAACTTTACGCAAAATTTAAAAATAAATTAGAAAATAGAATGTCCGATTAAAAAAAAACACATGTTATATAGACCACACTTTTTTGAAGTACCCTGTACACTCAAAAATACTTTTTTAAACTGTGCACCTTAACATTCCCTAAAACTATTGTATTTAACATTTTTTCGTAATTTCCAAAACAAATGAGATAACAAACTTTACTCTATCGTTAACTCACCCTGTACAGTCCCACCAGATATAACTACGTAAGACAGCTCATAATATAAATCAAATAAAAATTAATTTTTTTATCGTTCGCCGCCCCGTCTAAGTAGGGGTTTTACCCTTTTCATATCCTCATATAGATGAGGAGGTCGTAAATATCAAGAGAATAAAAGTTGTAACTGCGGGTGTGATTGTAAATATTATAAATAACATCCACTTAAGAGGACAACCTGTACTAAACAATTTCTTCTACGGCCGCCCAAGCCTTGTAGTGTTTTTATTTTTCTCGGTAAAAATATGAATGTTAAGATAGTTTTTCCCTGATTTTCTATGTAATTTTACATGTATTTTGTACCGTGGAGATAAATTATAAAAAAATTATTTAGACCGAGCTAACTAAAATATTGAATTACTTCTTATAAAACTTTTTTTAAAACTTTTCACTGGACTATGATTTCGATGGGCATTTATTTTATTAGAAATTATAGCCCGTGAAAAGAAAAATTCCATCTTAAAAAAAACATGTAGAGAGCATCTTCCTAAAATAGGATGATTCATCAACTCTTATTTTAGGCGGTCAAACTGCGAAATAAAAGTACTACTAGTTATTGGTTCCAGAACAAGTGTATAGTTAGTAAGGTAACCATGAAATAGACGAGTTTTACGTATAACTATTACTTGCTTATTAAACTACTGCAATTATTGGTTTGCTGTCAGCAAGTCAGTTTTGATTATAGGTTTAAAGTATTTTACAATCAGTTTCATCGATACGTTAAACCTTGTTGTGGCAACCAGGTTTCATCATTTTTTTTGATGATTATACAGTCTCACGAGCTTTAGTGTCAGCAGCACTTACACTGCTGGTAAGGTCAAAGCTGCGAGTTTTTATAAGTATTAACACATCCTGCGATCTGTTGGCTTCAGAGAAAAAACCTCCTAGTTAACACAGGAAGAGATTTATTCACTCTGTCTAACTTAATAAATCTGTGACGACTGAGTATATTAAATTAGAAAGTCTTTTCGATGCTTGTGGATGACCTAGCAATATCAAACAATTTAATACTCAATTAAGAATAAAACATTAACGAGACATCCAGTACAATTTTAACGAACGGTTTGTTTACCTACGTTAGAATAGCTTTTTTTAGGTTTCAAAGCACGTATTATTATATTTTTAATTAGTGTTGAGAAAAACATTGCCCTTAATGAGGTGTTTATAGGTCTTTAGGATAACCTTCAACCGAGTTGAATAAGATTATTATTTTTTTTTATGGGTCTAGCACACGTGCTGCAGGGAGGTCCCTAAAGCGCTACAGGAGCGACACGTGTGCGCATCGTGCCAGAAAAAAAAAACGATTCACGTTGTTCTTGAATCGCTGTAAATTGTACTCGATGGGAAACACAGTCCTGGGCAAATTATTCCAAAAGCATGATGTTCTCCATATAAAAGACTGCTTGAAAAGCGTTATACGAGGAGAAACAAGCTGAACCTCATACGGATGTGAAGTATCAGCGCGACGTGTATTTCTAACATGCACCGCTCTGGGAGGAATTAAACGGGCCACATCCTCCGAAGACTATCCATGAAAAAACTTGTAGAATAGGCTCAAGTCGCCAACCGTTCTTCGATGTTCTAGCGAATCAAGGCCGCCACTGAGTTCCGGGTCTCCAATCAGACGAACAGCTCTTCTCTGAATAGAATCCAACAAATGCAGTGTATGTTTGGGACCGGAGCCCCAAACATGGGAGCAGTATTCCATAGTTGGTCTGATTTGAGCTTTGTAAAGAATTAACAGTTGTTGTGGAGTGCAAAGCTTTCTGGTTCGAAATAATATTCCCAACTTTTGAGAAGCTCTCCTTGCTATGCCTACAACATGCTCATGCTAGGACATATTTGCTCCCAAATTAACGTTAACTTTTTTTAGAAAAAACTGCCGCCTGGGTTTTTGTAGCGTTAAATTCCACTGTTTAGTGAATTTTTGATATAGGCCAATTCAGATTGTTAAATAATGGTCATTAAATGCTTGTTAGGTTTACAACAAATTTGTCGGAAGCATTTTTGAAAAATGGGTATTCTTTAAAATTCATTTGAGAAACTAGCAAATATTTACTCTTCAAATATATTATTCCTATATGATGTAAAAGGCACAAAAAATTGTTAGATCCAATTGAATATCTAAGAAAGCCTTTAAAACATAAAAAACAAACTGGTTGAGTTATTTACTTACCACTTCCCTAAAAAATGATGAGTTATTTTTAGTAGCCATACTAGATATTTTTAAGAGTTTAATGATACTTATGATGAGGTATCAATTACAAAAAAAAACTGAACATAAGGATAGGAGATAATAACATTAAAATCTATGTTCTTACAGCATTCAAACCGATATATTTTAGAGCAAAGTGGGCAATAGATTACTATTTTAGTTTTTAACATATTACCAAGTGTTAATTTTCTGTGTATTTCACACTACGCAACAGTTAGCACCACTACACTAAATACTCTATTTTTGTGCTAGTCACGCATTTCCCTTAGTATGTTTGAGTCATCAGGAGCGATGATTGACTAAACCTAAGATTGAATACTAAACTATTTATACTAAAATTGTAATTTACTCAAGTAGAATCAACCTGTCACAGACGTCGCACAGTGATTCGGCAAGAACATGCTAGCGGGACAATATTCATGACGTAATTTCCAGGAACCACTGATAACGACTTATAAACAACCCCCCCCCCATTTAACGAATTCCAAAAATTAATTTGTTTATCACCTCATAAAGGTATCTTATCAGGGGGTCAAAGTAACCCTTTTAAGAGAGGTCATTTTCATTTGCAAATCAGTTGCATTTTATGCACACTTGTGATAACATATTTTAAAATTGGTAGCAAAGTGAAACGAGTTTTTTGTGATGGAATATTCTGTTGAAGGTATGTACTCTATTATGACTTATATTTTTTATAAAAAATATGTATACTTTTGGTGTAATATCAATTTGTAAATGTATAGATAAATCCAGCAAATTTTACATTAATTGTAAACTTTAAAAGTAGCAACTTTTTTTATCCACATATATCCACCTAGATTTTTCTATATGTAATACCTACAACATTCAGGCACAGATTCATATATATTATAGACCCCGAAAAGGCCCGAAAGTAAAATTATTTTTATTTTATTCAGAACGAGTCGTGACTATGACGAAAATGGAGTTTTTGAAGAATAGCTAAAACATGACAAAACTGAACGAAACAGTGGCATTTTTTATTATATAAGTGAAAAATTCAATATGTCTGATGTTTCTGACGATTCTCTAAAACGACTCAGAATGAAAATATCAAGCCTTTCAGCAAAATTCAACCAAAAGTGGACTTCTTTAAAGTGTAACAAAGAAATGTTTCTAATCAAACATAAAGATTGGTTAGAGGGTTCCGGAATCGAAATAAAGATGTGTGTTAACCAGCCGTGCACTTCAACATCATCAGCGGCTCTTTCCGCAGGGCGACCCAGAAAATCATTTGAAGACTCATCAACGAAAACGAAAAGACGGAGAGTAGAAGATCTTTTAGAATCCCGAAGTGCAAGTGAGCTTATTACAGCAGCTGAGTTAGCTACTCGAAAAGAAGGGCATCGAAGTGTTGCTAAACAGATCCATAACGTCGCGGTCAGTGAAACTAGAGAAAAGAATAAGTGTTCTGAACAAAGTCGGCAGTTAACACCAGACGAAGCTTTAGCTTATTATGTGGACTCGAAATCGACTTCTCACTCATATAAACAAACAAGAAAATGGTCAATGAAAGCGGGACATCAAGCGTATCCATCGTTTTATAGTTTAGGTAAGTCCAAAGCTTCTTGTTGTCCTTCTGACGAATATATTTCTGTGACTGAATCTCGAGCTGAAATTAAACTTTACGCGATTTTGGATAAAACGGCTGAACGATAGTTAAAGCTCAGACGGAAGTCATTAGAAGTGTGTTACCTCGTTCATATTATACGTTGGTAAGCAAATGGGGCGGTGATGGGAGTTCGGGGCATAGCACGTATAAGCAGAAATTTGAGAACACTAACGCTACAGACGAATTTTTGTTCGTATACTCATTTGTCCCTTTGAGACTGCTTGATGGCAAAACTGTGATCTGGCAAAATCCAAGACCTTCCTCTACTTTATATTGCCGTCCTATTAAGTTTATTTTTGCCAAGGAGACAAAAAAAAAAAAAAAAAAAAGAGTTTACGAAAGAAGAAACTTCTAAAATTTTAGATGAAATAAGTCAGCTTCTTCCAACATTATGTAACGTTGCTGGATCTCAAATCTCTGTTAAACACGATTTGTTGTTGACAATGACTGATGGCAAAGTGTGCAATGCCTTAACAGACACAAGTTTCAACACAAAAGTGTTATATTTGCGGTGCCACCCCGTCTACTATGAACGAGGAGTCAAAGAAATATCCCAGCAACGAAGAACGCCTTGCATTTGGTTTATCTACTTTACATGCATGGATCCGCACGTTTGAATGTTTGCTTCACATCAGCTATCGTTTAGAAATAAAAAAGTGGCAAGTCAGGGGAGATAACGACAAAGCTATTGTGAAGCAACGCTCACAAGAGATACAAAAAGTGTTTAAAGATCGTATGGGTCTCATTGTAGATAAACCAAAACCTGGGTATGGTAACACAAACGATGGAAACACAGCACGTATATTTTTTTCCAAAGCTGAATTGAGCAGCGAAATCACAGGATTAGATGTAAACCTTATTCGTAGATTTCATGTAATTTTAAGAACTTTGTCATCGGGATATGACATAAATTATATAGAATTCGAAAAGTTTTGTGTTGATACTAGAAAATTATACCTTGATCTGTATTCGTGGTATTCCATGCCCGTTACTGTGCATAAAATTCTTGTACACAGCGCGGAAGTTATAAAGTCTTTTCTTCTTCCCATTGGACAACTCTCCGAAGAAGCCCAGGAGGCAAGAAATAAAGACTGTCGTAGATTCCGTGAACGGCACACCAGGAAGCGGTTACGTATTGCCACAAATACAGATCTTTTGAGAATGCTTTTAATTACGTCTGATCCTGTTATCAACTCGTATAGAGAATTACCGCGAAGAAGATTTACTTCTTTGCCATCGGAGGTTCTGCAGTTGATTATCCCACCTTCATTGCCATCCGAAACACCATCAGTAAGTCATCATCACGAATTAAATGAGGAGGATTATTTACTCTCTGAATATTCTACTGAATGGGAGAGCGGTGATGACGACTCATCTGATGGTGATTAGTAGGTTTAAGTATTTTTTTATTGTAATTATTATTCTTATTTTATTGTGTTGTAGTTGCTTATAATTCATGCCTTAGTATATAAGTTATTTAATATTATATTTCTTTTACTTATACACCTTGTTATTGTAAATAATTGATATATAGATACTGTTATTGTACTAATTTATTTTAAAAGAAATAATATTTTGTAAATTAATAAATGTGGGTATTATCATTATGATTTTTTTTTTTTTCCTAGAAATTTCTTTGTAAACAAACATGATTGTGCTTTTCACACATAATGAGTAGGTAGACGTATGTAGCTAATTAAAGAACAATTAGCGACAATAGTGAATAAATGAGACACATTAGTAAACCACTTCCGTCTTGCAGCTACATATTTCGATTAATACACATACAGTACACATTTTTCAACTTTTTTTTTCTTAAAATAGCTTAA
Organism: Pachyrhynchus sulphureomaculatus; assembly: GCA_019049505.1. NCBI lineage: Eukaryota > Metazoa > Arthropoda > Insecta > Coleoptera > Curculionidae > Pachyrhynchus > Pachyrhynchus sulphureomaculatus. Next base: position 156,134,287 of record CM032446.1, read on the forward strand.
GATTCCTGGAATATACATAAACAATTGAAATAAGTGAAGAAATAATATTGTCCCGCTAGCTTGTACTAGTCGAGACACTGTGCGTCGGCTAAGTTGGGTTCAACTAATCAGTACTGAAGCCTATAAAAAATATATCCTCTGTCCTTATTTACACTATTTTGTTTAAATAATTTTTAAATCGACCTTCTAATTTGACTTCTTGTAACAACATTGTATCTCATATCTTCTTTTCCACGTCCTTGAATTTTCTCTAGCTGACTTGTTAAGATAGGTTTCAAATTTTCTGATGGCTTACGGTGGCTGGTCGTGGCTCGGTGGCGTAGTACTTTGCTACTGTGCAGAAGGTATTAATTTAAGTATATTTGGTCTGGCCACGTACATAGGTAGTAGTTGTTTGCAGAAATGCAAATAACGTCCGTGGCAGCACTACCACATTGTTTAAAAGGTGCCGTGAAATACAAAAATGTATGTATCGGCACTTGGACAACGTTGACGGGTATTACGACATCCTCGCCGATATCCTTGGGATATGGAAAAAGGGTAAAATTCCTACTAATGTGAGACTTATCTTATTCTGGATAAACTACAGTATTTCTTCTAAAAACTTGTAACATTTATTTTTTTTTCTAGATTTTAAGATCATGTTACAAAACCGGTTTTCTTTCTTTAATTCATGCATTAACTGTTAATTTAGGTTAAGCAGTAAATTTAAATCTTATTATAGTTTGTTATATTTAGTTAAGCAGTGTAACTCAACCAGTAGTAGGCGCATGTGATCAATTTAACTTATTTCATTTGCATTGAATGTGTGGATTATGATTAAGCCGAGCATCATCGGTCCTTATCTATAAACTCGCGAGTTTAACACTCCCGTCTCATTTTGCGTTCCTGAAGTGAACTAGTACATTTTGAAGACTTCACTTCGAAGGAAGGAAAACGAGGGTATATAACCCGCCATTTCAAATTTTTAAGGGCTTTTTCCGGTCCAGCATGTAACAGTGACTTTCTCCGTCCGTCACGGAGTGATGGCTTTTTCCGTCGTTCATGTAGTGAAGGCTTCCTTTTTGCCGTCCATGATATAGAGCAGGGGTCGGCAACCTTTTAACTAAGGGGTGCCAGTTTTCATCCATACAACATTTTGCGGTACTTACTACAACTAAAATTAACAAAAATTAACTTAAATTAACTTAAAATATTGCTTTTAGAAGGTTTAATTACAAAAAAATTTTAACATTTAACAAATAATTTTATTATACTAGTCCTAGGACCTAGTGTGAACCCTGTGCTTTAAGTTCTGTAGAGAGTTTTCTTATATCCGGTTCATGTCTGGTTATTTTCAGTGTCACACATGCTTCCGAGTTGTCTGTTGTCAGCCTGCTTCGGTACGGGTTTAAAATCACTCTCATATGGGAAAAAAGTTGTTCACAGATATAGGAGTATCCGAAAGCTGTAAGCATGGCAAACACTACTTTCTTAAGACAAATAAATTTCTCTGGTAAACTCATTCAACAACTGAGTATCTCGTTTGAATGGTTCTGGCAGTCACCTTCTAATACCCTTCTTAATTCTACAAATTTCGTGTTCCATAACTCCAACCAAATTCAATGTATTGAAGATCAAAATCATTAATGTCCATTCATGAGAAAAGAGATATGTCAAAGCAACTGCTGGAAAAATCCATTAAATCTGGTTTGATTAAAAAAGCGAACATAGTTCAGCAATATAAAAAGAGTTGCGGCGCGCGTCGGAATGATTGAAGTCAAATCAAACAAAAACCGCCTTATAGCGGCTCTTTTGTTCTGAATTGAGGACGTTTATTTGTGTCTTTGCCTAGGCTTATATTTTGAGGCTTGCCGTCTTTAATACTTGCCGAAATTAAAGCCAAACCAATGTATTCAGTAAAATTATAAATTACAAAATATATTTTGTATGTAATAATACCTAGTGACCTATATAATATATCGTTTTTGTTTGTATCGTTAAAGTAATACTGCCTTTGATTATTTACTTAATTTCGAAACATGTCACAGATTACAGAATTAATGTATAAACTTTGAATAGGTACGCGTGCCATTCAAAATTGCTTGGCGTGCCAGAGATGGCACGCGTGCCATAGGTTGCCGACCCCTGATATAGAGTGTTTTTTATCATCGAGCCGTTCCTGAAATATTCTACCTATCCTAAAACATTTTGGATGAAGTGTTGATTAGTTACCCGAATGAAAATAAGGAGGTAGTGTGTGAGGCAATATTTTGATGGGAAACTCACCAGGAGAGGCCAAGCAGTTGATAGAAAAGCCACGAGGAGAAGCCAGACAGTAAGTCGATAACTATATTAGTTAAATATCTCAGTTCCTTCCCACAACGTGTGTTCCTGACGACTACGTAACACGTGTGATTCCGGAGTCGGTTTCACCGGAAGTGAACCTGAAACCATCTTTCTATATAATGCCTTTTTAAAGCCATTTTTTTATTCTTAATAATAAATGATACGAGATACTACCTTCATGATTCTAAGTTAAAGACTATCTGTGCACTCCCATAGCATAAAGGGTTATTAATCTAGTCTATTTAATTCTAAGTAATAAATGTAAGAATTTTTTATTTTGTTAATATACTTTTCTCCGTATTAGCTTAGTGTTTCACTGAACTCCCGTTCTATCTTATTGGACGTATCAATTGTACTTTATTCAATTTTCAACAACAACTAAATAGTCTTCAATATTTTTTTCATTTTTTTGAGTTTAACTTAGATTCTTTTTATTCTAAAATGAATGGTGCTCAAAACAGTACAACTAAGCTTGAAACAACTATAGAGACTATTTTCAAAAGGCGTAAAAAAATTACCTCGATCTCCATATCTCCATGGGCTGATATCTTAATTTTGTTCTCTCTCAGTATTAATATCAAGTGAATCCATTCTCAAAAATTAGGATATACATAAGAGGGAAATACTATCTCTCATTTAATAAATAAAGCTTGTATTTAAAATATAAAAGAAAGAGTACACATTATAAACATAATATCTCTTCTTCTTGTCGGTTCAGTTACAGTTATTCTACCATGATAGTTGTACAGCATTTTTCAAAGCAATGGTGAATATCATTCTCGAATCTTCTATGACCCTAGCAGGGCATTTGAATTTGTCAACTATGACAGATAGTCCTTTAAATTAGAGGCTTATGGTCTGAGAGGCACCTTGTTAACCTGAATGAGAGATTGTTTAAGGGATAGAGACCAATTTATCTAAATGAGAGATATATCTCTAATAAATAAATCTGAGTGTTCCCTAGAACTTGATCGTAATCCTTCGCTTGACAAAAAAATTATTGTACTAGTGAAAAAATTTACCCCCCCCCCCCCGAAATTTTTGCGTTTCTTCACATTTTAGTGTTCCTAGGTCACTAAAAACTTAGTCATTAATTTTAGTCGGTCTGTTGGACTATTGCCATGATAACTAGCAATATTAATTTTAAATTTGGTACACATATAACACCTAAAGTGGAGATGATGCCTATAGTTTTATCGTTATATCGCATTAGAGGAAGAGGTGAAAGAGGCAGGCCTTAACACATTTTGTAAGGTGTTAATAATATTATGGTAATTTCTTTATATTTTTATTGTTGTTATGATATTAAACATGATATTATGCATAATTATTTATAGTGAACCTTATGGGGAAAGAAAAAGTTAGAGAGGTTGGCTCGTATATATCATGTTATATGTCCTTTTCATGGTTCTCAGAGTCGAGAGAAGTCCGAAAATTATATTATATCTTCATTATTTTTTATTTAAACAGGTAAAGGAGGTAGATATGGTAGGGCTCCTTACATATTTTAGAGTTTTTATAGTATTATGAGATATCTTTGTGGGAGCTTAGATGGGGCTGCTTCATATATGTTATATTATATGTCCCGTTACGTTCATTTTTAACTAGGGTAAGTTAAAGAATCTGATAACCAGGTGTTCTTTTTATTATATTTAACTTCAACACCTGAAGGAGCCGAAAAGGATAGGGACATATTGTAGAGTTTTCAATAGTATAAGGATTTAGAATAAAATAAGTATGAAGTTTAAGGGTAGGTGTAGGAGGTTAGGTCTTTCACTGTATATATCGTGTCATATGTTCTTGGAGGGTTCTTGGTTATTTTTTCATTACTTTCAATTTTTTTATTAACATTTCACCTTAAATTAGATTGTACTAAATGATTCTTTAGTGTGAGTCAAATTTACTATTTATTTTAGAACTTGGCACTTACAAGAGAAGTACTGGGTAAATTATGTTACCAATTTTTTCTTTAAGGGATCATCAGTAAGGACTTGAAGAAGACAAAGTATCTAGCAACAAACGTATTTATATAATAAATACGTGACATACATAAAACTGCCTAAACTTCGTCTAGCGTAGTGCTTAAGAGAAAAAACTCAATTTATTTTTTAAGCTATTTCTATTACGCTGACACCACTGGTTAATAATCTATAAAAATATTATTAAATGCTGATGGGAATGCAAGGTGTAAGAGTAATTGGATGAAAATTATCTGACAGTTTATTCACAATACAGATTTATGAGAACAAATTATAGGTGTCAAATTACCTAGCTTGTTACTTATTTAATATGAAACGTTCTGTAATAAAATTAAAATATTGTATAACTATCTGCACCTATAAATCTCAATAAATTGTGTTCTAAGTATTTATAAAATTATACCTAATATCCTCCAATACAGTTATCTATATATCTGTTAAAAAAGCCAACGGGTTAGCGAAAAGCTTTCCTTCACACTGAACTGTCAAATTTCAAATCACTAGTCAATATTCACAATACGCAGTATACATATTTTTCCATAAATACTTACCATTGTATTACAAATTTGCCTGCTAACTAACTATAGTTTTTAATAAGATTTTCAACTTATCCTATAAAAACCTAATATTTCTGTCCTGCTCAAAATATGCTCGAGTTCAGCTTATACCTAAAAAAAGGCAAAAAGACCATGCCAAACATTTACTGACTAGTCATATTGCTTTTAATAATATAGAGATTTGGGATTTAAAAAAAATTCTCATAAATGGAAAGATCATATATAAGTTTTATAACAAAATTACTTTCATTTTTTTTTTCGTTATGAAGAAAAAGTTATATCAAATTGAAAATAAATTTTGAAACTTATTACCGATGACACGTCAAAAAAACTGGAGCACGTGTGACGTCACAATGTTTATTTTTCCCCCAATATCACAGACAGCTGTTACGAGTGTTTTATTTGTCAATCAATTTATTTTTATTATTATCATCAGTGTATTGATAGATTTATTAAAAATGTCTAATCGTAAAAATTAACGTGCCCGTTTCGTGTCATTCTGTATCAATACTACAAAGATAACTCCCGAAAAAATGTTTTTAAATGTGCCACCAGATGTTAAACGTGGAAATCAATGGTTCCAAGCAGCACGACGTATTGATCCTAAAACATAAAATTTTTTTTCTGTTGTGAAGATCACTTCGATGTAAGTATTTTAATATAATAATAATCATTTTTGTCTTTAAGTTGAACATAACCTATAACCTTGTCACCGTAACTTTCGCGTGACAACCTACAAATAATTTAATTATATTTAATAAAAATATTTCGTTTCTTATTTAGATTTACATTTTTAACAAATATAGCAAAATATAGCATACTTCAATAATTTTGACAGTATATACACAGGTAGAAGCTGTTGACATTACTTACGTGAAAACACTTTATCATAATGACGTCACAATCATGGCAGCCAATCGTGGCGGTCTCGTAGTCACGTGATTTTTTTTTAAATGTTATAAATTTTAATTTATTTATAATTAATTGTAAAAAAATTTTAAAAAGTTTTTCGCATCGATTATCAGTATTATTTATAATAAAGTTTTAAAATGAAGTAAAAAAATTGATAATTATTTTTTATTCAAAAACCCAATTATAGGAAAGGAAAAAAAAATATCAACATATTTTAAAGTAGCCGAAAGGATTTAATATTCTTGATTATCACTAAGCACGTAAGCAAAGATCAATAGATCTGCTAACCTATGTCACATATCTAAGCGACTAAAATTTAGCTTCGCTTCACCATTGGTTAATTAATTACTTTGAGCATTTTTTTATGGGCCTAGCACATACGCTACGCTTGTGCAGAGAAAGCGATTTAAGTTGGTCTTAAATCGCTGCAAATTGTACTCGTTGGGAAACACAGTCCGGGGCAAATTATTGCAAAGGGATGAGGTTCTCCATATAAAAGACTACTTGAAAAGGATTGTAGAAAAAGTAACAAGTTGAACCTCATACGGATGTGAATCATTAGCGAAACGTGTATTTCTAGCATTCACCGCTCTGGGAGGAATTAAGCGGGCTACATCCAACCAACACTTTTCGTAAAAATACTTGTAGAATAGACTCAAGTCACCAACCGTTCTTCGATGTTCCAATGAATCAAGGTTGCCTGCCAGTTCCGGGTCCCCATTCAGGCGAACAGCCCTCTTCTGAATAGAATTCAACAAATACAGTGTATGTTTGCGAGCAGAGCCCCAAACATGGGAGCAGTATTCCATCGTTGGTCGAATTTGAGTTTTGTACAGAATTAACAGTGTGACGTGTAAAGCTTGAAATAATATTCCTAGCTTTTGAGAAGCTCGACTTCCTGCTGTCTACGGATATTTGCACGAGTAGCCGATATCCGAGCTGTAGATCGGATTTCCGGTCTTTTCCAGTAAATTATTAATGTAAATGAGAAAGAGAGTAGGAGACAGGATGGAACCCTGGGGCACACCAGCGTTGATAATGAAGGTGTTAGAAAGAAATCCATCCACTGCTACTCGTAAACAACGCTCTTTAAGCAAACATGAGAGCCACAAACAGAATTTTGCAGACATACCACAAGAGCGTAGCATGGTTAGCAATCCATCGTGCCAAACACGGTCGAGTGACCTGGATATATCAAGAGCTCCAGATTCTCCAAACTGTTCAATTGGGTTGTTCTAAACATGTGTTACATAAATTAAAAAATCTCCTATTGGTCTATGTTTACGAAAGCCATATTGATGGTCCCTAATAATATTGAATCCTTTAAGATATTTTGGAAGTTGTTGATTGATAGCCTTTTCCATGACTTTCGATATTACTGAAAGCAGTGAGACTGATCGACAGTTGTTTGGCAAGATCTTCTTGCTGAACTGTGAGGAAGAAATATTTTTCCGTAGGATAGATTGAAAAGTGTACAGGAAACTGGTGTTAGTTCTCTCGCGCAGTGTTTGAGTACAATGGCAGGTATTCCGTCAGCGCCAGAAGCTTTTTTGGTGTCTAGCTTCATTAAAAATCTGTTTTATAATACACTACCTGAAAACAATATCGGGCAACAAGTTCGCTTTTTCAACACGTGTTGTGGCAAATCTGGTCGTGTGAATGGTGGTATAGCGGGATTGGTAAAATTTTGACTAACTGCCTTAGCGACTGACCAAAAAAACCTGGAATTGTTAGGGGAAGCAAGAAATTTGTTTCTAATTCGGTGATTGTGTGCCTCCTTAATTTCTTTGCATCTGTTCGGGGCACGAACAAAGATGTTACGATCTTATGATTTTCACGCCAGCGTCGACAGACAAGATGTTTGATTTGAACTCTAGTTGCTCATTGTTCAGCAATATTTTCTAAGAAAGTGAACTTTGCAAAACCCGATACAGTTATCTCGGGACATTTTATTCCATTAGCGTCAAGATTCAATTTGCTAGTCGCTCACTTGTTTATCATGTTACTTGAAAACATATTCTGCATTTCTTTGATTATATTCAGACTGATGGGGACCCAGAATTAATAAAGAATCTTAAATTGTTATAACATTTACGAATAGTTGAAAACTAGGGTCTATTCTTTCCGGGAAAGTATTTAATTATACGAGGATTTTTTTTTAATTTCTCCCAACCTTCCAAGCAATGAAAATGACGCCGTACAAAAAAATAGTACTGTGGCAGCTCTAAGTACTTCGACTAAATTCTATACGAGTCCGTTATGTTTTGCAATTTTCCCGATGTTTGGCTTCTGAAAAATAAGTGGAAATAATCTTTACCATCGTACACTGATAGAGTGTCACTACAGAGGAAAATGGACCACAAGTTATTCATGAACAAATTTCTCAAGTGTTCAGCAATGACGGCCAATCTTATTTGCAAGTAAAATTTTCGTCTGACCGGTTTCTAGACGGAGACTCCACTCATGGTGACCCCAGGTCAGGAAGACCGGTTGAACCAAGAACTAAGGATACCATCTGGCTTGTTGTGCACGAAAATTTAGGAATGAAGAAAGATTATGTATGATGAATATCCAAACTCCTTATGTCAAAACAGAAACTGGCGAAGACAGAAATTTCTCAAGAACATTCAGCCGTTTTGGAGAACTATGAGAGTTATTTTTAGCAAATTATCACAATTGACAAGACTTGAATATTCTCTTGGGATCCTTCCACGAAGGAGTGGATTTAATGGGTTAATAAGGGATCTAGACTTCCAAGGAAGGTGAGAACTAAGTCGCTTCCTGAAAAGCTAATGTCGACTCTTTTTAGGGACAGTGAAAGAATTCTACTTATTGAATATATGAAAACAAGTTCACAATTAATAGAGAGGTCTAAGGAAAGACTATCTAAAATCGTGCTACTCTGTTATAAAAACTTCACTTTTATTTCATAGTTAATTTAACAATCAAACTAGTCATTAACTGAGGTTTGGGTAAATTATCCACGTATTAATATATTTGTTTTAGCGGCGATTATTCTCAAATTACTTAACTAGTTTGGGTATATTTACATGAAAAATTAAATATAAAAATGGCTTAAATAAATGTCAAAATATAAAATAAGTACATAGGTATAGTAATATATAAGAGATAGAATAACATTTTTTCTTAGTTTAAAAAACAATATTCTTATTATGGTCGTATGGCAGTAGAACATACTTTTTCTGAATAATTTCAAAATTGCAATTTTTAATGTCTTTTCGTCCTTAATCGAACTATTTTAGTGTCACTAGGATGAACTAATGTGACAATGTAATAAGAATACTATTTCAAAACCAGACATTTTTATTTAGATAGGAACCAGAGATCACTGCTTACACACAATTTTTGTATGGAAATGTTCTTTAGAGATAGTGAACTCTAAATTACATTTTTCAGTGATTTTTATTCTTCAAGGCACTCGTCAACATGATTGCTTAAATCATGCAGCGAACATGAGTACAATTATATGACCTATTTTTACTTCCATGACATTAAAAGTGTGGTGAGAGTTTTTGTTTTCCCTGAGTTTTGAAGACTAGGTTCACTCGCCTCCAAAGAGCCTTTTGTTTGCTTAAATAGTAAGTACTATGGGGTTTGATTTCCCGCAAAGGACACCACCGAATATCACCGAATGCGATTTGGGACAAAAAGTGTTTTTTCCAGAAAAAAAAAACATGGAAATTTTGTTCTCAACTCATTCATATTTTTTGGGGTGCTGAATCCTAATTTCAACTTTGCCACCTCGTAAATGTTGTGTGTTTTGAGAAAAATGCAAGAAACGGACAAAAAAAAAAAAAGCTATTTTTCTGTTTTTCGCATATAACTTGAAAACTGAGTAAAAGTATATATAAAATACATTACACTACATTGAATTTGGTAAAAATTATGTTCTATAGATTTTCTTGTCAGGTGATAGGTTAAGCCGCTAGAGCGTTTGGAAATTGAGTGAAATTTCAGACAAAGCGCTAAGCCAAGAGCGACTCCGTCATTTCTCGCTCGGAACTCTATTCTCTGGCCAGAAATGCAGGTTAATAATTTTATTAAGTATGACTAATTAAATTTTTTAAATTAAGAATATTGTGAAAATAGAGCTCCGAGCTTAACACTGTGTCCGAAATATCACTAAATTTTCAAGCACTAACGGCTAAACTGTTCACCTGATAAAAAACCTATAGAATGCAATTTGTTGGAAATTCAATTTAGTTTAATTCTATATAGAAATGTTATCGAAAAGTGCATAGTTTTCGAGTTATAAGCGAAAAATTGAAAAAAGTGCATTTTTTTCGCGGTTTTTTGCATTTTATTCAAAACTTACAATATTGGTGGCAAGGTTAAAATTCGAATTCAGCACCCCGAAAGACATAAAGAGCAGTTGCAAAAAAATTCTATATTTTTTCCTGAAACGATCAATTTTTGTCCCCTGTTTACTGGACTATCCACTGAAATTGCATTCCATTTCCATACAAAAATCGTGTGTAACCAGTGATCTCTGGTTTGAGTTACTTTGGATGCCGTTTTAATTACTCTGTGAACACTATTGGAAAAAAGCTTGTCGAGGTAAGAAACTTTGGGATTTAAACTACAATAAAAGTATGGGAGTGTTTGGAAGCGTTCGGAGTCAAGCCGAGACACCCAAATAAAGAGAATATAAAGAAATAAATGTATCATAATATTGTCAGGATGTATTTTGATGAGATGGCTAAAATATGTTATATCCAGAAGATTACGTAAGGTTACGAAATGAGCGATTTTGTACATATGTCCAAATAGGTAAAAACCTGGTTAGGTCGGTAACGTGACTCCCTCAAAATCTTGTCTTGAATCCAACAGAAAATGTGTGGACTCTTCTAAAGAATATGATTTATCCCTCTCAAATCTCTATGTTTTATGGAATCATATACAAGAACAATGGAAAAAGTATTACTTAATTATTATAAAAATTATGTCGAGAGTATGAAGAAAGGGATATTTTATGTCAAAAAGAATCAACCTCTTTGGACTAAATATTAATTTCTTTACTTCATAAAAAGTAAACAAATCGAAACCTTGTTTTTTCCTGTTATTTTTTTTTCTTTCGCTTTAATGTTGGTTAGTTTCGTGTACCATAAATATAATTTTTTTATTATAGGGAATTTTAAAATATATAGCAAACCTAAATAAAAAATCTCTCATATATTCGATTTTCACCTAACTGTATATACCACAAAAAACTATTTATTTAATTGAGATCTAATTCCAGATATTTTACTTTCCTTTCTTTAATTAGGTCCAACAATTGTACAACTTGAAGAATACTTTGAGATATTTCTTTTTTTTTATTCCTTCAACTTTATTAGATTTTGTGGACGCAGTGTATACAAAACTTTCAAATGATGAATCTTGCAGCTGCTACGAAATATGTAAATTTGTTTCTTTGTTTTCAACTTTTAATCTGTTGTTTAACTGTCAAGGCTTTGTCTGAATGATCTATATTTCTATTAAGTTAAATTTGCAAATTGATAAATATTTATAAGTTGTAATATTTTTTATTGTAAAGGTGAACGGCTTAAAACAGGTTTAGATATCCTCAGTTCAATTTACACCTGTTTGATGTTTGTATCTACTAATTATACAGGGTGTTTTAAAACATACTCAGAAATGGTGGTTTGGAAAGGAGACAGAGAGACCTACCTACTTAAAAAAAATTATATATATATATATATATATATATATATATATATATATATATATATATATATATATCATTCATTTTAAACCGGACCCCCCCCTACCCCTACCTCCTCCTCAAGCCAGAAAGACTCTAGTTTTGAAAGCCGTTAGGCAATTTTGAAAATAAAATATCTCTGCGCATACAGAGATACCCCAAAAAAATCATTAAAAGTAAAGGAAAAAAGAGATAGAATGGCATTTTTTTATAACCTCACTATACTATTATTTTTGTTCGCGAAAAACAAAAAAAAAAATACTCCTGTGGTTTTTTTTTGGATGTCCCGATCGCGAGTTACAAGAGGTTTTGTTGTGCAAAAATTCAAAATCCAAAAATTCTGGATGCATTTTTTCAATTTTTTTTTTTTTCGAAAGCAGCATACTCCAGGACCCAGGTTAATAGGAAAAAAAGGATTTGTTAGTCAATAAGGAATTTTTTTTGAATTTTTTTTAGAATCTTTTAAATGATTTTTCTTATTTTTTTACACCAACGAAAAAATCTAAAATTCAAAAATTGGCACTAAACTCTTCCATGGGAAATTTATTTTGAAATCCTTGACATTTGACATAATTTTGAAACAATTTGAATAATATTTGTTGTTTATCTTAAAAATAAGAGACTAACTATTTTTGTTATTTCTAGATTATAATATTACAAATATAATAAGAGATTTTCTTCGATTAAAAAAGAAAAGAGTTCTTGCAAAGTATAAAGCAAAAGTAAAAACACAGGAATACTTTTCGTTACATGAACAATTATAAAATATATGCGCTTTCATCCTAAGAGCATTGGTGGACTCAGTAAAAAAAAATTCTCGTGACAAGTGAAAACAAAAAAGCATATATACAGCCACATAAAATCTTGGCTTCTACCATCTGTCTGCGGTCTAAGATGGAGAACATCGTTTCTTATTGATGAGCCCACCCATGCCCTTGGGACGAAACCGCTTATATTTTATAATTGTTTATGTAAAGAAAAGTATTCTTGTATTTTTACAAGTTTTTATCTTTATACTTTTGCTTTTTACTTGACATAAACTCGTACTGCTTTTTTAATCTAAGAAAATCCCTTATAATTTTTGTATGAAGTAGCATTGAAAAACAAGCAAGGTTATTATATATTATCATCAATTTGGTCCGAACAGGTTGATAATTCATTTCAAGTAAAATTTTATAAAAATTATCGGACGATAGATTTATTTATAAACGTGTTATATTTTATTACGTTCACAAAATTTTTATAAAATCTCCTGTAATGTTTTCAAATATATATCCCGCGGAAATCTGGGTCATAGAATACACTGCTTTCGAGAAAAAACGCACTCAGAATTTTTTTCTCGAAAGCAACGTACTTTAGAATTCAAGTTCATAGAACAAGAAAGTTTCGTTTTGCATTGAAGAATACATATGAATTTTTTTAGATTTTTCCAAGCGATTTTTCGAATTTTAAATTTTTGCACCAACGAAACCTGTTGTAAGTCGGGATCGGGACTTCCAAGGAAAATCCAAAGAAGGCCGTTTTTTTTGTTTTTCGAAAACAAAGATAACAATATAGTGAGGTTATAAAAATATATCATTGTACTTGTTTTTTTTTCACTTTTAATGATTTTTTTGGGAAACAGTTTGCTTTCGGGGACTTCTGTGCATGCGCAATATTTTATTTTCAAAATCCCCAAACAGCTTTCAAAACTAGATTCTTTAAGCTTTAATTTAACCCTGCCCAAGCCGCTCTACGTGGCTTAAAATTTTGGCTTGGTGAGGATCCGGTTTGAAAAGAATGACCCATACATACATACATATATATATATATATATATATATATATATATATATATATATATATATATATATATAAATATATATATATATATATATATATATATATATATATATATATATATATATATATATATAAATATATATATATATATAAATATATATATATATATATATATATATATATATATATATATATATATATATATAAATATATATATATATATATATATATATATATATATATATATATATATATATATATATATATATATATATATATATATTTTGGATTGTTGTAGCTTCTACTTGATGGAAATTCATTATAAATATATAATAAAAGACTGTTTTTAGTCAATTTCCACTGGTTTATTTAATTATATAAAACTGTGAATATTAAACCTAACTTGACAGTGTAAAAATGTAGATCTGAAGAAGCTGCATCGACAGCGAAACGCGTCATCGCAATTTAAATAAACCAGTGGAAATTGACTAAAAACAGTCTTTTATTATTATATATATATATATATATATATATATATATATATATATATATATATATATATACGAGGCTGGTTTGAAAAGTCCGTGCAAAAATAAAAACTACTTATGTGTTTGGGGTAAACTTTTTTTATTTTTCGACAGTCTCCTTTTAGGCTTATACACTTCGTCCAACGATGTTCTAGTTTGTTGATCCCTTCCGAATAATAGGATTTGTCCAAGTCTGCAAAATATCCATTAGTGTCTGCAATCACCTCCTCGTTTGAATAAAATCTTTGTCCCGCCAGCCATTTCTTCAAATTGGGGAACAAATAGTAGTCCGAGGGAGCCAAGTCTGGAGAATAGGGGGGATGTGAAACGAGTTGGAATCCTATTTGCATTAATTTTGCGACCACATCTGCTGAGGTGTGTGCTGGCGCGTTGTCGTGATGGAAAAGGACTTTCTTGTGGGCCAATCGCGGGCGTTTTTCTTGCAGCTCGGTTTTCAAACGGTCCAATAACGATGAATAATATTCACCTGTAATAGTTTTTACCCTTTTCCAGATAGTCGATGAGGATTATCCCTTGCGAATCCCAAAAGACAGTCGCCATAACCTTTACGGCCGAAGGAACGGTCTTCGCCTTTTTTGGTGCAGATTCCCCCTTGGTAACCCATTGTTTAGATTGTCGTTTGGTCTCAGGAGTATAGTAATGTATCCATGTTTCATCCATAGTGACGAAACGACACTTAAAGTCCTCCGGATTCTTCTGGAACAGCTGAAAACTATCCTTGCAACACTTCACACGATTCCGTTTTTGGTCAATCGCGGCACCCATCTTGCGGATAGCTTTCTCATGTCCAAATGTTTATGCAAAATATTATGTACCCGTTCAGTCGAGATGCCCACAGCACTAGCAATCTCACGCATCTTAACTCTTCTGTCATCCATCACCATATCATGGATTTGATCAATGATTTCTGGAGTCGTAACCTCCACAGGCCGTCCAGAACGTTCAGCGTCACTTGGGCCCATATGGCCAGTCCGAAAATTTTGAAACCACTTATAAACTGTTCTAATCGAAGGTGCAGAGTCACCATAATGTTTATCAAGCTTCTCTTTAGTCTCCTGAGGCGTTTTCCCTTTCATAAAGTAATGTTTAATCACCACACGAAATTCTTTTTCTTCCATTTCTTGAAAATCACTCGACTTCCTTGATTCACACGAATGCCAAACACAAAGAAATAGACCAATATGGCTGAAACTTGGTGTGCGTTCATTCAAGAGATGTTACTAACTAAACATGACCTCGATACGCGCCGGTGGTGCCATCTCTCGGACTTTGCACGGACTTTTCAAACCAGCCTCGTATATATATATATATATATATATATATATATATATATATATATATATATATATATATATATATATATATATATATATATATATATATATATATATATATATATATATATATATATATATATATATATATATATATATATATATATATATATGTGTGTGTGTGTATATATAAATATAAAATCAAGACTATGGGGTGGATGTTATAAATCCAAAACTTTCGGTAATAACTTGAACTTTGCAATATCAAAGTTTTAGTCCTCCATTCATTCTCCAAGGACTTTCTTCAAATTTAAGATCGTCCTTCCAAAAACCTCTCCAATAATTGTCCACCCTTTTTCTATATATGTAATAAGCAAAATTCCCTTTTAGTTTCAAGAAACGGTGACCATCAACTTTAAAGGAGACGACTGAGTTTTTGCCTTTTTTGGAGGCGAGTAGCCCTTATCCATCGCATTGAATCCTGCTTCTGGAGATTATCCCGATAGAACACACAAATCTCATAGTCAGTGACGACTAGCTAAAAATGACTCTCCGCGTTCTATAAAGTGGTTAAATATTCTTGAAAAACTTCTTCTTCATCCAAAAATAGGCGTGCACAATCTTAAAAGCGGTAGTTTCCGATTTGACAGCAGCAAATGCTCGACAAGCATGATGGTTTCCTCTATTCTTACCTACCCTTGGCCCTGGGTTATTCTGAATTGAGTCTCGGCCTCATCGAAACTGTTTGGACTAAAATTTTACTTGAAAATAAGATGGTCCGTCATTCTCATACACCTACTATATTCTTTTATATATAACTTTTGATTCACTTTCCTTCTTAAAAAGAAACTTTATCACTGCGCAAATTTCCAAAGCATTGTAACTCATTTTACAGAAGAAAGAAGTCGTAAAATTTCGTACTTAGAACAGCGACAATAATTACCAACCAAGAAATTTTTTCATATGACGTCATTCCATAGCTAGGTAGGTAACCTAAAGAACACAATTTTAAGGTATATATTTAAATTTATGCAACTTCCTTTTTATTCACCTGATTTTATCCATAAATACGACTAATAAAGCAAATATACTAACATAATTTTACCTATATGAGGGATTAATTCTAGCACACAAATGGTTTAACTTAAATGTACTGTGCAGAAGACCACCAGTAAGAGGGGATAGCTTCTTGCTATCTGAAAAATTTAGAGGATTAAACATTTTATTATGAGATAGTTTTTTTTTTTAATTATCGGGAGTAGCTCTTTTAAACTTTTTTTTGTTCTAGCGAAATTTTAAATCCAGCAAAGTACTTTCAAAAATGTTAATCCATGAGTTAAAATTATTAATAACTGTACTAATAGGGCAGTCTATAAAAAAAAAGTTTGCCATCTACTTCTGGTTTATTGGGAAGTTATTAAATATCACTTTTTTCCTGCTCTAATAAACCACTATATACAAATTCACTACTGTTATTTAAAAAAGGCAAAATACATTGTCGAACTACCGACCAGTAGCATTGCTTTCAATGATATCGATAGGTACAGAAAAAGACTATCAATTAGCATCTTCTAAAATATCTAAAATAATTTATTATATGCCCATAAAAAATTAATAGTTTGCTGTTTACTTCTGGTTTATTGAAAAGTTATAGAATATAACTTTTTTTTCTTAGAAAGAAAGCACTGACAAGCAACTATATACAAGTTTTCAGGATTATGTCCACATTATTTCTTCAGATGCTTTTTTAGCGTGACTTTAACTTTAAACATAGAGAGAGGTAAAGAACTGGTTAAAAATAAAATAATCTTGACAAACAAACGTTTTTGTCCATTTTTAATATTTATTATTATCTTTAATATTTTTATATTAGTACAAATGCAATTCCTGACTCTATGGGAAATTAATAAAGTAGTTATATACTGTGTTTTAGTGGATTCTAAAAAATTATTATAGTACGCAATTTTGCCTTTATTGATCTAGATTAATATAGAGTATTGGAATAAAATATTAATATAGTCTAGTGTGATTACAAATCTGTGTAACCATAGCTGATTAAGAAAAATAACTTCTTTTTAAAATATTTCGCTGTATAATAAATTCTTCACCATCCTACAAAGAATTTGTAATAGTCAACTTAAAAAACAACTTAAAAATATGGATATCAAAATTTACTACTTTTTATAAATATGTAGTGCCCATGCTTTATTGGTAATTTATTGTTCCCCGTATTTTTTACATCTGGTACATAACATCGTTTATTTTATTCTTGAATTAACCAAATCAGAAAAACCGTTTGTGAGAAGAATTTATAAGAACATATTTTTCAATAGCTTGGCTGACCATATCCGTCAATTTAGAGATCAATATTGTTATTATTTGTAATTAATAGCTTGGGTATTATTAATAGATATACTCACAACAACTGAAAAAATCATGGAAATCATCTTAATCTGTTGACTTGTTTTCCTTGCATATGAGAATATTAAAACAGAAGAAATAGAAGAAGCTGATAAAAAAAATTTTAACTTAACACGTCAATGAAATAAACTGAACTTTTTTATTTTCTTTCGTATATACTTTTTTTTATCAAGCTTAAAGGCATTTTCATAAATCGCCAATGATATAATAAATCACCCTACCATACTACAAAGGGAATTTTTTTATGGGTCTAGCACACGTGCTGCAGGGAAGTCCCTAAAGCGCTCCAGGAGCGGCACGTTATTCTTGAATCGCTGTAAATCGTACTCGGTGGGAAACACAGCCCTGGGCAAATTATTCCAAAAGGATGATGTTCTCCATATAAAAGACTGCTTGAAAAGCGTTGTACACGGAGTAACAAGCTGAACCTCATACGGATGTGAAGTATTAGAGCGACGTGTATTTCTAACATGCACCGCTCTGGGAGGAATTAAGCGGGCTATATCCTTCGAACACTTTCAATGAAAATACTTGTAGAACAGACTCAAGTCGCCTACCGTTCTTCGATGTTCCAGCGAATCAAGGCCGCCGGTCAGTTCCGGTTCTCTAATCCGATGAACAGCTCTTCTCTGAACAGAATCCAACAAATGCAGTGTATGTTTGGGAGCGGAGCCCAAAACATGGGAGCAGTATTCCATAGTTGATCGAATTTGAGCTTTGTAAAGAATTAACAGTTGTTGTGGAGTGTAAAGCTTTCTGGTTCGAAATAATATTCCCAACTTTTGAGAAGCTCTCATTGCTATGCCTGCAACATGTTCATGCCAGGACATATTTGCTCCCAAACTAGCGCCCAACAAATTGAATAACGATGCTAGGGGAATGGAGTGCCCCGACATAACTATGTCGGGTTCAGCAACGTTAACTTTTTTAGAAAAAACTGCCGCGTGGGTTTTTGTAGCGTTAAATTCCACTTGGTTACTGTCACCCCAAGATAGAATTTCTTCCAGGTCTTTGTTAAGTTGAATGACCTCCTGCTGTCTGCAGATATTCGCCATTCAAAGTGAATGAAGAGATAAGCGTACTGTCATTTGCAAAGCTGTAGATTGGACTCTCGGTCTTTTCCAGCAGATCGTTAATGTAATTGAGAAAGAGGTAGGAGACAGTATGGAGATATGGGATATCATGATTTTGACAGGGCTTTAGAGGAATTATCCATGCTTCTGACCAATCTTTAGCTTTTGACGAATGTAACATATGCTAATGACTAGGAATAAATATTTCAAAAGCAGGTGAATTGTTTGCGATAAAAATATAAAGTATCACCATGTTATAGCATAGAGCATCAAAATTTAAGAAAAATAGACCATTAAACACATAGTCGAAAATGTACGCTTTGCGAGATATGACCTACAATTTCTGGGTACATTCAATATTTTAAAAAAGTATTATTTATTTGACGTAAAACGTTTTAATGCTAGAAAATATTTTTCAGAAAAACATGTTTTCCAAAAATGATTTTTTACTGTTAATTGAAAGTAACGTTTTGTTGTTATTGACAAGAATTATTAATTAGCAATTATTTGAGGGACGCTTCCTGGAAATCTGTGCAATAGTTTGAGTGTTATGTCGCGAAAAATAAGTAAGTAAGTATTCGACTGATTAAAACTTGTCCAGGTCATATCTCGAAATCTCATTTTTGACATATTAATCCGATTTTTAGTGTTCTATCCTTCTGTCTATCCGTCTGTCACACCCGATTTTCTCCGAAACTATTTGACGTAGAAAGTGCAAATTTGGCACTAATATAGGAATTGATGTTGTTAAATTTTGACTTAAAGGGTTAGTTTTTGGGGGTGAAATTTGTCTCCCGCTTATCTCAAAATTTTTTTATGAAATTCTGAAATAATCTCCACAGGGTGTGTTGGACGAAACATATCTTTAATAATTTATCTGGTATATAAAAAAAAAAACAAAAATTTCAAGATCATCAGTTTTTAACAAAGATCGGAAATAAAATTTTGTTGAAAGCTCATTTAGGATGTTTTATGTCATTGATCATTTATACCTCCTTAACAAAATTTTTTATTTTAAAGTTAATCAAAGTACAGAACACTAATTGCGCAAGTCCAACTTGCACTTGGCCGGTTATTTCTTATATTTTGATGCTCCATCACACCCTACGAGACGAGCACTTGGATCAATATGTATGTGTTTTATTTTCGATTTTGTTTTTTGGAGTACGATCATAGACAATCACTGAGACAAGTAAAAGATCATCGTGGATATATTGCGTTACAAACGTAAATACCGTACAAAGAACGAATAAGGAAAAAGAAGTAAACTGCTGTGAAGAAATGAAAGCTCCAGTACCTCGATAATATTATGGGAAATAAAAGTACATACCACTTGTTGCGTAATATACTCTAGCGTAAAAAAGATTTGTGAGAAGACCTAATTCTCGCAGAAGTAGTTTATTCCACTCCTACAAAAATAGTTTACCAAATTTTCGGTTCATGGCATTTTTGTCAGTTGAACATCATTACAGCTGAAATAAAAACAAAAAATCATTTTTATTGGCTAAAACTTTTTTACTTTTTACATTTTATCCAATGAGAATGATGAAGTCCATGACTTTATTCATTGCATTAAGTAATAAAGAGGACTGAAAGTACATATCATAAAACGTATTTATAATGAAGCCAGACACAAAAAAAGCTTCTGGAGATGATGGAGTACCTGCAATAGTACTCAAAAAATGCACGAGCTCACTAACGCCACTTTTTTGTAGACTTTCAACCTATCTTACGGAAAGCGAATATTTCCTGCCTACTGGAAATTCAGCCGATATACGAACAAGGGAAGAAGACCTTACCAAATAACTACCGACCAGTCGCACTACTTTCAATAACATCGAAAGGAAAAGGGTATCAATCAGTATCTTCTGAATCTAAAATCTAGAAGGATTCAATATTAATAGCGACCATCAATATAGTTTAGTAAGCAAACAGGAAATCTTATAAGTAATACAAGACATATTTGAAACAATGCAATTTAACGTTTTGGAGAATCTCGAGCGGATGAAAATTTTTGTTTATGCCTCTCGTATTTTCTCAGAGAGCGTTCTTTACAGGTGGCAGTCAACGGATTTTTTTCTAATACTTTCCCTATCAACGCTGGTGTGCCCATACTATCTCCTACTCTCTTTCTTAGATGACCGTACACTTAATTCTTCACTCACTTTGAATGCTCGTACATCAGCTACTCATGCAAATATCCACAAACAGCAGAAAGTCGTTCACCTTAACAAAGACCTCGAAGAATTTGTGTGATTTTAATCAATTAGAATTTAAGGCTACAAAAACTCAGGCGGCAGTTTTTTCTAAAAAAGTTAGGGGCATTGAACCCGCCATAGTTATATCGAGACACTCCATTCCTCTAGCATCGTCACTTAATTTGCTGGGCGTTAATATGAGTACAAATATGAGCATATTACACGCATAGTAAAGATAGTTTCTCAAGAGCTAGTAATATTATTTCAAGCCTTACATTCCATAACAACTGCTAATTCTGTACAAAGCCCAAAATCGACCAACGATGGAATGCTGCTCCCATGTTTGGGGCTCTGCTTCCAAACATACACTGCATTTATTGGATTATATTCAGAAGAGAACTGTTCGGCTGATTGGAGACCCCGAAGGCACCAACAACCTTGACTCCTTGGAATATCGAGAAACTGTTGGCGACTTGTCTCTATTCTACACATGTTTTCATGAAAAATATTCGGTAGATGTAGACCACTTAATTGCTCACAGAGCGATGTATGCTAGGAATACACGTCATGTTAATACGTTATATCCGTATAAGATTTATCTTGTCACTCGTAGTACAACTCTTTTCTAGACTGTGTTATCCCCCGAGTATAATTTACAGTGATTTAAGACCATCGTACTCCTGTAGCGTTTTAAGGATTTCCTTACAGCATGTATGCCATGCCCACAAGAAAATTCCATTTAGCTACTACTCCATTCCCGGCTCCTTCCCTATATATATTACCAACGACCAAGATTACTATTTTCCAGAACCTCATGACCAATTATAATCTAATACGGACTAAGGCCTTGCAGGATTACTTACCTCAATTAGTCCTTCTCGATTACAAACAAATGGACGGAAGCACATTTCCCGCTAGTGTTTGTGGTATCACATTAGGTAAACGTCTGATATATTTAATTTCTTTATATGGACTCACATGTAATTCATATTCTTTCACTGTTCTACCAAGAGAAAAATAAAGTATTTTCTTGAACTGTCCTGTATAAATAAGAACAGCCTTCCTACCATATTTTGGAGTAAACACAAACCGAAATCAGACTAATGTAATAAAACATCCCAATAAATTAAAATGTTTTATTTCAATTCAAATGGCCATAAACATTTCTAACTACTAATACGTATAAAATTACTGTTAATTCAGGGTAAATATTTGTTACTAATTTTATAAATGAACGAACGTTATTTTGTCGATATTTACAATTCAGATTAATTACGGCTATAATATAAAAACACTACCAGCAACATTTATTATAAAGGTTTAAATTATAAACCCAATCTAATTTTAATGGGAGATTTTTGGTGCTGTTACAGTAGATATTTCCAGATAAGATAATCGACGTACAGTTTATCAAATTTGGAAGTAAATCCTTTAAGAATTATGGTAGTATATTTAATTAAAATAATTTTTAAAGAACCAGATCTGATTCGGTTTCATTTGAAATAAATAATGTGTGAACCAGAATGGTAATAACTATTTTAAATGTCGGCTACTTTAAAGTAGATTTAGAACCCATTGGAGATTTAAAGATGATAAAATATTGTTAGAGACCAGATTGTTTTTTTTGATAGCTAGACAAAGACCAGTAGATTAACTATAATAACTTCCTTATCTGATTTTTTGAAAATAGTTATTATTTATAAATTAAGAGATATAATCAGAAAACCAGTAATAAATTAGAGATATCTTATTTGTCCTAATCAGTCTTCAATCACATCTACTGATTTTCAAGTTAAATAATACAGCATCTTCGGAAAGCTAATTATGATTTTTTATGAATAATATGTAAAAGACGCAGCACTGAAAAGAAGGAATTAAAACTTAGATCAACATAGTCTTGTCACAACCGTAAAAAATGTAGCCTGTGTTCACCCCAAAAGTCCAAGCTACATACAAGTGAAAAATTTTTTTAAAACGGATTGGTAGTTTCAGAAATTACGTCCGAAAAACAAACATACAAACTTTACTTCTTTATTATCTTAGTTTAGATACATATCTATAATCTATAATATATATAAAATGCAACGTCTCTCTGTCTCTGTCCGTTAGTGCGCTTATCACTGGAGAACCACTTATCCGATTTACGTACTTTTTTTTTAAAGCATACATATGTTCTCTGGCCAGGTTATAGGCTATATTTTATTACGATAAATAAAACGATACATAAAGAATGAGCAGTGTCGATAATAGTCGGAAAAAAAGTTTGCCCCTAGCGCGTTTCCTTGCAATACACAGCCTAAACCATTAAATATGGAACAATATTATGTAGCAGAGAATATCTATAATCTATATTCTATAATATATATAAAATGCAATGTCTCACTGTATGTCTGTCTGTTCATTAGTACGTTTATCTCTCGAGAACTACTTATCCGAATTACGTGTCTTTTTTTAAATTCATACATATATTCTTTGGCCAGGATATATATAATAATAATAATAATCTATATCTATAATATATAAAATGCAACGTCTCTCTATCTGTCTGTCTATCCGTTAGTGCGCTTATCCCTCGAGAACCACGATCCGATTTACGTGATTCTTTAAATTCATACATATGTTCTCTGACCAGGTTATAGATATATATTTTATTACATCCATAATATATATAAAATGCAACGTATCTTGGTCTGTCCGTCTGTCTGTCTGTCCGTTAGTGCGCTTATTACTGGAGAACCACTTATCCGATTTACGTGCTTTTTTTTAAAACATCCGTATGCTCTGTGGCCAGGTTATAGGATATATTTTATAGCGTTAGGTAACATAAAGAATAAGCAGTGACGATAATAGTGAATCAAGTCAGAAAAAAGGTTACCGTTAGCGCGTTCTCTTGCAATACACTGCCTAAACCATTAAATATGGAACAATATCATGTTGCAAAGGATATAATATATATAAAATGCAACGTCTCTCTGCCTGTCTGTCTGTCCGTTAGTACGTGTATCACTTGAGAACCTCTTACCCGATTTACGTGTTTTTATAAATTTATACATATGTTCTATATAATTCGATATAAGCCTAGATAATGGAAGATAAGGTGAGATAAGCCTATATATATATATATATATATATATATATATATATATATATATATATATATATATATATATATATATATATGTATATATATATATATATATATGTATATATATATATATATACGTATATATATATATATATATATATATATATATATACGTATATATATATATATATATATATATATATATATATATATATATATATATATATATATATATATATATATATATATATATATATATATATATATATATATATATATATATATATATATATATATATACGTATATATATATATATATATATATATATATATATATATATATATATATATATATATATATATATATATATATATATATATATACATATTGTATGCATTGTGCAATGTATGAAAAGAACATGTTCTACAAAATATATTTATTTGCATGCATATTGTTTTATTCCGCAATCACCTCTAAACAATTTGATTTTGAATCAAAAATTGGCACAAATTGGTTATAATTTGGAATAGGACATAGACAGCAGCGTAGCCTGGCAAATGGATACACAGGGCGCTTCTTAAATGAATCAAAGGGAACACTAATGGGGAAGGTGCTTATCAAAGAGAAGGCACCAATCGAAAACCGGAAACAGTGGAAAAAACTGGAACTGTAAGAACTTCTCTCTCGCATCGTTTCTCGGCTCCAAACTTCGTGACCTCTGTTGCATTGTTACACAGAATTTATAACAGCCCCCAGGCTTCTCTATCTTCAACACTTTTCATCATCTCCGATAACTCCAAGTGCATTGGGGACATGATCTGATCGATATATCTGTTAGGAGATCTACCTCTTGGAACCAACATAATAAACTCAAAGTCGATATACAGGGGAGGGGGAGATTTTACTTTAAAAGGAATCATTTAGTACAGTGGAGCTTAAAAAACTCCCTTTTCTTTGGTACAACTTTAAAAGCATAATCACAAATTATATATCAATGACCGGAAAATAGAGAATTTTTCATAGGAAAGAAGTCTTTTAACACTAGAACTTAAAAACTTTTTTAAAAACGCTACTTTCTACATCCATAGGGGCGGAGGGGATATATGCCCCTTTGGTTCTCCTTGGCTATGCTTATAATTTTTGTGACGCTAATAAATGCGAAAATTAAAACAGCTATATCTTCTCTATCTCCACCATCAAATTTAATGGTGGATATAAAATTTTCAAAAAATAACTTTCAAATACATTTATTATAATTCTCATTAATTTCGATAAACACATATACTGTAGATGTAAAAATTAAAAATTTGATGTATACAAATGCCAAATTTGTAAATGTTATTTCCTTTATTTACGTACCGATTTGGAGCAAATTTAAAAGGCAAATGTAAAATTAGCTAAACGATATTTTGACATTAACAGCTGTCAAAAATAAAATGTATATATTTCCTTTATTTATCTAATCTCTATCAACTCAATTATTTATTATACCTACAGGCAGATTGCAATCAAATTTTAACGGTAGCAATATGTTGACATTGACCAAATTAAACGGGTTTCTAATTGATTTTTTAGGGATAAATTTAGTTTTCTATATCCATAGTGATCAAATTTGAACAGTAAATTTAACAAACTTTGAAAAATAGATATTTGCACCTGACAATTTAAAACAACGTCTATATACATATAGCCGAACTCGGTAGCCCTGGAGAGTTATTTTGACCGTAAGGCCACATGTTATCACAGGGGTGTACAAATTTCCCCGCTTTAAAAATGTGTGTAAAAATATTACTATCAATAATAGTTATATTGCCTAATAATCTCTAAGGAAATTATTAATAAACATATTAAGTATTACTTAATTTCATAGAACAAATTGGCATTCATCCGTCATACACGAGTACATCATATTTTCGAATGCTCTCACCTTTCTAATACTGTAAAAGAATAATTTGATAGGTACGTTTATATATCGTCCTAATTTGGACATCGGGTTAATAACTTTAAACGGCTCTTAATAATCTTAATTTTGTATATACTGTTTAACTAACTTAATAAATTTTGGGTATATGCTTTTACTAAGGTTGATATACACTTACTTCACATTCTTAATTTACGCCGATCTGAAAGAAACACAAGGAAAAGCAAGTTAATTTATTTACAAAGTTACAATCAAGATGACAGCTGAGACGATTTTTGACAGAGATGTCACACAATTTAATTTACGACATGACTGAAATGGAAAAGAAACAGAGAACTGCATGACTTAATTTCGATCACTCTGGCTAGAAATATATCAAACATTGTTAGCTCTCTAAATTCAATTCTTTTACTGTGATAATTGTTGTAATTTTAGCAAATTAAAGTTATTAAATTTAAAAATAGCAGTTAAAATTATTTTGATTACCTCACACAATATTCGATCAACATAACTTGCTAAACTAAATTGTAGATACGGAATCTACCTAATTTGTTTTATAGATAGCCTAATTTTATTTCAGGAGCCGAACTACTTATTTAATAGAATTCACTCTAGAAAGCGCACTTGTTATCTTACTACAAGAATTTAGAGATACTGATGCATCAAATTGAGAAATACAAATCGTGTCCAATAATTAATAATAGTATAGAATCTAGCTTGAAGCTTTTAAAGCTACCTACGCCGAGTTGAACCAAAAGAATTGTTAATAATAATTAATGAAAATTCCACTTATTAATGTCGACCACTAAGTTACTGTCATTTTTGATTACCTGTAAAGATGTTTTAGTTGCTATTATTATTAGTGTATATATATATATATATATATATATATATATATATATATATATATATATATATATATATATATATATATATATATATATATATGTATATATATATATATATATATATATATATATATATATATATATATATATATATATATATATATATATATATATATATATATATATATATATATATATGTATATATATATATATATATATATATATATATATATATATATATATATAAAAGTTAACGTTGCTGAACCCGACATAATTATGTCGGGGCACTCCATTCCCCTAGCATCGTCGCTCAATTTGTTGGGCGTTAGTTTGGGAGCAAATATGTCTTGGCATGAACATGTTGCAGGCATAGCAAGGAGAGCTTCTCAAAAGTTGGGAATATTATTTAGAACCAGAAAGCTTTACACCCCACAACAACTGTTAATTCTTTACAAAGCCCAAATTCGACCAACTATGGAATACTGCTCCCACGTTTGGGGCTCCGCTCCCAAACATACACTGCATGTGTTGGATTCTGTTCAGAGAAGAGCGGTCCGTCTGATTGGGGACCCGGAATTGACCGACGGCCTTGATTCGCTGGAACATCGAAGAACGGTTGGCGACTTGAGTCTGTTCTACAAGTATTTTCATGGAAAGTGTTCGAAGGATGTAGCCCGCTTAATTCCTCCCAAAGCGGTGCATGTTAGAAATACATGTCGCGCTGGTGCTTCGCATCCGTATGAGGTTCAGCTTGTTACTCCGCGTACAACGCTATTCAAGCAATCTTTTATATGGAGAACGTCATCCCTTTGGAATAATTTGCCCAGCGCTGTGTTTCCCACCGAGTACAATTTACAGCGATTCAAGAACAACGTGAATCGCTTTTTCCGCACTCGTGCCGCTCCTGGAGCGCTTTAGGGACTTCCCTGCAGCACGTGTGCTAGACCAATAAAAAAAAAAAAAAAAAAAAAAAAAATATATATATATATATATATATATATATATATATATATACTAGCCGTGCCCGCGTCTCCGCTCGCGTGGACTTGATTCACCTTTATCCTCACTGCTTATTCGTTATATTTAGATTATTATATAGCTCAAGGAGCTTTAAAGGCTCATGGCATACTTGTCTCCACTTATTTTTGTCTCCTGGTAGCTTTTCCCAGTACGGGATTTTCATCAACTCCGGATCTTGCTTTACTGCCTGAATCCATGTAGATCGAGGTCTACCTTTGCCTCTTCTTCCAACCACTCCTCTTATTAGGGCTTGCTTTGCCTGTCTTTCTTCCTTCATCCTTGGCACCTGTTCCAAACATCTTAATCGCTGGCTTCTTATAATTTAGCTTATAAGGGGTTTCGTATATAGGCATTTTAGTTCGTAGTTAGTTCTTCTTCTCCACAGTCCCTCTTCTCTCCTTCCTCCGTAGGTTCTTCTCAAAGCTTTCCTCTCCCACACCTCCAACGCCTTCTTTTCTCTTGCATTCAGTTTCTACGTTCCGCATCTATATGTCACCGTGGGTTTGACAACTGTCGTGTATATTCTTTCTTTTGCTTTTCTTGATACATTCTTTGATTTCAATTTTGGATTCATTGCCCCCAAACATCTCTGTCCTTTCGCTATTCTTCTTTGTAATTTCCATGTATTTTGTTTTTTCCTCATTTGTCTTTAGTCCTTCCCTTTTCTTCTATCCTACTTATGGCTTTTCTGAGGTTCTCTTTTGTTCTTGCAATCTCTGCTACATCATTCGCATAGGCCAAACATTAGCAGGTTTGTTGGTATATCGTTCCATTTGTTTTTATTTCTGACTCCCGGATTAGCTTCTCTAGTACCAAATTAAATAGACATGTCGACACTGGATCCCCCCGTCTTAATCCCCTCTTCATCTTAAACTTGTCTGATACTTTGCCCTCAACCAACATTATATTTTCTGTGTCATTCAGGGCCATTCTCACCATGCGAATCAATGTACTTGGAATTTTTAGTTCTTCCATTATCTTGTAGAGTCCTTCTCTATTTACAGAGTCATATGCTTCTCTGAAATCCACAAAGACCAAGTGTAGTGCCGAATTTTGTTCTAAGCTATTATCTTGGATTTGCTTAATCGAAAATATCTGGTCTGTAACCGATCTGTTTTTTCTGAGGCCACACTGGTATTCTCCCAGAATAGACTCGGCTTTCGTTTTTTCTCCCTTTTTGTATATTTGCCAGCTCCAGCTCACTGGCATCTTTTCTGTTTCCCATATTGCTTGCACCAACCGGCATATTTCATTTTCCAGATATCCTCCTCCAGCTTTTATCATTTCTGCTGTTATACAATTTCCACACGGGGCCTTTTTTTGGATTCTGAGTATTTCTCTTATTTGTTCTTTGCATGGTTTGTTTGTCCCCTCCTGCCCTTCCTTGCTTCCTATTTCTCATTCAACTCCTCATTTTCATCTCCATTTAATGTTTCTTTAAAGTATTCCGCCCATCTATTCAGTCTTTCTGCCAAGTTTACTGCTAATCTTCCATCTTTTTTCCTACATATTAGCATTTTGTCTCTGTTTATTCCCTTTCTATTTTATATAAAAAAAAATAAAAACACGTCAATCGGATGAGTGGTTCTCGATTGATAAGCACACCAACGGACAGACAGACAGACAGGCAGAGAGACGTTGTGTTTTATATATATTATATAGATTATTATTATTATAAATATAACCTGGCCAGAGAACATATGTATGAATTAAAAAAAAAAAAACGTAAATCGGATAAGTGGTTCTCGACAGATAAGCGCACTAACGGACAGACAGACAGAGAGACGTTGCATTTTATATATATTATAGAAAATTATAGATAACCTGGCCAGAGAATAAATGTATGAATTAAAAAAAAAAAAACATGTAAATCGGATAAGTGATTCTCGAGAAATAAGCGCGCTAACGGACAGACAGACACACAGAGAGACGTTGCATTTTATATATATTACAGATATTCTTTGCTACATGATTCTGTTCCATATTTAATAGTTTAGGCAGTGTATTGCAAGAGATCGTGCTAGCGGCAAACTTTTTCCGACTTGATTCACTATTATCGCCACTACTTATTCCTTATGTTATCTAACGTAATAAAATATAGCCAATAACCTGGCCAAAGAACATATTCTCCAGACTTGGCTCTCTCGGACTACTATTTGTTCCCCAATTTGAAGAAATGGCTGGCGGGACAAAGATTTTATTCAAACGAGGAGGTGATTGCAGACCCTAATGGATATTTTGCAGACTTGGACAAATCCTATTATTCGGAAGGGATCAACAAACTAGAACATCGTTGGACGAAGTGTATAAGCCTAAAAGGGGACTATGTTGAAAAATAAAAAAGGTTTACCCCAAACACATAAGTAGTTTTTATTTTTGCACGGACTTTTCAAACCAGCCTCGTATATATGTATATACATGTATATATATATATATATATATATATATATATATATATATATATATATATATATATATATATATATACAAAAGTGAATCGAACTTTGCATCAAATATGATTCATCATAATGTGTGAATTTTAATATTCTATAAAAAAATTATGGACACGACTTTATTTTGTTCTTAAATAGATTATAGGTGCCTAGTTTTTGACAAATAAAATGATTTAAATAAGGTTTCAATAAATCAAGATGAAAAACAATTGCCGAAATGTCAAAAACTGCCAAAAATTCAGAATCGTAGAAGGCCGTTGAAATTTGAAAAATAGATCTAGAATCACAAAATAAACCATTTTGTCTTATAACTTTTTTTAAAATTTGGCCAACTTATACGTTTTTTTCAAGAATTTTACGAGAATGTCATTTTTGACAGGTGACGTCATGCGTAAAAATGACTTACTATACTTTATTTCTGATATTATTTGAAGCACAAATGGATGCAATAACGAGATCTGGGCTAAAGTGATTATTTAAAAAAAAAAACTCATATGATGCGGACTTAAATTGTCACACTGTATATATATATATATATATATATATATATATATATATATATATATATATATATATATATATATATATATATATATATATATATATATATATATGTATATATATATATATATATATATATATATATATATATATATATATATATATGTATATATATGTATATACATATATATATATATATATATATATATATATATATATATATATATATATGTAGATATTATTAAAATATTGAAATAGGTGAGCCCTTGAGTGAAGGTAACACATCTAATACTTATTTCTAACTATCCGTGCCCGTGGCACCGCTCGCGGGGAGTTGATTCACTATTATCACCACTGCTTATTCCTTATGTTATAACCTGACCAGAGAACGTATGTATGAATTAAAAAAACACAGAGAGACATTGCGCTTTATATGTATTATATATATTATTATTATTATATAACCTGGCCAAAGACCACTTGCATGAATTAAAAAGAAACACGTAAATTAGATAAGTGGTTCTCGCTTGATAAGCGCACTAACGGACAGAGAGACAGACAGACAAAGAGACGCTGCATTTTATATATATTATATTCTTTGCTACATGATATTGTTCCTTATTTAACGGTTTTGCCTGTGTATTACAAGAGAACGCGTTAGCGGCAAACTTTTTTCCGACTTGATTAAATATTATCGTCACTGCTCATTCCTTATGCTACGCAACGTAATAAAATACAGCCTATAACCTGGCCAGAGAACATATGTATGTTTAAAAAAAAGTATAATTGGTTCTCCAGTGATAAGCGCACTAACGAACAGGCAGACAGAGAGACGTTGCGTTTTATATATATTTCTAATAAATTTGTATAGCATTAAAAATGTATAAAAATCACTGGAGCATGTAATTTAACAAAGTATTTTGCTGCCATTAACTTTCCGTTCAATACTTATAAATCGGAAAGGTTAGAAGAAAAATGCCGAACAGTCATCAGTTGTTAAACGCATTGACTCTCATGTTTTTACCTATTGACCCGTGCTATAACAATAAATTTTCTTGAAATATCATAAATTGTTAATGCAAAAGGTGCTTTAAGTATTTTATTGCTAAGGTTTAATTGCAATTATTTTCTAATTCAGTTCACTTAATTAGCCAAATTAGTGGTTGTTATGTTGTTTTTATCGTATTTAATCTAAATTGATGTGTTTAATGCACTTTTTGCTATCAAATATTTAATACTCAGTACATAACAAATAAGAAAAATCTTATTTGTCATGTATATTTTGAACAGTTAGCTGATTGCTTTGGTAAAATTAGTATGTATAGAATTATATCGACGATTCCTCTGTAGTATAGGTAAGTTGTTCTGAATTCAGGGTTATTCAAACAGTGGCGGCGATGATTTTGAAAAAAGTTTGAGCCTCTTTTGAGCTGAATTAATGAATTGAAAGTGTTATTATTGAGAGACGCTATTTATCAAAATTTTTCTACAATCGTTTTGCCTATAAAAAATATACCAGTTTAATCATATTATGCGAGTTTCATAACATGTAACGTAGAGAAAAAACGCAGCTTTTAATTTTAATATCTTTAACTACTATTTTCTCGGAACTAACAATAATCCATGTACTATTAGAAGAATAATTTCTACGCAGTAAAATTTCACTAGTCATGGCCAAATATAAAATTTTTTAATTTAATTTTTTTTGTTTGTGTCTGCAATCTATAGTTCAATAACTGATATATAAAATAATTAATAATTGAATTTATAATTTTTTCACTCCCTGTCATAACTAAATTAATTACCTTTATTAAATTCAAAATTAGAACTATTTGTTATCATTACTTTAAAATGTATTTCTTTATTAACATTAAAATATTATTGTACATTAATAATTTCAATAACAGAAGTTAACAATATCATTAGGCTTTAACAAAGAAGTGAAATAAAGTGTGTTTTTTATATTCCATGTCTAAATTTTTAGAATGACGGATGATACTCTATAATCTATGAAGTCTATCAAAACTTTCTAAGAATTTTATTTTGGACATGTGAAAATTTGATTTTGTCAGTTATTGTCATCCCAAAAAGCAGTTTTAAAAGAGCTAAAATCTTATTATATATAAAAAGTCATAATAAGAAAAGGGATTATATGGTAACTCTAATTTAAAAACTTAACCTAGACAATATTTTGGGAAGCTAGAAGCCATTCGAAAGCAAAATTTATCTATAATACGAATTAAACATTAAACATGTAATTAAAAATTTCAAAGTTTGCAAGAAATTGGCATCAAAACGAGAACGTGTGTAAATGTGGTATAACTAATACTTTTATAGTCCGGCTTATTGATTATTTTTTATTTTCATTTCTATTTAACAGTTTAGGCAGCGTATTGCAAGAGAGCGCGCTAGCGGCAAACTTTCTTCCAACTTATCTTATTAATTGGCCAGAGAACACATGTATGAATGAAAAAAAAATCACGTAAATCGAATAAGTGGTTCTCGAGTGATAAGCGCACTAACAGACAGATAGACAGACATAGCGACGTTGCATTTTATATATATTATAGATTATAGATACTCTCTGCTACATAATATTGTTACATATTTAATGGATTAGGCTGTGTATTGCAAGAGAACGCGCTAGCGGCAAACTTTTTTCCGACTTGATTCACTATTACCATCACTACTCATTCCTTATGCTACCTAACGTAATAAAATATAGCTTATAACCTGGCCAGAGAACATATGTATATTAAAAAAAAAGTACATAAATCGGATAAGTGGTTCTCCACTGATAAGCACACTAACGGATAGTTAGACGATTCATTTCTGGTGTAGGTAAGTCGTTCTGAACTCAGGGTTATTCAAATAGTGGCGGTAACGATTTTGAAAAAAAGCTTAAGCTTTTTTTGAGTTAAATTTTGAGTGTTATTATTGAGAGACGCTATTTATCAAAATTTTTCTACAATTGTTTTTGCTATAAAAATATACCAGTTTAAACACATTATGCAAGTTTCAAAAAAAAACATTCTATATATACATATAAATATAAATATATATATATATATATATATATATATATATATATATATATATATATATATATATAATATATATATATATATAATATATATATACATATATATATATATATATATATATATATATATATATATATATATATATATATATATATATATATATATATATGTACAGTGCGACGTCGATAATCCGGACTAATTAAAACCGCGGTGATTTGAATTAGTAAATAATCCGAATTACTGAAGCAGAACATTATTTATATTAAAAAATGAATCATTTAATACGAAACAACTAAAAAATAGTACATACATAGAATAATATTTAATAGGAGCATATCTTATCAAGTTTTATCTTATTTTGTAAAAAAATTTGTAATTTTTGTTTGCTTGACCCTTCTCTGGTTCATCATAAAAGCAATTTATTTTATTCTTTGAAGTACAAGAACATCACTTAGAAGGATATCATTTTCTTCTGCCCATCTCAGGCACACATTGAAACTTTTAACTGCCTCATCATTCTTCACAGTGTTCTTAACAGTCTGGTTTGTATTAACATTTAACTCTGAACCTTAATTATCACTCTCGTGTTGTTTATCTGTATCATCTATGTCTTCCAGTGGTAACAAATCTTCATCATTTTCAAGCCAATTACCTATTTCCACGTTCGTAAGATTCTGCTCAGTGAGAACATCCAGCATATCTGAAACATCTGTTAAATATTTACGAATTAACCAAAAAAATACTAAAAGAAAAATTTCAGGCTTTACCTTTCATTTCTTTATTTGTGGAAAGCAAATTGTGCCGCAATTCACTCAGAGGAATCAGATCTTCAGCATCATATTCAGTGTCTGGGTTGGTATCTGCCACATAAGCCATAATTTTGTGCCAGCAATTTTTCAAGACTTCAGGAGAGATTTTTTCCCATGAATTGCTTAGTAGACATACAGCATCGTTTAGGTTAATGCTTTTTAATAACCTAACAAGGTTCTCTTCATTATTTGATAAAATATGGACTAAAAGACTTTTCCGATAAAATAATTTTGTCAGTCTGATTGCATTCTGGTCCATAGGCTGCAAAAGTGCAGTACAATTTGGTGGAAGAAATAATGTTGTAAACTGTCCATCCTCACTAGTCAGCTCTTCTATAGTTCCATGGCTCAAAGCGTTATCAACTATTAACAGGGCTCTTTCAGGCAAGTTGAGACTTCTTAAATGACTTTTGACTTGACGAATAAAAGATTGATGAAATCAGTCTAAGAAAATTGCTGTAGTCATCAATGCATTGGCAGATGATTTGTACTCAACAGGTATGTTCACATTTTTAAAAGCCCTCGGATTTTTTGCCTTTCCTATTACTAACAACTTTAATTTTTGTGATCCATCAGCATTGCAACATGCTAAAAAGGTAACACATTCTTTGTTTATTTTTCGACCTAGTGCGGTCTTTTCCTGATAACGAACCAGCGTTTTTTCAGGCAACATTTTCCAATATAGAGCTGATTTATCTGCATTGTATATTTGAGTAGGTCCAAGGTTTAATTCTTTTATCTTATCTGCGA
The DNA here is from genome assembly GCA_019049505.1 of Pachyrhynchus sulphureomaculatus. NCBI lineage: Eukaryota > Metazoa > Arthropoda > Insecta > Coleoptera > Curculionidae > Pachyrhynchus > Pachyrhynchus sulphureomaculatus. The sequence goes on from CM032446.1 coordinate 156,169,516, forward strand.
ATAAAGTTAGGAAAGGATCGACGGCACTTTCATCATTGGATAGTTTTTCGCCGCACACTTTTAAAACACACATACCATGTCTTTTTCTGAAGTTAGAAATCCAGCCTCTGCTAGCTTTAAAATTATCATTCCTGTAGGTTTCAGTGTAAAACTGTTTTGCTTTGCCTGATAAAATTTCGTAGGAAATTGGGACGTGCCTTGATCGTTGCATACAAAACCATGTATACAAACGAGTTTCCATTTCTAGATATTCGGCTTTTCGTAAGGTTTTTCTGACGCCAGCACCGGAATCACATTTGGAACTAAATCTAAAAGAAGTTACACGTGACAGTGAGTGTCCAAAATTATCTTTAAAATAAATCATATATACATACCTTTTGATTTTCCCTTGCTTCTTTTTTATATGCGAAATTGTGGATGTTCCTACTTCGTATTCATTTTCCAACACTTTTCCGCTTTCACCAAGAACTAGTCTTTCTAATATATCGGACTTTTGTTTTATTGTTAGTGTAATATGTTTTCTTTTAGAAGGCATTTTAATATGTAGGTACATATACGTAAAAAAAAAAAACGTTTACATACTTATATGAACCCTATAAAGTAAAATAGAACGTAGGTATGTTGTACTTGTGACAATAAGCAAACAACTACCAAGTCCTTAACCTTTAGACGCGATACGCGATGCGTTGTAGGCAAATCTAAGGCACCCACAGTTTGTTTGAATCCCAGATGTATTAGACTGGAAGTTAGGGGAATCCCCTCACTATCGATTTCACATTTCCCATGTAGTTTAAATTAAGTAGATGTCTAAAAACGCAGGTCCGGATTACCTAGTACTATCAAATCCAGGTTATAAAGTACACAATGCAATAGAAATGTTTGTCCGGATTATTAAAGAATGCGGTTTAATGGAGATCCGGATTATCGAGGTGGCGCTATATATGTATATATATATATATATATATATATATATATATATATATATATATATATATATATATATATATATATATATATATATATATAATATAATATAATATATATATATAATTAATTAATATGCCACAAAAATGTAATGTAGAGAAAAAAAACGCAGCTTTTAATATTAATTTCTTTACCAAAACACTATAACGAAGTCACATACTTTTATGGAAGAATATGTTTGCTCTTATTTTAATAGGTAGCTAGACACTTACTTGTACTTCTTCTGAAAGTTACGCGCAAAATTCGGAAAATCAACATTTTAATTTTTTTATCGATTTTGTAATATGTGATATACTAACGCTACATCTTAATTTACTGACCATGCACCCCGGTTATAAAATCATAAAGCTGCATCTCATATGGACAGTTCGGAGAGCACCAGCATTCTAAACTAGATCAAGAATCCGGCCAGTGACCAGAACGGAAACCAAACCCGGGACCAGGCCAAGGACCACACCAGACCAGAAAGCAGATCAAGAAAAGAGTCCCTCTAGCCCATGCTTTTATCCGATTTTGAGCCTACTTCTGACCCATTCATCAGCCGCAAGGTTTTTAGCCCGTATAATTCAAATGAGGTTGCAACTGACACAAATTCACTCTCCTGTCCGTCGTCCAAAGCTATCTAATGATATCTAAGCGCTATGACTTTACTATTAACCGTCTTCAGTTGAACTCACAGAGTCTTCAATTACATCAGTAAATGTCTATCGTCATCAGATTGCATTTCCATTGACCATCGTCTGTTAGCATCACCGTCTACTATTAAATGTCGTCAGCTAGTGAGACCGCTTACCGCTTTGATTTAATATTATCGTTCACATCACTTCCTATAATTTGATTTTTAACAATATATACATCTTTACAGCCTCCCTCTTTACCCATTCACTTTTACTGCAAGGTTTTTTTTTATTGGTGTTCCGTATGGAACACTTATAAGATCACTTCGGTCTCCGTACGTCACACCCAATTTTCTCCGAAACTATTTGACATAGAGAGTTTAAATTTGGTACTAATACCTACTACTACTACTAAAATTGATGGCCTCATCAGAGCCGTGTAGTTTTCAAAGTTAAATTTTGACTTAAGGGGGTTTTGGGGGACGAAATTGGAAGTGAAAAAAAAAAATTTTACTAGGTCATCAAGTGGGGTGTCAAATGAAAGCTTGTAAAATCACGAGTTCAAAAATATATATAATGTAATACTTGCGCACACTTTTCTTTGTATTATTTTTAAAAAACCGCTGTCTGTGGCCCCCCTAAAATCCAAAGGAACTTATCAAAACATTTTAAAAAAGTTTTAGAATATTCTCCACGGGGTGTAGATTGAACGAAAATTATCAGGAGTGCATTACCTTTAATCATTTATTTGGTATATATAAAAAAAAAATTCAAAGTCATCAGTTTTCAGTAAAGATCGGAAACAAACTTTGTTGAAAACTTATTTGGAGTGTGTTTTGTGATGTCACTGATCATTTTATACTTCCATAAGAAACATTTTTATTTTAAAACAATCAACGTACGGAACACTAATTGCGCAAGTGTAAGTCGCACCGATTATCTCGATTATCTTCAACGTAATTATTGTTAAACATGGGACTGACAATACAGTTGCAATTTCCATCGTTTTGACCCGGTCTTTTTATTTATTTCTCTTTCTCCGCTTACTTTTCCGGGAACATCTAGGCCGGCAACAGTTGAAGTAGGCATTGATCTCGAGTTTACTATTTCCCCCTTGTAACAAGTTTTGTGAGGCTAATAGCCAATCTAGACACAGAGGGTGGTACGCGTGATTTAATTGTAGGATAACATTACTAAAAAAACGAATAGAAAAACAGCATCACGCCACAACTCGTTTTAATGAAATGCGTCAATGTACTAAAACTATTATTACGAATTAAAAGCTGAAACTTGAATCTTATGCAAATAACTTTAAATTCGTTTTTTATTTATTACTTGTCAAATTTTTCTAGTAGTGAAAACATTTTTCTAACATTTTTTATTTTCAGTTTTGGTAAGATGCTTATTAATTTAAAAGTTAGCTAAAAATTGTCAGTCAAAAAAAATAGAAAAAATAGAAATTAAAATGAGCAGTAACAAGATAGGGCTTTCAAAAGGACAGTGGGTAAGACTATATTTTACTTACGTTGTTGTTTTACTTACAGAAAATACATATGTGCTTCGAATTTATCATAAATTTTAATTTCGTATGAGTTCTAGCTTTACAAATGACTATCTATTCTTTCAATCAGAATTGCAATACAATCCATTTGTTGCAACATTTTCCATATTTTTGTAATTTGTGCTGTTTTAAATGTAATGAAAGACTGATTTTGTCAAATTTCTACTTTATTTAGTTTCACTGAAACTGTATGGCGCGTTTCGCTATACTATAACTTCTTCTGATACAAAATCAGAAGAAGCTATAATATAGCGAAACGCGTCATACAGTTTCAGTGAAACTAAATAAAGTGGAAATTTGACAAAATCAGTCTTTCATTACATTCGTTATGAATTTCCATCAAGTAACAGCAACAACAATTCAAAGTATGCTGTTTTAAATCTGTTTTTTTTTTTATAAAATAAATGTTTTGACGTTTGGCTGAAAAAATAAAATTTTCGTATGTGTTATAATAAAAACTTTAGATTTTTAATAGGCTTGACCGGGTATTCGTCACTCTAAAAATTTGACCTTGGTTTGGAATACAAAAAAGTCTACTACTTAAGAAACAAATAGGTATTATGACACATTAACCATCTAACTAGAAACTAGCTAGATAGTTAGTGTGAAATTTGAAACTTACTATGTGTATACGAGGCTAGTTTGAAAAGTCCGTGCCAAGTCCGAGAGATGGCACCACCGGCGCGTATCGAGGTCACGTTTAGTTAGTAGCATCTCTTGAATGAACGTACACCAAGTTTCAGCCATATTGGTCTATTTCTTTGTGTTTGGCATTCGTGTGAATCAAGGAAGTCGAGTGATTTTCAAGAAACGGAGGAAAAAAGAATTTCGTGTGGTGATTAAACATTACTTTATGAAAGGCAAAACGCCTCAGGAGACTAAAGAGAAGCTTGATAAACATTATGGTGACTCTGCACCTTCGATTAGAACAGTTTATAAGTGGTTTCAAAATTTTCGGACTGGCCATATGGGCACAAGTGACGCTGAACGTTCTGGACGGCCTGTGGAGGTTACGACTCCAGAAATCATTGATCAAATCTATGATATGGTGATGGATGACAGAAGAGTTAAGGTGCGTGAGATTGCTAGTGCTGTGGGCATCTCGACTGAACGGCTACATAATATTTTGCATAAACATTTGGACATGAGAAAGCTATCCGCAAGATGGGTGCCGCGATTGCTCACGCTTGACCAAAAACGGAATCGTGTGAAGTGTTGCAAGGATGGTTTGCAGCTGTTCCAGAAGAATCCGGAGGACTTTAAGCGTCGTTTCGTCACTGTGGATGAAACATGGATACATTACTATACTCCTGAGACCAAACAACAATCTAAACAATGGGTTACCAAGGGCTAATCTGCACAAAAAAAGGCGAAGACCGTTCCTTCGGCCGGAAAGGTTATGGCGACTGTCTTTTGGGATTCGCAAGGGATAATCCTCATCGACTATCTGGAAAAGGGTAAAACTATTACAGGTGAATATTATTCATCGTTATTGGACCGTTTGAAAACCGAGCTGCAAGAAAAACGCCCGCGATGGGCCCACAAGAAAGTCCTTTTCCATCACGACAACGCACCAGCACACACCTCAGCTCAGCAGTTGTGGTCGCAAAATTAATGGAAATATGATTCCAACTCGTTTCACATCCCCCCTATTCTCCAGACTTGGCTCCCTCGGTCTACTATTTGTTCCCCAATTTGAAGAAATGGCTGGCGGGACAAAGATTTTATTCAAACGAGGAGGTGATTGCAGACACTAATGGATATTTTGCAGACTTGGACAAATCTAATTATTCGGAAGGGATCAACAAACTAGAACATCGTTGGACGAAGTGTATAAGCCTAAAAGGAGACTATGTCGAAAAATAAAAAAGGTTTACCCCAAACACATAAGTAGTTTTTATTTTTGCACGAACTTTTCAAACCAGCCTCGTATTAGTAATTATACAGTCTGTCAAGTAAAAAACGTGACCGCTCGTATTCTTGAAAAAATGTGTTTCGAGAACATTTTTTGCTATCAATGTATTCTTTGGTATGCTAGCAACGGCGCAATTACCTCAGTAAGTTGTAAAATCGCCTCCTGCATCAATAATCGCTTGGTATCTTCGAGGCATCCTGTCGACGAGATTTTCTGCATATTCCGCAAATTTTTGGAGTCTCGCGAGAAGCCTGAGTCAAAGTCCCCAGAGTCTTTTCTCTGAGCTTTCTTTTTACAAGGAACCAAACGAGCCGCTTCGCGACGGGATTTTCGCCCAGCAAAGGTTTCTTCAATGTGCTGAGTACGAAAATGTTGTCGAATGGTCTCATGGAATACTTTCAAACCCTATTTTCTTAATTTTGCCGCTCCTTGACGCAGCGTCAATTTCGGATCCCGTGAAAACAAAGACATAATTGATTTTTTGACTTTCGGAGTAACCACGTTCTGGCAAGTCATTGGCATTTTTCGTCTCGCTAAAATGTCCATCGTCCACTTCTTCACAAACGATACCGACTTTTTAATATATTTAGCGGTCACGAAATGTGTCCTTTTAGGCCCCTTTTGATGGAAACAAAGAGAGATTGCCTCGAACCGACACACAAACAAGTGACCCATTTTAGATTTACGTGATTTCGACGAAAGTTCAGAATCAACTGATACTTTTACTAAAATGCGTCGTAGACAAAGGTTCCCTCTACCGATTTTTTGTTGAATCGCCTCTACCAAAAATGAATTATCGCTGACACGTTCTTACTTGACAGACTGTACCTATGAGAAATGAGTACAAGTACAATCTAATTTTGAATAAATCATTTACTTTGTTTTCAGAATAAAGAAAAAATGTATTCAAGAATTATGAAGAGAAGGGTTTACTCGCTAGCCTGCTAGATCTATCCGTAACTTGATCAAGTTTATTCACGATCCTCGTCCACTGTATCAGTGCATATTTTTCTGCAAATTATTGACCGACCAAAAATATATCTTTCAATTATAAATATCAATTTGTACGAGAGATAACAGATATGTAACTAAGACACCAAAAATATGCCCACGTGCTTACACCCATGTCTTATGTCTTAACCTACAATAGTTAACACAAAATTTGCTTTCAATAGCATTGTTTTTGATTGATCGATTGAAGCAAGAATTTGTTTGACACAGGAATTCAGAATTATCTTTAGCGCTGATATAAACTACTCAGATAGTATCATTATATGGCGTGGTATATTCATAGATGTATAAAACATTGACGATGGTTAAAATCAGCTTCAGAAAAATAGCAAAACCAAGATGTAGCATAGTTTGAGGTTATAATTTTTCTTTTATTAACCTCGTTTTGATAAAAATATAATAGATATAGCTGATATAATAGACTTGTTTAAACAACGAAATTCCAAACCGGTATGGATGAACAAAGAAATCTACGTAAAATCCGTTAAGATATCTTGTGCAGTGCTAGACGAAACAAAGTATTTCTAATATGACATCCGAAGAAACGTGACTTACTATCTGACTATCCTTAAAAGTTCCCAAAATAATGCAATTCCACAATAAAAAATAAAAATTTCTAATAAAATCCTAGAGCAGATTGAACTGCTTAAAAGTTATTCAAAAGTAATCACATTGTGTTGTTCAGTAAAAGAACGACACGTGGTGAACTAAGAAATTACCTAGTACCTAGGATCAATTTAAAACTGGTTCGGTTGTTCATATTAACAAAATGATAATAACGACGACCTCTATTTCTGTGCTTAGTTGATCTAAAACAAGCATCCGATAGGGTACAGTTGAGAGACGTGTTACAAATTTTACGAGATGATCATTTCGACATCAACTACATTAAAGGGATAGGACAGCTCAATAAAAGCAATAGGACACGTATAAAGATACAGCTGGGACTAACTGAGGAAGTACCAATATCATCTGGAATTCGACAACGCGATAGCATTAGTCCAATACTATATATATATAATTAATAATGGACTAAATAATAAATTGCTGATGATGCAATATTAACAGCAGAAAATGCTTACAGCCACTAATACATCGTTTCCAAACCATAGCAGAAACTCACAACATGAGAATATCAGTGGAAAAAACAGAATCAATGGTTATAGCTAAAGACCCTATTAGATGTAAATTAGCCGTCTACAACAAAACAGTAGCACAGAACATACACTGCACATACCTGAGAGTACAGCTATCGAGCTCAAAAAATCTATTTCAAGAAGTACTTAATCAGGCAAATAAAACATCGAGAATATCTGGTTGTTTAAGGGGCTTAATATGGAAAAAATGCCTACAGAAAGCAAAATGGATATATATATATATATATATATATATATATATATATATATATATATATATATATATATATATATATATATAGTTCTAGCGTATGCAGCAGAAACAAGAGCAGAAGCATCTAAAACAAAAAGCCTCATGAGAACTACAGAAATGAAAACACTGCACACTATTAAAGGAATAACCCTGAGAAACCAGGAACGAGGCACAACTATTCGAGAAAAACTCAATATTCAAGACATCGTCCATTTCGCCAGATTAAGACGTCGATATTGGAGGAATCACATAAGTAGGATGCCAACTAATAGCTGGCCAAGATGGGCAAAAGATGAAAAACTAGAAACAGGAAAGTCTACCGGTCGACCACCAAAAAGATGGCACGAAAGCTGGACATCTACGTCGGGGGAAGCTTAAAAACAGTCGAATCAAGATCTTGTCTTATAGGAAGAAGAAGAAGAATAACGACTAATTTTTGGCTCCAATTTCTGTTAAATTTTGGAAAAATAAATCTGTTTATTAGGTTCTGGTTTTGGAGCATCAAAGTCCACTTGGTTAATGTCACTCCAAAATAGAATTTCTTCCAGGTCTTTGTTAAGTTGAATGACTTCCTGCTGTCTGCGAATATTGCCATAAGTAGCTGCATTCAAAGTAAACAAATAAGCTAGTTTGGATTCCTTGTCTTTTCCATTAGATCGTTAATGTAAAGGAGAAAGAGAGTAGGAGCTAGTATAGAGCCTTTAGGTACAACCGCGTTGATAATAAAGGTATTAGAAAGGAAACCATCAACCGCCACTCGTAAAAACACTCTCCTCGAAAACATAAGAGCCATAAACCAAATGTTTCAGACATACCATAAGAAAGTAGCTTAGATAACAGTCTGTTATGCTAAGCATGGTCAAATGCCTTAGATATATCGAGTTCAACCGCTTTAGATTTTCTAAAATGTTCAACCGCGTTGTTTTAAATATGTGTGATATAAGTTTGAAGATCTGCTGATATTTGCCTTCAAAGATCATATTGATGATCGCTAATAATATTGAATCCTTTTAGATACTCGTATTTTGAAAGTTACTGATTGATAGTCTTTTCTATAACTTTTGATATTATCAATCGGTATATTCCCTTTCTTTATAATAGGTTGAAAGGTCTAAAAAAACTGGTGTTAGTTCGCTCATGCCTTTTTTGACTTTGGCGACATAGCCATACATCAACGACAGAATCTTTTTTGGTGTCTCACCTCGTTAAAATATAACACTTTATGACCCGCTATTTGAAAACTATGTCAGGCATCCTTGACTGCACATTGGGAATAATGGATGGTGTTTTCCCCTGCGAAACCGACTGTACACACGCTAACCATATTTATACTCTTATGCTGTTGTTTTTCCTTAAACTCGTGAACAGTACCTTCATATTAATAAGTTGTATCTGTAAATACTTTTCACAGTAAACTAGTTTATTGGTTTATATACATGTATGGTATTGAACTTCCAGTTTTGAAAAGTTCATGTACCTATTATAGTCAATCTAGTTGTTTTAAATCTCATTGGATATATATCTAGGAGCATGCAGTAGGAACTTTTATAAAAAGAAACTCTTGGTTCTATTGAAATCGGTTCAGATGAAAAGAAATAAAAGAGATAAAGGTGGTACAATTAATCATAATAACAACGTGACAATAAAATTAGACCGTGTTCAATTATACGATCGAGATTTTTGATTTAGATATAGTTATTCATTTTTACTGGCGGTTTTTTATTATGAGAATTATTAACGGGTTATTATATATCAAAAATATTACTTCCTGTGATTGAGTCTATGCACAATGATCGGCGGTAGTCAGGCATAATAAGATTTGTGTAATTTCAAGGCCTAAAACTGGTTGAATTAGAAATTTTTGTTTTTATTTGCATTATTAAAGGCTTCTTCAATATATTTAATCATACCAATCAACAGATGTAAAACCATCAATACATTACTTTGAATAATAAGTAATCATTCAAAGATTTATTTCAAATAAATCATTTACAAAACAGCAAGACATCCAAGAAGTAATAAATAAAAAATATTTATCAAGTTGCCTTTCATACATATCATGTACTTATGACATAATGAGTAAACCAACAAAAATTAATGATTTGTTTGGATAAGTATTGTCCCTGATAATAGTATATTATTATTAAGCTGTTTACTATGCATAAATATATGCCAACATTTTGTAAGTTAAGCAATGTTAGGTTATATATATATATATATATATATATATATATATATATATATATATATATATATATATATATATATTCTCGTATATATATAAAGAAAGAAAGCAAAAGTTGCCGTATCTAACAAAATCCTTAAATATGAATTTAATTGGGGAACTCGGCAAAGAGCACAACAGATGTTCACACAATGTTCATTTAGCCAATATTTCGATCCTAGGTTGGGACCTTCATCAGGGCACAAACTGAAAAAGAGAACAAAACACCAAATGAGGTAGTTTGGGCATAGAGAGAGTGTATTAATTATTTTCTTTTTATAAAATGTTGTAGAAATATATATAATATTGGAAATGAAAAACCACTCACATGAGGAGTGCGACATTAATTTAACAAAAATGGCGATAAACAACCAATGACATAAATGCAACTAGCAATTAAGTAAATCAATCAATACACACTAACATATTAATTCAAAAGGATGGCATGTGCAACAATGATGCCATTTAAAACTTTGGATGCTAAAAACAATTCAAATAATTTCATTTATACAATTTGATGATGTATATTTATATTTTGTACTAAACCGGTTCTTTCTGGGTTGTTTCAATGATCTTTTGCTCTGTAGGTTTGAATGATCCCTTACTTCTGTCAGATGGCTGTCTCCTGTCAACATTGTGTCAAATATGTCATACAATTGCCGGTCACAGGTGGTTAATTATATATGAATTCATTTGAATTGTTTTTAGCATCCAATGTTTTAAATGGTATCCTTGTTGTAAATGCTATCCTTTTGAATTAATATGTTAGTGTGTAGTGATTGATTTACTTAATTGTTAGTTCCATTTATGTCATTGGTTGTTTATGGCCATCTTTGTTAAATTAATGTCGCACTCATTATGTGAGTGGTTTTTCATTTCTATTATTATATATTTCTACAAGATTTTATAAAAAGAAAATAACTAATACTCTCTTTCTATGCCCAAACTACCTCATTTGGTGTTTCGTTCTCTTTTTCAGTTTGTGCCCTGATGAAGGTCCCAACCTAGGACCGAAATATTGGCTAAATGAACATTGTGTGAACATCTGTTGTGCCCTTTGCCGAGTTCCCCAATTAAATTCATGTTTAAGGATTATATATATATATATATATATATATATATATATATATATATATATATGTATATATATATATATATATATATATATATATATATATATATATGTATATGTATATATATATATATATATATATATATATAAAAAAAATTAAATTAAATAAAACACATATTACATTTTGTAAGTTAGGTAATAACTTATGCGGTCTATATATATATATATATATATATATATATATATATATATATATATATATATATATATATATATATATATATACAGCCAGACCAAAAGGTCTCCATACACCACCAGCTTTCTATACTATTTTTCTGTGTAACTAATTAATTGGAACTATGAGAAAACATGTTTAAATTAATATTTGAAACTTAACCAAGAGGATTAGTATTAAAAACAACTACGGAACATTTTATTTAGAAGTTACATCTCTGTTATAAAAATGTAAACAAAATTAATCTAAAGAAAGTCTCCATACACTCAAAAAGTGCATTGAAAAAAAACACGTTATAATCAGCCGCATTTTATCAAGCCATCTTTTGCTCGCTAAACTGAAAACAAATGAATAATTTTCGGCCATACTTCATAATCTGTCACCTGTTGCTAGTAATTTTGCAATGGGTTTTCAAAGTAGTATAATGAGCCAGAGAAATTGTGAAATTCCACTCCAATTTCGAAAGATCATAATTGATTTGTGGAAAGATGAAAAATCGTACAGAAATATAAGAAAAATTGTTAAAAAAATCGCATGCCACTGTTCAGTACATTATAAACTAGTATAAATTAACGGGTTCCTATAAAATTCGACTCCGCTCCGTTCGTCCCAAAAAACTGACTCCACATGAAGAGGCCAGTATTGTTAGACAAATAATTTTAGATCCCAAGAAAAGTGCACCAAAATTAAAAAAGAAGAAGTACGAAAAAATGTTTGTTTACAAACAGTGAGAAATTGTTTACACAGGCCAAGCTATAAGGAATGTGCAGCCAGGAAGAAGCCGTTAATTTCGGAAGCTAATCACAAAAAGCTGTTAGCCTTTGCTAGCGACTACGTTACTAAACCTCGTGGATTTTGTGAATCCGTAATCTTAAGTGATTAAACTAAAATTAACCTTTTTGAATCTGATGGCAGAACAGTTTGGAGAAAGAAGAATACCGCATTCGATATTAAAAACATTTATTCCACGGTGAGATAAGGGGGTGGCAGTGTTCTGCTTTGGGGATGCATGTCCTCTGGAGAGATTGGAAATTTATATTTTATTAATGATACCATGGATCAACATGTTTATCTGAACATTTTGGGAGATAATTTAAGAGAAAGTGTCCAAAAATAAGCACTCGAAAAAAGATACATTTTCCAATAGGATAATAATCCGAAATATTCCGCAAACTTGGTGCGAGAATAGATAATCCATAATATGCGACAGCAGCTTCATACACCTCCGCAATCACCCGATGTTAACCCCATCGAGCATTTATGGGAGTAACTTAAACGGCGCGTTCACAAACATAATGTTTCAAATAGAGAAAAATTAAAAAACATTCAACGAATGGGAGAACATGCCAGCAGAAGTTACTAGAAAGCTGATTGTAAGCATGACAAAAAGGTTACAGGAGATTATCAAGGCCAACGGCGGTCCCACTAAATATTAGTTTAAAAAAAGTTGTTATTGATAGTTGTCAAGTGTATGGAGACTTTTTTGACACTAATTTTGTTTACAATGATGTAACTTCTAAATAAAATATTCCATAGTTGTTTTTAATATTAATCCTCCTTGGTTAAGTTTCAAATATTAATTTAAACATGTGTTCTCATAGTTCCAATTAATTAGGTAAACATAACATAAAAATAGTATAGAAAGCAGGTTGTATATGGACGGACGACATAAAAAGATTAGCAGGACACGATTGGATGCAAAAAGCAAACAACAAAGCTCATTGGAGACAATTTGGGGAGGCTTACATCTCACTATGGATGGAATAAGCTAATGTTGATAATGATATATGTTGTATATATATATATATATATATATATATATATATATATATATATATATATATATATATATATAATTAGAAAAATTGAATTAAATAAAATACATATTTTTTCTTCTTCGAACATATAACAACATTTATTAACTATTAGCTTCCTAGAAATGCTGTTACTATTTTATATAATTGTCTAAGAAAAACGTGGATATACATATTGGGTCTTAAGATATATACATGTCAGGGCCTTAACCATCTTAGTCTAGGTAATTAAACTTTATATAAATATGCTAAAAGGCTTCAGATATTTAAACTAAAACATTTTAGCTTAAGATATTTAACCTTAAGATATTTCATAAACATAAACTGAAGGTCAAACGTCAAATTAATTAAGACTAACTTAAACTAATTCAGAGGTAGAGGGTTTGAGAGTCGTGGAAGACGGAATCGGGCTTGGCGTGGAGGGGGGCAGTAAGCGTTCCTGGCTATGGGGTTGGGGTAGTGCGTGACCTTTTCTAGGAATTTAAGTTGATCGTTACTCATGAATTTTCCGCATATTTTTATGCTCTCACTTTCAAGTTCGTTTTCCAAAATATGAAATTTCCCTGTCTGAAGGAGTCCCGTTGCAGTGCCTGGTCACTCACATCCGCATGCCCGGTAGCCAACTTTACACTGGTCATACCAAATCCAACACAGCGTCTATCGCTAGTCGAGTCGCATAGCACATTGATAAACTGCTAATCCATTTCACATAGTGCTCTCGTAGGAAAGTAATCAGGTGGTTTCCCCTTGCCTGTCTGATCCTATGCCGCTCCGCCTCAAGTACAAAAAGAAGTATCTGGAGGTCTCACGTTGTGTATGGGGCTTTGCCGATAATACGGAAGGCCTTGTTTTGGACGGTCTAGAGGGTAGATCTATGGGTACGTGACATTTAGCACCATACTGGGCTAGAGTAGATCAATCTGGCTTTGATGATCATCTTGTCCATTGTCAACTTGTTGCGAATTGACAATATACTGCACTTGTTGAAGAGTGTGTAAAGCTTGCCGAGAAGTTGGTTGGCTTTCTTGGCGGAGATGGCGACCTGGTCTTTCCATACTAGCCGCTTGTCGTAGTGAAGGCCCAGGTACTTGATGCTGTTTGACTATCGGAGTCTGGTGCTTTGGAGGCTGAGGCTTGCCTACGTTGTGTTGCTAGCCTTGTCGAACATGATGGATTAGGTCTTCGCTGGGTTGATCTGAATTCTCCAATGTTCGAACCAGTGGACTAGCGTGTTGATGTGGCGTTGGAGGAGGCTGGTAATGATTCTGGTCGACTTGGTGGTGGCGATGAAGGCGGTGTCATTGGCGTACATGAGGAGTGAAGTATGGTCCGTCTTGAGAATGTCGGCAGTGAAGATGTTAAATAAATGGAGGGAGAGGACGGAGCCTGGGGAGACTCCGGCTCGAATGGGCTTGACTTCGAAAATGGTCAACTCGAACCTGAAAATGTGGGGTCCGAGAGGAAGCAGAAGACCATTCACGTGATCTTTGTGGGGTAGACGTAACGGATGAACTTGAGGATGAGACCTTCGTGCCAGACTCTGTCGAGCGATTTGGAAGCGTCGAGGAAGACAGCTCCAACCTGGTGTTTGCGATTGAAGCTGTAGATAATGTGTTGGAAGAGAACTGTAGTGTGATGTACGGTACCGTGGGAAGTTCAAAACCCAAATCATTCATTTGGGATGACTTTGAGCTCTGAAGTTTTGTCTCGAATGATTTCGAGGATAACTTTTTTAGCTACTTTGCCTAGGCAGGGAAGTAGGCTATATTGTCTTCTTAGACACTTGTATGGAAGTCGTCCATGGAAGAACTTAACAAGAAAGTCAAAAATACTAAAATCTAAAGCTAGTCCAAAAAAAAAGAGCTTCATTCAACATTGCTTTAATTTTCTTTGGGAAAGTTCCACCCATGCTATATATATTATATGATTAGGTAACTTATAAAAAGACAAGCCAAGGCAATTTGAAGAGGTTTGACACTTTCAACCTAACGAAAAGTACTCGAAAATTAGCGCCTTCCCGTATATTAATCTTACTGGAAACACTATTTAGAATGAAATTATTTTTATTAGTAAGTACATATAAACACATCAAGAAATATTACTGCTAAAACTTTTAAACAATGTCCTAAGAGAAGTTCTTTTAAAAATACTAAAAATACATTATTTTTATTTTTTTTTTTACGTTTTTTCACGTAAAAGAGTTGAATTTCTACATAAACATTCACCGTAGCGCAATTTTGAATCTAGCTACGCTACATATAAACTAAGAAGCTGACTTTTGTGTGAGTATGAGGATCATATTTTAAAAAAAGTAAGTTAAAAAGCCCTATCTAGAATGAACTAACGTACAATAAGCTTTCCGGTTCAAGTTGTAGGCTATTTTAATGCCCAAAGATTTAAGTTTGTCCACTTCTTCTATATATGCGTAACTGATAGTAACACCAAATTTATTACATCCTGCTTGCTGTGAAAAATCATTATATATTTTCAACGAATTAAAATAAAAACGATTTTAAAAAAATCAGTTGTTCAGATATAAAACCAAATCATGACCCTTAATTTGTTATATAAATTTTGATTTATTTGATCAAATGACAGACATATCATCCACGTATACTGGAAATGAGGGTCAAGTTGATTAACACGCAAGCAAACAGTACAGGGCCAAAAATTTAGCCTGGGGTACACCCCAACTGACGTTACTGAGTTCAGAATTAACCAAACGCCCGCCTTAAGACCAGGAATAACTGAGAGTTACAAATTGTTTTCTAAGTAAATAAAAGAATGATCATAGCCATATGTAGAATTTCCTCTAATGCCATAGGCATATAATTTCTCTATTAAAATGTCATGATTGACGTAGTCGAATGCCCTGCTGGGATCACAAGATAATCAAGCCCACCTCAAAATAATCAAGAACGATATTATAAAGAGATCAGATCCGTATTGGTGGAAAATCCAACACTAAATTCATATTGAATCTTACTTAGCATATCAGGAGCAAAACTTATTGAAGAATTTTTATAAAAAGAAACTCTTGTTTTTATGGAAATCGATTAAGATGAAAAGAAATAAAAGAGATAAAGGTAGTACAATTAATCATAATAACAACGTGACAATAAAACTGAGTCGATTCGAAAATTTTTGAAAAACTTATATAGACATTGTGACTGGTCTAAAAGTAATGGAATTAATTTTCCTATTTTTAGTAGTCGAAAAAGCTACCGAAATTTAAAGATAAATTCCTTAATAAGTTAAAACGGTTTTAAGGAAGAAAATAACATTTTCTTTATAAATGAAGGCACGTCGTCACTACCTGCTGATTTCTTATTTTAAAGCTTTTTGTTTATTAAAGTAAATAACTTAGGCTCGGTAAAAGAAGGTTGAAATTTGGCACAAATATAGGAATTGATGACGTAAAAAAAAATTACCTGGTCATCGAGTGGGATGTCAAATGAAAGCTTGTTAAAAACACGTGTTCAAAAATATATATTGGAGACCCGGAACTGACCAGCGGCCTTGATTCGCTGGAACATCGAAAAACGGTTGGCGACTTGAGCCTATTCTACAAGTATTTTCATGGAAAGTGTTCGGAGGATGTGGCCCGTTTATTTCCTCCCAGAGCGGTGCATGTTAGAAATACACGTCGCGCTGATACTTCACATCCGTATGAGGTTCAGCTTGTTACTCCCCGTACAACGCTTTTTAAGCAGTCTTTTATATGGAGAACATCATCCCTTTGGAATCCTCCCAGCAACACCTTTGCTAGAACCATAAAAAAAAGAATATGTTGCAATACTTGCGTACACTAGTCTTTATATTATTCAGAAAAATTGCCAAGAACCCCTGTTCCCCCACTCCATTTCGGAAATACGGATGAGAAAATTTTTAAAAATTTCTGGAATATTCTTCATAAAGTGTAGACTGAGCGAAAATTATCACGAGTGCATAATTTATCTGATATATGGGGGGGTAAAATCAAGTGTGAACAAAAATTATCAAATCATCGAGTCAAATAAAAGCAAGTTCAAAAATATATTTGATGTAATACTTGTGCATGCTTGTCTTTGTATACATTGCCAAAAATCGACTCCTCCCTTTATCTCGAAAATTTGTTTAAAAAAATTAAAAAAAAAAAATTCTAGAATATTATCACGTGTGCATTACGTTTGATAATTTATCTGGTATAAAAGAAACTATTTGACCGCCAAAATGGTCAAGTTGAATATAATCAGGACAAAGAGCTTTAAACATTTGGCTACCAACAAATCCAGGTGTCCAGATAAAATATTTTAGTTTATTTGTTTTTAATTAAACACTGCCTTTAAATAAGTAGTAAGTATTTGTTTTCCACTTTTATTACTAGATTCTAGATTGAGATTGAGCTTGATTTATTGGGTATTAAGTAGCTAAGATGCTATAACTATTATACATTATTGACTAACAAAAAACATAAAAATACATATTGAATCTTAAGTTATATTCATGTCAGGAACTTTCTGCCTTGTGAGTGTGTTTCGTAATATCACCAATTATTATATACCTTGGTAACAAAAATTTTTATTTTAAAGACACACACAGTACGGATCACTAACTGCTTAAGTTCAACTTTCACTTAACCGGTTTTTTTTTTAAAGGTCATGTTATTGTTTGATATTTTTTGTTTTTATGATTATTCCGATGTAACAATCCAGGCAGCTGCTTGGAAAGCCATGAAGAATTACTCTAATTGCTTCCCTCTTACTCCATACTTTACTGTTTTTGCATTGTTATAGCATTTTTATGTTTAAATTCCATATATATATATATATATATATATATATATATATATATATATATATATATATATATATATATATATATATATATAGATGCGACAAAGCCATTAATACCGAAGGAGAACTAAAAAAAATGCTGAATGACATTAGTCGCGTAGGAAAATTACAACGGAGACAAAAAATCATTTTAAATTTTATAAAGAAAAACATAAAAATAAAAAAAATAACTAGATGTTTTCTTAATTTCAAGGGACAAAATATATTTCGGAACTGGTTTGAAAAGGAGAAACATTTCCTAATTGATGAGGAAATACGAAATATATAATACTGACAATTTGGAGAAGAAAACCATTTAATCAATTTTAAGATGCATATTGTTTTAATGAATTTCGCTTCCCTTATCATGTAAGAACATCTCTTGTTAAATAAGGTAGGGTAACTTTTCATTATCATCATCAATCAGCCTCTTCTGTCCATTGCTGAACGTAGGCCTTCTCAAGGCGTTTCCATTTTTCTCTGTTCCGAGCCGTTGCAATCCAGGATATTTTTTACTGATCGAATAAATAAGGTTTTTTCTTTAACAAAAGCAAAAAAACCGCCACATACAAATTAACTACTTTAACAAAACAATTTTTTTTGTATACCGTAAAATTATACAGGAAATTAATATAGTTTGCATTAAACACGCGACAATTGCAAAGTTAATTTTTTTAAATTGAAATAAAATTAAAAAGAATCCTTAGTTTTACCATAATCATTGATAAGATTTAGCAGTTAATTTTTTGTGAAATAAAAAAAGTTATGAAGCACGTACCAATGATATCAAATTTCTTGATAATTTTCCTCTTTGAAATACTTTGCACCTTGACAGAACGCACCTATTCATTATTTAATAAATAATCTAAAAAATTTAATAAATAAGATAAAAAATTTTCACGTAAATAGGTTATTGAAATCTCACACTTCATTTGATAAGTTGATAAAAGCATTACGACGGCCTACTCCTTATCTTCGTTCTTGTTCTTTCATACCTCAATGTATGCTGTGCAGTACAGTACAAAATCTTGTTTATTTTTGATGACCAGATCGACAAAATGAAAAATTATTTTAAAATTCTAAAAATGATATTAATTTTCCTACATGTTTCAGGGTCTTATATCCCAAATTTTAATTTTAAATTTTCTTATAAAACATTGCTTTGGTGACATCTTCCATACAAAATATAACATTATCAAAAACCAGCCAAATGGTTTTTAAATTTCATAACAACTATATCGAGTCTAGATCTTTTTAAGTAAGTCTGAGAGTAACTGCTTAAAAGTTAAAATATTTTACCTCAATTTTAAAAAGTTAGTTGTTTTGTGTATCTTTTTAATGATGTACAGTCTGTCAAATAAGAACGTAACCGCTCGTATTCTTGAAAAAAATGTGTTTCGAAAATATTTTTTGATATCAATGTATTCTTTTGTGTGCTAACAATGGCGCAATTACCTTAGTAAGCTGTTCAATCGCCTCCTGCATCAATAATCGCCTGGCATCTTCAAGGTATGCTGTTGACGAGATTTTCTGCAAATTTTTCGTATCTCGCGAGTCAACGTCCTTAAGGACTTTTCTCTGAGCTTTCTCTTTACTAGGGTTTTCAGTAGGGTTGGCATCCGGCGATTGCGAGGGCCACTAGCATCTTATCGTGGGCCCAAGCGTCTCGCTTCGCAACGTGATTTTCGCCCAACAAAGGTTTCTTCAATTGGCTTCGGAATTTGACATCATTAGCACGAAGATGTTGTCGAATGGTCTCATGAGATACAGTCAAACCCGATTTTCTTAATTTTGCCGCTCCTTGACGCAGTGTCAATTTCGGGTCCCGTGAAAACAAAGACACGATTCATTTTTGAACTTCCAGCTTTGCCTACCGAGCCACATTTTGGTAAGTCGTCGACATTTTTCGTCTCGTTAAAATGATTTATCGTCTTCTTCACCAACGATACTGACTTTTTAATATATTTAGCGGCCGCCGAATGTGTCATTTTAAGCCCCTTTGGGTGGGAACAAAGGAAAATTGCCTCGAACCGAGGGGCAAACGAGTAACTCATTTTGGATTTTACGTGATTTCGAAGAAAGTTCGGAATCAAATGATACCTTTACTAAAATGCGTCGTAGACAAAGGTTCTATCTGCCGATTTTTTTGTTGAATCGCTATAAACACATCTATCAAAAATGAATTATCGCGGACAGGTTTTTACTTGACAGACTGTATATCTTTTAAATTATATAACATCATGAGCATTGCCTTCTTAATTGCGGAGAATAGGTTTCTCCTGGGCTGCATATAACAAATTGGCTTATGTATTCAAATCTAACCTTCCTATTTGTTTAAAAAGTTCTTACGTTTGGAGCCGATACTCTCACAATGACGAAGAAAAACATTAATAAAATATGTGTCATGCAACGAAAGATGAAGAGGTCAATGTTAGGCGTTACCCTTAGAGATCACATCCCAAATCACATTATCAGGAAGAGAACAGGGGTACAAGACGCAGTCAAATTCATTCTACACCTGGAAGGATAATGATGACACTTTTCTAAATAAAAATATTTTATCACTGCACGATTCTTGGCTTTAGGTGTAACACCGATTATTTACGACAGCTGCCAACAAACAACTGCGCTTTATACCTGTTTGAAACATTGAATCTAACCGTTACAAGAATCACGCTTACCAACAGTCACGTAGATTAGCAAATTTCTCGCCATTTCTTAGAAATTTACTAAACTTATCAGTCCACCCTCGTTAAATATGTTTAAGCTAACGATAATTATGTTTCATACAGGGTTCAATCGACAGCGTTTTAAAATCAATGTGAATTACTACTTTCACGTACGCATCGCACTTGTAATGATTTAGGGATTTCTGCGCCGTACGTGCACTGTGCATATACAAAAAATATGACTCATAATACTGTACAGAGTGATCATTTTTAGACTCCCGGCCTCCATTTATGGCAAATTGTTGGATATTTATTTTTTTTTAAATGTAGATTGGTATAGTGCATGTCAGGGAGTATACTGACGTATTTGACATTTGGTGGTGAAAACGACGATGGGCTCCGCGACTCCAAGCAACTTTTTCTTCCATCGACATACCTTTTGTAAAACGACATTAGAGAGCCCCAATTTTTTTCAACATTTTTTCCTTAAACTGTTTTTTTCTAATTTGTTACAAAACAGTAATGCAGCAAAAACCCTCTAAAGCATTATTTTTTGGTCATCGCGGTTGCCATGGATCGTATGCCACGTTTGGCGATTTTCAAATAATTTTTCTAGTAGGCAGCTGTCGTACTTTAATCTGACAGCTCCTGTTTGCACACCTATTTAATTCAATAGAGTTAGACTAAGTAAACAGTGTGTTAATAGCTTCTTGTTAAAGTGGTTTTCTACGCTGAAAAAGCAGATATGATTCTTATTTATGGAGAAGCAAGAAGAAATTCTCGGTATCGAGAACGATACCCCGACAGGTATATCCCGAAGCACACTATATTTTCTCGATTGGAACGAAATTTTAAGAGCAATATGGATGCATTTCCTGGGCAGAAAGGTATTTCTAAACAAAAAACTGTTTTAACAGATGAAAAAGTAGCCGAAATCATGCAATATTTTCAAAACCATTCAGCAAGCAAGCACTTGAATGTACCTTATGGGACTATTCAAAAATATGTTAAAGCTAACAAATATCATGACTATAAAATGTACAATCTTCAGTTATTAACACGAAATGATGATTAAATATGTCGAAAAACGTTATTACATTTGGTTGGACTATCTTTTTTGGAGGGAACACTAACTGGAAATAGATACCTTAATTCCTTGGTTAATACTCTACCAGTTTTATTAGAAAATGTTATTTTAAAAAACCATATGTGGTATCAACACGGCGGCGCACCACCTCATACAACTGCTTCTGTTAGAGAGTATTTGAATGAACGGTTTCAACGAAGATGGATAGGGATTCGCAACCCAGTTATTCAATGGGCACTTAAGTCACCAGATTCCAGACCGTTCGATTTTTTTGTTTTGGGGGACTCTTGAAGATGTTATATACAAAACTGCGACAAATGATATTAAACACTTAAAGGCAAAATTATCAGATGGGTGCAATAGTATATCAGGAGAAATTATTCATAAAGCCACTCATCAACCATTGCATCGCACTTGTAATGATTTAGGGATTTCTGTGCAGTACGACATACAAAAAATATGGCTCATAGTACTCTGCAGGATGATCATTTTTAGACACCCTGCCACGATTTCTGGAAAATTTTTGGATATATTTTTTTAAGTGTAGAATGGTATATTGCATGTCAGGAAGTATAATGACGTATTTGACATTTGATAGTGAATGATAGAAGAAGGAATACATAAAGAAAAATTTTTTAAGTTACAAGTCAAACATTTAATTTTATAAATATATAATAAGTTATGTAATGTTAAAAATTATATAGTTTTTTCGTGGTTTAAATCAAAATTATGTACTCTTGTTTTTTATTGTTCAAAGATTTTTACTATTTTTTTATTTATATTACTATTAAAGGAAAAACCTCGACAGCATAATAACTAATATTATTATAATTACTGCCAGATTACAGTATGCCAGCCGCCTACTAGATAAATTGTTTGAAAATCGTCAAACGTGGCATACGATTCATGGCAACCGTGATGACCAAAAAATAATATTTTAGAGGGTTGTTACTTCATAACTTGTTTGTAAAACAAATTAGAAAAAAAAACAGTTTAAAGAAAAAATGTTAAAAAAAATTAGGGCTTTCCAATGCCGTTTTACAAAAGGTATGTCGATGAAAAAAAAATGATCACCCTGTACATGCACAAATTTTAAATGCCTTTATTAACTATATAAAGAAAAACTTACATACCTTAAACTAGTGGCTTATAAATACATGGAGAAATGTCTAATAACTTGTGTTAAATATTCAATTTAGTTTCATCTAATAAGACATTCCTTGATTAAAAAGTTGCGTATATAAAATCCGAATCATTATTTTTGACAGGTATTGACGTTAAAATTGCAAAAGATTATTATAAGATCATTAATTCGATAAATATCGACAGTCATCTGTTTAGCATTTTAACAAACTTCAGTTAATTAAAACAAATTAATTTTAAGATCAACATGTAAAAATGTAGTCTAATTAACTGATTTAGTTAAAGTAATTGATCGGAATTTTTGTAGTGTAATTACAGAGATATAATTTTATGGAGTTTTAATAGTTTTAGAAAACACTGCTGGTCGTTCTGGTGTTCTCTTAACAAAGCTTGTGTAAGAGTGACCAGTTAGGGGAGAAATCGACGGTTTAATAACTTTTCACTTTCCCTTTTTATTAAAGTTAGAAAAAACATATAATCTCAATAATGGCTACTTAAATTTATAACACAAGTATTTGATTCAATGGATCGATGTCGGTTATTTTAATAATCAAGCGATCTCGTTCTTTTTTATTCCAATGATCTCTTTTTACCCTTCTTCATTCTTCGTATCCCCTATTTTATATTAACATGTTCAAATTCAAATTAAAAAAGTCTGTATTATTAAATATAAATCTTTGCAAAGTTTTCTTTATAGTTTGAGTTCTATAATTACAATTCATTAAGAAATACACCCAATTATATAATAAGCCTGGTTCCTAGCTGAGGTGCCTGTTGGTAAATAAAACCTTATGTACTTGAAAAATTTGTTTTATCATTTCCGTGTACAGTTACCTGATGTTTGGTTTTGTTTGTTCTGGAAGGATAGTTTGTTGGTTATTTTAATATTTATGTGGTTTTCCTTGCTGGTTTCCAGGAAAAAAAAAATTGACAAAAAACTCAGGTCGATATATTCAGGTAAATGAGCTATATCATTCTTACCCTTACTTATTAATATTATTATCGCATTCACTCTTATATATCACGCTCTTTCATTCCCCTCACTCGCACCCATGTACAACCATTCATTCTATTTACGTATTTTTCGGCAAAATCTCATTTGGCATTCTCATGTGCTCCCGCTGCTGCTGCTATATACATATATACATATACATATATATATATATATATATATATATATATATATATATATATATATATATATATATATATATATGCATATATTTATATATATATATATATATATATATATATATATATATATATATATATATATATATTGTAACATTCATTTTTTCCTAGATTTTAAGACCATGTAATGTTACTGATTTTTCACTTCAAATTGTACTTATTTTCATTTTTGTATCGAACGGTATATTAATCAAAGATTCCAAGCCGTTCGGTATATTAGTGTGCTGTGCGGGTTTCTGACCGAATCAATCGGCACGCCGGCATTGGTTGAAAATGTGTATCCGGATTTTTGGTTCCGGCGTCGCGATATGACCGAGAGAAGGCGACGATTATTTAAGGGTCCGAGGAACTACTGTCGTGGCTGAGTACCATCAAGCCGCAGCCAGGCGAATTTTCATCGGAGCCGCCAAAAAGCTTCCCTCGATGGAGCTGCAGTAAAGGCTCATTACAACAATCATGAGAGCTAAATAATGCACAAGTTTTTTAACGAAAAGCCGTAGTGGGCTCTCTAAGTGTTTACTAGAAAAGTGTGAAATCGGTCGTGTTCCATCGAAGCCGAAATAAAAACAGTAAGTTACCAAAACATCCTTCCATAGACTTATCCCTGAGTAGTGCCCTAGCAGCAATTTGAACTGACTAAAAAGTGAAGTGAAAAGCACTATTTTTCGTCTTCGGGAGTAGTCAGAGTTTAGAATTTAAATGTCATAACTACCTGTTAGGCTAAAATTTTTTGTAATCCTGTAAAACTGCAAAGGTTAGAACTTTTCATTTTTTAAAAAACATGAATAAATTTTCTTTTTGTTGATTAAAGCTGGTGTCTCACTGAATACCTATCTTACTTTTCAGGATAAGAACGGCTGTACCAAACTGATTTTTTTATTTACCAACAGTACACCCTTTCAGTATTTTTTCATTTTTTTAGCTGAAGTTAGATCCTTTCTATTTTAAAATGAATGGTGCCCAAAAATTTGTACAGCTAAAGCTTTTTAAAAATAGAAAAAAAATTCCAAAAAGACGTACAAAAATTATCTCTTACCCATATCTCTCTACCAAGGAAAACTGAGCTAGTGTTTCTTTAATTTCTTTAGTTCTTTTAAAATCATTAGTCACTCAATTCATTATCAGAAATTAAAGCGGGGGGGCTGCAAGAAAATTGCGCTCAAGCTTGGGGCATCCAATATTCAAACGGTCCAAAATTGCACTCAAGCGTGGGACAAACAACTTCTCACAGGGTACAAAAAAAAAGATGCTTCAAACTGAGGACAGTTTCCCAATGTACAAAATAGCGCTGTCAACGCGGGGCTTTTGGAATTTTATTTTTTAAAGGGTTCAGTGTACTAGCTTTCGAACAAAGTAAAAGCTCTAACTTTTCAGATATTTTTATTTCATAATATTTATTAAACGAAACTACACTATAGCAATAAGACAAAAGCAGGAAATTTGTAGAATTATTTATTTCAATTTATCTGATGGTGGTTTAGATATTTGAATTTTGTTAATAGACTCTAAGATAAGTGATCCCTGTTTTTTTCTTAAAAGCTAGCTTTATAGTTCAGATTAGCAGATGTGCTGGTTTACTTTAATTTTTTGCAGTGTTAGATTTATTTTGCGGTTAACCGAACAAAAAACTGTTCTTTCTTCTCACCGATGTTTTGCATGAATATTAAAAATACTTAGCTGATACGAAACGATATTTGGAGATTTTTTTTTGTTGAAAATTCTTAACATATTTGGTAAAAGAATTTTAATACAAGGCAATACTTAGAAATTTTTTTTGAAATTTTCGAAGATTTTTTTAAATGTTTGGTAAAGAAGTTTACATATTTTAAGTGCCTTTACATATTTTTTTACTTTTTTTGACTATTAGGAGCACAGGAGAAATATTTTCAAGACTTTTTAAACAGTTCTTTTAAATTTTATTCATTTATCATGGAAGCCTTCAATTTTAAAGTCAATCACCTACTGGAAAATGAATTAGACTATGAACTGAAAATCCGTCGTACTTTCTCAGAACGTCCGGTCGCGGATAAAAGAAAGATTCTAACGAGGATCTTAAGTAAAGAAATACTCCAATAAATCAGATTGGACTAAATAGTTACAAAAAGTTTCTGATTTTTTTAAAAGTCTAATAAAAATTCTCCTTCTCAAAATTAAAACTCCTGCTTCTCCAAATGGTCACATGTCTCCTTTATTCGTGCATAAATATTTAGATAACAGACCGCATATCAAGATCAAACCAATAAGGTGCCCATTTCTCGGCTTTATTTGACTCTGGTGCAAATGCCTCCGTTGTAGGTCAGAATGGTATAAAAATTTTAAGTCGTTTAAGTATAAAAATATGCCATGTCGAAAATAGAAGTGTTACCACTGCAGATGGCAGCCGTCTAAAAGTTTTAGGTACGGTTGAGTTGCCGCTAGTCTGCAATGGTCATTGTTTAGTAATCTCTGCTCTAGTAGTACCTTCTCTATCACATACTTTGGTTTTAGGATGTGATTTTGCACAAAAATTCGGAATTTTAGTAAATTTTAAAGATAATTCGTGGTATCCACAGTCCCTAGAAGTCAATTCTCATACAAGTTTTAAAGATTGTTATTCAGAAAGTTCATTAGAAAACCTTTTCTCGCGTCTATGTACCCTAGATGATCTCTCGCGGACGGAACGCTTAAAGGCAGAAAAAGTAATAAGCTCTTTCAAAGAAAAAAGTAGTAAAGATAGGTTAGGCCGAACGAAAAAAATCACCATGTCTATAGATACGGCTGATGCCAGTCCTGTAAAGACAAGGCCCATCGCCATGTCTCCGTACATGTCAAAAGTATTAAATAAGGAGTTAGACGAAATGTTGAAACTCGGAGTGATATCGTCTATGCTTTGACGGAAGAAAGCTCAACGAGGTCAGCAAATTTGATAACTATCCATTACCGAACATCGACAGAATTTTGTAAGGAGTTAGACGAAATGTTGAAACTCGGAGTGATATCGTCTATGCTTTGACGGAAGAAAGCTCAACGAGGTCAGCAAATTTGATAACTATCCATTACCAAACATCGACAGAATTTTGACATCACTCAGGAATGCTAAGTATGTATCCTCGATAGATCTTAGAAAGGCTTTCCGGCAAATTCCTTTGGACCAATCCTCTAAGAAAAAGACCGCTTTTGCAGTAGTAGGCCGAGGTCTATTTCAGTTCGTCACTATGCCGTTTGGTCTAAAGAACGCTGCTCAAACTCAGCAACGTTTAGTGGACGCTATATTTGGTCCGAAATATGAGCCACATATTTTTACCTATCTCGATGATATTTTAAGTAACATCGGAAGACTTCGAATCGCATATTCGCTTACTTAAAGAAGTAAAAGATAAATTGAAAGAGGCCGGACTGACGATAAATTTGAGCAAATGTGATTTTTTCAAAACTTCTCTAAAGTTTTTAGGCTATATTGTAGGCTCAAATTCCTTGCGTACCGATCCGGATAGAGTAGCAAGCATGGTCAATTATGCGAGACCTACTAATACTACAGAAGTTAAGCGCTTCGTAGGAATGTGTTCATGGTACAGACGTTTTATCGAGAATTTTTCTACCCTGTTGTCGCCTATTAATGACCTTTTGAAAGGACGAAAAAAAAGGACAATCGATAGATTGGACAAAGGCAGCCGAAGAATCTTTTATAAAGATTAAAGAGCTATTGGTTTCAGCTCCCATTTTATCCCAACCAGATTTTTCCCAACAGTTTTTATATTTCTAGTTTCGACCTTACATAGAAGGTGTTCCTTTCACGGTCATAACAGATCATTATAGTTTATTGTGGCTTAATTCTATTAAAAACCTAGTGGCAAACTAGCGCGTTGGGCGATTAGGCTGAGACAACATACATTTAATTTAATTCATAGAAAAGGAGTCCACAATGTTATTCCTGACGCTTTGTCAAGAATCCCAGATCATACAGCGGACGAAAACAGTCTTAATGCACAGATTGGCGTAAGGATCGATACAGTTGATATAGATCGCATTGATCTATGGTACGATAATTTACGGCAGCAAATTAAGGAATTTCCTCAAAATTTTCCGCAGTGGAAGGTGGAAAATGATTTCGTGTACAAATTTATCCCAAACCAGTTGCCTTTAAAAGTTAATGTACCTGAGTGGAAAATACTAGTTCCTAAACCACAGAGAGAGGAAGTTATAGACATGTGTCACACTCCTCCTACTTCTGGTCATTTTGGTTTTTATAAGACTCTTCACAGGGTTCAGGAACAGTATTATTGGCCAAAAATGCGTTTTGATATCTTAAAGTTTGTGAGGACTTGTGAAGTATGTGGAGCGCAGAAATCTCCAAATGCACTACCTATGGGACTGATGGGAAAAGAGAAAACGGTTAATTACCCTTTTCAAGTCATAGCAGCTGATCTAGTAGGCCCATTCCCACGTTCAAAAAAGGGAAATAAATGGCTTCTCGTGGTTTCTTGCTGGTTTACAAAGTATACCATGCTATTTCCTTTGAAAAGCTCTAAAGCTGGACATATAGAGAGAATTTTGGAAAATAATGTCTTTCTAATCCACGGTGTTCCATCGCTCTTAATATGCGATAACGGTACTCAGTTTACCTCTAAGAGTTTTAAGAGCTTAAGTGAAACTTATAGTTTTAATATCCGTTTTAATCCCGTGTACTCTCCACAATGTAATTTTGTCGAACGTAATAACCGAACAATCGGGACCGCTTTAAGAAGTTACGTGGATTCACATGACACTTGGGATGGCAATATTTCCAAAATCCAACAAGCAATAAATACCGCAAGACACGAAGTAACAGGGTTCACACCGTCTTTCTTAGTTTACGGCAGACATATACCTCTATCTGGATCGTATTATAAAAACTTAGATTTGGATGTCAATGTTGACAGCGAAATAATTCCGGGTAACAGGGGTGCGTACGCCGAAAATTTAAAGGGTTTTAAAAGATATTTTCACCGACGTGCGTAGTAGGATACATAAGGCTTATGAACGGAACAGTAAGTCTTACAACCTTAGAAAAAGGAATTTTGCCTTTAATATAGGTGATCACGTTTGGCGAAAAAATAAAATTCTTTCCAGTGCAGCAGATAAATTCACATCTAAGTTGGTACCTAAGTATGTGCATTGCGTGATTAGAGAAAAGATTTCAGATTTAGTTTATGGTTTACTTAATTTAGATGGGACTAAAATAGGACGATGGCATATTAAAGACTTAAAAACCATTCAACGGACCTAACCCTAGTGAAAGTTTGTCAGAAGAAGAATAATTTATATTTACATTATCTTAATTGCTTAAATTTTTTTTTGATGTTGCTCTGTAGAGGTGACGACCTCGTTTTTTTTGACTGTTATAAAAGTTGAGCAGAGAATAGCTTACTTTTATTGTTTAATGCTAAGGTTTTGGGTATTGGCCATATCCCAAACTTAGATTGATTGTGGTTGATGTTTAGCATCGACTCAGTTTTGCGAGCTTGCGAAGGAGTCACA
This sequence comes from Pachyrhynchus sulphureomaculatus, assembly GCA_019049505.1. Taxonomy (NCBI): domain Eukaryota; kingdom Metazoa; phylum Arthropoda; class Insecta; order Coleoptera; family Curculionidae; genus Pachyrhynchus; species Pachyrhynchus sulphureomaculatus. Next base: position 156,198,738 of record CM032446.1, read on the forward strand.
CTCAGGATATATCATAAGACTGGTATGTCGGTGGTCGCGGGATTTGATTTGCTTATGACCCCAAATAATATCCAGTTCTTGACACTTGGAAGCGAAATTTTGATTAGAGGCAATCCAAGGTGATCTTGAGTTAGGACAAGCGCAAGATGTAGCTCGTGTAGTGTGATGTAGAGTCAAAATTTCTATGAGCAATTTCAAAGTTTGTTACCCGAGTGGGTGTATTTCTATTACCTTAGTGTATATGTTGGGTGCAATTAAGAGTAAATTGAGTTTGGTTTATCCAGTAAGTCTAAGACTTGGATTATTTTGATTTAGATCTTCTTCTGAATTGACAAACTGAGGGTATTTTCTATTTTTTTTTCAGAGCCGTTTAAACGTTACCTTTGAGTCACTAATTTTTTTTAAATTTTTTTGCATGGACTCATAGGCGTATGTTGAGTTTTTTCGGTTTACTATCAGATTGATAGAAAATTGAAGTTCTGCAGGAGAACTAAAGGCTGATCATTTACAAGAGATGAGAGCAGACTAAGACAGTCGTTTCACAAAGAAATGAATCTGATACCGAGATGAGAACCTTGTCAAGAGAGGCTAAGCGCAGTGAAGGAAGATTCCTAACCGAATTTTTAGATTTCCAAGAGGTAATCTAGGAGTTTGGGCTGACAGAAAACGGTTATGCCTGATACCTGTAGCAGTTTCTTCTAGAGGCTATTGTCTAGGAAGACGATTAACACCATGATCGAATATTTTAGCTGTCAACGATGTTTTCTTCTTGTTTCTGATTAAGCTGGAAAAGCTCTTGTCGTCTTCAACAGTTTTGTTGCGTTGCCACCGAAAAATAGAGAAATTTTTGCTTCATGTAGCTTTTTAAGCTCATTTTCGTTTTTTGGAAATTTCCGTTAGAAGCTTGGTTAAGTTAACCTTATAAACCTTTTTGGTTGTATCCCATGAGTTATCTGTTTTTACATGCTGTGATGCACCGGGTGCTAACAGATGCCGTTACGACGTTTGGCAGGGAGTTAGTCTTCCTGAGGAACAGACTGATTGGAAGGGTAGTCTATGGGGGGTGAACGTTTGACCTTTGGGACCTTTAGGGGTTTTGTTACCCAATGGTTATTTCTATTTGAACCAAAGGAGAGCCTAGCTACTGTAGTCGACCTCAGCTCCAATTAGCCTATTAGTGGTGACAGGCTGTTGGCAGTAGTGTGTTTCGGAACACCCTATTGATTAATTTTTTTGACTTATGGTGGTGTGGTAGACACCGTTTCAGTTTAGTGGATGCTATAATCTACTCCTTTTGTTGGTGGACACCAGGGTCACCATTTCCGTATTTTATTGTCTCCACCTTTCAGTATATCGTGGTGAGGTCTTTGTCTCCTGTTATGTGGGATGGATTGAATGTTTTTTCGTTGTTGTTCCAGGGCGAGACCAGTACACGAGGGTTCTTCATGCAACTTGAAGAGGCGCAATGCTGGTTAAGTTTTATATCTCTGTATAGCCACCCTGAAGAATGACGGAGGGCGTTTGTTCTGGCTCATGTTTCTAGGCAGATTTGTCACTTTGGTGCGATGTGCCGAAGATTTGATTAGCTTTTGCTAAGAGCTTTCACCAAGCTCAGTATGGAGTTATCATAACCAAGAGTTTGGGATTTGAACTCCTGTATATATTTCTGTATATATTTCAGTGTATGTTGGTTGCCTGAGGGCATGTGCTCAAAATGTGTGATTTTGAGTCGTTTTGTTTATGGACTCCCATATATAGGATTATGACTTTAGGGAGGTCCTATTTCGAGACTTGCTGTCTCACATAGTTATGTTAGGAATGTTTCCTTGAATGTTAGTTGCGCGTGGACTAATCATTCTGTTCTTTGTGAACATTGCTTTTTGAAGCAGGATCATTCAGTTTGGTGGATTTTAGCTTTTGTAGCTATTCACTGTGCCTATAGTGATATTGTTAGCTTTTGTAGCTGCTCACTATGTTAATGGCGAGATTGTTCTTTTAGAGCGCAGACTTTGTGTAGTCGAGGACTATTTACAGAGTGTTTTCTTGGCGAGGAGCCGAGGCTTTTTTCTGGCGATATACCAGAGTGTTTTCTTGGCGAGGAGCCGAGTTTTTTCTGGCGATATACCAGAGTGTTTTGTTGGCGATGGGCTGACGTGTTTTCTGGCGATCAACCAGAGCGTTTTCCCTGGCGATTTTGGCATGTCTGGATGTCTTAGGACGTCGACATTGCGCGATAGAGTGCGATTATTTTCCGAGTGCGACTAGTAGTGATACTAGATTTAGAATGTTCTCTTAGCGATGAGCTAGAGCATGGATGGCGATTTTTCCCGAGCGTTTGTCTGGATATTTATCCAGATATTTTTTTTTTGGCCTAGTGCTAAATGGTCTGACAAGACTTTTTCTTTTTAGTGTGAGTGTTTGCACTAGAATCATTTTTTTATTTTTTTCTTTATTTAAGAATTTTTATAAATTTCTTTTGCTGAAATAGAAAATTTTCAGACAATCCTTAAAATATTTTAAGGGGGGTGTTCATATTTTATTTCAGTTCACTTTTTTTGATTTAGACAAGAGTCTAGACAAAGTTATATTTTTTTTTTGTTTTGGTAACAATAACAGAGCTGATTCTTTTATATAAAAAGACCGCGATTGTTATTTTGGAAAGGTATTTCTTATGTTCATGCAAGGATTTTTATTTGCTTTTTGATGTACTTAACCTTAGTGTCTAATTAAGTTAAGTCTAGTTATAAGATTCTTGTGATCATGCAAAGATTTTCATTTGGTTTTCATTGTACTTAATATTAGTGCTTAATTGAATTAAGTCTAGTAGTAAGGTCCGAAGTTTGTACTTTTGTTTTAAGTTTTGACCTTAGTATTAAGTGCTAGTGTACCACTTTGTACCTTTTCATAAGTAGCCTAAGTTTAATAGACTAGTGTAGTCTATTTCTTTTTGGAAGGGGGTAAATGTAACATTCATTTTTTCCTAGATTTTAAGACCATGTAATGTTACTGATTTTTCACTTCAAATTGTACTTATTTTCATTTTTGTATCGAACGGTATATTAATCAAAGATTCCAAGCCGTTCGGTATATTAGTGTGCTGTGCGGGTTTCTGACCGAATCAATCGGCACGCCGGCATTGGTTGAAAATGTGTATCCGGATTTTTGGTTCCGGCGTCGCGATATGACCGAGAGAAGGCGACGATTATTTAAGGGTCCGAGGAACTACTGTCGTGGCTGAGTACCATCAAGCCGCAGCCAGGCGAATTTTCATCGGAGCCGCCAAAAAGCTTCCCTCGACGGAGCTGCAGTAAAGGCTCATTACAACAATCATGAGAGCTAAATAATGCACAAGTTTTTTAACGAAAAGCCGTAGTGGGCTCTCTAAGTGTTTACTAGAAAAGTGTGAAATCGGTCGTGTTCCATCGAAGCCGAAATAAAAACAGTAAGTTACCAAAACATCCTTCCATAGACTTATCCCTGAGTAGTGCCCTAGCAGCAATTTGAACTGACTAAAAAGTGAAGTGAAAAGCACTATTTTTCGTCTTCGGGAGTAGTCAGAGTTTAGAATTTAAATGTCATAACTACCTGTTAGGCTAAAATTTTTTGTAATCCTGTAAAACTGCAAAGGTTAGAACTTTTCATTTTTTAAAAAACATGAATAAATTTTCTTTTTGTTGATTAAAGCTAGTGTCTCACTGAATACCTATCTTACTTTTCAGGATAAGAACGGCTGTACCAAACTGATTTTTTTATTTACCAACAGTAGACCCCTTCAGTATTTTTTTCATTTTTTTAGCTGAAGTTAGATCCTTTCTATTTTAAAATGAATGGTGCCCAAAAATTTGTACAGCTAAAGCTTTTTAAAAAATAGAAAAAAAATTCCAAAAAGACGTACAAAAATTATCTCTTACCCATATCTCTCTACCAAGGAAAACTGAGCTAGTGTTTCTTTAATTTCTTTAGTTCTTTTAAAATCATTAGTCACTCAATTCATTATCAGAAATTAAAGCGGGGCTGCAAGAAAATTGCGCTCAAGCTTGGGGCATCCAATATTCAAACGGTACAAAATTGCACTCAAGCGTGGGACAAACAACTTCTCACAGGGTACAAAAAAAAAGATGCCTCAAACTGAGGACAGTTTCCCAAGTTACAATATATATATATATATATATATATATATATATATATATATATATATATATATATATATATATATATATATATATATATACGCATATATATATATATATATATATATATATATATATATATATATATATATATATATATTTATTTATATATCGGTTAGTAGTACTGTTTTATTAAATGTCTATTTTATGGTTTTTTACTCTACACTATTTACTTTGATACTGCTTTTAATGTTGTTTTTGAGCACTTGACAATGGATATATGGTGTTAGCTCTGTTATTTTATTTATGTTTGACTGAATTGTTCATCATCCTTAACAAAAAAAATATTTATGTTGTTACTCTTTTTGGTAGATGGTTTATTTATTTATTTTTTTGTTTATACGCGACAGGGACTCAACAAGATGCCAACTTTTGTCAGCGGCCCTTGGTGTGCTTTAGGTACGCAACCAGTGCCAATGAGGGGTCGTTCCGTATGGAACACTTATAAGGTCACTTCGGTGTCTGTCTGTTCGTCTTTCTGTCCGTCTGTCACACCCGATTTTCTCCGAAACTATTTAACATAGAAAGTTGAGATTTAGCAATAATATAGGAATTGATGGCCCCATCAGAGCCGTGTAGTTTTGAAAGTTAAATTTTGAATTAAAGCGTTAGTTTTGAGGGGTGAAATCGGAAGTGAAAAAAGATTTTTTTTTTGCCAGGTCATCGAGTGGGGTGTCAAATGAAAGCTTGTGAAAATGCGAGTTCAAAAATATATATAATGTAATACTTGCACACCCTTTTCTTTATATTATCTTTAAAAAATTGCAAAAATCGCTATCCTCTCCCCTTGTCTCGAAAAGTACCGATCAAAAATTTTGAAAAAAATACTGGAATATTCTCCACAGGGTGTAAATTGAATGAAAATTACCACGAGTGCATTACCTTTAATAACTTGGTATATAAAAAAAAATAAAAATTTCATGGTCAGACCGGAAACAAGCTTTGTTAAAAAGTCATTTAGAGTGTTTTATGACGTCATGGATTATTTTATACATCCTTAACAAAAAACTTTATCTTAAAAGCAACCAACGTACGGAACACTAATTGCGCAAGTTCGACTTGCACTTGGCCGGCTATTTATTTTATTTGTTTATCTGAACGACATTTTGCATATGTTGGAATGCAATTTTATGGAGCCTCGAAATAGATTAGTAGTCTGTGGTATATAGGCTTGTATGTAGCGTTGTCTTGTTCCTTCGACAGAGCCACGAAACGTTAAGCAACTTCAGGCAGTTTAAACCAATGCGATAGTATCACGCCGGGCGATGCCTGGTGGGATCTGGGCACCTACCATCTAAGATGTGATATATTAAAGTATAATAATTTTGCTTCAGATTAGGATAACATTTACTAAAGTGTACCCTAGTAACAAAATTAGTATTTTTATTTTACCGTTCAAATAACATGTCTACAAACAATACCAGTTTAATCATAAGACAAGATATTTATTTTATTATTAATAACAATATGTTTTTGTAGTTAAATTATATGTGGCTGCAGTCTAGTCACATTTATTCAATATTAAATGCAAATTGGTTCGAAACTTGTGTTGCTACATTTTTTTGAAAAGAAAGTGAGCAGTATTGTAGATAATAAATATTTAGGGTACAATAAATGGAATGTAATGATGCAAATGATTGTACGTTTTTACACAAATTGTATTTCTCAGTATAGACCCTAAAAATTGTAGGAAGACGATAAACAATTGTAAAAGAACTAGTTGTTTTTAGTGTTCCATTTATGGGATAATTTCGGTGTCTGTTTGTCACATCCGATTTTCTTTGAAACTATCTGAGATAGAAAGTTGAAATTTGGCGTATAAGACCCTTGTAGTTTTGAAAGTTAAATTTTGACTTAAGGGGGTTTTGGGAGGTGAAATAGAAGGTCATCGAGTGGGTGTCAAATGAAAGCTTGTGAAAACACGAGTTCAAAAATATATATGGCGAATATTCTCCATAGAGTCAAGATTGAGCGAAAATTACCACTAGTGCATTACGTCTGAAAATTTATCTGGTATATAAAAAAAACTATTTGACTTGACAATATGGTAAATATTTTTTTCGTGGAAAGTTGTGAATTTAATCGGGACAAAGAGCTACGGAATATCAACATATATTCGGTATAATCAGTAATATAGTCATATACTTTTCACTACATTACTGCTTTAAATATTTGGCCAATCACAGATAAAATAAATTTCCATGATGACTGGTGACCAACGGGTACCGAGACCAAATATTTTTATTTTATTTGTTTATAATTAAACAAATAGTTAGATAGTAAATGTTTGTTATAAATTGTTACTACAAAGATGTCTCGCTTTTTGTATATTCTTAGTAATTCCTCTATTGAAGATGAATGTGTGACTGAATTTCATATAATACTTCAGTAATCATAGTTAGAAGCACTAATTGTGCAAGTACAACATGCACTTGCCGGTTTTTTTTCTGTATAAAGAAAGACACTAGCATGTTATGTTAATCGGAAATTTACTTAAAAATATCTCAGAATAGTGAATGCAAAGTTAGATTTCGACAAGACATTCGAAAACTTAAAAATTTAAAAAATATAGTAAATTTTTATTAGAATTTTTATTTTTATTTATTTCCTGTGTTAATTAAAACTCAGACATTTAAATACAGTCAGTCCAAAAAGTCTCCATACACCACTGGCTTTCTATACTATTTTTCTGTTATATTTATCTAATTAATTGAAACTATGAAAAAAACATGTTTAAACTAGTATTTGAAACTTAACCAATAAGGATTAATATTAAAAACAAATACAGAACATTTTATTCAGAAGTTACATCTTTGTTATAAAAATGTAAATAAAATTAATGTCAAAAAAGTCTCCATACACTTAACAATTACCAATAATAGTTTGAAGAAGTTTAACGGAAAATAACAACTTCGTTTAAACTAATATGTACTGGGACCGCCGGCGCCGTTGGCCTTAATAATCTCCTATAACCTTGTCATGCTTGCAACCAGCTTTCTAGTAACTTCTGCTGGCATGTTCTCCCATTCGTTCAATATTCTGTTTTTTTAATTCTTCTCTATTTGAAACATTATGTTTGAGAAGGCGCCGTTTAAGTTTCTCGCATAAATCCTCAATGAGGTTAGCATCGGGTGACTGCGGAGGTGTATGAAGCTGCTGTCACACATTATGGATCATCCATTTTCGCACCAAGTTTGCGGTATGTTTCGGATCATTGTCCTGTTGGAGAATGTATCTTTTTTCGAGTGCTAATTTTTAGACATATTCTCTTAAATTGTCTCTCAAAATGTTCAGATAAACATGCTGAATCATGGTACCATTAATAAAATGTAACTTTCCAACCGCTCCAGCGGACACGCATCCCCAAAGCAGAACACTGCCACCCCCTTATCTCACCGTGGAACAAATGTTTTTAATAACGAATGCGATTGTGGATTCCCAAAATTCAGAAGGTTTAGAAACGTATTCCCTACCAAAAGCTAACCGCTTTTTGCAATTAGCTTCCGAAATTAACGGTTTCTTTATGGCTGCATACCCCTTACAAACTGTAAAACTTATAAACTGTAAAACTTATAAACCTTATAAACTAAAAACAATGTGTAAACAATATCTCACTGTTTGTGAACAAATATTTCTCGAAAATAGTTTCCGTACTTCTTTTAATTTTGGTGCACTTTTTTTGGGATCTATAATTATTTGTCTAACAATACTGGCTTCTTCACATGGAGTCAGTTTCTTGGGATAGGAACCCCTTAATTTATACTGGTTTGCAATGTAATGAACGGTAGCATGCGACTTTTTAACAATTTTTCCTATATTTCTGTACGATTTTCCATCTTTCCACAAATCAATTATGATCTTTCGAACTTGAAATGGAATTTCACAATTTATCTGGCTCATTTGTAGTTTTCCGTACGAAACACTTATAAGAACACTTAGGTGTCTGTCTGTCCCTTTGTCCCACCCGATTTTCTCCGAAACTATTTGACGTAGAAAGTTGAAATTTGGTACTAATATAGACATTGATGGCCTCATCAGAACCGTGTAGTTTTAAAAGTTAAATTTTGACTTAAGGAGTTAGTTTTGGGAGGGGGTGAAATCGGAAGTGAAAAAAAAATTTTTTACCAGGTCGTCGAGTGGGGCATCAAATGAAAGCCTGTAAAAACACGAGTTCAAAAATATATATAATGTCTTACATGCGCACACTTTTCTTTGTATTATTTTAAATAAATCGCGAAAAATCGCTGCCCCCCCCCCTATCTCGAAAAGTACTGATCCAAAAATTTTGAAAAAATTCTGGAATATTCTCCACGGGGTGCAGATTCAACGAAAATTATCACGAGTGCATTTCCTTTAATAATTTATCTGGTACATAAAAAAAAAAATCAAGGTCATCATTTTTCAGTAAAGATCGGAAACAAACTTACCTCCGTAAAATTTTTATTTCAGAAGCAATCAACGTACGGAACACTAATTGAGTTGAATAAGTTCAACTTGCACTTGACCGGTTATTAATACTACTTTTAAAACCCACTGCAAAATTACTAGCAATAAGTGACAGATTATCAAGGCCAACGGCGGTCCGACTAGATATTAGTTTAAACGAAGTTGTTATTTTCCGTTAAACTCCGTCAAACTATTATTGGTATTTGTTAAGTGTATGGAGACTTTTTTGACATTAATTTTGTTTACATTTTTATAACAATGATGTAACTTTTCCAATTAATTAGTTAAACATAACAGAAAAATAGTATAGAAAGCAGGTGGTGTATGGAGACTTTTTGGACTGACTGTATAACCACAAAAAGGAATTTTGATCTTCTTTGGAAATCAACATATGTTAAAGAATTTAATCTAGTTATGATTTATGGACTTGCTCAGTTGTAGCTTTGAATATCTTATTTGTCTCATAAATTCATATTAAATATTCTAAATATTTAATATGAATAATATTGCTTTGTCAACTTTTATATTAAATTTTAACGTGACTGCTGTTTTGTGGATTTACCAAATTAGCACATTGAGGTTTAAAATGTGAAGTATCTATGAAACTGCAGTTACGTCAAAATTAGATTAGGTGGGCGTATATGGCTACAATAATTATAATATGACACTATAAGAGACGGATCTCATTTATATTGTAACATTTGTTTACATCATTACAGTAATTTATTTTTTGATACTATCTCTAAATGAAAAAACTTGACTTTAGATTATATTTTTTATACAATAATTTAATAAATTTTAATAACATTGTATAGTTTTTTTTTCATTAATTAAGCCATACTGGTGTAGAAGCTAATAGGTAAAAAATATTGTAATTAACTGACTTGATTAATTTAGTCGTGCGGTATTCTTTCAAGTTGATTAACCAGATAAATATCTAACAGCAGCAGACTCAAAAAAGTTAAATTAGATGAGTATGTTTATAACCGAGATATTAATTTTTTTTTTCTTTTAAACCGTATTAGGATGATACCTACGTATCAAATGTATTTTCGACAAAAATATTAAAAGTTACTAAATATCTGAAGCAGCTGAGTTCTAGCTATATGAGCAGTACTATTTGACTATTTGAAAACTAACAAATCGTTCTTTATTTTAAAAGTCAACAAACAGGCATACAAAACATATTCTTGTATGTGTATGAATAATATATTAATGTTATTGAGTCTGTTAGATGGAGCAAGTAGTGGGTGCAATTTTTCAGGCAGTGATTTTTTTAGCTCTTTACATCCGATAACACAAAAAATAATGATTCATATTGGAAGACCGTAGATTAACTATCAGGGAGATTGCAGACACTATAGGCATGAACGAACACAAAACATCATTGCCAACGAACTCGGATTTTCTAAGGTTTCCGCTAGGTGGGTTCCCAGATTGCTTTCAGTTGAACAAAAACGAATTCGACTCTCGATTTCTCGAGACAGTTTAGAGGTGTTTAAGGCTGATCCGCAAAATTTTCTTAACAGGTTTGTGACAATAGACGAAACCTGGGTTCACCACTATACTCCAGAGTCAAAACAACAATCTAAGCAATGGAAACAATCTGGTGAACCGATCCCAAAGAAAGCGAAGGCAATTCTGTCGACTGGAAAAGTTTTTTGGGATGCTACAGGTATTATTATGGTGGACTCCCTTCCGAAAGGCGAAACAATAAATTCGACTTGCGTCGTTTTCGTCAAGAAATTTAAAAAAAAACGCCCAGGATTACTGAGAAAGAAAGTTTTGTTCCATCAAGACAACGCTCATGTTCACACGTCTGTTGAGTCTATGGCTCAAATTCGTGATTGTGATTTCGAATTGCTGCCCCACCCGGCTTATTCTCCTGATTTGGCACTTTCGGACTTCCATCTGTATTCAAACCTAAAAAAACACCTCGGTGGTCAGAAATTTTCATCAAATTTCATTAACCAGTAGTTTGAATACCTTGAGGAATCTTTTTTTTAAACAGGTGTGGAAGCCTTGGAAAGCAGGTGGAAGAAGTTCATAGAGCTAGGTGGAGATTACGTCAAAAAATAAAAATATTTTTGTACGTATTTTACTTTGTTTTCTTGACTAGGCCGCGAACGTTTCAATACATTCGTATCAGGTTCAGCTTGTTACTCCTCGTACAACGCTTTTCAAGCAGTCTTTTATATGGAGAACATCATCTTTGTGTTTCCCACCGAGTACAATTTACAGCGATTCAAGAACAACGTGAATCGCTTTTTGGCGCACATGTCGCTCCTGTAGCGCTTTAGGGACTTCCCTGCAGCACGTGTGGTAGACCCCAAAAGAAATATATATATATATATATATATATATATATATAATATTTTTTAAAATCAATTCGATGTCGTGTCAAATCCAAAAAAAAAATGTTAATTCACTGACATTTTTACTTTCCTTCCTAAAGTATTGTGTAAGTGTTTTAATGAGAGTCGCATGAAATAAGTGACCTGAGAATAGAAACAATGATTGCTCTTCTCCAATTAAGAGATATCCAAGGGAATCGTCAAGAGAACCGCACTAAATGTTAATTTATAAAACCATTAATGGAGAACCTTAGATTCATTCTAAATATTAACAAATTAACTGTTTACTGAAGGCTGCTTCTAATTTTAATAATTTACTATTTTTTATTTGTAATTTTCAGATTTCTTTCACTCTTTTTAGTGTTCCATACGGAACACTTATAAGACCACTTCGGTGTTCGCCTGTCTGTCTAGCACACCCGATTTTCTCCGAAACTATTTGACATAGAAAGTTGAAATTTGGTACTAGTATAGGAATTGATGGCCTCATCAGAGCCCTATAGTTCTAAAAGTTATACTTTAACTTAAAGAGTTAGTTTTAGGGGGTGAAATCGGAAGTTAAAAAAAAAAATTACCAGGTCATCGACTGGAGTGTAAAATGAAAGTTTCAGTACGAAAATATATATAATTTAATACTTGCACACACTTTTCTTTGTATTATTTTTAAAAAATTGCAAAAAATCGCTGTCCCCCCGTTATCTCAAAAAGTACTGATCAAAAAATTATATTCTCCATAAGGTGTAGTAGACTGAACGAAAATTTACACGAGTGCATTACCTTAATAACCTATCTGGTATATAAAAATAACAAAAATTTCAAGGTCATCAGTTTTCAGTGAAGATTCGAAAAAAAATCTGTCGAAAACTCATTTGGGATATTTTTTGTGAAGTCATTGATCATTTTATACCTCTGTAACAAAAATTCGTATTTTAAAAGCAGTCAACGTATGGAACCATAATTACGCAAGTCCAACTTGCACTGGACAGGTTATTTTTTAAAATTGTAGGTTATTTCTTAAAAGCATTGCAACTACTATTAAATATAGGCCATTATTTCTTTTTTTTTTAATTTTATATTTTATAGTCATTAAACATTTACTTTTACCTATTTTTAACTACAGTCTTTTCAAACTTATAAAGGTTGTAATTTTGACCACTTAAATCGATTCATTTAATTAAGTCTCTAATTATAATTAATAATAAATATTACAGTTTACTTTAAAATTATGTGTTTTCCTAACAAAAAAATCCAAAATCTTAATATTCCACAACTGTACCATATATTAAGATTTTCGTTACATTCTGGTATGTGGCAATAGAAATAAATATATTCGTAATTTATAAAAAGGTAGTAAACGCATATAATTATAAGAAATAAAAAACCGATTCTAACCTAGGTATCAAACTAAAATAACTAAGAAGTAGACGATAAAAAAAAAAACAAATTATAAACATTTGAGGTAAAGTAAGTTTTAATAAATAAAAATAAAACATAAGTTATAATCGTGGGAGCGACTATAACGTTTTTTAAAAAACAACTTGAATTGAATTCTAAAAACTTTTATTTTTTTCGGTTCTCAACGAAAAACTTTTTAAGACACTTGATACAACAGACACACTCACTCTGCTATTGTTCGTTACTTATATTTATAAACTTTATTTGCTGATATTGCAGAATGGTGTGGTTAGATAAAGGAAATCTTAGGTTGCACATTTATATATATTTTAAGTACTTTATCAGGATGTAATTCCTCCCGACCTAGTTGAAAATTTAACCTGTAGGTTACTTTTTCATAAAGTTAAACTCGATTGCATCATCGGAATTTGTATTATTATTTTTAATTATTTTCTTAGATTTCCTCAATCTTTTTACAATATATCTGGAAATGATTATTATTAAAATCGATACAATTAATATATAGGTAATGGTTATCCATACACTATTATATCTTATAGCTACATCAGAAGATATATTTTCTAAATGTCTTTTTTGGTCAATCAATTCTTTCTTGATTTCATCGTTCACTTTTAGGTTTATATTATTTAAGTCTATATCGTGGGGGTTAAAATAGGGTTGATGTGTCGTTTCTTGGTTCCATTGGATCTTCGGTAGAGGGATCTCTTCATAATTCAGCTTTACTTCATTATAAGATTTTAAAATTATATTATTTATTTGAATTTGACAGTTAAAAGGTAATTCAATTAAATAAGAACCGTTTATTGGTTTATTTTTTTTCTAGTTTTTGACAATTTATTCTAATAAGTTCTTCTTTAGCAGTAGTAACTAACCATTTGTTATTTGAAATTTGAGTTATTTGATTTTTAATTATTTTAATTTGAAAGGGATGACACTACGTTATATTGTCTTTATATCTCAAAAGTTGCACGGTACAGGGTAGCTCTTCATTGGTGGCTTGACTTTCGCTTTTTTCACAGATGTATTCATTTGGCTGCATTTCTTCACATTTTCTTTCTTGATATTGGTAATTATTAGTACTCAAAGCAAGGTAGGGTTTTAGAGGGATGTTAATCATATAAGTATGGTTGATAGGGATTGGTACTGGATATAAATGAAAATATTGATACATTTCATCATCTACCAGTGGTATCTCTAATAAAAATATTATTTTATTTTTGTTAGCGTAACTCTTTATTTTTATGATTTTCCTAAAAATAAAATATTTTGGAGCGAGTTTTCGAAAGGTAGTTTCTCAGTTGTTAATTGAGTTTTTAAATTATTTATCTCTATTAGTAATTCATTAGGGTCTACTATAGAGTTATGTAAAGTATTCAATTTTGAAAACGTTATGGCAATCTCTATCTTGTTAAGAATGTCGTAAATCACTTGAAAGAGTGTGAATAATTGATTTAAACAAGTAATTATTCTGTTATACTGTCGATCATTAATTTTCTCAAGTGACATTTCCTTTAATGTTTGCTCTACCTGTATTATGCGTGATTTCAAAATTAATTGATTGTGTGTTAGATTTGATATCATTTTTTTGAAAGTTATCGATCGCTTTATCTACGATAGATATTCAATTTATCGCATCTATTTTAAGTTCATTACCTTGTACCTGTAGGGTTTCAATTCTTTTGTTTATTAATTCGGCATCATACTGGTCCATGTTACCGGTTATGCTTTTTATAAATGTACCGAGGGGGTTGAAAATTCCTCGTTTAACTTTTTGAACTCTGTTATAGGGTAATATTTGAGTTATTAATTTTCTAATTTGGTTCTCAATAACATTTACCGTAACTAGAGAATTATAATATTCCTTTTGGTATTCACTTCTGTTTTTTAGTGTTGCCAGCATATATTTAGATTGTTCTTGAAGAGATTCAAACTCTGTAATTAAGGGTTGTACATATATTGTATTCCTGTACAAAGGTCCAATAATTTGTCATTATTCTTGCTGTTCCCATTTTATATGGTAAGATTCCTGGGTAGTTATTTAGTTCATAAAGTTTTACATCGTTGGCTCTGGTGTAGAGGGTTGTGAGGGTGTACCAATATCTACAACAATGGGTTTCATTTTTAGTTTCATTGCTGTGAATGGTTTCCTTTATTTTCGTTTTTGGGTTTTCTATTTCGAGTTTATTCCTTTCTAAAATTTTGGTTATTATATATGGTCCTGAAAATTTATTTTTTACTTTACTAGACCGTTGGTCTATCTTTTTGTAAATTTGCATTCCAATTTTTGGTTTTATCTCAGTTTTCTTATCGTTCTGCTTTATAATTGCCTTCTCTTTTTTTGATTGAGATTTTTCTTTTATTTTTTCGAATAATATTTGGGTGTTATTTTTATGGTTGTGCAAATATTCCGTATATACGTGAGAGTGTATTAAGTTCATGGGTCCTAATACTAATTCTTGCGGGGTAAAGTTTGTATCTGAATGGATGGTGTTGTTATACGCCACTATAGCATATGGCATTAAATTTGTAATATCCGTTTGAGCGTCTTTCTCTCTTAAGATTCTAATATGCTCAATTATAGTGCTATGCAAGCGTTCTACGGGTGAATTGGATTCGTGGTGATAGGGGGTTGTAAAATGTATATCGATGTCGTGCGTCTTAAGTAGGTTTTCTACGACTTCGTTTTTAAATTCGGTCCCGTTGTCTGCTATTACTTTCTTAGGAATTCCCATAAATGAAAAGAATCGTACTAATTGGTCACTGCACGATATTGCGTCTCCTAAATAAGGTAAAGCTTGTCCAAATTTTGAAAATTTGTCAATATTTGTTAAGAATTTGTCTTTTCCAATCTTTAAGGTATCAATATGAATAATTTCAAATGGTTCACTCGGTGTTTCTGTTATTATAAGAGGTTGTTTAATTAGTTTCCTATTATATTTTGTTCGTTGACAGGTGTCACAATTATTGATGTATTCGGTGACATCCGTTTTTAGTGATTTCCAATAATAATTGGTTTTTAGGAATTTTATAGTTTCTTCTATACCTCGATGATTTGTTTTTCCTTCGTGCTTATATTGTATGAGTAGTCTTCTTTCATTTTCTTCTACATTATTAATGAGTTTTGTGCATTCTATTAGTTTGTAAGTTCGAAAGTTGTTAATCATAGCCTTATTGATTAAGGGTCTTAACTCTTTTGATAAGAAGTGTACATGAGTTGTTTTGTCGTTTAAATATTCTTTTAAAAATTGAATTATTTTTTTCTAGAGACATCGGTAAGATTGCTCTTATGATTTTGTTGCCATCAAATGTTTCTCTGTCAATTTTACTATAGTCTGTATATGGTGATTTTTTTCAAAATTATTTGATTTTTCTTATTATTAATTATTTCGTCTAAGAGTGTTAAACTGCTGTCGTTATTTTCCGCGTTTGTGGTATGAACTGTATTAATAGGTTTTCGATCTTTATACGGGTATAAAATTTGTATATCCGAAATTATATTTATTTTGCCTTTCTTCTTTTCTGTGCCAGTTATAATTCTTTTCGCGTTAGTTATAGTCGTGTCTTTTGGTTTTTTGCCAGTCATGATTTTAGCTTCTTTTGGGTTCTCAAGTTCTGCGATTACTTTCTGTACTTCTTCTTCAGAAATTTTAGTTGGGTCGTAATTATCTGATAAGAATTCTGAAATCTCTTGGTCTATATTTCCTGGATAATTGATTAAAGATTCGTTCTCTATGGCATTTATTGGAATTCTTGACAATGCGTCTGCGTTAGTATTTTGTTTTCCTTTTTTATAAATAATCTCATAGTCATACTCTTCTAGTTTTAATCTCCATCTCACTAATTTGCTATTTGGCTCTTTCAAATTGAATAACCACACTAAGGGTCTATGATCTGTATATATTTTGAATTTCCTTCCGTATAGGTATGGCCTAAAATATTTACATGCCCATACTACACTTAAAAGTTCTTTTTCTGTTGTCGAATATTTCTGTTCTGTGTCATTTAATGTTCTAGAAGCATAAGCTATAGGATTATCATTTGGAGGGTTACCTTGTGATAAAACTGCTCCAAGGGCTATATTTGATGCGTCCGTTGTTAATACAAATGGCTTTTCGAAATCGGGGTATTTTAATATTGGTGAGTTTATTAATAACTTTTTCAAATGTTCGAATGCTTTAATAAATTCTGGGGAGTGATTAACTTTAGATCCTTTTTTTAAACATTTTGTAAGGGGTTTAGAAATTTTAGCAAAGTCCTTGATAAATTTTCTATAGTATCCTGCTAAGCCTAAAAATGATTTTATCTCTTTTTGAGTTCTTGGAATTGGGAACTTTTTAACTGCTTCTATTTTCTCTGGATTTGGTTTTATACCTTTATTCGTAACTTGATGTCCTAAATATGCAATTTCTCTATGTAGGAATTCACTTTTATCTAGTTGTACCTTTAAATTTGCTTCTCTTAGTCTTTCAAATATTCTTTTTAATCTATCTGTGTGTTCTTGTAAAGATGTCGAAAATATAATTATGTCGTCAAGATAAACAAAACATATTTCATTCTGTAGTCCTCGTAAAACATTGTTCATAATTTTTTGGAATGTTGCAAGGGCATTTTTGAGTCCAAAGGGCATTCGCTTAAACTCGTAATGTCCTATATCTGTAGAAAATGCTGTTTTTGGTGTATCGTTAGGATCCATTTCTACTTGACGATATCCATTAGCTAAGTCCAATGTACTGAAATATTGTGCTTTTCCAAGTTTATCTAATATGTCATTGATCTGGGGAATGGGGAAATTGTTGGTTTATGGTCTTTTCATTCAATTTTCTGTAATCTATCACAATTCTCCATTTGCGCACACCTGATGCATCCATTTTCTTCGGCACTATCCATATTGGGCTACTCCAAGGTGAAGTTGACTCTTGGATAATTCCATTTCTTAGCATTTCAGAAATTTGCCTTTTTACTTCTGCTTTATGGATATGGGGATATCTATATGTCTTAGTGAAAAGAGGTGTTTCATCTTTCAACTTGATTTGATGTTTAACTTTGTTGGTAAAGGCTAAGGGTGTATTTTTGCAATAAAATATGTCTCTATACTCGTAACATAATTTTCTCATTACGTCGTACTCTTCCTGATTGCAATGGTCTAATCTTAAATTTTTCAGATTTTGTTTTCTCAAAATATCAATTTTTTGATCTTCTTCGTAGTTTTCTTCTAGAAAATTTAATTCTGTTTCCTCAAATTTTTCTATCTCAAAGGGTTCGAATATTGTGATCTTCATAGGGTTTTCGCTAGGATTAATAATTGTTGTTAGAGCATGGTAGTTCTCTATTTTTACAATAGCTTCAGGTATTTCTGCTTTTCCTAATTTTTCGTAATTTAAAATTCCTATTCCATTCTTTTTATTTACTGGAATTTTTATAATTTATTGCGTTCTCGGGGGAATAATAAATTCACACGGTTTTGTTCTTTTTGGATTTTGGTTAAAATACAAGGGTAGATTCGCATTTATAGATTCTAATCTGGATTCTCTTAAATTTATTTGTGCATTTATATGGGTTTAAAAAGTCTATGCCTAATAATCCATCATAGTTTGGGGAAAAATCGAATAAATAAAATTTATGATAATCTGGACAATTGAAAGAGGGAAATATGGGAATATTCATGATTTCGTTATGACTAGAAATTGCGTGAGCTGTCTTTACAGTAAAAAATTCATTTTCAATAAAATCGGGAAATATTTCGTAAGCTAATTCTGGTTTAATCAAACTTTTGCCACTTCCTGTATCAATTAAAAAGTATGCGTTTAATTCTGGTAGGTAAATCACTGGTAATTGGTTATCTGAATTTGTATTTAGTATTATCAACTCGTCTGTATTGATTCCTGGCTTAAATGAAAATTTTCATCAGATTGGGTATTAAGAAATTCGTTTTCATACCATGTTTTCCAATCTATATCATTTTGTTGCATTTCTGGGTAATAATCGTCATTATATTCGTTCGGGTCGAAATCGATAGGTACCGTATTATTTAGGTCAAAATCTATGGGTTCCGTACTATTTGGGTCAAAATTTGTGGGTTCCATATTATTTATTTGTTCAATCATTTGATTGTACAATTTCTCTGCAAGGAATTTTCTTTGGGGTTGACTTCGATGTAAGACTGCATTTCCTGATGACATATCCATTGGTTGGGGTTGATTTGATCTAACTATGGAAGATGTTGCTTGTCTTTTTATTCCACGGTAGAATGGTTGTTGAAAATTATTATTTCTCTGCGAGAAATTATTCTGTCTAGTAGGATATAAAGGTAAATTCGGCCTTATCATGCGATTTTGTGGATTTTGGAAATTTTGTGGTCTTTGAATATTTGGGGTTTGAACATTTCTCTGGGGATTATATCGGAATTGACCGTATCCTAAAAATTGATAGGGGTTATTGTTTGGTCTGTTTATATGTGGAATGTTCTGGGGTCTTGAATTGTGGTTTGTCGGTGGATTTTGACTTATTGGGATATTTTGACTCGTTGAGGTATTTTGATTGATTTTATTTATTAAGTTACCTCGATTTTTATATTGGATAAAGTTTTCTTCTTCTTGAGCGAAGCTCATTGCTTGTTCAAGTGATAAGGGATTTTTTAATCTTACTACTAGCTGCATATTATATGGTAGGTTATTTATATAAGCTTTGAGAATTAAGCTGCTATATTCTTGAATTTTTAGAATTTTTATATTACGGGCTATGTTTTCCATGTTGGTTTTTGCAAATAATAAGCTACGTGCATCCTGTAATCTTATTCCGAATTGTTTAATAGATTCATTTTTTTTTCGATTTTAAAAGTTATGATATCCTGTATTATACAATCAATCGAACGTCTATCTGAGAATGTTTCGATTATCGCGTTCTTTACTAAATCCCAGTTATTTAATTCGACACGGGATGTAATCAAATCTGCTGCTCTTCCGTTTAATTTTGACAAAATGGTATCAAATAGACACACATTTATTGGGGCATTTGGATCTTATATATGGTTGGTTAAGAAATTGTCACAGGCATTTATGAATCTGGTAATCAATTTGGTATTTCCATCAAATGAAGGGATGTTATCAGCTTGGTAACGGATTAAATTGTAATTGGGGTTTGCCATTATTTTCAAAATAAAATTTCAAAATTTTAAAAAAATTCAAAAATATGGTAAAAATATAAAAATATGTAAAAAGTTACACCTTAAAATTAAATTGCCTTAAAACTAAAATTTGCGTTTCAAAAAAATTCACGCCTTCAGCCTCGAAATTCTCTGCTCTTTCTGTTTGAAATCTCACTGCGTGAGTTTGTCTGAAAAGAAAAGAAAATTTGTTCTGCTATTCTCACTGCGTGAGCTTGTTTTTTGAAAAAGAAACTCACTGCGTGAGCAAAATTACTGAAAAGTTGTTTGAAAAGAGAAAAATTTGCTTTTTTCCACTGCGTGGATTCACTGGTTGATTCTGAAAAATGTCAATTGAATTTTCACTTACAGAAGGAGAATCTGCGGGTTCATGCCTTGCTGTTGTGATTTTCTTGTTTCTTTCTTCTTTGTGACTTCTATGTTTCTTTGTGATTTCTTGTTTCTTCTTCCAAAAGGATGAACGTTGTTCTTCCCTGGATACCACTATGCCTCTTGAGCGATGCTTGTCTCGTTGAGCCGCGCCAATAAGACTTTTTGTTGCCCTGATTTTTGTCTCTCGAGCGATGCTTGTCTCGTTGAAACCAATCAATAGGAACTTTTTCGTACTCTGGCCTGGAGGGCTGAGATCTGTCTCTTTTCGTTTTCCGCTGTTTTCGCTGATCGTTGAAACGAACCAGAATCTTGTTTTTGCGCGATGCAATTTTTCTTTGACTCTGTCGAAAACTTTCTGCGTTGCGCCGTTGACTCTGTCGAAATTTCTTTCCGCTCTGGTCAGTTGAAGACTCTGTCGAAATTTCCTTCCGCACTGCGCCAGTTATAATCGTGGGAGCGACTATAACGTTTTTAAAAAACAACTTGAATTGAATTCTAAAAACTTTTATTTTTTTCGGTTCTCAACGAAAAACTTTTTAAGACACTTGATACAACAGACACACTCACTCTGCTATTGTTCGTTACTTATATTTTATAAACTTTATTTGCTGATATTGCAGAATGGTGTGGTTAGATAAGGGAAATCTTAGGTTGCACATTTGTATATATTCTAAGTACTTTATCAGGATGTAATTCATATCTCTCTTTTTATAAATATCTGAAGTAGGGATATTACGGATGTGGTTTTATCGGAACCGAAGTCGGAGTCAGAGTTTTTAAATTTGGCTTGTCGGAGTCGGAACCGGAATCGGAGTTGGAGTCAGAACCGGAATCGCAGGCGTAGGCAGGAGAGACATGTGTTAAGAGCAGGTCTAATAAAATAATAACATATATATATATTATATATATATATATATATATATATATATATATATATATATATATATATATATAACATAATACAAACATTATTCAGCCTCTTTAATTTCAGTCAAAAAAATAATAAACCTATCTAGGCGTTGAAATAAAAATCAAATTTTCTTAAAGCTTAAACAGTACTAGTAATAAATTAAATCAAATGAAGTGACTCCAAAAGTAGCAGATTGTATTTAATGAACAACAGCTTCGCAGCTTTATCTCCGTCCAATCTATTTCTCAACAGGTCATAGATTTAGCCGGCACCACTAAAAAGTTGTTCGCTTGCTATTGAGCCTGGTGGACACGACAAATATTGGCGGACAATCGATTTCAGGGGTTGATATTTTGTATTTGTATTCACTTTCCACCATAATAAGGGATCGTCACAGATAGGAATACGTTTTTCTATATTGTACTCATTAAGTAAACCGTTCAATATAAGAAATTTGTCCAAAACTGCATGTTCGTCGGATGTGGTATTATCATCGTCATCATCGCTACTCAACAATATATTTGATAAAATCGTTTGGATATTACTTTTAATATTGCTAGATTGACCAGCTGCTGGTGATGCCAACCTTGCCCGTTTTTCTGCAGGAATGTCAATATTTTCAGCCTCATTTGCAGATTTATCTCCATCATCAAGTAAACTCATCAATTCGGATTCAACCTTCTCCTTAATCACTTCGTTGAAAAATTTCGCTTTATAACGAGGATCCAGATATGTAGCTATTGCAAAGAAGTTGTTAAAATGAAGGTCTCCAAATCTTGAATTTAATTGTTCAATGATACATTTTATTATAGTTTTAAATCTTTCATTTGTGTCTAGTTTGCTGTTTTCTATTTGTAATGTATGCTTTAGTGTATGTATTAATGGAATTACTGATGAGATGCTAGTATTACTGTCACTCATATTTCGAGTAATCTCTTCAAAAGGATGTAGTATGGTTACTAGTTTTTTGAGCTGCAGCCATTCTTCAGGTGATATTTGTGGGATATCATGTTTACTTGCGTACAGGCATAGTGAATCCTGTATTTTAATAATGCGTTCCATCATATAAAATGTACTATTCCACCTGTAAAAAAGTAAAATTAATTAACAGTAATAATTTCTAATTTAATTTAAATTTTAACAATTTTAAATAACAAATAAATAAATATCAAATTTAACTACATACACGCGATCTAATCCGCGTGCATGTACCCAACCAAGTTTTATCAAAATCGATTCAGTGGTTTGGCAGCCAGGATTAACAGACAGACACACTCTTTAGGATTTATAATATTATTGTGGCTGGATGAATCTTTGAAAATATCTCTGGATAAAAACAAAAAGTAATAATTTTACAACTTACCGCGTACAACACTCCTGCACCACGCTTAAAGTTTCTTGGTTAAGTTGTTCCTTTTGTATTTTATGCAGTTCAGTTTGAGCAGGGAATGATTAAAATGCGTCGAATTTTTTTTGCATTTCGTTAATAAGTTTTTGATTTCTTCATCATAATCCAACATAGTTCGCACACATAGTTCTAACTGATGTACAGTGCAATTGACATCAGGTATATCGGCGAGTCTCATTGCTCGTATCATCATATTAGATCCAGAATCGCGAAAAATACAGTGAATTTTCTCATTTTCTATGCCCCATTCCATCAACATTTCATTAATTTTTTCTTCGATTAGGTCTCCTGTATGTCTTCCGTCGAATGTGTGACATTTTAAAATAACTTTTAGCCTGTTAAAATCTTCATTTATGCCGTGCGCTGTTAGACTTAATAACGATTCGTTCGAACTGGGTTCGCTCCAAATGTCTGTTGTAAATGAGATTTTCTCAAATTGTTTCAGCAAATCATTTATTTTTTTGCTAATGTTGCATATAACTCACCACAAATATATTCGGTAAAAAACTGTCTTCCCCTTAACTGATAATTCGGAGCAATGAATTGCATAAGTCGTCGGAATCCAATACCTTCCAAAGCAATCATTTCAGAATTCAATCTATCTATTTCCATTGATTTAGGATTAGAACTACACCATTTCTGATTCTTCATCAAAGTGTCTTGAGAGTAATTTAGTTTTTTTGGCTTCTTGAAGAGGTGTTGAAGTCAAATGTTGTACTGTATTTTTCTTTTCAGTTTCTAATTTAATGAATTGTTCGTATTCAGTTGCATGTACAGACTTTAAATAACCTTTTAGAGAAGTAGTCGTACCTCCCTTTCGTGAATATATCTTCTCACAAAGTTTACACTTTGCCGTATTCGCACAAACTTCATTGAAGTAGTTCCAAATAATACTTTTTTTTGGCTTCATTGTTCAATTCAAATAAATTTGTTACTCATCAAAAACTCGGATAACTTTAATTGAAGCGCGAACGCACAAAACAAAACAAATGATCTGATCCCAAATGCGAAACAAGTGAAAGAGTAAACGACAGAAAGCACGTGGGGAGGGGGGTTCCCCGCGCGACAACATAAACTTGTTCGTACGAGCTGACCGTGGCCGCCGCCGCCGACGCTGTGCTTCGACCTCTAATTATAACCTCCGATTTAAAAGTATCGGAGCCGAAGTCGGAATCGGAAGTCTAATATCAATCGGAAGTTCCGACTTTTCGGAGTCGGAGTCGAACATCGCTAATCTGAAGACCTCCAAATACTTGAGTCGCTAAATCCAAATCTGTCATAATAATTATTATATCAGGTTATAGTTGTTTTCTAACCTCAAGATAAAAATTCCAATTTAGAAACTCTCCGCTATTTCATAAGGTTGTAAAAAAATTATTCGAAACTAAAACTTCAGTAAAAAATACTGCATAAGAAAAATAAGGCAGAGCTAGGAAATTATGGACCAGTAAGTCTTCTGCTTAATTACTATAATTATATAAGTTACTCGTGAAAATAATAATTAAACGATTAATAAATTCGAATTATTTTGAAACAATGAAAAAACAGATTTCGGAAAATATACATTACGCTCTGTCCCATCAATTTAAAAGATCATTGAAAAGATTATAACATTATCTTGTGCTTAGCATTTATAGACTAACAAGGTATTTGACTAGATCGAAATATGGGCAATTGAAATACATTACATGTTTGTAATGTAACTTTCGAGATATCGAACTAATTGAAAGCATATTTGAACAACTAGCACAATTCACACACAGAAAATAGAAAAAAAAAACCCAAAAAGAATAAGGCTCCATATCACTGAAACTTTTACATTGGCAATGGATGATATATTCGAGAAATTAAACTACGAGAACTATAGTATACAGAACAAGAATTAAACGCACTAAGATAAGCAGACAACATAGTGCAGGGGTGTTCAAACTTGAACTGCTGGCGATCTACCTCAATATTGTTAGACTACGATCGATCGACTCTGAGAGGCTGCAAGTAAGTGTGATGCAGGATTGTCGTCTAGGTAGGGTGTATCGTGGCATAGATATTAGTTTTCCGCACAATATGCATTTTTTTAGTCAAGGTAAGTGTAGGTCTGCTCTAAAATGTCAATGAAAAAACTCATAATTATTCAAAATTGCGAGTTTATTGGTTCTTACAAAACAAACGAGTTCTAGTGTCTAAACTTAACTAAAGAGTGACTTTGGATGTTGAAGCGTGGCACTGCATGTCCTCAGCATACTTTTCGTAAGATGGTACGTAATTACCAGTCGTCAGTTAGTCGATTGCGATATTTTGACTTAATTATCTTCATTTCAGAAAATGCAGACTCGCACAAGTAAGTTGACCGAAACATTGCCGTCAGTTGAAGGGCGATTTGCCTTAGATTCGGATATTTATCTTCAGATATAAAACACCAGAATTTTGTATCAGATACCATTCGAATAAAAATACACAGCTGGGCAGTGTCTCCCATATCGGTGGATTCGTGGAACTGTAAAGAAATGTATGTACATTCCATGATATCATGTTTTAGTTTATCTGCCATGTCCTGACTCATGACTTCAACACACCTTGTGACAGTCGGACGAGATAACTGAAGTTCTCTAATAGCAGACATAATCTCTGTTTTATTTTTAAAATCTCCAAATAAAGTCTCACCCGCTTCAATAAATGCTTCCTTCACAACCAATCCATCATCATATGGTTTCTTGTGTTTCTCCAATATATGAGATATTTTAAATGACGCGATCATTGCAGCTTTTGATTGTTTGGCTGGTCTTGTGAACATGGTTTGTTCTTTTTTCAAACAAGTTATCAAATCACATACTTTTCGTTTTCTTAATTCACTCTGTGACGGAAAATCCCTTTTATAGTTTTTATGAACCGTTTTATGATGCCTCTCTAAGTTCCCACGCTTAGGTATTGCAACTGATGCACGGCAAATGAGACAAATGCACTTATCCTTTACCATACAAAAGAAAAATTCTTCCTCCCAATCGTTATTAAAATGACAAGTTTTACTTTTCTTCGCCGCACTCATTTTGGACTATTTATTAATAAACTTTGTATCGATGTATCGCCTTCAAGTTACAACTCAGACTGACTCCTATTCCTGCAGGCGCAACATTTATATCGGCGCGAACGAAGTCTCGAATGTTCCCGTCAAACACGCCGCCCGAAGTTTCTAGAAAAAATCGGCGGGAATCAAAAACGCGGCTTTTCTTTGACAAGTACCGCGCGTTCCTTTGATAAAGCCGCCTTTTGCCGCTAGCAGGGGGTTATTACGATAAAAGAAAGTGATGAGGGGGTTATTCTGGCCTAATTGTGGATCGAATAAATTTTAGTAGTTTATTCATTATATTTCGTTTTAGTTACCTAAAACAAAATCTGTGAATAGTTCTATATCGGAATTTTTTTCTCGAGATCGACTCAAAAAGCACTCGCGATCGACTTGTCGATCGCGATCGACCGTTTGAGCACCCCTGACATAGTGGGTATTAAAGAGGACCGCTAACACCTGAAAGAAATGAAAAAGATGCTGAAAGGAATATCAAAGAAAATAAAGCTGAGTATAAATATAAGATGAAGAGATATTTCCAATGCAATAACAAACCATCAAGGATAATGGATAGCTTTTAATTATAGGAGCGATGGTAGACTGATGAAGCTAACATGGTTAGCGAAACGTTCGTCGAGCGCAAAAATAAAGTGTTTATTTTAGTGGTGATATATACTGAGTAGTAGTAATCTTTCAATATTTAATTCACTTTTTTTAATTAATTAAAATCATACATTGTTTTAAAGAAATCTTATTAAACCAGTTAGTGTAAACATCAAACGTATTGAAATTATTTTAATTAAGTGACAAGATTAAATATCAAGATAAACATGTTACATAATATATGTAAAAAATGGTCGAAAATTATATACCTGCCGCAGTATCAAACATTTTAGTATCAATATAGAACGTACATATTTCAAAAGAAAATATTAATTTGCCTTAAAGTTTTTAATAACATTCTTAAGACTTAAAGCACTATACTCCTATATTTAAATGTGTATTTATAATCATATTCCTTACCGCCTCATCATCTCAATGTTTAAATTAACGAATGAATGTTTATAAACAAAAAATTAGTAGTAATTATCTACAAATTTACCAAGGATGTATCATTAAAAATTTTTAGGTTCTTGCTGGTGAACATCGTAAACTCCACGAACTTACGCAGAAACTTCTATTCTGGGCGTTAGTTCTTCACTTTTTGGACATGAAATTCTTCGAGAAAAGTCACTAATTTGTCCTAAAACTACAGATTTTCTATTTTTGATACATAATATGAGAAAAGCCCCACTAAAATGTAAAATGATTTCTCAGTTCT
This sequence comes from Pachyrhynchus sulphureomaculatus, assembly GCA_019049505.1. NCBI lineage: Eukaryota > Metazoa > Arthropoda > Insecta > Coleoptera > Curculionidae > Pachyrhynchus > Pachyrhynchus sulphureomaculatus. The sequence continues at coordinate 156,225,378 of CM032446.1, forward strand.
TGTTTAATGAAAACCTACCGTCTTTAGTGATCTAAAAATTTCTTTTTTTAGGTAAGTTGTGTATGTTTTATGATAATAGTCTAGTAGATTAAATTAACAGTTAATATTTTTATTAAAATATCTCAAATTTTAACCAAAAACTTGCTATTTATTATGATTGTTAATTCTGCATATATCTCCCCCCTCTACACTAAATTCAACATTAATTATTGAAATAAAAGAAATAAAAACATAAAATTATTTGAGCACTTTACTCTCGCTTATGAATCGATTTTTTTTTTGAATTTTTTGAGGCAAGCGCGAAGGAAAATAAAACAGTCATAATTTTTTAAATGGAAGTTTCACTACACTACCTACAACGGCTCCAGCAGTGGAATATATTTTTGCAAGAATTTATTCCATGATTTGGAACTTAATATTCTTGTACAAAGAATTTTTAATTTTACTGCAGTTAATTGTATGGGATTAAACATATTGTAGCCAATCGTTTAGTATTGGTCAAGACGGATTAAGTCCAATTCGAGCAGGTCAACCAAGAATATCAACGTACAATGCTATCAATAGGTCCTGAAAATATACAAAGGCGTTCGTTACCACTCATTCTTCGTCAATATTTATGCCTGCACTCCATCAAATACAACTAGTGCAAGAATTAAATCCAAACGATGTAGCTAACTGTTTTCAACATTTACCTATGTCCTTTTCTCGGATATTTCCACTGTAACAATAGCATCAATACACAGAACTACCATTATTAGTGACCAAAAAATCAGAACTAAGGCTTCAAAAGCCTTTACATTCCCCTGAAGTGAGAGCTTAGAGCACAATGCCATGAGAAATAATCGACTTGTACTCCTTTGAAGATGACAGATATCGCCCAACTATCAATTCGGACCGATTAGTGGAGACAAATAAAAACTTCTTTATACCATCTTTACAACAAAAATTTGATAGGATTAGAGAACCTGATTTCAACAAGATGGGACGACATCACACACTTTAAACGCATCTTTGCCAATTGTTCGAAAATTTTCTACAATAAATAGGTTTCAAAACAGGTGACCTAATTTGACTTTCATATACCCCTAATTTGAAAACTATTTTTGTTGTGGGGATATCTTAAAACTAAAGTACAGTAACAATTCTTGCTCTCTTGAACAATGAAAACATCCTTTAATTTCATATATCAAAAAGGTCTTTTCCATTTAATAATTTGTTGTTTTTTCACTATAAATATCTTGATATTAAACTTTTTCTTTTAAGAAAACGTCTGCTATACTAAATTTTTATTCGCTTAATTTAATGTAAGCTTTAATATTTTAACCTGACCACTTATCCTATAAAAAGCAAGGTTTTAATGGCAGGAAGAAAATTATTACAAGATTTAATTGCTATAAAGTATCCTAGGGCGTTACTGACACCTTGTTAAAAACGGCTATAAGAAATTAAGCTTGTTTTAACGTTTGGTGTTAAAATGATGGACACCTGTTTGGCTTCTATAAAAATAGTTCATTTTTTCAACAAGATATACTGAGAAATATGTTACCAAATTATTATTAACAAGCAAAATGCATAAAATTCTAGTAGCCTGGGTATTTTAGTTTAAATTAATTAAAATGATTGTTTCTATTATGGATTTTTTAATAATTAATATTTAAATTTCATAAATAAATTGGCTTATAACATAAAACAGTTGGTAATCAGGCCATTATAAAGTCACCGCTCTTTAACTGCAAATGATACATATTAACAAAAAGAATGATAAAGTAGTTTAGCCACTACTACGCTTTTAATACGTGGTTCTAAAATAAATAGTGAATTTAATTTGCTCAAAATAGAAATATAACTTAATCCAAATATAACAAAATATTATCCACAAAATAAGTCGGGGAGAGGAAAAGCTTTAGTGATATTTGCAACTTAAACCTGACATTCTCTTCTATGCAGCACTTTTCCTAATTAGAAAATAATATAAAAATAATATTATTTTCAGATTCCTCGAATCTTAAATCTCTAATGAGGATGTATAATATATACGAAGCAACCCCTCAAACCTCCTCCGCTACCTTTTTAACATCTTACATGTGTTAGCAATTGAAAGTAATCCGAACCCTGAAAAGAATGTGTATTAAGACAAAAACCCTGAAAAGAACTTATATTACGTTGAACACAAAGCAAACCTCTCTAACTCCACTCCCTACTTCATTAACTTCTAACATATTTGAATATTTGAAAATAATGAAAAAAATAACAAGACTTTCAAAATTTCTCTAATTCAAGAACTTGAAGAAGAAGGTATAACAAGATATATAGGAAACATCTTTAAGCGTTTTATTCGCCTCACTGTCTGTTTGACCATAAGTAATTCTATATAATGAAAAAATAACGCAATTTCTAAATTTCTCAACTCCTAGAACCGGACATACAGGAAGTAATCACTCCAATACCCTCCACCTCGTTTAACTCTTTTCATGTTTGGCTAGAACTAATTATGCTTAAACTTTGTTCTTTATGTTAACTGAAAACTAAGAAGAATTCTTATAATAATATATCAAATAAACAGAATTTACCGACTTCTGCGATATCATGCACAGACTACAGGTTCCGAATACGAACCCTAGTATTATATGTGTACTAAATTATTAGTACATAACTTATTTCGTTCGTGAGTTATCATGTCAATAAACTAACAAACAGATAGACATATTAGTTCAGGTTAGTTTATATTATGTCTTGGTTATATTCAAACCGAAATAAAGCCAGATTGGATATAAATCTTGATTGGCTGCCATATTTACCCTTCTAGGGAATGGGAATATGTAATATTTGCCACTAGAGGGGCCATTTGTCCAAATTGGCTGTAGTAGTAAGCTTTAATCTTTACACATTTATATGTGATTTATATATATATATATATATATATATATATATATATATATATATATATATATATATATATATATATATGTATATATATATGTATATATATATATATATATATATATATATATATATATATATATATATATATATATATATAAATATATAAAGGTATATATCAGTACATATTATAAAACAAAGTCCCCCGCCGTGTCTGTTTGTGCACGATTTTTTCAGTAACTATTGAACGGATTTTATTCTGATTTTCACTAATGAATAGTCTTTCAGGAGGAAGGTTCAGATGAATAATTTATGGATATTTTGTCTAAATTAGCCAACTTATGTCGATGAAGTAGGAAAAAATCAATCTTCGAATACGCTGCGTAAATAGTTAGAGATACGTGAAAACAATGTAAGGGAATATTGTTCGCCTCAAAAAATTCAGCCCCAGAATCTACAAAAGTTAACTCAAATTATCAAAGTAAAGATATTAAAACTAGACATGTTAAAATACTTTAACTAAAAAAAAATTTATCAAATTAAATGCGTTCTTTGTTTTGTGCATTTAACGAAGATAAAAATTGTCTTTAAATTGTAACATTTGGATAAACAGTTTAGTTTTCACAAGAGTGTTTCTGAACTCGCGCCATGTTTTGCCACAAAATCCCCTGTATTTTCTTATGGGCCTCAAATCTGCAATTTTTTGCCATTTTCCAAGCTACTCTGGTGTATGTGCGCATGCACCGGGGTGAGGCATTGTTGCCAACTCTGCGTGAAGCAGTAGTTTTTCGGCTGTCTAACGTATTGTTAGTGTATAATGGTTAGATGTCAAAAGGGTCAAAAGGGTTGAAGGATGTCAGATTAGACAGTGTTGCCAACTCTATGTGAAGTAGTATTTTTTTCGTTTTAAGATATTCACGGACGTTAATGAAAATAACGATGCGGGATTGGTTTCCCAAAAGGTCCTTATTATGGTGATGCGGGGGGTGTGCTAGACTCGATTAAAAAGTCTTTATTATGAGGATGAGGTTTATTGTCAGAATTGTCTTGGTTATTTTTAGTGTGTAGTTTTTTTCTTGATAAAAAGTTTACAAGAAGGCATCTGAAGAGGGTTAGTGGTTTTTTTTAAGAAAACGGTTGTTAAAATGTCACTAGAAGCAGGTTGACGTGTGTGTATAGATGTAAAAAAGGCGTTAATGAAGTTAGTGTTTTTTTTTTGATAAAAAGTTTATGAAAAAAAGGTCTAATATGAGGTGATTTTTGTTAAAAAGGTTGTCGAAAGGCCTAATAGGGGTTATTTTTCATTAAAATGTAGTTAAGAAAGGTTTTATATGAGGGTCGAAGGGGATAAAGATGGTCTGACCAAAATGTCTTTGTGTTTTTTTTTTGTTAAAAAGATGTTAAAAAAGAAATAATATGGGGTTAGAAGGGTGCTGACTAGACTAAAAAGTCCTTATTATGACAATGAGGGGTCGCCTGACCAAAAAGACGATGAGGGGTATGGCAAAAATAATTTTTTATGAGAGCAATTTACCCTCATTTTTGGATGGCATCAAGTATTAGTACATAGTATAAAACACCACCACGTTTGTCTGTTTATCTGTCACGATTTTCTCAGTAACTACTAAACAGATTTTATTCCAGGCCTCACTTATGGATAGAGTGTTTTAAAAAAAAGGTTTAAGTGTATAGTTTGTGGATATTTTGTGTAAATTAGAGGACCTAGCACAATTTTGATAGGCTTTATACATATATATATATATATATATATATATATATATATATATATATATATATATATATATATATATATATATATATATATATATGTATATATATAGCTTTTTAGAGGACGAACACTGTGCTCCGCTTCTGCATCAAAATTCATATCAGAGTTAGTCAGCCAGCCTAGGTGAAGGGACAAATCGAAAACATCAGTATTAGAGATTTAAAAGGCACACACCCAAAAGTATCAGTAGCCAACCAATGAGAAACAGCCAAAAGTTAAAAGCAAAATACATAGGTAAAATAGGATTTAGTACCTTTGTTATTATAATCGAATTGGGTACTAATCCCATCAATAAATGAAAGCAGTAAATGTAAAAAGAGAGTACTAATACCACTATTGGATCTTTAGCGGTAACTCTAAAAAATAAAAAAATCGATATAAACGGGAGCACTGCTAACCCCGTTATAAAGATATCATTAGTAGTACACTCGATGTTCACTTTTTTGGGAGAATCACACTTCCAATCTCACATCTGAAATGTACGTATTGTAAAACTAAATTATAAGTCACATGCCCATTAAACTTGAAGTTTTTCTAAACAACCTTTTATACTATCTACTAAAGAATACATGTTTGTATAAAAATTATAGAGTAGAGCTCTTAAGAGTGTTGATATCCTGCATGCCACGTGAAAAAGCAGCAGTGAGAGAGACAAGATATATTTGAATCGGTGATAAAACATAACTTTAGGACCTCTCAAATTAAGAGATGACAAAACAGCATGTGCTTTCATAAACCAGCTACTTTATTTACGCTCAAGGTGCGCCTTATCTACCAACACTACCAATATCTTATTTTAAATAATTTTATAAAATTAATTTAAAATACTTTTTATAAGAAGATATTTCGTCTTCACTATTATTTTCTCTACTGATAAACTATATTAAAATTATTTTAAATTAAAAGCAACATTCCAATAGGGTATTTTTACTACCCATAATTGTTTCAACGTGGTTGACATTCCAAACAAGCTGTCAAATAAGAAAACCCGTAACGGAAGCTATAACATTGAATGATTGTTATTTGCTTTCGGAGCGTTTTACTTATAACAAATAGCGCATTTATTGAATCTTATTTAAGAAAATAGTACTTAAGAAAAATTGTCTTGTCGATGTTTTAATGTTATACTAGAGGCAAGTAGTTTATCTCATTTTATCCACAGCCTATTAATTATTCTTGTATCTAGCTGAGAATTGTTCGGCGTAATTTAATAGTATTTGATGTATTAACAAAAACGGTTAAAGTAATTACTTTTCAAAAGCTGTTTTTAGTATTCCATATGGAACACTTAGGGGATCACTTCGGTGTCTGCCCGTCTGTTTGTCACCCGATTTTCTCCAAAACTATTTGACATAGAATGTTTAAATTTGGCACAAATATAGGGATCGATGGCTTAATCATATCCGTGTAGTTTTGAAAGTTAAATTTTGACTTAAGGGATTAGTTTTTGGAGGTGAAATCGAAAGTGAAAAAAAATTTAACAGGTCATCAAGTGTGAGTCGAGTGTCAATTCAAAGGTTATGAAAATACGAGTTCAAAATGTATATGATGTAATACCTGTGCACCCTTTTCTTTGCAATATTTTTAAAAAATGGCGAAAACACCCCTGTCTACTGTCCACCCACCTTATCTCAAAATGTACTGTATCAAAAAATTTTGAAATAGTCTAGATTGAGCGAAAATTATCACGAGTGCATTATGTTTGTTAATCTGGTATAAAAAACATTACTGAAAATTATGTTTATCTCCAAAATGGTGAAGGTGCTCATTTCCTCGCGTCGCGTCGACAAAATAATTTTATTTTATTTCTTTATAATTAAATATTTAGGTAGTAAATATTTGTTTTTCACATTTATTACTAGATTCTAGATTGAGCTAGATTGATTTATTAACTTTTCGGTAGCTAAAATGCTATAACAATTATATATTATTGACTACGAAAAAACGTGAAAATACTTATTATAAATATACTTATACTTAAAAATCTTAAGATGTCAGGGCCTAATTAACTTAGCCTAGGAAAGAATTTTATTTTATTTTAAAAGCAATCACGGTACGGAACATTAATAGCGCCAGTCCAACTTGCACTTTACCGATTTTTTTTATGGACATAACCCATACACTGCAGAGAAATCTCTAAATAGCTACAAGGGCGGCACGTGTGCGGAAGTTACGATTAGTATTAGTCTTTAATCGATGAAGCTTGTACTTGATGGAAAACAATCCTGGGCAGTTCATTCCAAAAGGATGATATTTTTCACATAAAAGAATTTGCGATGATTCGACGAGTAACGTAGAGGCATGGAGTGTCCCGACATAACTATTTCGGCTTTCACAATGCTAACTTTTTCAGAAAAAGCGAAACTTTGGTTTTTGGTAACATTAAATTCTACTTGGTTACAGTCACCACAACATAAAATTTCTTCCAGATCTTTGTTACGCTGAATGACTTCCTGCTGTCTGCGGATATTTGTATGAGCAGCCGATGGTCGAAAATTTAAAGTAAATGAAGGAATAAGCGTACTGTCACCTGCAAAGCTGTAGATCGTATTCTTCCATTCGAACAGATCGTTAATGTAAATAAAAAAGAAAATAAGAAACATTTTGGAGCTTTGCGGTACATCAGCGTTGATATTGGAGGTATTAGAAAGAAATCCATCAACAGCCGCTCGTAAAGAACGCTCTCTACTAAAATATGCGTCATACTAAACACGGTCAAATGCCTTGGTTATATTAAGTGCTGTTCGAGATTCTTTAAAATGTTCCATTTCATTGTTCCGAACATGCATGATGTAAGCTAGAAGATCTTCTGTTGATATTTGCTTAAAAAAGCCATATTGATGATGGATAATAGTATTTTCGAAAATTCTAAATTACAAAGTACAACGGTTCTCGTTGGTCTTGATTCGCTGTAAACTGTACTCGGTGGGAAACACAGTCCTGGACAAAAAATTCCAAAGGGATGAGGTTCTCCATATAAAAGACTGCTTGAAAAGGATTGTACGTTTTTTTTTTAATTCATACATTTGTTCTCTGGCCAGGTTATCTATAATATTCTATCTATAATATATATAAAATGCAACGTCTCTCTGTCCGTCTGTTCGTTAGTGCGCTTATCACTGGACAAACACTTATCCGAGTTACGTGCTTTTTTTAAAATATACATATATTCTCTAGCCAGGTTAGGGGCTATATTTTATTACGTTAGGTAACATAAAAAATAAGTAGTGACGATAATAGTGAATCAAGTCGAGAAATGGTTTGCCGCTGGCGCATTCTCTTGCAATACACTGCCTAAACCATTAGATATGGAACAATATCATGTAGCAAAGAATATCTATAATATATATAAAATGCAACGTCTCTTTATATGTCTGTCTGTCCGTGAGTGTGCTTATCACTCGAGAACCAGTTATCCGATTTACGTGTTTTTTTTTAATTCATACATTTGTTCTCTGGCCAGGTCATCTTTAATATATATAAAACTAGCTGGCCAGAGAACATATGTATGAATTTAAAAAAAAAACACGTAAATCGGATAAGTGGTTCTCGAGTCATAAGCACACTAACGGACAGATAGACAGGGAAACGTTGCAACTATAATATATATAAAACTAGCTGTGCCTGCTGCTCCCTCGCGTGGTCTTTATTCACTATTATCGTCACTGTTCATTCCTTATATTACCTAACGTAATAAAATATATCCTATAACCTGGCTAGAGAACATATGTATGAATTTAAAAAAACACGTAAATCGGATTAGTTCGCGAGTAATAAGCGCACTAACGAACAGACAAAGAGATCTTTGTTACATGATATTGTTCCATATTTAATGGTTTAGGCAGCGTATTGCAAGAGAATGCGCTAGCGGCAAACTTTTTTCCGACTCGATTCTCTATTATCGTTAATGCTTATTCCTTATGTTACCTAACGTAATAAAATACATCCTATAACCTGGACAGAGAATATATGTATATTTTAAAAAAAAAGCACGTAAATCGGATAAGTGGTTCTCGAGTGATAAACGCACTAACGGACAGGTAGACAGACAGACAAATAGATAGAGAGACGTTGCATTTTATATATATTATAGAAAATTATAGATAACCTGGCTAGAGAATAAATATATGAATTAAAAAAAAAAACACGTAAATTGGATAAGTGGTTCTCGAGTGATAAGCGCACTAACGGACAGACAGACAGACAGACAGAGAGACGTTGCATTTTATATGTTTTATAGATATTCTTTGCTACATGATATTGTTCTATATTTAATGGTTTAGGCAATGTGTTGCAAGAGAACACGTCAGTGGCAAACTTTTTTTCAACTTGATTCACTATTACCGTCACTGCTTATTCCTTATGTTACCTAACGTAATAAAATATAGCCTATAACCTGGTCAGAGAACATATGTATGTTTTTTTAAAAAAAAGCACGTAAATCGGATAAGTGGTTCGCCAGTGATAAGCGCATTAACGGACAAACAGACAGACAGAGAGACGTTTAATTTTATATATATTATAGTTGCAACGTCTCCCTGTCTGTCTACCTGTCCGTTAGTGCGCTTATGACTCGAGAACCACTTATCCGATTTACGTGTTTTTTTTAAAATTTTTACATATGTATATATATATATATATATATATATATATATATATATATATATATATATATATGTATATGGTATATATATATATATATATATATATATATATATATGGTATATGTATATATATATATATATATATATATATATATATATATATATATATATATATATATATATATCTTGCTAATGCAATTTTCACATGATGAAACTAAGTTAAAAATTATATATATTTAAGAGTGGCATGTATTGTAAAACACTTTTCAACTAGTCACGAAATTGAAGTTTTTTGCCATAATGTAGGTTCAACTATAGGTGTGAGTGCGTCGCAGAGACAGAACACCTGTACATTGGAGTGACACAATAATGACAGTTATGAATATCAACCTGGAGCAGGCTGTCAGTCTATCCAATGACAGGCAAGAGCCGCCAAGAGAACAATTCAACAGCTAGAAGAGCAAAATCCATAGTCACCACTCATCTGCCAGGATGATAGGACTGGAGGTGAAGGTTCGACTAGGACATGGAACTGCTGAGTTGTGCTTCTTGTGTAATTAAAAATGTATAATCAAAAAATATCTATTTTGTATCCTAAACACATAATATTATTTCTCAAGGAACTTATTTTGTAAATCATTAATGATATAGGTAACCATTCTGTTGTATATTTTGCTATTTGTAAGGTAGAGGTAATTAATCAATTTGTTAATTGATCTAGTAGAAAACAAAAAGAAAGTTGTTATTCATTACATTTTTATCAGATTTATTGGATGGATTGCCGTCAAGATAGTGGAAAAGGCGTGTTTTATGTATTGATAGGTTCGTACATTCATCAGATTTATTTTACACATAACCAAATTTGAAACAATTTACTTTATCACTACTATAGATAAGTGACGAAATAAATTCATATAATATATAGACAGAAAAAATAAATAAATAAAAGAACTAAAAAATTTAAAAGAATACACTAAAAAACTTTTAATATATTCTGATATTATAGCAAAGACTAATTTTGCCAGTTGGTAAATACAACCCGTAATCTTTAGTAAAAGCTCAAAAGCCAGTCGATCACGACAAACTAATAAGAATAAATCACCAACAATTTTTGAACAGCAGAATCACTTGAGATCTTTAGTGTGAAGTCATCAAGCCAGAAATTTTCACATTACTACGCAAACTTATCATTGCTACAGAATATAGCATGGCGAAGCATTTTTAAAAACCCAGTTTCATTAACCTTAATATCATTGAGAAATATTTCAATAATTTGAACTAAAACTAGTATGTAAGTAGGGTTGCGAGGTAGTTATTAACTGAAAAATAATATGATTTTTAGTTTTTGAAAAAATACGGAAATTTATTGTAATTTAGATAATACTATAATCTTACAAGCAAAAATTAACAAACTAGTTTAAAAATTAAATCCAGAAAGTCAATTTATATGAGATTAGTAAAAGGCGGATTCTCGACTATATAGATAAACCTTCAAAAAAATTTATAAAATTTTGAATCAAAAACTTAAAACTAAAAAATAGACTTTAAGACACTGTTAATACTTAAATTTTTGACAAATTAATATGATGAAAAATTGAAGGTTATTACCTATTTATTCTAATTAATTAGCGGTATTACTTACAAGTATATTATTGGATTTTACACGATGTATTGAAAAGCGTGTCAATGTCTAAGATAAATGTAAATTGCACACTTTTGCTTCAAGGTGTAATCATTAAGTAATTAGCAAAAACAAATAAGGTTTCTTTAGCCAAAGTTGTTTATTATTGTTAAGTTGTTATTGTTGTTTGAAAAAAAATTAATTATTGGGTAACTTACTTAGACATTTTTATTCTAATTTTTCTCATACATCATTTTTTTTATGAGCGTAGCACAAGGGAAATTCATAAATCGTTACAGGAGAGACGCGTGTGCAGAAAAAGCAAGTCACGTTGATATTGAATCGTTAAATTATTCCCAGTGAGAAACACAGTCATGGACAAATCATTCTAAAGGGATGAGGCTCTCCATAAAAAGACTTCTTAAAAAGGGTTGTATGAGGAGTAACAAGCTGAACTTCATACGGATGTGAAGTATTAGCGCGACGTGTATTTCTAGCATGCTCCGCTCTGGGAGGAATTAAGCGGGCTACATCCATCCAACACTTTCCATGAAAATACTTGTAACTTGTACTCTTTAAAAACAAATGCAATGGACTTGGACGGATTAAATTAAGTAAAACTTTTACTCTATATATAGCACCTTCTATTACTCATATTGTTAACTGTTTTTTCCAAAGAGCTAAGTTTCCTGATTGTTGGAAGCATACAATTGTTACGTCCTTGTCTAAAATGACAAACACCAGTGGCTATAAAGATTGAAGACCAGTAAGTGTTCTTCGTGCCCTTTCAAAGGCTGTAGAAAAGGTTCAGAAGAAGTAACTACACTGCTGCTCTAACCAATTTTCTATTCTGTGCGATTTTTTTATCGGGCTCTAAATTGGGAGTTGATGGCCGATATACTAAGGTTTATTGGAAATGCCTAGCCATTCTCGTCTTAATTGACTTCTTTGAGGCCTCTAATACTAAGTACTCTTACACTTTTTTGTTCTTTATGAACTTACGGTAGTAGCCTAAAGTCTTATAGTTGGTATTTTAAACCCTTTAAATCAATGGGTACTGGTCGCAGCTACTCTCGATGCAGTCATTCTCTGTCTCGTATGGTACCTCACAGGATTTCATTTTGGGACTCTAATATTTTCAGTTTCCACGTCCTAGATTATGAATCGGGTGGTACACTGCAAAGATAACTTGTACGAAGTCGTTACCTAGCTTTACTATGTATATAATATTCACAAGTGTATTCACGACGTGAATATTGATTTAGTAATATTGGTTTCAGTTGCCAATGACATTTACGTTCTCTAATTCTAGCATAAGCTCAATCATGTGTTAATCCCCTAAAAGTTGGAGGAAATTATTTACCACTCATTAAAACTAAAAATAAAATGTTTCTAATAAACGTTTAGAAATTTAACTCTTACAATAGATTAAAATTTAAATTATCGATCACGTGTTATTGTTAAGCATAATTCAATTTAAAAATGATCTAGAATTGTACAGATTAGCTAAATTACAGACTAAAGACTATATTATGTGAATCGTTATTGTGCGTGTTTAACATTTGCAATTTCAAGAAAAAACATATTTCTTATAAATCAGTTCTTTTAGATTGGTTAAATATGGAATTAATACATACAGCTTGTTGATTTTATAACATCATTCTACTGCGAATTTCTTCTCACTTTTTATATATAAAAATTACGTTTGATGTTATGTTTAGAATTTAAATGCACGATTTAGATGTATTCTTACTTATAGAACTAAAGAATTTAGAAAGTTCTTTTCATAACAAATTTCTAGAATTCATAATGTTATTCCCAGAAAGCAATGAAACCTAGATCATTTAAAGTTGCATGTAACACTTCATATTGAATTCCCAGTACCTTTTTACTATTATCTACTTTTTAGATAGTTCCGTTAATAAACGTTACATTAAAGGTTTTTACTTTTATATTGTTTCATTATTATTCTGTTCTAATGTATATACATATTTTGCAAGAAATATTCGTTTGAATTGTAAAATGATAAACTGGCAAAATAGACAGAAAAACTTCAGAAGAAGTAGTAATGTATATTTATCTCATATCTATTAAGAAATTCCAAGCAAATATTGGCACCCAGAAGATTTATCACTATTCTTATAAGATTTAAATTTGGCGAAGCATGTTACCCTGCTCATCTTAAAAAAATAATGTCATAGAATACAACTTATGCGAATTATGTGGAAGTACTGGCGACTTTTTTTCCATGTCGTAAATATAGTAATGATCCATTCCCAAAATTAATAAAGAACTACTGTACACCAAAACTCTTAAACTCACACTTTCAGAAAATTTTCAAACTCAAATGATCGTCATGTCTTATTTACATGAAAACAATATTAAACTTTGAACTCTGGATATAACTATTATCTTCTTTGTTAAACATTCTCATGTAAATCCAAATTTATATATTATCCCTGCCCTACCACTGGCCAGTGCAAGAAGGGTGTAAACCTGTCTATATTCTTGCTAGGAAAGGTTTTTTTTGTAGTTCGAGTTTAAAAATATATCACACAAACTTTTCTTCATATCAATTTTTAAAAAAGGGCCAAAAATAGCTGTCCCTTCCTTATCTCAAAAAGTACTGATAAAAAAATTGTGAAAAAATTGTAGAATAATCTTCATAAAGTGTAAATTGGGTAAAAATTATCACGAGTAAATTATGTTTGTATAGTATAGTATAGTGAAGGTTTGTGTAATATAATATACGTTACTGGAACCAGGCGGAGAGTCGTCTTGTAAGGAAGTATACTTTTATTTTATTTTCATATCTGACTTATTGATTTGTATTAGATATCGTATGTGTATGACCACCATATTAAGCATGGTCATACTTTGTTTTCATATCTGACTTATTGATTTGTATTAGACATTTCGAAAAGTAGAAAAATAATCACCTGTATTCTAATTACTTGAGGGTTTTTTTTACTGCGACCCAACAAAAATTTAATTTTTAGTAGTTTGCACACGGTTCTGTTCGCCTTATTGGTTTCTGTTGTATCACGAGTGCACTTCTTATCTACAATTAGATTTTTACAACTTAACAGACTCATTAACTCTCATATTTATGTAAATTGAAACAGATTTATTGATTATAAACAAGTACTTCGTGTCTCATATCTTGTTTCCTCTGCAGATTGACGGCCATTTTGAGGTCCGCCATCTACATTTTTCAAAATGGCCACAGCTTAATAAAAACTACATATATGTAGCAACAAAATGAGCCTAGGGAGAATATCCTAGGTTGCTTCAATTATTGGACAGTGGGTATGGCCTTTTTGACAAAGAATGCAACATATATTTCTTCCTGTGGTACAATGTTAAGACCAGGAGAACAATATCAAAATTCAGAAAAGGTGGTGGTGAAAATCCAATAAGAAACAAAACAAAAAACTAGAATAAAAGCTGAAAGACAAACTGCAGAAAAAGAACAGACGATACATTTGAGGAAGAAACTGGTGGGAAAATCTTTAACAAATTCATAGCATGGTTTCAAGGACAACTCCTGTACATTGCTTTATTCCTAACTCTAGTTTTAGTAAGATAATTGCTCCATGCAGGACACAAAAAAATAAATTTAATTCTAGAATCAGATCGACAAGACAGGTAAACGAAGGAACCACTAGCACGTTATTTTCATGGCCTCTATTGAATGGGAAAATACAACTAAAACGTTATAAAAACTTATGAATGTAAAAGAACCAAAAAAAAATGGGTATGACTACTGACTTGAACAATATAATCATATGTTAGTGAGAGTTAAGTCCAGACACTGAGGATACATTATTTGAATTAAGTAAAAATTAAAATCCTATAAGATATCTATATCAATAAAGATGTATGACTGCGCTGTTTTAAAGCTATAAATCGTAATGAAAGAGACAAAGAAGGACATTTCGAAGCAGTTAAATTTTTCACTTGTCACCATTGAGTTACTCAGAGAATCCTAATAGAAAAATACCAAAACTCAACCAAACCAAACTAATATAATACATGCAAAACAACATTTTTGAGATCTCATGTCCAGAAAAGAAAATAAGAAAAAATAAACAAATAGAAAATTTAAAAACCAACTAATAGGTATAAATTATGTGCCCAAATTAATGCCATAAAAACCAAAACAAAAACACTTAAATGATTAAATTGGAGGAGCAAAACACAAAGGCAAATTCTTACAGATTTTTTTTATTTTTTTTTAGCTTGGGTAGCTCTGCATTATAGCCATACCTTATACTGAATTTTCAGTGTATCAGAAATTATTCACAGAGAGTGAACCATTGCTACTTATTACAAAATGTTAAAAAAAAAACGGTACCGTGACTGCTTTTAAAATAAAATAAAATCATTCCCTATGCTAAGTTAATTAGATCTTTTTATGTATATATATATATATATATATATATATATATATATATATATATATATATATATATATATATATATATATATATACTACTCAGTATATATCACCACTACACCAAACATCTTATTTTTGCACTCTACGCGCGTTTCGCTAACCATGTTAGCTTCATCAGAAGCGATGATTGACTCGTCAATCATCGCTCCTGATGAAGCTAACATGGTTAGCGAAACGCGCGTAGACTGCAAAAATAAAATGTTTGGTGTAGTGGTGATATATACTGAGTAGTATCATTGTGCCAAAGATTCCACATTCCCAACTTATATATATATATATATATATATATATATATATATATATATATATATATATATAACAAATAGTAGTCCGAGGGAGCCAAGTCTGGAGAATAGGGGGGATGTGAAACGAGTTGGAATCCTATTTCCATTAATTTTGCGACCGCAACTACTGAGGTGTGTGCTGGTGCGTTGTCGTGATGGAAAAGGATATATATATATATATATATATATATATATATATATATATATATATATATATATATATATATATATATATATATATATATATATATATATATATATATATATATATATATATATATATATATATATATATATATATGTATATATATATATATATATATATATATATATATATATATATATATATATATATACACATACATACGGTAAGAACTGAATTAGCAAGAAAACTCTATAACGGAGAATAATCTTCTATTAGTGTGAGAGTGTAGAAATCTGTTCATGAGAGAGTCGTTGACCTGTATGAGTAAGGGTGCTTGGCCATACACCTCTATTAGCGACAAACTTGTCCACGTCTTTGTTTACTGCATGCATTATTTTTTACCGCTTTCTTAATTTTATGGAATGATCAAGACTTGTGCAACTCACGTGGCCTGGGCCTACCTATTTATCCTTTCAGCCAAATTAAAGCTAATAAACGTATTTGTTTTCTTCATTTTTTATGCCGGTTTCTAAATTCCGTGGAAATTACAGTTGATTAGTGTCAACTGCTAAGGAAGGAGTACTTACGTTGCGCCGTCAGGATGTCAAAACAAAAAATTAAATTATTTTCATTGAATGACAAACTTAAAATTGTAAGTGCGTTCGAAGGTGAAAAGTTGCGTAGTTAGATACGGTGTGAGTTTGGTTTGTCGGAGTCCACCTTTTAAAACATCATTAAAAACAAAGATTTCATAATGTACCATCGTTCTGAGGGACACTGAAACATTAAGAGAATCCGAGTTGTTGAATTTCCTAACGTTCAAAAGGGCCTTATGGAAAAGATTATACAAACCCTTGAGAAAAACATTCCCATAGATAGACCATTGTTGAAAGAAAAAGCTGAAGACTTCGCCACAAAACTAGGAATACAAAACTTTTCAGCGAACAATGGCTAGCTAGAAGAAAATGAAAATAATGTTGAACTTGGACCTAGTATTGAAGAATGGGCCAAAGTTGTATCTGAAAATAAGCATGTCAATGCCCACCTTCGAAGACTTTGTAAAAGTTGACGCTGATGTACCGGTTGCCGGAGAACATACGGATGACGACATTGTTGCAGACTGATGAAGGCAATTCGGCTAACGAAAATTTGAATATAGAAAAAAAATCACTTTCTAAAGAAGCAAGAAGCTTTCAATAAGCTAGAAATGGTTCACGGATTTTTTGAATTTTCGTCGGATATTGATCCGTTAGTTTTGATAACATTTCTGAGCTAAAAAAGCAAGTTCAAAATACCAAAACAGGAACGCAAGATAAACTAACAGATTTTTTAAGTAAATAAATATACATTGTTACATAATAAAGCTATACAGTACATATTTAGTTATTTCTTGATTATTTCTTACCCTGTTCTATTCTTCTATGAGTGAGAGAAGTCACTCCTGAACCCTTGTAACTGACAAACCGGCTAAGTGAAAAACCTATATGAGCGAGAAAAAAATTCCGATGTCTTCAATTCCCAAGATTCAACTGATAATATATATATATATATATATATATATATATATATATATATATATATATATATATATATCTAACAATGAATTAGACCAGACTTAATATAAGAGTACTGTTTAATTTCTAGAAGTTGGTCGTATTGAAGATAACATTAGAATACTAATTAGGCCAATATTTTTGGTCTGTCTTGGTGTGAATAGGTCTTTTCCATAAACTAAATTATATCTATAATCAATAATAATATAATATATATAATCAGTAATATAATGAAATCAATTTATTTCCAAAAAAGATCTAAAACATTTCCACAAAACTACTTTAAAATTTAACATATATATATATATATATATATATATATATATATATATATATATATATATATATATATATATATATATATATATATGTATATATATATATATATATATATATATATATATATATATATATATATATATATATATATATATATATATACATTAAGCCAGGGTTATTATAAAAATTGTGTTTTGTTTCATAGAACGTTCATAAAACACATTTTTTACAATCGTCTATATCTTTTGTGGAGCCTAGAATTTTCTGCCTTTACGCTAAGTTGGAATGAAACAAGTTCTAATGTTGCCTATAACTGGACTCGGTCTTTCCGGCATAACAGTTACCATATGCAAATCTAAATAAGCAATAAATGCTATAGCTTATTGGTTTTTATTACAATCTAGACACACACGCACAATTTCTTAGTTATTTCCAGGCTCTATATAGGTTTTATTTGAAATTTTCTTATCTGATGAAATTTAGAATCATGTCGTAAAGAAAACGAACCTGGACAACCAGAAATTTTGAATTAGATCACAACTAGATCGGGTTTAAGTATTAAATTTCTTTTGTGAATTTGACTGTAAATAATTATTATGTGATCATCGATCAGTTATGAATATGTAACATACAATTTTTGTTTTTTTTTCTTTTGACATCATAAAAAGAGTAATCAAACTTATCGAAACATCAGCTTTTTCGAAGAACCGACCTTAATTTGATGTGGTTCTGGGAGTTGATTCTGACTGTCAGCATACCCAATATATTATAGCTTTCTTAATCCATATTACTTAGTGCAAGGAAAGATTAATGATTTTACACATCAGTGGCGTATTTTAGACTTTTATTCGGTTCAAAATTTTTAATATTTGAAAAAAAACAACTTTAATCTTTACAGATTTTTTTTAATACGGAGTTTTCTTTAACGAACTATAATATCCACCAGAATAAATAACTTCACTAAATAAAAAAAAACTGTTTAAAATATTTAAAAAAGTTTTAGAAAAAAATGGAAGAAAGTTATGTACCCAGTATTTTCTTTGCAAACTCAAATTGTAAAATAAATAGGGAAATTAGGTTCCTCACGCTAAAGAATAAGCATGAACAGATATCAATCAGAAATTGTTAAGACCTTTTATATGAGGGAAAATTACATTTAAAGTAGCGTTTTAACCAAAAACCAGTAAAAAGTGAAATATGTAATTCTAATGATTTTTTTGTTAAAATTAAAAATAATGTAAAAGTAACACATTATTATTATTAGAACCTAGAAAATAATGTTTAAATAAATATACTGAGCAACCCTTCTAACTTTCTGCGCCAATCTTTTCACCTTTTACATGGTTGACTTTAAATAATTAAAAATGGTGAAAAAATAATATAATTTTTAGATTCCTTGACCCTAAGAAACTGGAAAAGAATTTATAAGACACCCCCTCCTGTTCATTTTAATCTTTTATATATTTGAATATAAGTAATTGAAAACAATGAAAATTATGCATAACTCAATATATGTAAAAGGATCCCTCGTCTTCCA
The DNA here is from genome assembly GCA_019049505.1 of Pachyrhynchus sulphureomaculatus. Classification (NCBI taxonomy): domain Eukaryota; kingdom Metazoa; phylum Arthropoda; class Insecta; order Coleoptera; family Curculionidae; genus Pachyrhynchus; species Pachyrhynchus sulphureomaculatus. Next base: position 156,244,529 of record CM032446.1, read on the forward strand.
TCACTACCCCTTTATCTTCCTAGATGACTATAAACTCTCAAAATAATAAAAATAACACAAATTTAAAATTTATCGACTTTAAGAAACCGCTTTAGTCCCTTATATCTTTAATCACAAATAATTATGTTTAAAATTTATTCATTATCTCAATCAAAAACTAGAAAAAATGATCATATTAATGTAAAAAACATACATAATTTATTGACTGCCCCTTTAAACCACTTTGTCTTAAACTATTTTACTTAAAAATTATAGATTTCATGCTCCTGGAGTATACCGAAAGTGTACCAAATTTAAAATCCACATTTCATTTCGGCTTGATAGTCGCCGTGCCAACAGACCTGCAGACCGACAGACTGACGGAAATGAGTAACTATATTTTTCGTGGTTTAGAGACCCTAAAACATAAAATCTTGGAATGTGATTTTTTGACGAATACAATACTTTTCATACGCAAACGAAGTAAAAATTCATCCTAAAGTTGTCCTTATTCTGGTCACAGAGAAAGTATTTACAGGTAACATCCCTTTTGTGTATTTTATAAACAAAACTGTGAAAGAGCTGTGTCCGAAATGACCGATAATTTTTAGTGTTCCATACGAAACATTTATGCGATCACTTCGGTGTCCGTCTGTCCGCCTGTCACACTCGATTTTCTTCGAAACTGTTTGACATATAAAGTTGAAATTTCTCAAAAATATAGGAACTGATGGCCCAATTAGAGCAGTGCAATTTTGAAAGAAAATTTGACTTAAAGGGTTAGTTTGGGGGGGCGTGAAAAAAAATCAGTCATCGAGTGGGGTGTCAAATGAAAAGATGTGAAAACATGAGTTCAAAAATATATATGATATAAAACTTGCGCGCACTTTTCTTTGTTTCATAAAAAAATGGTTATATTCAGAGTGAATGAGCCATTGAAGTATACTAGGTCTGAACTTAAAAATTGAAAAAATCAAGAGCGGTATTAGAACTTTGTGTACTCTTATATAATAAAGTGGTGATTTATTCTAGTACTAGCTGTGCCCGTGGCTCCGCTCGCATGGACTTGATTCACTATTATCGTCACTGCTTATTACTTGTGTTACCTAACGTAATAAAAATATCCTATAACCTGACCAGAGGACACATATTTGTTTAAAAAAAAAAGCATATAACCGCACTAACGGACGGACAGACGTTACATTTTATATATTACTAGCCGGGTCCTCGGCTCCGCTCGCGTGGACTTGATTCACTACTATCCTCACTGCTTATTCCTTATGTTACCCAACGTAATAAAATATCTCCCATTATTTCCCCTGATCTCCCAATATTTCTCCTTATCTCCCATTATCTCTACATAATTTCCTTTATCTAGGCTTATCTCTGCTCATCTCCCATTATTTCTCTTTATCTCCCATTATTTATCCTTATCTCCCATTATCTAGACTTATCTCTGCTTATCTCTCATTATTTCTCCTTATCTCCCATTATTTATACTTATCTGCCATTATCTCACCCTCCCATTATCGAGGCTTATCTCGACTTATCTCCCATTATTTCTCCTTATCTCCCATTATCTCACTTTATCTCCCATTATCTAGGCTTATATCGAATTGTATAGAACATATGTATAAATTTATAAAAAAACGTAAATCGGATAAGTGGTTCTCGAGTGATAAGCGCACTAACGGACAGACAGACAGACAGAGAGACGTTGCATTTTATATATATTATAGATATTCTTTGCTCCTTGATATTGTTCCATATTTAATGGTTTAGCATGTTTTAAAAAAAAGTACGTAAATCGGATAAGTAGTTCTCCAGTGATAAGCATACTAACGGACAGACAGACAGGCATTTTATATATATTATAGATGTAATAAAATATATATCTATCAGAGAACATATGTATGAATTTAAAAAAATCCCGTAAATCGGATAAGTGATTCTGGAGGGATAAGCGCACTAACGGACAGACAGACAGACAGAGAAATGTTGCATTTTATATATATTATAGATATAGATTATTATTATTATTATATAACCTGGCCAAAGAATATATGTATGAATTTAAAAAAAGACAGGTAAATCGGATAAGTGGTTCTCGCGTGATAAACACACTAATGGACAGACAGAGAGACATTGCATTTTATATATTATAGATTATAGATTATATATTATAGATTATAGATTATAGATTATAGATTATAGATTATAGATTATAGATTATAGATTATAGATTATAGATTATAGATTATAGATTATAGATTATAGATTATAGATTATAGATTATAGATTATAGATTATAGATTATAGATTATAGATTATAGATTATAGATTATAGATTATAGATTATAGATTATAGATTATAGATTATAGATTATAGATTATAGATTATAGATTATAGATTATAGATTATAGATTATAGATTATAGATTATAGATTATAGATTATAGATTATAGATTATAGATTATAGATTATAGATTATAGATTATAGATTATAGATTATAGATTATAGATTATAGATTATAGATTATAGATTATAGATTATAGATTATAGATTATAGATTATAGATTATAGATTATAGATTATAGATTATAGATTATAGATTATAGATTATAGATTATAGATTATAGATTATAGATTATAGATTATAGATTATAGATTATAGATTATAGATTATAGATTATAGATTATAGATTATAGATTATAGATTATAGATTATAGATTATAGATTATAGATTATAGATTATAGATTATAGATTATAGATTATAGATTATAGATTATAGATTATAGATTATAGATTATAGATTATAGATTATAGATTATAGATTATAGATTATAGATTATAGATTATAGATTATAGATTATAGATTATAGATTATAGATTATAGATTATAGATTATAGATTATAGATTATAGATTATAGATTATAGATTATAGATTATAGATTATAGATTATAGATTATAGATTATAGATTATAGATTATAGATTATAGATTATAGATTATAGATTATAGATTATAGATTATAGATTATAGATTATAGATTATAGATTATAGATTATAGATTATAGATTATAGATTATAGATTATAGATTATAGATTATAGATTATAGATTATAGATTATAGATTATAGATTATAGATTATAGATTATAGATTATAGATTATAGATTATAGATTATAGATTATAGATTATAGATTATAGATATTCTCTGCTACATAATATTGTTCCATATTTAATTGTTTAGGCTGTGTATTGCAAGGGAACGCGCTAGCGGCAAACTTTTTTCCGACTTCATTCACTATTTTACGTCACTACTCATTCCTTATGCTACCTATCGTAATAAAATATAGCCTATAACCTGGCCAGAGAACATATCTATGTTTTTAAAAAAAAAGTACGTAAATCGGATAAGTGGTTCTCCAGTGATAAGCGCACTAACAGACAGACAGACAGACAGAGAGACGTTGCATTTTATATATATTATAGATAGAAGCCATATAATATGTTAAGAGAAAAATTCTAATTGAAAAATAGCACCTTTGTCAAATCAACCCCATAGAAATATGAAAAATTGTATAGAAAGTTTTAACTTTACTAATACTCGTAGTTACAAATTAACAAAACTTCAATGGAAAATAATATTATTTTAATTATATACACAGTGAGACAAATAATTGTGTCGAAGGGTCCTGTATATCATAAACTATCATCTACAAGTTTAATATGTCTTTATATAGTTGTAGTCTATAATTATCTTCTTTTTAAATATTAATGCAAAATATTTATCAACTAATAGAGTTTTATATTTTATTTAACGATCACGTAGCTTTATTTTAAGAACTATAACATGGAACCAAGAGTTATAATTAATTTTCATGCACAACATAAATGCAAAATATTTAAGATGATGAAAAAAGAGTACGGCAAAATTTCTTGTACACACTTTAAGTGTGTCAAACAAAATAAACTAATTAAGAGGGCAATATACCAGGGAAACGTTGGATAAATATAATTCTTCGTGTTCATCGTGAATATTGTAATCCAGACAGCTGTGTTTATTGCATGATAAGGCACTGTCACACTTCACTCACTGCTGATCAATTATTAGCTTAAAATAAAATGTGTTTATGAGACTTCACACCGTTCACCATATTTATCTAATTTAGCACCTTGTGACTTCTTAAATTTTAAAATGAAGTTATTAGAATGCTTTTTCGTAGACAAGGAGACCATTCACAAAGTTTCTCCGCATCCTTGGTAAATGATCTATCAAAATAAGCTATGAAATTCATTTTTATCACTATTAAATCATAAATAGTACATTGAAACAAAAAAATATACTATTTAAAGAAAGAAAAACTAACAAAAATTGTTTCAGGAAATTGGTACATCAGTCCAGAAAAATTAATTGTCATATCTAGTTATACTATTTTTTAATACGTTTACTTAATAAAACTATCTGTACCTAAAATTTATTAAGGGGTTGCATATACCTATGCGCTGCAAAAAGTATGTATATTTAAAAAAAAAAAATTTAAAGGTTATTAAGTGAATAAAACAAAAGAATGGCGATTATATACTTATCATTATTATTATAATTATAAGAAATAATTTCAAAAATAAAAAAATTACGGTGTTTTAAACTTTAGTATGCAATGTTCGGCCAAAAAATTTATATTTAATGGTTTATAAAAAAATTATCTATTAGAAAAATTTAAAAAAAAAAACGTTTCGACATTTTGTAGAAACCTTATTAAGATTTTAAAAAAAAGTTAAAAAATATTAAAAATTGATTGAGTAATATTGCAGACAGTGTGTGAAAACAGGTCAGGTCACATTTAATGCTATGACTTTGTAATGGAATGGAATTCTCTATTTTTTTTTTTTAATCATTCTTAGAAGTAAAGAGAACAAAAATCTTTAAAAAAAATCGAATTTTTGAAAATTCGAGGTGTATGTTACCCCTTAAGTTTTTAAATTAGGATGCACACACACGGCTTTATCACTTAAGTTTCTGCACATTTTCACGATTAAAATTTAATTTAAGATACTCTACTATTCTACCTGGAATTAAACTTAGAACTCAGTTTTAATCCTGAAAATGACCAGAAACCCATGTGATATAAAACCTTGTGTGTATCCTAATTTAAAAACTTAATAAATTTTAGTTATATTTAAATTATATATAAAGTATTCACTATTAAAAAACAATTAATGAATTTATGACTATATACTTCGACGGTTACTTATTCCTAACACCTTGCGTCACGAGTGACTTCTTACGGTTCACTCGTTAGATGAGAAGCTCAGTATATGAAAAATTGCTATTGATTTTTTACACATATTGTATAATTAATTTTGGTATTATAATTGTATCGTGGTATGTAAATCTATTTAGTAAGCCCATATATTTTTTCACCCTTTTACACGGTTTTAACCAAGGAAATCGTCTACAGCTGTGCAGGAACGTAGGTTAAAAATCCAACAAACATATATTTACAAATAATTCAGAATTAATTAATAAACAAATTTGAATTTTATCATGTATATTTAAGAGGTTATATCCACCTATATATATATATATATATATATATATATATATATATATATATATATATATATATATATATATATATATATATATATATATATATATATATAATATATATATATGGATTACAGGGAAAGTCGTCCTAAGTAATTAAGGACGTTATAGTTTAGGTCGTTTCTGACCGATTTGACTCTATGACATGATGTCCTAAACTTAACCGTTTTCGAGATATTGAAGTTTAAAGATTTTCTAAAAAAAAAAAACATGTTTTTTTTTGCTTTTATATCGATTTTTTTTTTTTATTAGAGGTTCTCGAGTGCGATTTTTTGGTAATTTTTAGTTAGTCTGTATGTCAAGTATCAAAAATCATCAAAAAAATTTGAACTAGTTACTAACAGTTTCAAATGGCGGCTTGTTAATGTTTCTAAATTAGGAATTTTTACCAAGTGTTTCCTACTTTAAATCAAGAAAGAGAAAAAAAAATGTAGGGAAATTATTCTGCAAATTATTTTAAAAACTTTTACGTCTGTTTAGCTATCTAAAACGGTATAATATCTACTGGATCTATTGAAAATTCTAAGAAAATGAGATTCCAATAGGCCCAAATGTAGAGTAACATAATAACAGAATTTAGATACTATCAATTACCGGTTTACTACCTGCACCTCCAAACAATAAAAAGGGTTGGGTAAGCATTTTTTCCGGTCGGGGTGACATTTTCTGTACACTAAACATTATTGAATAATTTTTAGTCTGCTCATACGATTCGTCCGTGGTAGATGTGCTATACCGTGCTTTTCAAAAATATCTGTGTTTCATCTTCTGACTGTGTGAATTGGCTCGTAACTGGATTTTGATCTCTGCTTGTGAATATGGCAACGTATACCAACGAGGAATATGCTGACATCCTAATGTGTTACGGATTTTGCGAAGGAGTGTCGTCGCGTGCACGTGATGAATACATACCGCGATATCCTACTCGTCGTGTACATGATGTTAGCGTATTTGATGGAACTTATCGAAGACTACGAGAAACTGGTTCCGTACAAAGACGGCGGACTGACATGGGACGACTACGTATCTTTGATGAAGACGAAGAAAACGAAATACGACGTCTCTTTGAGGTGGACCCAACCACATCTACAAATGTAGATGTGGTTGGAAGCACAACAGCTTGGTATTTCGCAGTGGAAGGTATGGTTTGTAATGCATACTGTTGGGCAACACCCTTACCACTATACGCCCGTGCAAGTCATTGAAGAAGGGGATCCGTTGCGATGATTAGAATTCTGCAGATTTATGCTCAATACCGATGTCGAAGATGCATCTTTTTTTAAGAAAATACTATGGACTGACGAGTCGAAATTGGACAAAGATGGTCTTACAAACTACCACAATGCCCACTATTGGGCTTCTAAAGAGGATGGCAACCCAAACAGAAAAAGAACGAAAGGATCACAAACAAGATTCAGCTTAAATGTATGGATGGATATAATTTCAAATTATTTGGTTGGGCCATTCTTCCTGCCAGATAATTTGAATGGCGAGGAATATGACAATTTTTTGCGGAACGATTTACCTAATTTAATGGAAGACGGTTTGAGACAAAACATGTACTTTCAACACGATGGCTGCCCAGCTTGGTTTGAGACAAAACATGTACTTTCAACACGATGGCTGCCCAGCTCACTACAGAGGAAGTGTTCGTGCATGGCTCAGTGACAATTATCCCAACAAATGGATTGGAAGAGGCGGACCCATATCTTGGCCGGCGAGAAGCCCAGACCTAACACCGATGGATTTTTATGTGTGGGATCACATGAAAAGTCTCGTATACGACCAGATGACTCCTATCGAAAACGTGAATCTCCTAAGACAAAAAATAATTGATGGCTGACGAAATGAGGCGGCACCTCACAACCAGCGTTGTGAAAAGTAATTTAAGAAAAAGAATGAGAATTTGTGTTAGAAATAGGGGCGACCATATAGAACATGAATTATAATTAATAAAAAATATTAAATTGCAAGGTTTTTTGTTTTATTTGTGTATTTTTCGTATTTTCACCTAGAACTAAAAATTTACCTTTTGCTACGCGAGCCCGCTTTAGGTGTCATTCTGTGTACAGTTTTCCTATTAAACTACTAGTATTATACCTTTTTTCATAGCTAAAAAGACGTAAAAGTTTTTAAAATAATTTGCAGAATAACTTCCATAATTTTTTTTTTTCTCTTTATTGATTTAAAGTAGGAAACACTTGGTAAAAATTCGTAATTTAGAACCATTAACAAACCGCCATTTGAAACTGTTAGTAACTAGTTCAAATTTTTTGATGATTTTTGATACTTGACATACAGACTAACTAAAAATAACCAAAAAATCCCACTCGAGAACCTCTAATAAAAAAAAATCGATATAAAAGCAAAAAAAAACATGTTTTTTTTTTTAGAAAATCTTTAAACTTCAATATCTCGAAAACGGTTAAGTTTAGGACATCATGTCATAGACTCAAATCGGTCAGAAACGACCTAAACTATAACGTCCTTAATTATCTAGGACGACTTTCCCTGTAACCCTGTATATATATATATATATATATATATATATATATATATATATATATATATATATATATATATATATATATATATATATATATATATATATATATATATATATATATATATATATATATATATATATATATATATATATATATATATATATATATATATATATTAAAAAAAATATTTTAAAGATTATTAAGTGAATAAAACAAAAGAATGGCGATTACATATTTTTATTGTACTTTAAATTATAGAAATTTTTTTTTTAAATATGTTATAAATGTTATTTCTTACCAGGTTAAATGGACCACTGATGAAAACTATGGCTCCTCCTTGTCTGCAGGATAACTTAACAAAAAATAATCCAATAAGCAAAAATAAAAATTAATCTTGTGAAATAATGTAATAGTTAAAAATTGTCGAAAGGTTTTTTTCAAAAATAAAAAATTGTCTGTGTCTTAAACTTTAGTATGCAATTTGCCTATTAGAAAAATTAAAAAAAACCTCTCGACATATTGTAGAAAAAATAATTATTAAGATTGAAAAAAAGATAAAAAATATTAAAAATTACATTGCAGACAAACTTTGAAGACAGATAGCTGTCCCAATCCGACGCCAGGTCACATTTATTGATATAACTTTGTTATGGAATTGAATTTTCTAATTTTTTTTTTAAATAATTCTTCGAAGCATAGAGAATAAAAATCCGTAAAAAAATCTGGTGTATGTAACCCCTTAAACTATTCACAGTACAGACACTACACTCTAAAACACGTAGAGTTGATGCACAGGACAGTATCGCGCAACCACTGAAATTGAGCAGTTTATCACATTTCTCTTTAATATTGAATGTTTCCGCTCTATGTTGCATATTATATCGAGTGTCACCCTTTATTTCATACCTTAAATGGAATCGTAGAAATTTTCCTCAAAATCATTTTTTTTTTTTGCAGCTTGCACGGCGAAAATCTCTAGACATGATAGGTCAATTCGTTAAACTGATCCGGTTTTTGTAGAAAAAATGCTATCGGAATTATTCTGTACGACCCCGGAGCTAAATATGTGTTGGACCGCCTTATCTCCCTATACCAGGGCCAGTCGGAAAGGCAGTTAGTCAAAATTTCACCAAATTCACCATACCACCATTCACAAGACCAGATAATTCTATTGCAACCACACCTGTTGAGAAAGCGGACTTATTGGCTGAACTCTTTGCTTTACATTCTACTGTCGATTTCCAAGGAAAAACACCACCTACTATTACCATACTGTAGTCAAGGATGCCCGATGTTGTCTTCAGACAACGTATCATAAAGCGCATTTTAATGAAGCTAGATACCAAAAAGGCTTCTGGCGCTGACGGAATACCTGCCATAATTCTCAAAAACTGTGCGAGGGAACTAACACCAGTTTTCTGTAGACTTTTCAACCTATCCGACAGAAAGGGAATATTTCCTTCCTGCTGGAAATGTGCCACAGTTCAGCCGATACCTAAAAAAGGCAAGAAGACCTTGCTAAATAACTACCGACCAGTCGCACTGCTTTCAATAATATCTAAAGTCATGAAAAAGGTTATCAATCAACATCTTCTAAAATATCTTGAAGGATTCAATATTATTAGCGATCACCAATATGGCTTTCGTAGACATAGAACAACAGGATATATTCTGACTTATGTAACACATGTTTGGAACAACGCAATTGAATACTTTGGCGAATCTCTAGCGGTTTCTCTTGACATATCCAAGGCATTTGACCGTATTTGGCACGATGGACTGTTGGCTAAGCTACGCTCTTATGGTATGTCTGAAAAGTTCTGTTTGTGGCTCTCATATTTCCTCAAAGATCGTTCGGCGGGGTTTCTTTCTAACACCTTCACTATCAACGCCGGTGTGCCCCAAGGCTTCATACTGTCTCCTACTCTCTTTCTCATTTACATTAACGATCTGCTGGAAAAGACCAGGAATCCAATCTATAGCTTTGCAGATGACAGTACACTTATCTCTTCGTTCACTTTGAACGCTCGGAGATTGGTTACTCAGGCGAATATCCGCAGACAGCAGGAGGTCGTTCAACTTAACAAAGACCTGGAAGAAATTCTATCTTGGGGTGACAGTAACCAAGTGGAATTTAATGCTACAAAAACCTAGTCGGCAGTTTTTTCTAAAAAAGTTAACGTTGCTGAACCCGACATAGTCATGTTGGGGCACTCCATTCCCCTAGCATCTTCACTCAATTTGTTGGGCGTTAATTTGGGAGCAAATATGTCCTGGCATGAATATGTTGCAGGCATAGCAAGGAGAGTTTCTCAAAACTTGGGAATATTATTTTGAAACAGAAAGCTTTACACTCCGCAATAACTGTTAATTCTTTACAAAGCTCAAATTCGACCAACTATGGAATACTGCTCCCATGTTTAGGGCTCCGCTCCCAAACACACAGTGCATTTGTTGGATTCTGTTCAGAGAAGAGCTGTTTGTCTGATTGGGGACCCAGAACTGACCGGCTGCCTTAATTCGCTGGAACAACTTGAGTCATAGTTTTAACAACTTGAGTCTGTTCTGTATTTTCATGGAAAGTGTTCGAAGGATGTAGCCCGCTTAATTCCTCCCAGAGCGGTACATGTTAGAAATACACGTCGCGAGATTTCAAATTCAAACTCATCCATATGAGGTTCAGCTTGTTAGTCCGCGTACAACGCTTTTCAAGTAGTCTTTTTATATTGAAAACATCATCCCTTTGGAATAATTAGCCCAGGGCTGTGTTTCCCACCGAATACAATTTACAGCGATTCAAGAATCGCTTTTTCCGCACACATGCTGCTCCTGGAGCGCTTTAGAGACTTCCCTGTAGCACATGTGCTAGACCCATTAACAAAAAAGGGACAAATAATCAAGTAAACACTCAACTCATTCCAAATTTCAGTTTCACCTTCTATTTGACAACTAACAGAGTTTTTTAGTATATCAAAATTTTTCAGTCATCAAAAAACAAGCTAGCTCATAGTATAATGGTTTAAGAGAACGTATAATTCAAAGTAAGATTTTAAAATATTCTGACTCCTACTACGAGTACTTTTAAGAGCCAATTAGCTACTTCTTTTTGCAGAAGTTTTCATTGAACAAGTTTATAATATTTTAAAATATTTAAGCTGATAAGCAAAGACATTTTATAAGATTTTGGTAGACGACGGTCAAGCTGGATAAATTTCTGAGATACAGCCAGTCGCGAACTGGAACACTTTCTACTGAATTTTCAGTGTATCAAAAACTATTAGCAGAAGTTGTTACTGATTACAAAATGAAAAAAAGAAAAACGACCTTCCCTAACAGGAAAATAGACAGGTTTACACTCTTCTCGCTCTGGGTCAATCAGAGCAAGCTAGGTAAATATTTATGACATGCAATTCGTGACACTCCAATCCTAAATTATAATTGCAAAAACTCGGTTTTATGACGAGTTTTCTCGGGATCCCATCATGAAACACGATATTTTCCGTTTTTTTTTACCTTTTGTCTTGGAACTTAACTGATTTTTTTTCTTAAGTTTTAATTTTTATGGTCCTATTTTAGATAATTTTAGATATATATAGAAATTTGAATTTTTCCCATATTAACTATAGGTGAAACCTCAATAATTAGCCATAAAATCATTTTCCCGGAAAAAGGTAACCTTTAATCAGATTGCCATTATCTGCATTAAACCACTATTTTTGCCAACTTGGCCTACCACTAAAATCCCATAATATACGTGCTTAGTTCTTTCTTATTTTAACTTTCAAGAGAAAATGACCCTGCTTTGAACACTAGAGTCTCGCAAAACAAAGTTTGAAAAGTTCAGCCCTAAAATAAGAGAAAGGATTTAATATTTATCTTTATTTAATGAACACCTGTACTTTAATTAAACGCAGTTATTATCAAAATTGTATCGATACATAAAGTTTCCGAGAAATACCTCATAATCTCTCAATATGTAAGTTGTTGCAGCAAAGAATGATGGACATTATCAATTCTCTTTATCAGTTCATTTATTTAGCAAAGTGATTTGTACTTGCCAGTTACCACCCATCAATTACAAGTTGATTTACTGATGTTATATACTCGTACGTTATAAGTGGCTTATGAAAGCAGCTTCCGAATCAGTGGCGTAACGTCAAGTCATTTTTGTCGTATTATTCTATAATACATAGTTTTAACAAAAATTCATATTAAAAAAGATACAATTCAACATCTTCCTCTAAAACTTGTAGTCGATGCTTAATTTAATATATATTTGAATATGAAATCTCCGGGATAAAAACTTGTCTATTACAGACTGAAAAGAACTACGCACTTATAATTAAATAAATGATGAACATTTAGGATATGAAACTTGAAACTTTCTTGTTCATAATACACAACTAAGACAGAGGTAAACCCTCTGTTAGTTAAAGTTAAAAACACTTTTATTTTTTTTTGTTTTTGCCTTGTGTTGTTTTTCGTATATATCTTCCTGTTATTATAAATCTAAATTATAAGATGTTGTACCAAAGGAGTAAGAACGGAATATCTTAGAAACCATAAGCAATACAATCTCGTGTCAAATACAATCATAAGTAAAACAATCAAGATTCCAACTAATATACAAAACAAGTTTGAGAACAAGTTTCTTGAGCGACTACGCTGCAGAATCCTTCGAGTCGTTAAGTTCCAATCTCTCATTTCAAATGATATAAAAATGACATTGGAAGTTCCATGGCAAAAAAAAATTAAAAATAAGCATTCCCAGGAGTGCTATGGTGATGATTATCGATTATTGATATGGCTTAAACATTTCTTCTTCTTCTTCGAGTACCATGCCTATCGGAGATTAGAAATCATCACAGCTACTCTCACTTTATTTGCTGCTCTTCTAAACAGTTCAATTGAGCTGCAGCCAAACCAGTCGCACAAGTTACGCAACCACGATATTCTTCTTCGTCCAACATTTTTCTTTCCTTTAATTTTGCCCTGCATAATATTCCGCAACAGTGAATACCTTTCTCCCCTCAACACATGTCCGAAATATTCCAGCTTCCTTTTTTTAATAGCGTTCATTAGTTCTGGGGCTTTGTTTAGTCTTCGGAGAATCTCGTTATTGGTTACGCTATCAATCCATGACACTTTCAGAATGCACATTTACTAATAACTAATTTACTGAAACTTTTCATTTTACAATTTCCACTGAAAACACAAACAATTATGGAGAAGCTGTGTGGCTCCTGCGCCACAGCGCATTGCCTTGTCGTAAAAATTACACTGGTCATTAAGCACACTTTTGTAGGCGGTCTATAGAGGTATGATTATAGTCAATACATATTAAAGTAACCCGTAAAATACTGTCCTTTCTATATCATATAATAAAATATTAACAGAAGATATTCTATGCCTTCACATTTTTTCAAAAAAAGGTGATTCTGATTACGCAGACATGTACATGCAATTATATTCTTAGAAAAAGATATTTATGAAACATTAAATTATAATAAGTATAGTAAACTTGATATTTTTTCTGTTATGTAAATTAGCATTACTAGATAGTTGTAGATCACTCGTAGTAAAAGCATAACGTTTTCCACTTCAATGCAAATAAGTTTTTTTTTTCTACTGTAAGATGGATTTTAATGATTCAAGACTCAAAAAATGTTTACAATTTCACCAGTGATAGTGAGTAATTATAGTCACTAATAAATTCACCAGTATACAAAACAGGTAAATATTTTACACATATTTCAAATCATTTCACAGAAAAGACTAATTTGTTTCTTAAAAACTTATAACAATTTATGGAGAGGTTAAAACAATAAATTCTGGATTCTGGAAATATTCTAGTCAGTTTAATCATTGCATATAAATATTCCTGGTAACGATTCAGTTCTAAATATTAGATATATTTAGATTTAATAACCCTGACACAGTTTTAATAGATATAATAGGAACATCGTCGTCTACATATTTCATATTCCTAGAAACATTTTATGGATAAATTTCAGGGGAAACTCCTAACTCACTTATAATAATAAACTTTTGTTAATGTTCTGCAACAACCAGGGATACATACTTCTGTTTATTACAAAAAATTTATTCCGAAGTTCCCTTATTTACAGGAACCTAAACTTAGAATTTGTAAAATAAAATTGAGCGACGGTAATAAATATTCTTCTAATAAAAAACTAAACCGAAGGCAGGTAAACCACAAACCACTGATGCCACTGATTAAAATTTCTAACCGACCGTTTATTTTTGCCATTATTATAATTGGTACTGCAAATGTCCTCAAAAACTCGTTTGTAAGAGAGAATCCAAAATAAAATTTTAACAGAAATTATAGCATACTTACCTAAATTAACGAATGGTTGCTTTATATCGGAGAAAGGTGTAGAGTTTCCCTGGTAGTGCGAGAAAGATTATCACTTCCGGACATTATCCCATCGTAGAAGGCAACTGAAAGAACAAACCAAATGGTATATGTACAAATCCCACCAAGCGTCTCCCGGTGTAATACCATCTCATTGGCTTAAACTGCGTAAAGGTGGGAGCTAATATTTTGTGGCTATGCTCATAATTCTAAACTCTGCTGTAGGCAAAGAATAACATGATGAAGCTTCCAGGATCAAAAAGTTCCGAAGGTAAAATATATCTTTTGGAGAGGACTGGTTCGAGGTGCGTCAACATGCAAAGACGGAATAAAGTAGATTTTGGCGATACACTAAGTTTACCTTTTAACATAAATTTGTTACATCACCACCTGCTATCAAATAAGCCTTATATACCTGCTCTTTGCGAGACTATGGTCAGTTCATCGACCTGCACAGTTAACTTTCTCTATCCTGAAAACGACTTTTATTCTCTGTTTAGGCGTAACTTTGGAGTTGGTCCTTTTATCAAAAACAACCTGTGTTGCTAACTAGGGGAAGGTCTGAAGTCGCGAATCTTTATTGTTAATATAATGTAAAAATAGCAACTCCACAAACTACAAAATTCATCTGCTGCTCTATCTGCCACCAAGTAATATTAATTTTAGGACACGTTTCGCTTTTCTTGCAGACAAAATCGATTATATGTTGATTAATCATTCAAATGTCGAAATTGCAATATTGCGACTTTAACCTCCGCAACATCAACTAGCTTAAGTATTCAAATACCACCAACGAACAAGGACGTGTTGCTGATTTTTTTTTTAATCAGCGCTGATTCCTGACCGTGATGGAGAGTTCACTAGTTTTCTTCACCTATTTTAAACCACTAATCCAAAGATCTACACTGGCACCGTAAATCGGTTTCGACATCGTATATTCTACCAATCTAAGTGACAGAAAGGCGCCTAGAACGCGCAAGATTTAGCACTACAAATCTGCTAAATGGCAAGAAGTCATGGAATATTTTCGAACTTACCCCTGGTTAGATGTTTGTGTCAGATCCAACAACCTATCGAACTACGCTAAGGAAATCTGAGTACAATTCACAGGGGTCGCTCCTGTAGCACCTTGAGGACTTCCCTACAACGTATGTACCGTACCCATGAAAACCAAGTCGTTTGTTAATAGTATTTTACAAAAGTTTTGGGCACCGCTTGTTCGAGACTACTCGATAATGCCCGTCTAGTATAAAAAACCAGAAATTTTATCTTCCACAAATGATGTTGACAATTATAAAATAATGTTTATTCTATCAACTAAACAATAATTGTAGATTGTAGTTAATAGTTTCAAATTGTGATAATTCTGGCTATATGTATATATATTTATATATATATATATATATATATATATATATATATATATATATATATATATATATATATATATATATATATATATATATATATATATATATATATATATATATATATATATATATATATATATATATATATATATATATATATATATATATATATATATATATATATATATATATATATATATATATATATATATATATATATATATATATATATATATATATATATATATGTATATATATATATATATATATATATATATATATGTATATATATATATATATATATATATATATATATATATATATATATATATATATATATATGTATATATGTATATATGTGTCATTTTTTTGTCCCGAACAACTTACGAAGATTTTTGTTAAAATAAAAGTGAACACTTCTTCTAGCAAAGACTTTGGCTGTTGACAAAATTAACTTATTCGTTCAAACAATTGTATTAAACCGTTTCTTTATCACCTGATGAAAGCCTAAACTAATGTTTTGCTTTCCTATATTAAATACTTTATATGAGAATAATCATGTTTCTATAAAGTAATTTGAATCCTGTAATATGTTTATCAAAGATGTTCAGCAGCATTTATTAGAGAACCTTCTGAGTTTTATAGCATCAAAAAAACATAAATACTGGTTTTCTTTTAGTTAGTTCATAATAGTAAGAGACCCTGAAAATGCAAAACAATTTCCTATTCTTCTTCTCTTCTTAGTATCATTTGAACGTTGTTCTAGTTAAGATATGTTTAGATATTCATAGAAATGTATGTAAGCTAGGGACTCTTTTGCCTTCCACAAAGTCTTGTATATTTCTGTTGTGCTTGCCTTTGTTTTGAACAAAATGTAAATCTCCAAGCAACCCATTATTATACTAACACTTAATGTTAACTTACTGGTATCAAAATTTTTAAAATAAACAAATACCATTGTCAATTTGCGTTATTGGCGAAGCTAGAAAAAACATTTTTTCTTCCTTATTTTGCACAATAACTCTATAAAAATATATATTGGTGTTTCTAGATCTATAAAATTGGAGAGCAGTATTCATGATGTTCTATTTAAATAACCTAAAGTTTGTGTCATTTACAAAAGCACGTGCATTTCTGTTTTTACTCCGTAACTCCTATAAAAACATTTCAGTTATTGTATATGACGTTTTGTGTAACTCGCCAAACAAGCTGGTTAGGAGGATGGCCTATTTAAAATCAATAACAATAAGAAAATATTCTCTGTTATTTATAAAAATATATAAATATGTTACACAATAAAAAAAAATATTCTTGATCTTGGTAGATTGCTTTGGTGCTGTAGTAAGTGTAAATAAGAGCGGTGACAATATAGATTCATTTCCTTTAGGAAGGAACCTTCTTGAGAAATAAGTTGTATCGATTATATTTTTGGTGCACTGAATCCAAATCCAAAAAAGTAACAAACTCTTAACCAAATTGGTATGGTTGTAATGAAAACGCCAAACTAATTAATTTTAACGGATGATATCTCCGAGAAGAAATCAGATATCTGAAAAATTCAATGCATTTTGATGGGGAAGAGTAGTACTTTCATATGCCGCAACGAGTTTTGTGTAGAAAAATTCATTCGCAGTGTAATATAATCCCGAATATAGCGAAAAACCGTGTTTTTGCATTTTTATATTAAGATATCTCGAAAACCTGATGTGATGGAGCAATTCTGAGGTCGGATTCGGATTGAAAAAACCAAAAACCGTTGAGAAAGTATACTCTGGTCTCAGGGTCTAGAGTTTCGCCCAATTTTGTCCGCCTGTGTTATTATTAAAAACATTGAAAATCTATATTAAGAATCAGATGATTACTGAAAAACCATTATTCAGTTTCAGTAAACACCAGCTTAGAAAACTAATATCAGAAAACAATAAATAATAATTTTACAGGGTATTAAATTTTTAAAAAGAGTGAAAATAATACAAGAAAAATTGTGATATTCATTATGTACAGTTGTAATTATTATAATCAACAAGAAAAATATATGTCCATGTCAATCATAAAACTGTTTCCCCGCTAAATCAGTCATCCTTTTAAAATTTCAATGAATTCGTTAAGGATAGGTAGAAAATATTTGACTAAATTGCCGCCCTGTTCTTAACAAAAAGTTACTCTAATCAACTTCTATGCAAGAGCGCAAAAAAAATTGAATGGCCCCTCCTGGTTGTTGTACATGTTAGCATTTTGGGTCTGTAACGGTGTTGCCACTTATGTTTATTAATTCTACTAGATAGTTATATCTATAATATATAAAATGCAACGTATTTCTGTCTGTCTGTCCGTTAGTGCGCTTACCACTCGAGAACCACTTATCCGATTTGCGTCCTTTTTTTTAAACACAGATATATTCTCTGGCCAGGTTATAGGATATATTTTATTACGTTAGGTAACATATGGAATAAGCAGTAACGATAATAGTGAATCAAGCAGGAAAAAAGTTTGCCGCTGGCGCATTCTCTTACAATACCCTGCCTAAACCATTAAATATGGACTAAGTTGGGAATGTGGAATCTTTGGCACAATGATACTACTCAGTATATATCACCACTACACCAAACACTTTATTTTTGCACTCGTCGCGCGTTTCGCTAACCATGTTAGCTTCATCAGGAGCGATGATTGACTAAAGCTAAACTACCAAATCTACCCTATTTATACTTAGCCTAACCCTTGAATTACTCAAGCGGAACTAATGACATAGGCAAGGCTTTCAGTTCCGGTCAAGTAACCAGTAGAGGGGACTATAAGGAATAGGCCCTCTGTCTTTGTTTAAACTACTTTTACATTTTATGATTTCCATACTTTCGTATGCGTTCAACAATCTCCTATCAGATACATTTTTTATTAATCTTAGATTATCTAATGTTACAGTATGATCAGCTTCAAGAGCATGTTCGGCAATGCTAGACTTTTCTGTTCTGTTGTATTTTAAGTGTGCTAAATGTTCTTTAAATCGTGTTCTAATTGACCTTTTAGTTTGCCCAACATACTTTTTGTCACAATCATTACAACTAATTTCATAAATTCCACTTTTCTCACAATTAGGAATCTTGTCTTTGGGATTTCCTAAGATATTCCTCAGATTGTCTGATGACTTATAGACTAAGGTGAGGCCTAGCTTATTAAATACCTTATTGAGTCCCTTGCTATATTTCCGATTATATGGTATGGAGACATACTTGGTGTTATTTTCTTCGCGTGTAAAAAAGGTGGAATTCTGAATATTAAACCTAAACTTATGCCTATTTATTAGCTTATTTACTAAGTCATCGTCATAACCATTAACTCTAGTTATATTTCTAATACGATTCCTTTCTTTATTAAAGTTTACTCTATTCAGAGGGAAAGTGACCAAACGATGAACTAAAAAATGTAATGAGGCTAATTTATGTTGTTTGCAATGAAATGAATCATTAGGAATATATCTATCTGTTACTGTGTCCTTCCTATAGATATCAAATTCTAATCTATTATTATTTTTAAAATTAAAATATCTAGAAAAGAAGATTTCTAGATATTTTAATTATTAAAAATAATAATAGATTAGAATTTGATATCTATAGGAAGGACACAGTAACAGATAGATATATTCCTAATGATTCATTTCATTACAAACAACATAAATTAGCCTCATTACATTTTTTAGTTCATCGTTTGGTCACTTTCCCTCTGAATAGAGTAAACTTTAATAAAGAAAGGAATCGTATTAGAAATATAACTAGAGTTAATGGTTATGACGATGACTTAGTAAATAAGCTAATAAATAGGCATAAGTTTACGTTTAATATTCAGAATTCCACCTTTTTTACACGCGAAGAAAATAACACCAAGTATGTCTCCATACCATATAATCCGAAATATAGCAAGGGACTCAATAAGGTATTTAATAAGGTAGGCCTCACCTTAGTCTATAAGTCATCAGACAATCTGAGGAATATCTTAGGAAATCCCAAAGACAAGATTCCTAATTGTGAGAAAAGTGGAATTTATGAAATTAGTTGTAATGATTGTGACAAAAAGTATGTTGAGCAAACTAAAAGGTCAATTAGAACACGATTTAAAGAACATTCAGCACACTTAAAATACAACAGAACAGAAAAGTCTAGCATTGCCGAACATGCTCTTGAAGCTGATCATACTGTAACATTAGATAATCTAAGATTAATAAAAAATGTATCTGATAGGAGATTGTTGAACGCATACGAAAGTATGGAAATCATAAAATGTAAAAGTAGTTTAAACAAAGACAGAGGGCCTATTCCTTATAGTCCCCTCTACTGGTTACTTGACCGGAACTGATAGCCTTGCCTATGTCATTAGTTCCGCTTGAGTAATTCAAGGGTTAGGCTAAAAAAAAAAAAAAAAAAAAAAAAAAAAAGTATAAATAGGATAGATTTGGTAGTTTAGCTTAGGTCAATCATCGCTCCTGATGAAGCTAACATGGTTAGCGAAACGCGCGTCGAGTGCAAAAATAAAGTGTTTGGTGTAGTGGTGATATATACTGAGTAGTATTAAATATGGAATAATGTCATGTAGCAAAGAATATAATATATATAAAATGCAACGTCTCTCTGTCTGTCTGTCCATTAGTGCGCTTATGACTTGAGAACCACTTATCCGATTTACATGTTTTTTTTTTTAATTCGTACATTTGTTCTCTGGCCAAGTTATCTATAATCTTCTATAATATATATAAAATGCAACGTCTCTGTCTGTCCGTTAGTGCGCTTATCAGTCGAAAACGAATTACTTATCGGATTTACGTGCTTTTTTTTAAAACATACATATATTCCCTGGCCAGGCTATAGGATATATTTTATTACGTTAGGTAACATATGGAATACGCAGTGACGATAATAGTGAATCAAGTCGGAAAAAGTTTGCCGCCAGCGCGTTCTCTTGCGATACACTGCCTAAACCATTCAATATGGAACAATGTAATGTAGCAAAGAATATAACTTATATGAAATGCAACGTCTCTCCGTCTGACTGTTCGTTAGTGCACTTATGACTAGAAAACCAGGTATCCGATTTACGTTTTTTTTTTTTATTCATACATATGTCCTCTGGAGAGGTTATATAATAATAACAATAACCTATAATCCATAATCTATAATATGTATAAAATGCAACGTCTCTCTGTCTGCCTGTCTGTCCGTTAGGGCGCTTATCACTCGAGAACCACTTATTCGATTTATGTGTTTTTTTTTAGATTTATACATATATTTTTTGGCCAGGTTATAGGATATATTTTATTACGTTAGGTAACATAAGGAATAAGCAGTGACGATAATAGTGAATCAAGTCGGAAAAAGTTTGCTGTGAGCACGTTCTCTTGCGATACATTGCCTAAAACATTCAATACGGAACAATGTCATGTGGCATAGAATATAACATATATGAAATTCAACGTCTCTCCGTCTGTCTGTTCGTTAGTGCACTTATGACTCGAACACCAGTTATCCGATTTACCTGTTTTTTTTTTTATTCATACATATGTTCTCTGGAGAGGTTATATAATAATAACAATAATCTATAATCCGTAATCTATAATATGTATAAAATGCAACGACTCTCTGTCTGTCTGCCTGTCCGTTAGTGCGCTTATCACTCGAGAACCACCTATTCGATTTATGTGTTTTTTTTTAGATTTATACATATATTCTCTGGCCAGGTTATAGGATATATTTTATTACGTTAGGTAACATAAGAAATAAGCAGTGACAATAATATTGAATCAAGTCGGAAAAAATGTTACCGGTAACGCACTTTCTTGCAATACGCTGCCTAAACCGTTAAATATGGAATAATATTATGTAACAAAGAATACAATATATATAAAATGCAACATCTTTTTGTCTGTCTCGCTGTCCGTTAGTGCGCTTATCTCTCGAGAACCACTTATCCAATCTACGTGTTTCTTTTAATTCATACATATGTTCTCTGACCAGGTTATATAATAATAATAATAATAATATATATATAAAATGCAACATCTCTCTGTCTGTCTGTCTCTCCGTGCTTATCATTCGAGAACCAGTTATCCGATTTACATGTTTTTTTAAGAAATACATATGTATTCTGGCCAGGTTATAGGATATATTTTATTACGTTAGGTAACATAAGAAATAAGCAGTGACGATAATAGTGAATCAAGTCCATGCGAGTGTAGCCGCGGGCACGGTTGGTATTGTTATATGTAACTTATTAAAATATAAAAAAATGATTGATTGTGTTTTAATATAAATAGGCTTGGTTATAATATATTAAAAGTGAACGAAAATGTATTACAAGATGATTCAATTGTTAGTATCATTTAATGTTACAGACGTCCACCGTAGTCTTTTAAACCTAAACCACATTTGTATACATTACCCAGAAAACGGTTTTATCTATACTAGAAAAAGTAATCAATTCTGTTAGGAATGCAACTGAAAAGTTATGTTTCATTTACGAAAACGTTTTAAGGGAAAAACAAATTAAACACTTTGATAAAAGAACAACTTAATGGCTGCTAGAAAAAAATCACCCCAAAGACCTAGAGTTTGCCAAAGATGTGGAAAAAGGAGCTCTCAAATACTCTTAAAAAATCTACAGAGCCAAAAACTTCCGTCCAGTTTTCGTCCATTGTCATCTATGTAAGGATTATAAAAGAATGATCTGCCAATAGATTATAACTCATATTGATTATAACCTAATTCCAGACCAGGCTAGTTTTAGACCAGTCAAATCATGCTGAATCAGTAGGATAGTGAATTTATCCCAGCAGATTGACGATGGTCTCGAGACAAAATATATCAGCGGAGCTATTTTCATAGATTTATCAGCCAGATATCATAACTTGGATCATCGGTTGTTTCTAGCAAAATCCGTCTCGCGAATATTATCAATAATATGCCCAGTAACCAGAAGGTCCGGTAGATGGAGAGACAAAAACATTGCTGTACAATGTGTGCACAATAACATACCTAACTATCCAGAAGTAAAGCGTTTTATTTACGCAGATGATACGGTGCTTACAACTAATGACCAGACCTTCGAAGAAGTTGAAATCAATCTAACAGTGGCACTGAAATAATTCGGTGATTACTATAAACGGAGTCATCTAAGTCCATACTCGAATGTCGTAACCGGACCAAAAGTTAGACTCCACATTAACATTCAGAAGGCACTGTAAGATCATAAAGACCAAGATATAATCTCGCAATTCTCAAACTAACAAAAAC
Organism: Pachyrhynchus sulphureomaculatus; assembly: GCA_019049505.1. Lineage (NCBI taxonomy): Eukaryota > Metazoa > Arthropoda > Insecta > Coleoptera > Curculionidae > Pachyrhynchus > Pachyrhynchus sulphureomaculatus. The sequence continues at coordinate 156,267,660 of CM032446.1, forward strand.
TATATGAGGAGCACCCATAATTTTACTCTTTATTACCTTACTCTCTATTTTTCTGAGGAAGTAACTAAGCCTGAACTGAAATATATCGAACTCTGGAAGAATTAATGCATTACTTTCGACTGCCCTATGACAAGAAGAAATACTAGTTGTAAGCCACTTAACTCACTGTATGTAGCGAGTGCTTAATAGGCTAAGCCCAAGTGTCCTAAAATATAAGAAAATCTTGAAGAAATGGAGTTTCTCGGATAATAAAATATGTAACTGTGGAGAAAAATAAAGCATTTTCTAATTTTCTGTTTCTGCAATATTTTTCTATGGTACTATAGGGTATACCCTAGGGTAACGTAAGAACCAGCAAGATACGTTTTTCGGCAGCGCTGAATCAGTTTTCGATAAAAAACATCGAGTGATAGGTGTTTTTACCTTAGTTCTTTCACTTATTTTGTTAAGGGGTTACATACATCTCGAATTTTTAAAAATACTTCTAAGATTTATTAAAAAAAAAATAATTAAAGAAAATTCCATTAGAAAGTTGTAGCATAAATGCGACCTGGCGCCGGATCCGGACCTGTTTTCAGACAGTGTCTGCGATATTAGTCGGTTAATTTTTAATATTTTTTAACTTTTTTTTAAAAATCTTAATAACTACTTTTTCTACAAAATATCGAGAGGTTTTTTTTTTAATTTTTCTAATAGATATTTTTTTTATAAATAAATAAACATAAATTTTTTGATCGAAAATTTATACTAAAGTTTGGAACACCGTTAATTTTTTATTTTTTAAACAAAAACCCTCCGCCAATTTTTAACTACTACATTATTTTACAAGATTAATTTTTATTTTTGCACATTGAATTATTATTTTGTGAAGTTATCATGCAGGCAAGGAGGTGCCACAATTTTCATCAGTGGTCCATTTAACCTAATAAAAAATAATGTTAATATTTAAAACATATTTAAAAAAAAAAATTCTTTTAATTTAAAGTACAATAAAAATATATAATCGCCATTCTTTTGTATTATTCACTTAATAACCTTTAAAGCGCCCAGGTGTATGTCACCCCTTAAGACAATCACAAAATCAAAATTTTCTTTGTCGTTTTAAATTAGAAAACTTTCTTATGGAAAGCGGGTCGACGCCATTTTGCAGTACCGCATTGCTTCCAAATACCTTTCGCAACATGGCGCAGAGACGATAAGAATTTTTTTTTATTGCCAGTAATATTTTATGAATCCGAAAACCTTTTTTTTAGTAAAAGACAAATAGTAGTTTAATTTTATACGTATTATCTTTCAATTCTAAATCTCAGTTTTCATATTTTATTAGCCCTTTTTTTTTAGTATTGCTATATACGGCTTTACAAGTCTAATAAGAAAATACGTAGAAATGAATTTATGTTTTATCATTATTATTATTTTTTTTTCATGTTTTATGGTCTTGTGTAGTGCCACCTCAGTTCCATTTAATTTTAACCAAGTTTATCCGACCTAGTATTTCCTATTTCTATGCTAAGCAAATACAACTACTTATTAAAATTGGTGGTGCAAAAGAGAAATAAAAAAGGCATATTTAGTAGCATTTTTATAGTTTAGAACCCATTATTATACGACATAAGAGCGGCCAATTAGTACAGGCTAGTTTTTGCAAAAAGAAAGTAACACAATATTGTACCATGAAAAAAAGACATATCTATTCTACGAAAACGTAATCTGTTACTATGCTAGAAAACACAGAATGATTTGAAGAGAGTAATCTAACTCTGTTTGATCGACGCGACGGGACAATTTTAGGGTTTAAATTAAAAATCTTACTGAATTCTGCTGAAGTCTTATAAAACGGTAATGAATCTACGTCAAGAATTAATCTTGATAAGTAGCGATACCGATATAAATGAACTTGTACCATTAGAAGATAGAAAGGAAAATATCAAGGTTTCATTAAGTAAAGTTCTATGAAATATACCACTGTTAATGACAATCAGAAATTATGATTGAAACAATTTGAAAGTAACAGAAGTTTGAATGTTCCCACTGCGCTGAGTTTTGCACGATATTATACCGTCAGAAAAAGATATATCTATTTTGATTTCAAATAAAAACCGGTCAAGTACAAGTTTGACTTGCGCAATTAATGTTCCTCCATACTGTGATTGCTCTGAAAATAAAAATTTTTTTTAGATTTCACACAACACACCCCAAATGAGTTTTCAACAAAGTTCGTTTCCGATATTTGGAAAAACTGACTTTTTTTTATATATACCAGATAAATTATCAAAGGTAATGCACTCGTGACAATTTTCGTTCAATCTACACCTTGTGGAGAATATTCCAGAATGATGACCTGGTAAAAATTTTTTTTTCACTTCCAATTTCACCCCGAAAACTAACCCCTTAAGTCAAAATATAACTTTCAAAACAACACAGCTCTGATAGGGCAATTCCTATATTAGTGCCAAATTTCAACTATCTATGTCAAATAGTTTCGGAGAAAATTGGGTGTGGCCGACGGACAGATTGACAGGCACCGAAGTGAGCTTATAAGTGTTCCGTATGGAACACTACAATGTATAATTATTATTAATTGAAGAAGTTATAACAATCAAACATATAATCTTTAAATACATAACTCATTTTTCGACTTTAATAACTCTCAGTGCCTCTCATATATGATTAATTCTGATAATTAAAATGTAAATAAACCTAAATAATGGTGGCAATTTAGTGAATTTAAGAGAGTTATTTTAATTATACATCCACAAATTAATATTCCTCTTCTAGTATTAAGACAAAAAATAGGTGTTCGTAAAGGGTATAATTATCTTAAAACACAATTAATATTGTAATGAGGTTGATGTTAATAATAGGTTTGCTGTTAGTTATTTATGGTATACCATTAGAAAAACAAAGACGAAATAACGCCGTAGGCGTCTAAAAAAGAAAAAAAAAAATTAAAACTTAGTACTTAATGGTAATGACCTAGGTAAAACACAATTTAATGGACGTGGTTTTGACGGGTTCCTCGCCCTCGTTCCCATAAAACTTTGTAACACTATCAAATTTTTAAACGACTTCACGAAAAGGATGCTCTCAATTCATCATGTCTGATGTGTCTGGGCATGTGTATTTAGGAACTATTATTGACGTAAATTACTATTTAAGATTGTTGCCAAGGGGGCATATGTTCATCAACTGTCCCTAAGGATTATAAAAAAGAGCGCCGCCCCTATAAGTGTTTTCGCCTTTTTTTTCCTGAATAAACGCTATTTCGATTCATTTGCCATCTGCTTTTAGAACCTGTCTACGTAGTCGCTATCCGTATATTACTATATTTTATTCCGAAAATTGAAATAGTTAAAGAAATAAATTCACATTTAACTACTTTCGATCTCGAAGGTTTTATATCAAAATTGGTATTAAGGGATTTTCATGATCATAGATTAGGCATCTATGATTAAATTCTATAATATCAAAATAATGGATGTAATATGATAATTTTTTTTTCCTCTTTTACATTAGCCATCTGTTATAAAATTATTATGGAGGTTTACCGACGTCGTAAATTACGACTCTAATACCCTAATCAAAACTGTTAGTCAAAGTTTTATAGATCGTAGATCACGAATTAAAAATTTAAAAAAAAAAGGTCAAGTGAAGATTGGACTTGCGCAATTAATGTTTCGTACCGTGATTGACTTTAAAATAAAATATAATCCTTACTTAACTTAAGTTAATTAGGTCTCTGACATATATATATCTTAAGATCCAACCAATATTTATTTTTACGGTCTTTCTTAGTCAATAATGTATAACAGTTATAGCATCGTAGCTACGTAATAGTCACTAAATCAATCTAGCTTATTCTAGAATCTAATAATAAATGTGTAAAACAAATATTTACTACCTAAATATTTGTTTAATTATAAACAAATAAAATAAAATTCTTTTATATCAGTAAAGGCGCGACGCGCGAGCGCACTGAAAAGTATTTTAACTAAACCTCCACTATTTGTCAAGGAACATAGTTTTCATAGCTATTTCTTTATACCAGATAAATTATCAAACGTAATAAACTCATGATAATTATAGCTCAATCTACACTTTATGAAGACTACTCTAAAATTTTTTGATCAGTACTTTTCGAGTTAGGGTGAGAGGACCACGATTTTTAACCATTTTTTAAAAATAATATAAAGAAAAATATATATAAAGTATTACATCACATTTATTTTTGAACTCGTGTTTTCACAAGCTTTCATTTGACACCCCAATCAATAACCTGGTAACTTTTTTTTCACTTCCAAACCCCTTTAACCCCCTCAAAAATTTAACTTTCAGAATTACACAGCTCTGATTGGACCATCAATTCCTATGTTTGTGCCAAACATCAACTTTCTATGCCATATAGTCTCGGAGAAAATCGAGTGTGACAGACAAACGGACACCGAAGTGATCCCATTAGTGTTTCTTACGAAACACTAAATTTAGGATATACATATACATATACATATATATATATATATATATATATATATATATATATATATATATATATATATATATATATATATATATATATATATACGTGGTGCGATACAAAAGGTCCCTGAGTAACAATTATAGAATCTAGACATTATAGAATTTAGGCTCCCTAACACCCTTCACCATCAAAGTAGACCCCCAAACTTAAAGTCATCTCCAAATTTGAAGGGGGAGGATACTTGTATTCATGGTTAAAAATCTTAACCAATATTTTTTTATTAATCCCCCAATTTCTATTTTTTTAAGTATTTGTACTTTTAAAAATTTCTTTTATTAGCATATATTATATCTTAGTGCATATATAGTGCCTTATCTTAGTTATTGTGCAGCTGAGTATGCAGTCATGAAATTTTAAGGAGAGCTACCATATTAAAGTAACATCAATTGTACCACATTTTTTCCGTATTATATATGTATATTCACAATTCGTAAATTCTTCCCCTCAATGGCAAACCCGTCTAACATCCATTGCAATTGGGTATTTTGTGGTATTTACATATATGAGATAGGCAACGTGAGCTCTATATTTTGGTGCTATAAGGGTATTCCTGGGATCAAAGTATGTGGGGTTAAGGATAGAACAAAACAGTTTTTGTTCGCTGAAGACACAAAGGTAATAAAACTTCACAAACTAATTATTTATTTGACAAATTTAAGTCTTTCATTACATTAATTTATTGGCATTATGCAGGCAAAACAGTTCAATGGATTACAATTAACAACGATAGAAGAAGCTAGCAATTAAACCGTTTTACCTTGGATTGGATCTACTATATTAACAACATATAAAAATAAATTACAGTATACACTCTTTTGTGCTTGTAAGTTGAATGAATTGATTTTATCTACCCAAGATTTTAAATTAGATTCTCTTGCATTCGATTCTTCGTATATATATTAAATATCGGCACCGAAAAAAAAATGAGTCAAAAAACAATCGACTACTTATCTGTGTGGTAAGGAATTAAAAAACAAAATTTTTTCATGGATACAATTCTTCTGGATGTCTCCTTTGCCGACTAAAACTGTTTTTCATTTCGAGCGAGATCCCGTAGAAGTCAGTTCTCTGCGAAAACTCTGAAGTAACAGATAGGATGATCAATGAAATGTCCACATCGCTCTTTAATCGACACAGGAGGTATCCAGAAGAATTGTACCTATAAGCTCGGTAACCTATGGAAAATTCCTATTATGGATTTTTTCATAACTTGTAAGTCTTCTGTGTTTTCTGGTAAATAAAACATTAAATTGAAAATGCCGATTTTCTCAAATTAAAATATATTCAAGATCACTTTGTATTTGTAGAGGAGATAATTGCCCACCAGAACTACTATTCATTATATTCTGCTGTGCGTATCTTGAGAACATATAAGTATTTCTCTGCTTCTGAAGCATTTTTTTCCTTTTTAAATTCTGTTTACGAATGAGAAATTACTATGTTATGTGTTGTTTACATTTATTAAAACTGAAAACAAAAATACTTATGTTGTAATAACTTAACGGAAAAAAAAAAACGTGATATATCTCTATTATTAATATGATTATTCCAAATCTTGCTTCATTTTTATATAAATTTCTCTGTGACTGTAGAAATTATACTATAGTTTAACAGCAAAATGTAGGTACAGTATAACAAGTAAAAAAAGATAAAAATCGCCATAGTGATTTATTCAGTATGTCCCTCGCTCCTGATGATGCTGACATGGTTAGCAAAACTCATGGGATGTGTAAAAATTAAGTATTTGGTGTTTTTGTGATAACTGTTGTGTAGATATTTGAAATAGTAAGATATTATCACAATAAAAAAAACTTAAGCAAGGAAAAAGTTTTACACCTACATATAACGTATTTTCACCATTCACACCTTGATCCTAAGAACTCTGGAAAGAACATACGATTCGATAAATTCGAATAAATCTACTATAAAATTTTAAATCGATATCTCATGCCGTTCAAGAATTAGAGTACTAAAAATCGGATAAAGTGACATAGATTGTAAAAACAATTTTTCATGAAATATCGAAAGAAGTAAATACAGAGTTAAATAAAAAAGTATTGAAGCAAAAAAATATATTTTCTTCATTATTTATAAAATTCTTATCAATTTTTGTCATAGCTCTATTAGTCATTTTTATCGTTTTAAAGGATTGAAACAGTTAAATTAAAGTTACATTATATTATGTAACCACTTTTAAGAGTTTGTTCTTAGATGGCAGAAATGATACAGTCAACCATATAAAATAAAAATAAATAAAGTTAAAAAAAAGTCTTCTATTATTCATTTTTAAATTTTTAATGGTTAAAATGGTTATTTGAAGGTTAAGATTACTTAAGGGTTAAAATAATTAAATAAAGTTTTAATTTTTCTTTATTTTATTAAATGCCTCTGAGATTCTGAACTTACATGACCAAAACTGATAAGAATTTCATAAAGAAAAGTAGTTTTGGTCAATTTGAAAGAGTTTTAATTTCAGAAAATCTTTTTTTTTTAAGTTTTTTATTTATCAGAAAACAGAAAAATTTCAGGTTTTAGAGCTTATAGGTTCAGTTCTTCTAGTTATCTTCTATATCGATTGAAAAAGTGATGCTGACATTTCGACGATCACCCTGCTGGCTTCTTCAAAGTTTATTCTGAGAACTGACTTCTTCGGTATCTAGTACAAAATAAGAAACAGTTTCGTGCTATATCCCGAAGGAGTCAGTCCGGAACAACCTCTGAAAAAGCCGCAGGATGATCGGCGAAAGAGAGAGAAATCCTGAAACAAGGTATCTATAAAAAATCTTGTGTTTAATTCCCTACAACATAGATAAATATTAATGTTTTCGACTCATAATTTTTTTGGATTCCGATTTTTAATGTACACAAAGATTATGGAAAGGCAAGAGAATCTAATTTAAAACCTTGGATAGAAACTTAGATAATGTATATAGATAAAGTAAATTCATTAAACTTATAACCACAAAAGAGTCTATACTGTAATTTCTTTCGGCAACAACTGAAGCAAAACAATATAATATAGTAAATCCAATCAAAGGTATTATGGCTTAATTATTAGCTTCTTCTGATGTTGTTTATGTGCGATCCATTGAACTCTTTCGCCTGTGTAATATATCAAAAAGTTAGTTTATTAAACTCTCTTCCCTTTGTGTGTTCAATGATACCTCTGTAAAAACTGGTTTGTTGTATCTCTCATTTTATAACCCTTGATCCCAAGAATACCATTAAAGCATGAAAATATAAAGCTCACGCTCTCTATCACATATATGTAGAAACTAGCGATGAGCTTAACAGCGACACAGGTATACCTGCGACGGTGATTTATAAGTCACGGCTTTTTTTAACAGCGACTTAAGTCGCTGCTGTACTCCATCCGAAATCTTCGGAAATCGGAAACTACTGCTGCTGAATGCCTGTCACAGCCAGCCGACCGACGACTCAGCGGTACACCACGATTCGTTTTTTTTTTAATTTTATGACATATTATTTCTGATATTTTGACGTATGTATACTGTTATATGACTATTTTTTTATTCATTTTCAGAGTACTTTTGTTGTTTTATTAGTTTTTTTATTAACATCTTTCTGCCTAAGTATACGCATATAAGTATTTACCAAAGTATTTACATATAAATTTATACAACAAAATTTTACTTTGTAGTTATTTGAACTAATAGCGTTTTGCCTTCCAACGGCGACACAACAGTCCAACATCGTGTACCTGTGAGTCGTCGGTCGACTGCTACCATTGTCTGTAACGAGACGATAGGCGCCGATAATTAAGTTCAGGTCGGGCGGATATTTGAAACAGCGCAGCGCAGCGACTAGAGTCGCTACTTTGGGAAGAATTGGGTCGCAGGTATTACCTGCGACTATCTAAATCACAGGTAAAAATCCACAGATATAATATCGCTCATCCCTAGTAGAAACCACAAAATAGGAAATTGAGATGGCTATTAGACTGGTTTACCATTGTAGGGAAGAATAATTTACGCATTGCAAATATAGAATATGGAAAAAATGTCCACATGCCTAGCTACAAAATAACTAAGATAAGACACTAAATCTCTAATAAAAGAAATTTCTGAAAGTATAAATATGTTAAAAAAATGCAAATGGAGAGTTTAATAAAAAAATATTTGTTGAAATTTTCAATAAAAAATATGTACCTACCCCTTTCAAATTTGGAACTAGTTTAACACGACTTTGCGTTTTGGGTAATTGTAAGTTAGATTAGACAAGGCGAAATCGGCGCCATCGTTGGAAAAAAAATTTTCTAATTGAATTTTGTTTCATAACCTTCTCCAGGAGATGCCCCTGAAAGAGGATCAACATGTTGCCGGGCGGTAACCTGGTCCGAATTTGTTTAAACAAATTTTTTTTAAACAAAGTCCAAAAATTGAAATTTTCGCCCCGAAACAAGTTTTTTTAGGTAAATTGGACCATTTTGAACAAAAAATGTCTCTTGTGAATTTTCTCTAAAATGCGCCGTTTTCGAGATATCGGCGATTTTAGGTGCGAGAAAACGCGAAAATGGCCCTTTCACCTCCCAATATTGGGGTCAAAAATTAAAATTTTCAATGTTGCCAAGTGTCCAAATTAAAGTTTGAGATCTCTTCTACAAATTACCGTAGGAAATATTGCAATATCTTTATTTTTAAACATTGTTTTTTAACAGTTAACAAATTGCGTTCGAGCGCCCGCGGCCGCATCGAAACTGTATACATAGATATATACGCAACGCCCGTACGTAGGCGCGCGAAAATTTCAATTTTTGGACTTTGTTTAAAAAAAATTTGTTTAAACAAATTCGGACCAGGTTACCGCCCGGCAACATGTTGATCCTCTTTCAGGGGGCATCTCCTGGAGAAGGTTATGAAAAAAAATTCAATTAGAAAATTTTTTCCAACGATGGCGCCGATTTCGCTTGTCTAGATCTGGTTTGCCTTTAGCTAACTCTAATTATGCTCATTAATAATTAATTTTGGCATTATTGATGACCTAAATTACCATCATAATTGCATATCAACTACTATACAAAATTATGAGACAGTAAATCTAATTTCAAATGCTAGTAAAACAAAAAGAACATACAATTTAAAATATCAAATTTTTTTAGTAAAGATTTTTTTGTTGTAGTTTCCAATGTGTAATTTTATGACAAGAATATAGCTTATATCGGTGGTTCCCAACCTTTTCCGATTCTTGGAGCCCTTGATGAATCCATCTTTACCCAAGGCAGTCAAATTCTAACAAGTACACTTTGCAAAATTGGAAATATATATTTTTTTAATTACAAAGTTAGGTAGAAATCAATAAAACACGGATTTACGATCAGAAAAAAATGTAATTAAACAAATTGAATTAATTCTAATTAGTGAGATAAATTGTTGATCGTCGTACATTTTTTCAAATCTTGGAATTAAACTGGACACAGCCACCGATGAAAACCCAGTTTGCGCAAATAAGAAGTCGCAAACTGAATTTAAAATTTTATGTTCTTTAGGCCTACATTCCCTGCCCCGCCTACTTCCACGCCTTAATATACATTAATTGTTTTACATCTATCACTTTTGATCTTCTTCGTATCTCGATGTTAGGAATACGAGCTTGGAGTCTAAAAAGTTAGCGTTTTCCTCTCCATTGCCCTTACTTGGAGTTTATTTAGTATTATACTTTCAGTTAAAGCCCACGTTTCAGTGCCATATGTAACACTTTCTTTTATTATATTTAAGATGTCCAATTTCAATGTGAATTGTAACCTTTCGAGCGCGGACCAAGCTAACGAGACTCTTCTATCTAAGTCATTATTTTTTGATATTTCGATTGTTTGTCCTAAATATATGAATGTTTGTACCTTTTCTATTATTTCACCTTCTATTAATAGTTCCTGGCTATTATCTTCAGTTTGGTTATATATATATATATATATATATATATATATATATATATATATATATATATATATATATATATATATATATATTATATATATATATATATGTGTATATATATATATATATATATATATATATATATATATATATATATATATATATATATATATATATATATATATGTTTCAGTATTCCGTTTCCATAGAGTTACTGTAGATTTCTGGGATGAAAATATGTCCATTTTACCCAACTTACCTTAGTCCAAAAATTCGTAATTTTTGAGATACAGGGTGTCAAAGTTATACTTAAGTAGCTCGTACTATTAGCACAAGATTCGGTGCTAAGGGGATTTTCTGAGATGAAAAATCGGAATCAGCTCACAGTTTTGTTATAAATTGTAGGGGGCACCACTTATTGCACTGTGTATACTTTTAAATTGTCATAACTTTTTTATACTACTCTTTTATGCTCTTAGCCAGTTGGTTTTTACATTCTTACTATTGTTGGCCCGTTGGTCTTTAAATTTATTATTCTTGTTAGCCTGTTTGCCTTTAAACATGCTCCAAATTTCAAAGACTATTCTTTTGGACCAATCCTAAGCCTGGATGAAGTGTGGATGGGATTAAAAATGGAAAGAAATATCCCATTATTTCAGAAACTGTTGCTCGGAGCAACATGTACCAAGAGAGCTTTTTTAGACAAGGGAAGGCGGAAAATTCGAATATTTAATTAAAAATATCATACAGAGTGGTATAAGCACGTTTTGACAATTTAGTTTGACAATTTAGAAGTATACACAGTGCTATAAGTGGCGCCCCCTACAATTTACAACCAAACCGTGAGCTGATTTCAATTTCTAATGGTACAATTATTAGGAAAACTACTTAAGAAAAACTTAAATAAAAGTATAACTTTGACACCCTGTATATATATATATATATATATATATATATATATATATATATATATATATATATATGTATATATATATATATATATATATATATATATATATATATATATATATATATATATAAATGTTACAATAGAGGTTTTCACGGATGGTGGAATGTAATACGTTAAAATTCCTGGTTTCAATCCGTTCGTCTAACTACTCGATACTGTGATCTTGCTGCTGCTGCTCCTGCTGCTGCTGCTGCTCGAAGCTAACTGAGCAGCAGCAGCAAGAGCACTTGAAAATGCCAAATATGATTTAGGCGAAACGTCGTGCAATTTCATTATTAGACGAACGGATTGAAACCCAGAATTTTAATGTATTACACATATATATATATATATATATATATATATATATATATATATATATATATATATATATATATATATATATATAGTTAATATTCATTACATGAAACATCTTAGTACGTATTTCAATATGTACCACAGCTTGCAAAAACCATTTCCAATATGTTTCTATTTAGGTTTAACATATTTAAATCATACTATTAACTTTAACTATTAGAGGTATTATAACAAAATATCTTTAAAATAACTAAATTACAGGTGCAATTTTGGCTAAATTCCTTCCACTTTATTTTTAAAAATATAACAGATTAGGTAAAAAAAATATTTAATTATGAATACTATAGAAAGTAAATAATGATTATATATGAAAAAACTCATATTCCTTACAACATTAAAAAAAATTATTTAGTAAATGACTATTTCGATCTTTACTTACCCAACTAACATTATACCTTTCTAATGTTGAGACTCAAAAAGGTGTTTTTATATGGTATAATTTTCTCACAATATAATTTATGTGTTGGTGTTATTAACGTACGTAAGCGGTTGGATATTAATGTTATTATATATTGCATGTCATTAGAAAAAAACAAATAAGGAAATTAAAGAATAAATAATAATGTTGAAAATTATTATGTACCTAATGAGAAGCCATCAATAAAAATTATCTATAAACAGTTATAATGTAATATTTTCTTTACTTGATAAAAGACTAAAAAGAACAAGAACACAATTTTATTTTTATTGGCCTAGCTCACAAGCTGCAAGCGCAGCGATGCGCGGAAGTAGAGATTTATTTCTGTCTTTTTTTTATCATAAGAAAAATTACTGCTCATCAATTTTTCTGGACATCACCCAGGCCTTTGACAAGGTAACGATGGCCTCATATACAAACTAAGAAAAAACCTCCCTCTCAACTATTTTTTGATTCTGAAATCTTACCTCTAAAACCGTTAGTTCCTTGTTCGACATCAGGACGAGCAGACATCACTGTACCCAATTAACGCAGGAGTTTCACATGGCAGTGTACTTGGGCCAGTCCTATATCTGATCTACACAGCGGATCTGCCCACAACCTCAAATATCACCACAGCAACGTATGCCGACGACACGGCCATCCTGTCAAATCATTAAGACCCAACTTGGATAAGTTACACTCGTGGATGAAGAAGTGGCGCATTCGAGTCAACGAAATCAAATCTGTTCATGTAACCTTCACCACTAGAAGAGACACATGTCCGCCTGTAGCAATAAACAATCAACAGCTAAAACAATGTGAAGATGTAAAATACCTGGGAATGCATCTAAATCGAAGAACGCCTAGAAAAAACATATATATACCAAACGCAAATAACTAGGAATTAAATTCAGCAAATTATATTGGTTAATTGGACGCAGATCACAGCTAACACTATAAAACAAGCTTTTAGTTTATAAAGCAATTTTGAAACCCATCTAGAGCTACGGTATCCAACTCTGCGGTACTGCATCCAAGTCTAACATTTAAATTCTTGAAAGATTTCAAGCAAAATTCCTTTACTCTGTTACGCTGCTTCTTGGTATATACCAAACAAATTCATTGCACAAGATCTTGCAATCAAATCAGTTAAAGAAGAAATAGGTCCGTTCCAAAAAATATAAAAACATATTACATCACCCTAACAGTTTGACACATGACCTCATGCAACAATCCTTGCATCCTAGACTCAAGAGATCCATCCCTAGCAATCTTCTAATCAGATTCTAAGCCAAGCAATTCTCTGAAACACAAATAATTTTGTTTTAAAATTAGTAAATAGAGAAAATTGTCACAGGATAATTTTCAACATGACATTTTAAGCTTTTAAAATATTGACTTATTTATCTTTAGTGGTTACAGATTGTGAATAGATGGGAAGTTAAAATAAAAAATTTTGTCTTGAATCATTCCTAGTTCTACTAGGAAAAAACAGGCCTGACACTTCATTCTAAGGAGAAGTTTTCCATACAAAACGGTTCTTAAAGAGAGTGGTACGAAGTGACCAACTGAACAAAATATCAATGTTCTGAATTTCTAGCATGCATTACTTTGGGAATAAATGAACGGATCACATCCAACAAACACGTCCTATGAAGGTATTAATAGAGTATACTTAAGTCCCCAACTTTCCTTCAAAGTTCCAAAAAATCAAGACTTCTAGTGAATAGTGAGTCCTCGATCAGGCATACAGCTCTTTTCTGAATATTTAAAAAACATGTATGGGATCCGAGAGCCAAACATTGATAGTTGAATATGAGCTTTGTATAGGATCAAAAATTGTAGTTTTTAGCTTCCCACTACAATATTCCGAAATTTTCAAAATGCTTAGAAAGTACAGTGACAATATATATTCCATATGTTAGCTTCTGTAGTAATAACTTTAAGAAAAAACTTCTATCATTTTCTGTAGTGTTAAATGCTACTTGATTACTAGCATTCCTAGAATAAAATATTTTCAAGTTTTTGATAAATTATGTCTACCGATATTTGCGTGAATAGCTGGAGTCCAAGATAAATGAAAAAAAAATGTATATTTCAAACACTTCAAAAAGAATTATTTTGTTTCAGTTTAAGGAAAGCAAATGTCTGCATTATTTTGGGTACGCATGATATTTTGTGACAATTTTTATAAACATTTTCTATTTTAGTTTGCCTTGTTGGGCAATATTTCTGTTTCATTTCTAGTTGACAATTTTCTTTTAAAATATATAATACATTGTTAACAAAAATTCCCGAAAATATCATTTTTGCGTTAATAATCAAAATTTAGCACCAAAATCATTGATGTTTTAAAGATCAATTTTATACGTTATGAATAGTTAAGAGTTATATTTTACCTGTATACTTAGATCTCGAAAGAGTGAATTAATTTAAATGAGTTAGATATTAAAACTTCTGTGTCAATTGATAATATGAAATTTTTAAAAAATAAAAGAATACAGTCTACTAAAACAGTCCTTTTATTTTTTATCAGCTATTTTGAATTAGTTTTCAAATTTCATTATGCTATGATACGAAGGAAACAAGAAATACAATAACAAAATGAATACTCTTTATAAAATAATATATTATTATAATATGTACTACAGGATATTGTGTTAACGTTTTTTTTTTTTTTAATTATTGTTTATGTATGGTTCAGAAAACTGAAAATACACTCATCAATAGCATATATATATATATATATATATATATATATATATATATATATATATATATATATATATATATATATATATAAATGTATATATATATATATATATATATATATATATATATATATATATATATATATATTGTAACATTCATTTTTTCCTGGATTTTAAGACCATGCAATGTTACTGATTTTTTTCACTTCGAATTGTATTTATTTTTATTTTAAAACATCGACCGGTATATTAAACAAAAGTTTCAGGACATTCAGTATATACTGTGTGGCGCGGGTTGCTGATCGAACCTACCGCCAGGCCGCGATTGGCGAAATATTTGACCCGGAGTTTTGATTGGAGCGTCCGGATATTACCGGCAAAAATCGCACGATTATTTAAGGGCCTGAGAAACTACCAGTAAGGCTTATTTCCATCGAGCCGCAGACCAGGGCTTTTTTCGATCGAGCCGCAGACCAGGCAGTACCGTCTAGCCGAGAGGCTATTTTCCATCTAGCCGAAGTAGGCTAATTTTCTTCAGAAGCCGCTAAGTAAAAGTACCAGTTTCGACAATAAAAGCTGTAGTGAGCTTTCTAAGTGTTAAGAAAAAGTGTGAAATCGGGTGAAGTCCATCACAGCAGGACTGAAAAACAGTAAGTCAACAAAACTCCCTCCAATAGACTTATTTAAGAGCAGTGCATTAACAGCAATGAATAACAGACAAAAAAGTGAAGTGTAAAACACGATGTCTCGCCTTCGGGGGTTGTAAAAGTTTAAAGTTTAAATGTAACAACTACTATTTAGGCTAGAATTTTTTGGTATAACTGTAAAGGTTAGAACTTTTTATTTTCATTTTAAAAATATGAATAAATTCTTTTTTTGTTGATTAAAGCTAGTGTCTCACTGAATATTTATTTCTCTTTTCAGGATCAGTTGTACTAGACTAATTCTTTTTAGTAATATCCATAAAACACTTCAGTTTTTTCTCATTTTTCTTAGCTGAAGTTAAATCCTTTCTATTTTAAAATGAGTGGTGCCCAAAAAAAAAAAAGTCGTACAACTGAGGTTTCTTTAAAAATAGAATTAAATTCCAAAAAGACGTACAAAAATTATCTCTTACCCATATCTCTCCACCAAGGAAAACTGAGCTAGTATTTCTTTAATTTCTTTAGTTCTTTTAAAATCAGGTTTCACTCAATTCATTATCAGAAATTAAAGCGGGGGGCTGCAAGAAAATTGTGCTCAAGCTTGGGGCGTCCAGTATTTAAAAATGTTACAAAATGACGCAGTCTACATGGGGCGAAAAATAAAGCAAAATTAGCACACCTTACAAAATTGCGCTCAAGCGTGGGACAAACAACTTCTCACAGGGTACAGAAAAAGATGCCTCAAACTGAGGACAGTTTAGCATGTCATAAAAAGACGTAACATAAAAATAGCGCTGTCAACGCGGGGCTTTTGGAATTTTATTTTTTAAAAAAAGGGTTCAGTGTACTAGCTTTCGAACAAAATAAAAGCTCTAACTTTGCAGATATTTTATTTCATAATATTTATTAAACGAAACTACACTATAGCAGTAAGACAAAAGCAGGAAATTTGTAGAATTTTTTTATTTCAATTTATCTGAAATAGATATTTGAATTTTGTTGTTGACTCTAAGATAAGAGATTCCTACTTTTTTCTTAAAAGCTGGCTTTATAGTTCAGATTAGCAAATGTGTTGGTCGACTTTAATTTTGCACTGTTTATTTTGCGGATAACCGAACAAAAAACTGTTCTTTTTTCTCACCTATATTTTGCATGAATATTAAAAGTACTTTGCTGATATACGAAACGATATTTAGAGATTTTTTTATAGGAAATTCTTAAGATATCTTAATAAAAGGATTTTAATACGAGGCAATACTTAGAAATTTTTTTTGAAATTGTTGAAGATTTTTTTAAAGTTTGGTAAAGAAGTTTACATATTTTAAGTGCCTTCATGTATTTTTTATTTAGACTATTGGGAGCACAGGAGAAATATTTTTATGATTTTTTAAACAATTCTTTTAAATTGTATTCATTTATCATGGAAGCTTTAAATTTTAAAGTCAATCACTTACTGGAAAATGAATTCGACTATGAACTGAAAATCCGTCGTACTTTCTCAGAACGTCCGGTCGCGGATAAAAGAAAGATTCTAACTAGGATCTTAAGTAAAGAAATACTCCAATAAATCAGATTGGACTAGATAGTTACAAAAAGTTTCTGATTTTTTAAAGTCTAATAAAAATTTTTCCTTCTCAAGTTAAAACTCCTGCTTCTCCAAATGGTCACATATCTCCTTTATTCGTGCATAAATATTTGGCTAATAGACCGCATATAAAAATAGATCTATTAGGTGCCCATTTCTCGGCTTTACTTGACTCTCGTGCAAATGCCTCCGTTTTAGGTCAGAATGGTATAAGAATTTTAAGTCGTTTAAGTATAAAAATATGCCACGTCAAAAATAGAAGTGTTACCACTGCAGATGGCAGCCGTCTAAAAGTTTTAGGTACGGTTGAGTTGCCGCTAGTCTGCAATGGTCATTGTTTTAGTAATTTCTGCTTTAGTAGTACCTTCTCTATCACATACTTTGGTTTTAGGATGTGATTTTGCACAAAAATTCGGAATTTTAGTAAATTTTAAAAATAATTCGTGGTATCCACAGTCCCTAGAAGTCAACTCTCAAACCAGTTTTAAAGATTGTTATTCAGAAAATTCTTTAGAAAACCTTTTCTCGCGTCTATGTACCCTAGATGATCTCTCGCGGACGGAACGCTTAAAAGCAGAAAAAGTAATAAGCTCTTTCAATGAAATAAGTAGTAAAGATAGGTTAGGCCGAACGAATAAAATCACCATGTCTATAGATACGGCTGATGCCAGTCCTGTAAAGACAAGGCCCTTCGCCATGTCTCCGTATATGTCAAAAGTATTGAATAAGGAGTTAGACGAAATGTTGAAACTCGGAGTGATATCGTCTATGCTTTGACG
The DNA here is from genome assembly GCA_019049505.1 of Pachyrhynchus sulphureomaculatus. Lineage (NCBI taxonomy): Eukaryota > Metazoa > Arthropoda > Insecta > Coleoptera > Curculionidae > Pachyrhynchus > Pachyrhynchus sulphureomaculatus. The sequence goes on from CM032446.1 coordinate 156,285,536, forward strand.
GTAGAAAGCTCAACGAGGTCAGCAAATTTGATAACTATCCATTACCGAACAAAGACAGAATTTTGACATCATCAGTTCGTAACTATGCCGTTTGGTCTAAAGAACGCTGCTCAAACTCAGCAACGTTTAGTGGACGCTATATTTGGTCCGAAATATGAGCCACATATTTTTACCTATCTCGGTGATATTTTAGTAACATCGGAAGACTTCGAATCGCATATTCGCTTACTTAAAGAAGTAAAAGATAAATTGAAAGAGGCCGGACTGACGATAAATTTGAGCAAATGTGATTTTTTTAAAACTTCTCTAAAGTTTTTAGGCTATATTGTAGGCTCAAATTCCTTGCGTACCAATCCGGATAAAGTAGCAAGCATGGTTAATTATGCGAGACCTACTAATACTACGGAAGTTAAGCGCTTCGTAGGAATGTGTTCATGGTATAGACGTTTTATTGAGAATTTTTCTACCTTGTTGTCGTCTATTAATGATCTTTTGAAAGGACAAAAAAAAGGACAATCGATAGATTGGACAAAGGCAGCAGAAGAATCTTTTATAAAGATTAAAGAGCTATTGGTTTCAGCTCCAATTTTATCCCAACCAGATTTTTTCCAGCAGTTTTATATTTCTAGTGATGCTTCTAATACCGGTTTAGGGGGCGTCCTAACACAGAAAATCAATGGTGAGGAAAGAGTGATAGCGTATGCCAGTAGAACTTTATCAAAGGCTGAATGTAACTATTCGGTTGTTGAAAAAGAATGTTTAGCCGTACTCTTTAACATCGAAAAATTTCGACCTTACATCGAAGGTGTTCCTTTCACGGTCATAACAGATCATTATAGTTTATTGTGGCTTAATTCTATTAAAAACCCTAGTGGCAAACTAGCACGTTGGGCGATTAGGCTGAGACAACATGCGTTTAAAATGCGTTTTGATATCTTAAAGTTTGTGAGGACTTGTGAAATATGTGGAGCGCAGAAATCTTCAAATACACTACCTATGGGACTGATGGGAAAAAGAGAAAACGGTCAATTACCCTTTTCAAGTCATAGCAGCTGATCTAGTAGGCCCATTTCCACGTTCAAAAAAGGGAAATAAATGACTTTTCGTAATTTCTTGCTGGTTAACAAAGTATACCGTGTTATTTCTTTTGAAAAGCTCTAAAGCCGAATGCTTTTTGAAAATTTTAGAAAACGATATTTTTCTAATCCACGGAGTTTCATCGCTTTCGATATGCGATAACAGTACTCAGTTTACTTCTGAGTGTCTTAAGAGCTTAAGTGAGACATATAGTTTTAACATACGTTTCAATCCCGTGTGCCCTCTACAATAATTTCGTTGAAAGTAATATTCGTTGATTCACGTGATAATTCGGGATAAAGGAATTTCAAAGATTCAAACACGAAGTAACCGGGTTTACACCGTCTTTCTTAGTTTACGGCAGACATATACCTCTATCTGGATCGTATTATAAAAATTTAGATTTGGATGTCAATATTGACAGCGAAATAATTCCGGGTAACAGGGGTGCGTACGCCGAAAATTTAAAGGGTTTAAAGGATATTTTCACTGACGTGCGTAGTAGGATACATAAGGCTTATGAACGGAACAGTAAGTCTTACAACCTTAGAAAAAGGGATTTTGCCTTTAAGATAGGTGATCACGTTTGGCGAAAAAATAAAATTCTTTCCAGTGCAGCTGATAAATTCACATCTAAGTTGGTACCTAAGTATGTGCATTGCGTGATTAGAGAAAAGATTTCGGATTTAGTTTATGGTTTAGTTAATTTAGATGGGACTAAAGTAGGACGATGGCATATTAAAGACTTAAAACCATTCAATGAACCTAACCCTAATGAAAGTTTGTCAGAAGAAGAATAATTTATATTTACACTATCTTAATTGCTTTAGTTTATTTTTTTTTTGATGTTGCTCTGTAGAGGTGACGACCTCGTCTTTTTTGACTGTTATAAAAGTTGAGCTGAGGATAGCTTACTTTTATAGTTTTTGCTAAGGTTTTGGGTATTGGCCATATCCCAAACCTAGGTTGATTGTAGTTGATGTTTAGCATCGACTCAGCTGTTGCGAGCTTGCGAAAGAGTCACACTCAGGATATATCATAAGACTGGTATGTCGGTGGTCGCGGGATTTGATTTGCTTATGACCCCAAATAATATCCAGTTCTTGACACTTGGAAGCGAAATTTAGATTAGAGGCAATCCAAGGTGATCTTGAGTTAGGACAAGCGCAGGATGAAGCTCGTGTTGTATGATGTAGAGTCAAAATGTATAAGAGCAATTTCAAAGTTTGCTACCCGAGAGGGTGTATTTTTATTACCTTAGTGGTATATTTTGGGTGCAATTAAGAGTAAATTGATTTTGGTTTATCCAGTAAGTCTAAGACTTGGATTATTTTGATTTAGATCTTCTTCTGAATTGACAAACTAAGGGTATTTTCTATTTTTTTCAGAGCCGTTTAAACGTTACCTTTGAGTCACAAATTTTTTTAAAATTTTTTTTTGCATAGGCTCATAGGCGTCTGATGAGTTTTTTCGGTTTACTATCAGATTGATAGAAAATTGAAGTTCTGCAGGAGAACTAAAGGCTGATCATTTACAGGAGATGAGAGCAGAGTAAGACAGTCGTTTCACAAAGAAATGATCAAAATCTGATACCGAGATGAGAACCTTGTCAAGAGAGGCTAAGCGCAGTGAAGGAAGATTCCTAACCGAATTTTTAGATTTCCAAGAGGTAATCTAGAAGTTTGGGCTGACAGAAAACGGTTATGCCTGATACCTGTAGCAGTTTCTTCTAGAGGCTATTGTTTAGGGAGACGATTAACACCATGATCGAATATTTTAGCTGTCAACGATGTTTTCTTCTTGTTTCTGATTAAGCTGGGAAAGCTCTTGTCGTCTTCAAAAGTTTTGTTGCGTTGCCACCGGAAAATTGAGCAATTTTTGTTTCATGTAGCCTTTTTAAGCTCATTTTCGTTTTTTAAAATTTCGTTAGAAGCTTGGTTAAGTCAACCTTGTAAACCTTTTAGGTTGTATCCCATGAGTTATCTGTTTTTACAGGCTGTGATGCACCGGGTGCTAACAGATGCCGTTACGACGTTTGGCAGGGAGTTAGTCTTCCTGAGGAACAGACTGATTGGAAGGGTAGTCTATGGGGGGCGCACGTTTAACCTTTGGGACCTTTAGAGGTTTTGTTACCCAATGGCTATTTCTATTTGAACCAAAGGAGAGCCTAACTACTGTAGTCGACCTCAGCTCCAATTAGCCTATTAGTGGTGACAGGCTGTTGGCAGTAGTGTATTTCGGAACACCCTATTGATTAATTTTTTTGACTTATGGTGGTGTGGTAGACACCGTTTTAGTTTAGTGGATGCTATAATCTACTCCCTTTTGTTGGTGGACTCCAGGGTCACCAATTCTGTATTTTTTTGTCTCCACCTTTCAGTATATCGTGGTGAAGTGTTTGTCTCCTGTTATGTGGGATGGATTGAATGTTTTTCGTTGTTGTTCTAGGGCGAGACCAGTACACGAGGGTTCTTCATGCAACTTGAAGAGGCGCAATGCTGGTTAAGTTTTATTTCTCTGTGTAGCCACCCTGAAGAATGACGGAGAGCGTTTTTTTTTTTTTTTTTTCTGGCTCATGTTTCTAGGCAGATTTGTCACTTTGGTGCGATGTGCCGAAGATTTGTTTAGCTTTTGCTAAGAGCTTTCACCAAGCTCAGTATGGAGTTATCATAACCAAGAGTTAGGGATTTGAACTCCTGTACATATTGCTGTATATATTACTGTACATATTTCTGTATATATTTCGGTGTATGTTGGTTGCCTGAGGGCATGTGCTCAAAATGCGAGATTTTGAGTCGTTTTGCTTATGGACTCCCATATTTAGGATTATGACTTTAGGGAGGTCCTATTTCGAGACTTGCTGTCTCATATAGTTGTGCTAGGAATGTTTCCTTGAATGTTAGTTGCGCGTGGACTAATCATTCTGTTCTTTGTGAACATTGCTTTTTGAAGCAGGATCATTCAGTTTGGTGAATTTTAGCTTTTATAGCTATTCACTGTGTTTAGGGTGAATTTTAGCCTTTATAGCTATTCACTGTGTTTAGGGTGAATTTTAGCTTTTATAGCTATTCACTGTGCCTATAGTGATATTGTTAGCTTTTCTAGCTGCTCACTATGTTAAAGGCGAGATTGTTCTTTTAGAACGCAGACTTTGTGTAGTCGAGGACTATTTACAGAATGTTTTCTTGGCGAGGAGCCGAGGTTTTTTTTCTGGCGATATACCAGAGTGTTTTCTTGGCGAGGAGCCGAGGCTTTTTTTCTGGCGATATACCAGAGTGTTTTGTTGGCGATAAGCTGACGTGTTTTCTGGCGATCAACCAGAGCGTTTTTCCCTGGCGATTTTAGCATGTCTGGATGTCTTAGGACGTCGACATTGCGTTATAGAGTGCGATTATTCTCTGAGTGCGACTAGTAGTGATACTAGATTTGGAATGTTCTCTTAGCGATGAGCTAGAGCATGGATAGCGATTTTTCCCGAGCGTTTGTCTGGATATTTATCCAGATATTTTTTTTTTTTGGCCTAGTGCTAAATGGTCTGACAAGACTTTTTCTTTTTAGTGTAAGTGTTTGCACTAGAATCATTTTTTTATTTTTTTTCTTTATTTAAGAATTTTTATAAATTTCTTTTGCTGAAATAGAAAATTTTCAGACAATCCTTAAAATATCTTAAGGCAGGTGTTCATATTTTATTTCAGTTCACTTTTTTGATTTAGACAAGAGTCTAGACAGTTATTTTTTTTGTTTTGGTAACAATAACAGAGCTGATTCTTTTATATAAGAGGACCGCGATTGTTACTTTGAACTGGTATTTCTTATGTTCATGCAAGAATTTTTATTTGCTTTTTGATGTACTTAACCTTAGTGTTTAATTAAGTTAAGTCTAGTTATAAGATTCTTGTGTACTTGCAAAAATTTTCATTTGGTTTTTCATTATACTTAATATTAGTGCTTAATAGAATTAAGTCTAGTAGTAAGGACCGAAGTTTGTAATTTTGTTTTAAGTTCTGACCTTAGTATTAAGTGATAGTGTACCACTTTGTACCTTTTCATCAGTAGCCTTAGTTTAATAGACTAGTGTAGTCTATTTCTTTTTGGAAGGGGGTAAATGTAACATTCATTTTTTCCTGGATTTTAAGACCATGCAATGTTACTGATTTTTTTCACTTCGAATTGTATTTATTTTTATTTTTTAAAACATCGACCGGTATATTAAACAAAAGTTTCAGGACATTCAGTATATACTGTGTGGCGCGGGTTGCTGATCGAACCTACCGCCAGGCCGCGATTGGCGAAATATTTGACCCGGAGTTTTGATTGGAGCGTCCGGATATTACCGGCAAAAATCGCACGATTATTTAAGGGCCTGAGAAACTACCAGTAAGGCTTATTTCCATCGAGCCGCAGACCAGGGCTTTTTTCGATCGAGCCGCAGACCAGGCAGTACCGTCTAGCCGAGAGGCTATTTTCCATCTAGCCGAAGTAGGCTAATTTTCTTCAGAAGCCGCTAAGTAAAAGTACCAGTTTCGACAATAAAAGCTGTAGTGAGCTTTCTAAGTGTTAAGAAAAAGTGTGAAATCGGGTGAAGTCCATCACAGCAGGACTGAAAAACAGTAAGTCAACAAAACTCCCTCCAATAGACTTATTTAAGAGCAGTGCATTAACAGCAATGAATAACAGACAAAAAAGTGAAGTGTAAAACACGATGTCTCGCCTTCGGGGGTTGTAAAAGTTTAAAGTTTAAATGTAACAACTACTATTTAGGCTAGAATTTTTTGGTATAACTGTAAAGGTTAGAACTTTTTATTTTCATTTTAAAAATATGAATAAATTCTTTTTTTTGTTGATTAAAGCTAGTGTCTCACTGAATATTTATTTCTCTTTTCAGGATCAGTTGTACTAGACTAATTCTTTTTAGTAATATCCATAAAACACTTCAGTTTTTTCTCATTTTTCTTAGCTGAAGTTAAATCCTTTCTATTTTAAAATGAGTGGTGCCCAAAAAAAAAAAAGTCGTACAACTGAGGTTTCTTTAAAAATAGAATTAAATTCCAAAAAGACGTACAAAAATTATCTCTTACCCATATCTCTCCACCAAGGAAAACTGAGCTAGTATTTCTTTAATTTCTTTAGTTCTTTTAAAATCAGGTTTCACTCAATTCATTATCAGAAATTAAAGCGGGGCTGCAAGAAAATTGTGCTCAAGCTTGGGGCGTCCAGTATTTAAAAATGTTACAAAATGACGCAGTCTACATGGGGCGAAAAATAAAGCAAAATTAGCACACCTTACAAAATTGCGCTCAAGCGTGGGACAAACAACTTCTCACAGGGTACAGAAAAAGATGCCTCAAACTGAGGACAGTTTAGCATGTCATAAAAAGACGTAGACGATATATATATATATATATATATATATATATATATATATATATATATATATATATATATATATATATATATATATATATATATATATATATATATATATATATATATATATATATATATGTATATATACAATAAAAGTTAATCCGGGAATAGATTCGTGCGTTTATTATATTCCAGGTAAAATTTTACAGACGTTTCGTCAACGTCTCACTTGGCATTTTCAATGCTGTCTTAAATATTTGTTAAAATCTCACGCTGGTTTTTTTTTTATTGTTTTGTTTCAGAAAATGTCATATACTCATCAATAGCAAAATGTATAAAATATATATACTATATATATAGCATATATATATATATATATATATATATAATATAAGTTAATCCGGCAATAGATTCGTGCGTTTATTATATTCCGAGTGGAATTTTGCACACGTTTCGTCAACGTCTCACTTGGCATTTTCAATGCTCACTCATCTGCGTACGCTGTCTTAAATATTCTGTTAACATCTCACGTAGGTTGCTATTGTGGTATACGTGGTTCTGTCGATTGATGCCAGCAAAATCGTTGTACTTCTAACTTTCACGACAAAAATATTTAAAGACCCTATTCCGTGAACTCTATATTTCTAACAGGTTCGAAAAACTCTCCATTACTTTTAACGGTTTAGCCGATAATAGTTGTTTTATTACAGCTGTATATGTACATATACAGTTGTTGAATTCGATTTCTGGAATGGCCTTTAAAGCCTTCTTCGATTCGGTTTTAATCTCCACAATCGACTCAAAACGATGTTCTCGAAGCAGTTTTTTGAGTTTAAGGAATAGCCAGAAATCCGACGGAGCTAAATCAGGCGAATAGGGCGATTGCGGAATGATATGAGTTGAAGTTTTGATGAAAAAGTCGCGAAGAACGAATGCTGGGTGAGAAGGCGCATTATCGTGATGAAAAAAACAAGAGTTATCGGCCCATAATTCCGGCCTCTTGAGACGAATAATATTCGTTGTTGACAGTTTGGCCCGGCGGAAGGAATTCATAATGAACAACACCACAATAATCGAAGAAAACTGCTAACATCACCTTGATTTTCCACTTGCATTGGGGTGGTTTCTTCGGTCTGGGCTGACCTCTAGCACGATATTCGCTTGATTGGTCGGCAGTTTTTCGGATCGTATGCGTAAATCCATGTCCAACCAACTTCTTTGCTGAACTTTTCCACTCATGTTAAAAATCGAAAAACGCACTTTTGTTGTTGAACGAATGCAAGCGAATCTTATTAACTACTGCCGCTATGGTCTTAAAATTTGAACCAGATGGCAGTTAAGGTCCTACCAACCTAACGAAAAAAAAATGAGTCCAATTTGGAAAAGCCCGGGCGATTTAAATTTAAAAGTCTTACTATTTTTTTATCACAGTAGTATAATATATAAATATATATAAATATGTATATATATATATATATATATATATATATATATATATATATATATATATATATATATATATACGAGTACATATATTTTAAAAAAAATAAGAAAGTAGCAGAACCCCAACTATAGTGCTTAGAATGTCCTCTAGGACATAAAATAACATATAATTACTTATAGTAGCAAAGAAGCAGCTTATAAAAATTCATATTGTTTTATTGTATATTCCACAACCTGCTGTGAATGTCAATTATCTCGACTTTATCTAAAGTGTCATCTTAATCGGCTGCCTCTGCGAATACCCTATACTGTCGTCTAAATGCAGTCTTATCTTATCGATTTCCTTCGAGCTTATGATTGGTTTAACGTTATTAGTTATGGTATCTGATATTGCGAATATATCTGTAATTGCAAATATTCACGACGTGTACTTGATATGATAATTTATCTTTCCACTGAAATAACTTCTGTTGCAGACTACATTACATAGATTAAACTATTATTATTGAAGAAAAAAATCTGTATAGATTTTCTATTAATTTTTATATTTTAAAAATTATTGGCTCACATATGAGTTAAAACGGATATATAAAAAAATTGCTTGAGCTTAGCGACAGATGATCATCGAAGTTAACCCATACTGACCTCGAAAAAATACTTTAGCTTTTGAAAGTGAATAATTCCAAAGAGTAAGAAGTGAAATAAAGATTTATCTTCTTCTTCAGCCCTCCGTCATCCGATGTTGGACATAGGCCTCCCCTGTGTGCCTCCATCGTTCTCTGTTCTGGGCCTCTCCTGTTACCAGTTTCATGTCGTCTCTCCACCGTATCTGCGGGCGATCCCTGTCATTTTTTCCCAACCAGGGTGGGTCTCCAGTATTGAATCGGCTTGTTCCATCTATCGTCTGTCTGCCTCAATGTGTGCCCCGCCCATCTCCACTTCAGTGAAGCTACGTGTTGTTTCACGTCTATTAATTTAGTTCTCTGACGGATATCTTCATTTCTCACTCGGTCTTTTAATTTAATGTTCAACATTATTCTTTCCATCGCTCTTTGTGTTTTAGCTAATTTATCCATCAGACCTTTTGTTACAGACCATGTTTGTGCGGCATATGTAAGGACAGGCAGCACACACTGGTTGAAAACTGTTCTTCTCAGTTTTAGAGCAATTTTCTGGTTCTTGAAGATGCCACTTTGCCTGCCGAAAGCCCGCCACGCTGATCTTATGCGTCTTTTTATTTCCTCTGACTGGCTTGTCTTCCCGCATCTAAAGCTCTGTCCCAGATAAATGTATTCATCGGTGCGCTTTATAACAGAGTACTGGATAATAACTTCCATATTCTCGTTCTGGTTGGTCATGATTTTCGTCTTCTCCTTGTTTAGCTTCAGTCCTATCCTTTCGGACTCTCTTTTCACATCTAGCAACATTGATTGCAACTCCTCACAGCTGTTTGCTATCAACACCACGTCATCAACGTACTTCAAATGATTAAATCTCTTTCCGTCTATCATAACTCCTTGGTCGTCCCAAATGAGGTTCAAAAATAGGTCTTGCATCACCGTTATAGACACAGCTTAGGGCTCATTGAGTCTCCCTGTCTGACGCCCCGTTGAATGGGAATGGGAAAGATTTATATATGACATAAAAATTTTTGAAATAAAAAGGCTCCATACCCTCGACCCCAACCCACAAACCAACAGATTTTAATTTTGGCAAAATAATAATATGGGTGCTTTTTAAACGAAAGTATATGTTTTGTAAATGTGTTCCGTCAATTTTTATATTATTTGAAGAATGTGATGAATATAGGATATATAATGCCCAATACACAGGTAAATAATGTAAAAAGTCACCAATGTTATGGAATGTAACAGCTGGAGAAAGAAGACAAAGTAAAAACTTTACTAGAGGCCATATAATTTGAATATGAGCAAACAGAAAGTACTACTACTACGGCCATGGCACACATGCTCTAAAGAAATCGCTTAAACGCTATAACAGCGGAACAACGATTTATATCAATCTTGAATTGGTGCAGATTTTTTCAGTGGAAACTCAGTTTAGTTCGAAGGTATTCTCCATGTAAAAGATTTCTTGGAGGTGGTGGTACAAGGAGTGATAAGCTAAACTTCATATTGACCTAAAATATTTGCACTTCTTGTGTTCCTAGCGTGCACTAATCGGCAGGAAATTAAACGGGATACTTACACTGAACACTTCCTGTGAAAGTATTTATACCATAAACCTGGGTCGCCCACTTTTCTACGACTTCTACTACAAGATTTTTGGTACTTTTCAGGACCCCAGTCAGGAGAATGGCTCTCTTTTAGATATAATAGAATGCTGAGATATGGTTATTCTCGAGTTCACGCCTAACAAGTTGAGTAACAATGCTATGTAAAGTGTCACAACATAGCTATATCGAATTCTGTAAAGTTAACTTTTTAGAAAAAACTACTGCTGAGATTTTGTTCATTTATCCAACTGCCTGCGGATTTATACAACTGACTGCACGGACAACTCGTGTTCAAGTATGAAAGGTAATTAAAAGTATGATGAAGTATGATAATAAGTTATTAAGAAATCACCCATTAATTACATCACACATTGAGGGGGGAGGAGGTAGGTGTGACATAGTCTAACAGAGGGGAGAAGGTAATTAAGACGTTTTTGACATCACGTCATAAATATGAAAATCATGTATGCATTGCATAAATTAAAATTTACAAAAAAATGTGATGTCGCAGCAAGGAGTGGTCACTGGATTGTGACAACCTGTAACATAAAGGGAGATGGGTCGAGAAACCACGAAATTAGCGTGACGTAATTTATGGATGGTCCCTAACGGGTTTTAGTCTTTTATTTCAGATCAGGAGCGTTGTAGAAATCAGATATATAAATGGAGGCTACTAGGAGGTAATGAAAAGTGAAGCCAAAGTGAAATGACATTGACCTCACTTGACTTGAAATGATATTTAAATAGTGTAGGTAAAAATGTGGTTATAAATTCAAATAAGTTTAAGTCAAAAAATATTCTAGTGAAATAACTTAAAACAAGAGTTGGGGTGAGAGATATAAAAGGGTGAAATGTGTAGATTTCGGAACAAGTTTTAAACACAGTAGGGGAGAAATCTGGTTAAGAAAGCACGAAAATGAAAGCATGTTTAAATTACACAACAGAAAGTTAAGAAGTACTAATTAGAAAAGAATACTAAAATGTTGCAAAAAAAGTACAATAAATTAAGTCGTCGAGTATAGAAAGCAAATACTTGATAAAAAATTTTGGTATATTGAAAATTAATTAATTCCTAAAATAAGGAGCTCAATAATAGAAAAGGTACTCAGCAGGTTTCATCCAAAAGAAGTATTGTTAAGAAAACTGAAACGTGGACTTTATATTGTTAGTGTAGATAATGAAAAGGTCAATTTGATTTAGACGTCACAACAGATATAATCGTCTCGGAATTTCGTCAATGTGCAAAGGCACTTGTATTTTTAGTATTTTTCCATTAAAACTTTAGTACAAGAACATTTTAAAGAGTTTTATGATTAATAAAATCTATCTAATAAGCTTTCTTTCATCCAATGTCGGACCTAGGCCTCCCCTTTTTTCTCCATCCCTCTCGATTCTGCGTCTTTCTGATCCATACTAAACCAGCCGTTCTTTTCAAATCATCTTTCCATCTTGTTTGGTGCCTCCCGGATCTTTGCCCCAACCGTAGTCCCAATTCTTGTATTCTTTTATTCCATCTCTCATCTTGTTGTCTCATTATGTGACGTCTGTCACTTTGGTCTTTTATCTTATGGTTTCGCTTCTGGTTCTGTCTTGTAATCTCATATTCAGCATCTGGCGTTCCATCATCACTAGTTTCGTTCTCCTTTGGCAGCCTTTCCTCACACAGGTATTCTTAGCACCCTTTGTTCCTTCTTCACATCGTTTGCTGCGGACTAAGGGCCGTTCATCCCTATGTCTAACCATATCTCACAATTAATAAAAAAGGAAATAATATACTATCTAAAATATTTGTATTTAAACAATTTAAGTATTTTTCATAAATTAAAATTGTTACTTTCTAGCAGATATTATAAATAAAGGATGATAATAAGTTGAATACAATAATTTCACTTAAAAAAGACCACATAAACAAAAGTGATTAAGCATTTATCTTAATTATTGTAGTACAATTTAATATGTTATATACATTTAGCAATAGTAGAAGGAGAAGGCAATGACCTTTTGTTTCAAATTAAATAGTAATAATAATATTAATATCCTTTACTTAGCCTACATTGCTTTAAGAAATATCATTAAAAAAGTAATTTCAGTAATTTATTGTTTATATTTAAGATATAATCACGTTTTGTGTAAAAGACCACCTAAAGTGTTAAAAATTATATTTCGTTCCACTCACTACCTAAGGCTACTGAAATATATGTAGGTGTTAAGTACAGATTTCTTATGTGATAATTTAATTATAATGCCTATTTTGAATAAATTTGTTACCATAAAATTGTAAATTCGCTACCATTTATTTTTTAAGTATCCGGCATAAAGTTAAACAGTTTTGGTTGAAATAAAATACCCAACAAAAAATATTCAGGAGTCAAATATCGTTCTCGTTGACAACTGATCTCTTACTGATATACAACTTAGGATCTGTTTAAGTAAGGTTAGACAATTTTTCACATTAACAGTAATATAATATAGTGTTACATATATTTTATATATATATATATATATATATATATATATATATATATATATATATATATATATATATATATATATATATATATATATATATATATATATATATATATATATATATATATATATATATATATATATATATATATATATATATATATATATATATATATATATATATATATATATATATACATATATATTGTAACATTTGAACTTGCCCGCTTTAATTTCTGATACTGAATTGAGTGAACCCTGATTTTAAAAGAACTAAAGAAATTAAACACACACTAGCTCAGTTTTCCTTGGTAGAGAGATATGGGTAAGAGATAATTTTCTTACGTCTTTTTGTAATTAATTTCTGTTTTTAAAAAACTTTAGCTGTACAAATTTTGGGCACCATCCATTTTAAAATAGAAAGGATCTAACTTCAGCTAAAAAAATGGAAAAATACTGAAAGAATGTATTGTTGGTAAATAAAAAAATCAGTTTGGTACAGCCGTTCTTGTCCTGAAAAGTAGGATAGGTATTCAGTGAGACACTAGCTTTAATCAACAAAAAAAGAGAATTTATTCATGTTTTTTTAAAATAAAAAGTTCCAACCTTTGCAGTTCTACAAAAAAAATTCTAGCCTAACTAGTAGTTATTACATTTAACTCCTGAACTATGATAACCCCCGAAGACGAAAAATAGTGCTTTACACTTCACTTTTTAGTCTGTTTTAAATTGTTGTTAAGGCACTACTCTGGAATAAGTCTATTGAAGGAAGTTTGGGTAACTTACTGTTCTTATTCCTGCTTTGATGGCATTCGACCGATTTCACACTTTTTCTAGCTAACACTTTGAAAACCCACTACGGCTTTTAGTTAAGAAACTGGTACTTTTACTTAGCTCGCATGATGGTTGTTCTGAGCTTTTTTTTTTGTAGCTCAGTCGAAGGAAGCCTACTTGGCGACTCTGATGAAAATTAGCCTGCGGCTAGATGGAAAATAGCCCGGCTGCGGCTCGATGGAAAACAGCCTCGACAGTCGGTCTTCAGGCCCTTAAATAAACCATCCAAACTCTGCCGGTAATATGGCGACGCCGGAACCAAAACTGCGGATACAAACTTTTCACCAATCGCGGCGTGGCGGTAGGTTCGGTCAGGAACCCGCACAACACACTATACCGAACGTCTTGGAATCTCTGTTTAATATACCGTTCGATACAAAAATGAAAATAAGTACAATTTGAAGTGAAAAATCAGTAACATTACATGGTCTTAAAATCTAGGAAAAAATGAATGTTACATTTACCCCCTTCCAAAAAGAAATAGACTACACTAGTCTATTAAACTTAGGCTACTTATGAAAAGGTACAAAGTGGTACACTATCACTTAATACTAAGGTCAGAACTTAAAACAAAATTACAAACTTCGGACCTTACTACTAGACTTAATTCAATTAAGCACTAATATTAAGTACAATGAGAACCAAATGAAAATCTTTGCATGATCACAAGAATCTTATAACTAGACTTAACTTAATTAGACACTAAGGTTAAGTACATCAAAAAGCAAATAAAAATCCTTGCATGAACATAAGAAATACCTTTCCAAAATAACAATCGCGGTCTTCTTATATAAAAGAATCAGCTCTGTTATTGTTACCAAAACAAAAAATATAACTTTGTCTAGACTCTTGTCTAAATCAAAAAAAAAAGTGAACTGAAATAAAATATGAACACCCCCCTTAAAATCTTTTAAGGATTGTCTGAAAATTTTCTATTTCAGCAAAAGAAATTTATAAAAATTCTTAAATAAAGAAAAAAATAAAAAAATGATTCTAGTGCAAACACTTACACTAAAAAGAAAAAGTCTTGTCAGACCATTTAGCACAAGGCCAAAAAAAAATATCTGGATAAATATCCAGGCAAACGCTCGGGAAAAATCGCTATCAATGCTCTAGCTCATCGCTAAGAGAACATTCCAAATCTAGTATCACTACTAGTTGCATCAGAAAATAATCGCACTCTATCGCGCAATGTCGACGTCCTGAGACATCCAGACATGCAAAAATCGCTAGGGAAAACGCTCTGGTTAATCGCCAGAAAACACGTCAGCTTATCGCCAACAAAACGCTCTGGTATATCGCCAGAAAAAAACTCGGCTCCTCGCCAAGAAAACACTTGGTATATCGCCAGAAAAAACCTCGGCTCCTCGCCAAAGAAAACACTCGGTAAATAGTCCTCGACTACACAAAGCCTGCGTTCTAAAAGAACAATCTCGCCATTAACATAGTGAGCAGCTATAAAAGCTAACAATACCACTATAGGCACAGTGAATAGCTATAAAAGCTAAAATTCACTCTAAACACAGTGAATAGCTATAAAAGCTAAAATTCACCAAACTGAATGATCCTGCTTCAAAAGCAACGTTCACTAAGAACGGAATGATTAGTCATAATCCTATATATAGGAGTCCATAAGCAAAACGACTCAAAATCTCGCATTTTGAGCACATGCCCTCAGGCAACCAACATACACTGAAATATATACAGAAATATATACAGAAATATATACAGACATATATACAGGAGTTCAAATCCCAAACTCTTGGTTATGATTACTCCATACTGAGCTTGGTGAAAGCTCTTAGCAAAAGCTAATCAAATCTTCGGCACATCGCACCAAAGTGACAAATCTGCCTAGAAACATGAGCCAGAAAAAACGCCCTCCGTCATTCTTCAGGGTGGCTACACAGAGATATAAAATTTAACCAGCATTGCGCCTCTTCAAGTTGCATGAAGAATCCTCGTGTACTGGTCTCGCCCTAGAACAACAACGAAAAACATTCAATCCATCCCACATAACAGGAGACAAACACCTCACCACGATATACTGAATGGTGGAGACAATAAAATACTGAAATGGTGACCCTGGTGTCCACCAACAAAAGGGAGTAGATTATAGCATCCACTAAACTAAAACGGTGTCTACCACACCACCATAAGTCAAAAAAAAATTTAATCAATAGGGTGTTCCGAAACACACTACTGCCAACAGCCTGTCACCACTAATAGGCTAATTGGAGCTGAGGTCGACTACAGTAGCTAGGCTCTCCTTTGGTTCAAATAGAAATAACCATTGGGTAACAAAACCCCTAAAGGTCCCAAAGGTCAAACGTTCACCCCCCATAGACTACCCTTCCAATCAGTCTGTTCCTCAGGAAGACTAACTCCCTGCCAAACGTCGTAACGGCATCTGTTAGCACCCGGTGCATCACAGCCTGTAAAAACAGATAACTCATGGGATACAACCTAAAAGGTTTACAAGGTTGACTTAACCAAGCTTCTTACGGAAATTTCCAAAAAACGAAAATGAGCTTAAAAAGCTACATGAAGCAAAAATTTCTCAAATTTTTGGTGGCAACGCAACAAAACTTTTGAAGACGACAAGAGCTTTTCCAGCTTAATCAGAAACAAGAAGAAAACATCGTTGACAGCTAAAATATTCGATCATGGTGTTAATCGTCTCCCTAGACAATAGCCTCTAGAAGAAACTGCTACAGGTATCAGGCATAACCGTTTTCTGTCAGCCCAAACTTCTAGATTACCTCTTGGAAATCTAAAAATCCGGTTAGGAATCTTCCTTCACTGCGCTTAGCCTCCCTTGACAAGGTTCTCATCTCGGTATCAGATTTTGATCATTTCTTTGTGAAACGACTGTCTTACTCTGCTCTCATCTCCTGTAAATGATCAGCCTTTAGTTCTCCTGCAGGACTTCAATTTCCTATCAATCCGATAGTATACCGAAAAAACTCATCAGACGCCTATGAGTCTAGGCAAAAAAAAATTTTTTAAAAAATTAGTGACTCAAAGGTAACGTTTAAACGGCTCTGAAAAAAAATAGAAAATACCCTCAGTTTGTCAATTCAGAAGAAGATCTAAATCAAAATAAACCAAGTCTTAGACTTACTGGATAAACCAAAATCAATTTACTCTTAATTGCACCCAACATATACCACTAAGGTAATAAAAATACACCCACTCGGGTAACAAACTTTGAGATTGCTCATAAAAAAAATTTTTGACTCAACATCATACTACACGAGCTACATCTTGCGCTTGTCCTAACTCAAGATCACCTTGGATTGCCTCTAATCAAAATTTCGCTTCCAAGCGTCAAGAACTGGATATTATTTGGGGTCATAAGCAAATCAAATCCCGCGACCACCGACATACCAGTCTTATGATATATCCTGAGTGTGACTCTTTCGCAAGCTCGCAACAGCTGAGTCGATGCTAAACATCAACACAATCAACCTAAGTTTGGATATGATCAGTACCCAAAACCTTAGTAATAAACAATAAAAGTAAGCCATTCTCTGCTCAACTTTTATAACAGTCAAAAAGACGAGGTCGTCACCTCTACAGAGCAACATCAAAAAAAAATAAGGTAAAGCAATTAAGATAATGTAAATATAACCTATTCTTCTTCTGACAAACTTTCATTAGGGTTAGGTCCGTTGAATGGTTTTAAGTCTTTAATATGCCATCTTCCTATTTTAGTCCCATCTAAATTAACCAAACCATAAACTAAATCTGAAATCTTTTCTCTTATCACGCAATGCACATACTTAGGTACCAACTTAGATGTGAATTTATCAGCTGCACTGGAAAGAATTTTATTTTTTCGCCAAACGTGATCACCTATATTAAAGGCAAAATCCCTTTTTCTAAGGTTGTAGGACTTACTGTTCCGTTCATAAGCCTTATGTATCCTACTACGCACGTCGGTGAAAATATCTTTTAAACCCTTTAAATTTTCGGCGTACGCACCCCTGTTACCCGGAATTATTTCTCTGTCAACATTGACATCCAAATCTAAATTTTTATAATACGATCCAGATAGAGGTATCTGTCTGCCGTAAACTAAGAAAGACGGTGTAAACCCTGTTACTTCGTGTCTTGCGGTGTACACGGGATTAAAACGGATGTTAAAACCATAAGTTTCACTTGAGCTCTTAAAACTCTTAGAGGTAAACTGAGTACCGTTATCGCATATCAAGAGCGATGGAACACCGTGGATTAGAAAAATATCGTTTTCTAAAATTTTCAAAAAGCATTCGGCTTTAGAGCTTTTCAAAGGAAGTAACACGGTATACTTTGTTAACCAGCAAGAAACCACGAGAAGCCATTTATTTCCCCTTTTTGAACGTGGGAATGGGCCTACTAGATCAGCTGCTACGACTTGAAAAGGGTAATTAACCGTTTTCTCTTTTCCCATCAGTCCCATAGGTAGTGCATTTGGAGATTTCTGCGCTCCACATACTTCACAAGTCCTCACAAACTTTAAGATATCAAAACGCATTTTTGGCCAATAATACTGTTCCTGAACCCTGTGAAGAGTTTTATAAAAACCAAAATGACCAGAAGTAGGAGGAGTGTGACACATGTCTATAATTTCCTCTCTCTGTGGTTTAGGAACTAGTATTTTCCACTCGGGTACATTAACTTTTAAAGGCAACTGGTTTGGGATAAATTTGTACACGAAATCATTTTCCACCTTCCACTGCGGAAAATTTTGAGGAAATTCTTTAATTTGCTGCCGTAAATCGTCGTACCATGGATCAATGCGATCTACATCAACTGTATCAATTCTTACGCCAAACTGTGCATTAAGACTGTTTTCGTCCGCTGTATGATCTGGGATTCTTGACAAAGCGTCAGGAATAACATTGTGGACTCCTTTTCTATGAATTAAAGTAAATGTGTGTTGTCTCAGCCTAATCGCCCAACGCGCTAGTTTGCCACTAGGGTTTTTAATAGAATTAAGCCACAATAAGCTATAATGATCTGTTATGACCGTGAAAGGAACACCTTCTATGTAGGGTCGAAACTTTTCGATGTTAAAGAGTACTGCTAAACATTCTTTTTCAACAACCGAGTAGTTACGTTCAGCCTTTGACAAAGTTCTACTGGCATACGCTATCACTCTTTCCTCACCATTGATTTTCTGTGTTAGGACGCCCCCTAAACCGGTATTAGAAGCATCACTAGAAATATAAAACTGTTGGGAAAAATCTGGTTGGGATAAAATTGGAGCTGAAACCAATAGCTCTTTAATCTTTATAAAAGGTTCTTCGGCTGCCTTTGTCCAATCTATCGATTGTCCTTTTTTTCGTCCTTTCAAAAGATCATTAATAGGTGACAACAAGGTAGAAAAATTCTCGATAAAACGTCTGTACCATGAACACATTCCTACGAAGCGCTTAACTTCTGTAGTATTAGTAGGTCTCGCATAATTAACCATGCTTGCTACTTTATCCGGATCGGTACGTAAGGAATACAATATAGCCTAAAAATTTTAGAGAAGTTTTGAAAAAATCACATTTGCTCAAATTTATCGTCAGTCCGGCCTCTTTCAATTTATCTTTTACTTCCTTAAGTAAGCGAATATGCGATTCGAAGTCTTCCGATGTTACTAAAATATCATCGAGATAGGTAAAAATATGTGGCTCATATTTCGGACCAAATATAGCGTCTACTAAACGTTGCTGAGTTTGAGCAGCGTTCTTTAGACCAAACGGCATAGTGACGAACTGAAATAGACCTCGGCCTACTACTGCAAAAGCGGTCTTTTCCTTAGAGGATTTGTCTAAAGGAATTTGCCAGAAAGCCTTTCTAAGGTCTATCGAAGATACATACTTAGCATTCCTGAATGATGTCAAAATTCTGTCGATGTTCAGTAATGGATAGTTATCAAATTTGCTGACCTCGTTGAGCTTTCTACCGTCAAAGCATAGACGATATCACTCCGAGTTTCAACATTTCGTCTAACTCCTTATTCAATACTTTTGACATATAAGGAGACATGGCGAAGGGCCTTATCTTTACAGGACTGGCATCAGCCGTATCTATAGACATGTTGATTTTATTCGTTCGGCCTAACCTATCTTTACTACTTATTTCATTGAAAGAGCTTATTACTTTTTCTGCTTTTAAGCGTTCCGTCCGCGAGAGATCATCTAGGGTACATAGACGCGAGAAAAGGTTTTCTAAAGAACTTTCTGAATAACAATCTTTAAAACTTGTTTGAGAGTTGACTTCTAGGGACTGTGGATACCACGAATTATTTTTAAAATTTACTAAAATTCCGAATTTTTGTGCAAAATCACATCCTAAAACCAAAGTATGTGATAGAGAAGGTACTACTAGAGCAGAGATTACTAAAACAATGACCATTGCAGACTAGCGGCAACTCAACCGTACCTAAAACTTTTAGACGGCTGCCATCTGCAGTGGTAACACTTCTATTTTTGACATGGCATATTTTTATACTTAAACGACTTAAAATTTTAATACCATTCTGACCTATAACGGAGGCATTTGCACCAGAGTCAAATAAAGCCGAGAAATGGGCACCTAATAGATTTATCTTGATATGCGGTCTGTTATTTAAATATTTATGCACGAATAAAGGAGACATGTGACCATTTGGAGAAGCAGGAGTTTTAACTTGAAAAGGAGAATTTTTATTAGACTTAAAAAAATCAGAAACTTTTTGTAACCATTTAGTCCAATCTGATCTATTGGAATATTTTTTTACTTAAGATCCTCGTTAGAATCTTTCTTTTATCCGCGACCGGATGTTCTGAGAAAGTACGACGGATTTTCAGTTCATAGTCTAATCCATTTTCCAGTAGGTGATTGACTTTAAAATTGAAAGCTTCCATGATAATTTAGATTATAAAATTTAAAAGAATTGTTTAAAAAGTCGTAAAAATATTTCTCCTGTGCTCCCAATAGTCAAAATAAAAAATATGTAAAGGCACTTAAAATATGTAAACTTCTTTACCAAACAATTTCAAAAAAAATTTCTAAGTATCGCCTTGTATTAAAATTCTTTTACCAAATATGTTAAGAATTTTCAACAAAAAATCTCCAAATATCGTTTCGTATCAGCAAAGTATTTTTAATATTCATGCAAAACATCGGTGAGAAAAAAAACGTACCGTTTTTTCTTCGGTTAACCGCAAAATAAACAGTGCAAAATTAAAGTCGACCAACACATCTGCTAATCTGAACTATAAAGTTAGCTTTTAAGAAAAAAGCAGGGATCACTTATCTTAGAGTCAATTAACAAAATTCAAATATCTATACCACCATCAGATAAATTGAAATAAAAAATTCTACAAATTTTCTGCTTTTGTCTTACTGCTATAGTGTAGTTTCGTTTAATAAATATTATGAAATAAAAATATCTGCAAAGTTAGAGCTTTTATTTTGTTCGAAAGCTAGTACACTGAACCCTTTAAAAAATAAAATTCCAAAAGCCCCGCGTTGACAGCGCTATTTTGTAACCTTGAACTACTTTCCCGCACGTTGTGGGGTCATTTTGTAAGCTTTTTAATCTTTGTTGCCCCAAGCTTGGGCGTAATTTTCTTGCAGTCCCGCTTTAATTTCTGATACTGAATTGAGTGAACCCTGATTTTAAAAGAACTAAAGAAATTAAACACACACTAGCTCAGTTTTCCTTGGTAGAGAGATATGGGTAAGAGATAATTTTCTTACGTCTTTTTGGAATTAATTTCTGTTTTTAAAAAACTTTAGCTGTACAAATTTTGGGCACCATCCATTTTAAAATAGAAAGGATCTAACTTCAGCTAAAAAAATGGAAAAATACTGAAAGAATGTATTGTTGGTAAATAAAAAAATCAGTTTGGTACAGCCGTTCTTGTCCTGAAAAGTAGGATAGGTATTCAGTGAGACACTAGCTTTAATCAACAAAAAAAGAGAATTTATTCATGTTTTTTTAAAATAAAAAGTTCCAACCTTTGCAGTTCTACAAAAAAAATTCTAGCCTAACTAGTAGTTATTACATTTAAAAACTATGATAACCCCCGAAGACGAAAAATAGTGCTTTACACTTCACTTTTTAGTCTGTTTTAAATTGTTGTTAAGGCACTACTCTGGAATAAGTCTATTGAAGGAAGTTTGGGTAACTTACTGTTCTTATTCCTGCTTTGATGGCATTCGACCGATTTCACACTTTTTCTAGCTAACACTTTGAAAACCCACTACGGCTTTTAGTTAAGAAACTGGTACTTTTACTTAGCTCGCATGATGGTTGTTCTGAGCTTTTTTTTTTTGTAGCTCAGTCGAAGGAAGCCTACTTGGCGACTCTGATGAAAATTAGCCTGCGGCTAGATGGAAAATAGCCCGGCTGCGGCTCGATGGAAAACAGCCTCGACAGTCGGTCTTCAGGCCCTTAAATAAACCATCCAAACTCTGCCGGTAATATGGCGACGCCGGAACCAAAACTGCGGATACAAACTTTTCACCAATCGCGGCGTGGCGGTAGGTTCGGTCAGGAACCCGCACAACACACTATACCGAACGTCTTGGAATCTCTGTTTAATATACCGTTCGATACAAAAATGAAAATAAGTACAATTTGAAGTGAAAAATCAGTAACATTACATGGTCTTAAAATCTAGGAAAAAATGAATGTTACAATATATATATATATATATATATATATATATATATATATATATATATATATATATATATATATATATATATATATATATATATATATATATATATATATATATATATATATATATATATATATATATATATATATATATACGTATATATATATATATATATATATATATATATATATATATATATATATATATATATATATATATATATATATATATATATATATATATATATATATATATATATATATATATATATATATTTATATATATATATATATATATATATATATATATATATATATACTTATATATATATATATATATATATATATATATATATATATATATACGTATATATATATATATATATATATATATATATATATATATATATATATATATATATATATATATATATATATATATATATATATATATATATATATATATATATATATATATATATATATATATATATATATATATATATATATATATATATATATATATATATATATATATATATATATATATATATATATATATATATATATATATATATATATATATATATATATATATATATATATATATATATATATATATATATATATATATATATATATATATATATATATATATATATATATATATATATATATATATATATATATATATATATATATATATATATATATATATATATATATATATATATATATATATATATATATATATATATATATATATATATATATATATATGTGTGTGTGTGTGTGTGTGTGTGTGTGTATGTGTGTGTGTGTGTGTGTTTGATTATCGGGAGTCAGTCTAGACTGTAAACAAACCTCTTTTCTTCTTTAATACTCAGTATTTCGTTATCGTTTCTTCGTAACTTCTTCAGGTGTAACTACAATGTTAATACACGGATTAGATACAATAAAAAACAATGCTCTTTTTAGTCAAGGTATTAACATGTGGAAATAAAAAACAGATAAATATGAACAAACGAATAAGTAAATAAAACAACGTACGAAAATGCGAGGTAGTCCTCGGAATTAAAACTCAACATTTTTCTAGACAAACGGAGAGTAAACAGCCTCGGGGCATATGTACTGAATTCGAATTGATGGGAAAAATAGCAAAAGAAAAAGATTTTATTTACTTATTTTATACCAATCTTTAACTATTAATGTTGTAATTGTAAACGATAAGTATTTATTATGTTGTTGTAAATATTACTTTATTAGTGTCTGATTTATAGTTGATTGAGTTTGGGACCCTGTTTATGTCGTACATTTCCTTAAAAAGCCTCCCTTGATAGTTGTAAGCTAAAATTTTAACGTTGTTATAGTCAAAATTATAACCTGTTTTCAAATGATGTTGCACGACGGCACATGAATTATTTTCCAATCGGCACTTCACTGCTGTGTTAGCCTCTGTTTTAACCACTGCGATGTCTGTCCAATGTAACAAGCCTCACATTGCACATAAAACAATCTATAGACACGCAGTTATTTTACAAAATAGGCATTCCATTCTAGTTCAGAGCCTCGTATGCTGTTATATTTCGCATTTTGAGATTATGATTGTCTTTATAAATTAAAGCTTCCTGTATATCGTGTGCTACGCATGCACCCCGTCCGTAGGGCCCTCAACAATATTGGAGTTATACATTAATTTTCGTAAAATGTGCTTAGGATAGGAATTGTCAATAAAAATGTATAGAAACTTAGACAGTTTTTTTTTCGAAACCTAGCATCACTAATGTGTATGACCCTGTTTTTCATTGCTATCACGATGTTAAATTCTTAATTTTTTGGGTGATTGGAGAAATAATTTATAAATCTGCCTGATGCTGTGGATTTTTTATACCAGTCATGTATAATACTATTGTCACTCGTTCTTATTACTCTGGTGCCAAAAAAATGAACACTAAGATCCTACTCTATATCCAGAGTGAACTGTATGTGGGTGTTAAATATATTGAAATGATTTAAAATGATTTCTGTATTATCCTTGAGTACAGCGCAAATCAGATCGTGAACATACTTGTACAAAATGGGTAGGTTAAATGGTAATTGGGGAAACACCGTTTCCAAAAGATGGTCCAACACATTTTTGACCAGAATTGGACTGATAGGAGACCCCATTGGAGTTCCAAAAAGTTATTCGAAAATTTTTGATTAAAACTAAAATATGTGTTGTTGAAGATAATAAATTTGGTAAGAATCAAGAAATTATGCTTTGAAATAGTGCTTTGTGCTTGAATTAATATACAGGGTGTCCCAGTATTCCGTGTACATAGTTACTGTGGATTTCTGGGATGAAAATATGGCCATTTAACCCAACTTAGTCCAAAAATTCGTAATTTTTGAGATACAAGGTGTCAAAGTGATACTTTTATTTTAGTTTTTCTTAAGTAGCTTTCCTAATAATTGTACTGTTTGTACAAGATTCGGTGCTAAGGGGTTTTCTGAAATAAGAAATCAAAATCAGCTCACAGTTTTGTTGTAAATTGTAGGGGGCGCCACTTATTGCACTATGTATACTTTTAAATTGTTATACCACTCTGTATAATATTTTTAATTAAATATTCGTACTTTCTGCCATCTATTGTCTAAAAAGAGCTTTTTGGGTAAATATTGTTCCAAGTTTCATTATCAAATTCGCAAATGCGTCCCTTCACACTTCATCCAGGCTTATGGAAACATATTTGAATGGGGAAAATGTGCCATCGAATTAAAAAATAGGACGGATTAATCTACTACATAAGAAAGGAGCAAAGGATAAATGCTCAAACTAGAGACGTCTGTAATCTGCTCAGTTAGCCGTTTATATTAAAAAATATTGAATTAGCTGATGCTAAATGATTATCAACATTATCAGTCAGAACAGCAATCAGGTTTTCGAGCAAAAATATATACCATTGATAATATCTTTTGTATTACCCAACTACTTGTTAATACAGTTATTAGAGAAACACACTTAGTTTTTTATTGACTTGGCAAAAGCACACGATACCATTTAACAGATTATTTAAAGTACTGCAGCAAACCAACATCAGTGTAACTCTAGCAAAAGGCCATACAAGACTTATATAAAGGAGCAAAATCTCAAGTAAAGTTAGGTTAAAACCTGAGTCATACCTTTAAAATTAAAAAGGAACTAAGACAAGGATGCTGCATGTACTCGTTACTCTTCAATATCTATTTAGATACCGTACTTGAACACTGGAAGAAGAGTTGTAAATTCATGGAAATATCCCTTAACAATGAGATGTTATTTACAGTTCACTACGCAGATGATCAGGTCGTCAAAGCACAAGATCATGAAGACGTGGAATTTATGGTAAAAGAGCTATATCAAGAATATCAGAAAAGGGCCAGAAATTAACCTGCAAAAAACAGAACCTCTGTATGTAGCTGAAGAACTTCGAGAATTAGATATAGAGGTAGGCTGCGCGATAAAACCATGCGGTGAGTATATATACCTGGGTGTTAACGTAGCACAGGACGGTAGGCATGATAAAACAATCCAAAGCAGGGTAACTAGTGTAAAAAAGATAATCAGAATACTTAACTCAATTCTATGGCAAAACA
>CM032446.1:156316229-156409318 GCA_019049505.1 Pachyrhynchus sulphureomaculatus
CTTATTCAATTTCCACCATATTGGGTCCACCTTCTTGAATTTAAGAATTTTAGAAATTTGACCTCAGATTCGTTATCAGGGACCCCAAAGACCTCCGTTTAATGAATTTGGTACAAATCGATATATTTTCGAAAATTTCATCCGCCATCTTGGATCCGCCATCTTGAATTTGGCAAATCAGACCTTGGATTCATGATCAGCGACCCTAAAAACCCCCGTTTACCAATTTTAGTGCAAATCGGTTCATTTGCAAAAATTCGGCCGCCATATTGGATCCGCCATGTTAGATTTTGTCAACTTACCACCCCAATTTCTTGGGGTGTCCATCAGCTACAATTTGAGCCAAAAAAAACGACCCAAACAGTTGCGAATTTTTATTTTTACAAGCTTTTTTTGCTGGACACTTGATTTTTCTCCGGCTACCGGCCGCCATATTGGAGCCGCCATATTGGATTTTTCAAAGGCGCACTCGGCATTTGAAAGTAGGCGCTCTAAGCTTTAAAATGAGCCCTTGGTCAAGTTTTTTGGTTGCTTCTAATTTTGGTCGTAGCTCTGATCCGGTTGACGTGGATCGTCCCATATATATATATATATATATATATATATATATATATATATATATATATATATATATATATATATATATATATATAATTAAGGAAGAAGGCATTAATAATATAGAAGAAGGACTGAAACGTATACACGAAAACGGAAATATTGAGGATTTATGGAATAGTATAGAAAGAACAATAAAGGCAGCAGCAGAAAAACTCATAAAAGGAGGCTAAAATAAAAATGCTAGCGAAGAATACAGAAGAAAATAGGAACGAATTAGCTAAGTTAAGAAGGGAAGTTGGGAAGATCTGCAAAAGGAAAAAAGAGAGTATTTAGAGGAAAAGATAAGAAAAATAGAAGAAATCTTTAATAATAAAAAAATGAGAAATTTTTACCAGGAAACCAAAAGAGAAAGCAGAAGAAAGCAGAAAATTTGGTGCGAGGAGCTCAAGAAATAGCAAATAGATGGAAACAACATTTCGAGACTATTCCAAATAGCGGTCCAGAGAGGTTTGAAGAAATGATAATATTAGAGCTCATCCAAAATGACGAAGAAGTTCCAGCAAAAGAGGAACTTATAGAAATTATTAAGAACTTAAAAAAACAATAAAAATGCAGGGAAAACGAACTCGTCACGGAATGAGGTTTAGAATTAGAGAGTCTATACAAGCTGCTGGTAAAAATATGGAAAGAAGAAAATTTGCCTACGAAATGGTCAGAGGCAATACTAATCCCAGTTCTAAAAAAGGAGATACAACAAATTGTAATAACTATAGAGGAATTACTTTATGGGATGTGGTGTAAAAAATTATTGGTAACTTGATAAAGAAACGTCTGGATAAATACGACAAAGTAATAGGCGACTACCGAACAATGAAACAGGTACTATTAAAGAGCTACGAGAATAACTTATCCGTACATGCTTTATACATTGACTTCAAACAAGCTTACGATAGAATACATAAAACAGAAAGTAAAGTGAATAGACAAAAATCCCAATCATTTAAGACTAATAGAGGAGTGAGACAAGGCGACCCATTATCAACCGTTCTATTTAACATAGTGCTGGAGAATGTAATGAGGAAAAGCAATATCCATAGACATGGAACGCTACTCAATATGAAACATCAATGTCTAGCGTACGCAGACGACCTGTTATTACTAACTAGATCAAAGAAGGAACTGATTGACGTAACCAGAAAGCTAGAAGCCGCCACAAAAAAAGGGGGTTAGAAATCAATGAAGAAAAATCCACATACATGGTGATAAGACCTGAGGAAGAAACTAGAGATGAAAAGCTAGTAGTTAGCAACTGTACGGATGGGAAAATATATCAGTTTGGCATAAAACAGAAAACGTTACTTACCTGGGAGTGAACTTAAATAGTAGAAATGAAGAAAGCAGAGAAATAAATTACAGAATAAACAAAGGAAGTGGAAGTGCAGGAGCTCTAACGAAACTATTCAGATCGAAATTGATGTCTAAGGGAGCAAAAGAAAGACTATACAGGATAGTGATAAGATCTGTAACCCTATATGGAAGCGAGTTATGGGCGCTAAATAGAACCGAAGAACAAAAATTGGAGATATGGGAAAGGAAAATCTTACGAAGAATATATGGGAGAAAAAAAGGGGACGAAATCTGGATGAGGCGAACAAATAGTGAACTATATGAACTTTACAATAGCCATTTAATAATAGCACAAGTGAAATCATAGAGGATCAGATGGCTAGGTCACGTAGAAAGAATGCCCGAAATCAGAGCAGCAAAAAAAAATGTTGAGAGAGGCGATGGTCGGAGAGAAGGAGAGGACACCCAAGAAGAGAATGGTTGGAGGCAGTGGAGGAGGATTTAGAAAGGTTAAAGATAAGTAACTAAAAAAGAACGGCCACAGAAAAGAATGAATGGAGACGAATTGCCGATACCTTATATATATATATATATATATATATATATATATATATATATATATATATATATATATATATATATATATATATATATATATATATATATATATATATATATATATTTATATATATATATATATATATATATATATATATATATATATATATATATATATA
Organism: Pachyrhynchus sulphureomaculatus; assembly: GCA_019049505.1. NCBI lineage: Eukaryota > Metazoa > Arthropoda > Insecta > Coleoptera > Curculionidae > Pachyrhynchus > Pachyrhynchus sulphureomaculatus. The sequence goes on from CM032446.1 coordinate 156,318,872, forward strand.
TATATATATATATATATATATATATATATATATATATATATATATATATATATATATATATATATATATATATATATATATATATATATATATATATATATATATATATATATATATATATATATATATATATTTATATATAATGGTTTCCTTCCAATAAATTTATTGTTGGCAAAAGTTTTTTGCTAGTATTCATATAAAACATAAAAAATATAAAAATAAATGACGATATTGCCATTTTGTAGAAGATGAAGTAATTTATTGTAAATGCATTGGTCCACATATAAAATATGCAAATTAAAGTACCTCTATTCTATAAACGCATTTATACATTAGAAAACACATGGTTATCTATAATATACATTTGCCAATCTTTCCCTTAAGGTAGATAACTGATAATGTAACAGAACCGAAGACAGTAAAACCAGCCATGGCAGATAGCCTAAGAGTACAACCAACTTCAGTCCACTGTCTGGCAGTTCTTGTTTTGTTTTGCTAATACATAGTTACTAATTTATGTAATTAACCGATGAGCTTAATTATCTCTATGTTTTCTCATGTGTAACCGGTGATAATCCGTGAAATCTAAATATATTATATCTCAGCTCTTTATTTTATATAATTCGACTTTTATATATTCTGTACTAAAAATATAATTTCGCTAAAAGAGGTATTTAAAATTTTTGGTTTACATTGTAATTTAAAAAGAAAATCGAGAAGCTGTATTTTTATACTAAATATTTTTTTATACAAATTTTATTTCCTTCTAGATAACTAATACTTGTTAGAGAAAGTATTTTTTCAGGTGAAGATAATCGAAAAACCTATTTATTTTATCACGTTTAAAATGATTTCATCCCTCATAAACATACTCCTAGTGAAACCAATATTATTGGTATGTTATATAGTATCACTGCTATGCGTAATAACTGACACAACACAACTTGGAATATTAACGAATCGCATCCCTTAAAAGTGTGTTTTTGAAATAGGTATGATTTATAATTATAAATAATAATTTTTAAATTTTGTTCTATAGGATGTCTCTTAAATAAGTTTAAATTTGCTAAACTTGCTGAGCAAACAGAATTGGTGGAAAGGCTAAGTTGGAAGAGAGAGTAACTCCAGTCCTCAGAGCGAACCGTGTCTATTGCATTTATAAGAATAGCAAACAACTCCCATTTAGTATTATGCATACAACGTAATGGTCGATCGATTAGAAAATGCATGCGAAAGTTTGAAAACGGACAAAACGATCATAGACGATAAGATGCTACGCAAAAGTGTAGCGCCTTTAAATGTCAGTTCACGATAATACTGATCTCTCAATAGCCAGGAGTTCGTTATATTGCATTGTCCGTACACATATAGAATACGGCTAATGCAAAAATTAAAGTCAGCTGATACTGTTGACGGTCATATCTATAAACAAAATTGCCATTATTTGAGTCCAATAAATCCAAAAGTGGATCATTATAAACCTTTATCTAAAGTACTAGCTAGAACCGAAAGGCCAGCGGGTAAAATTATCGTCTCGTGCTTTTTTAAGGATAATAGATGCCGCACAAGTATCTAATATCAATTACTCAATACACTAGGTAGGGCTAAGCCCTATAACCACTATTACATAAGCTGATCTAACATAAGTATAATTTTGGATCTTAACATAGTTACATGTCAGTAACCTAATTAACTCAGCCTAGGTAAGGGTTTTATATAAATGAGATAAAAACCTAAGTTACCTGAGACTTAAGATATTTCTTGCACTATTACTAACTTAATACTAATTCTCTAGAAGAGGGTCTGATGACCTTGAGTAGCAAGTACTGTCGTTGGACGGAGGTCCTTAAGCATTTCTGACTATGGAATTGAGTGATGGACGGCTTTATCCAGGAATGTGAACTGAGCGCTACTCATGAATTTCTGGAATGTAACCATTTGAAGATCACGGTGAATTTGGGTACTGTGGACAAACTATGGGGCGTTGATGATGATGCGTAGGGTCTTGTTCTGAGCGGTCTGGAGGGTGGATCTGTAATAAAGTGACATTTGGCATCATGCTGGACGGGTTCTAAATTGCTCATTGCAAATTGATAATTAACTGGACTTGTTGAGGAGGGGATAGAACTTGCCTAGAAGCTGGTTAGCCTTCAAAAGAGTGGCTGCCACCAGGTTCTTCTATACTAGACGATTGTCGTACAGGAGGCCCAAGTACTTGGTGTTGTTGTGCTAGTAGAACTCGATGCAATAAAAAGTGAAGCTGACAGGAATGGATCTGGTGGACTTGGTGAAGATGATGGTTATGTCTTAGTTGGGTTTAGTTGGATTCTCTAATGTTCGAGCCAAGGGACTAACATGATTAAGAGTCGTTAAAGGCGGCTGCTAAACTTCATGGTAGTGGTGATGACGATATCATCGGCGTACATGAGTATGGAAGTATGACTCGACTTGAGAATGAATATTCTTGTTTTCATTATATATTCTTCCTCCGTTCACTTTTTTGTTGTTAATAAATCATAAATATCATTAAAATAAAACTAAAATTTGAAAAAAAAACTTCTCTTAATATTAAAAAGCTGGTACCTACCTCTAAACGAAAAATACAGAAACTGTAAGCAATATGTAATTACTACTTAATACACAAAATTAAGCAATATTGTGAAGTCGGCTCAAGTTGTGTTTGCGTATTTTTTTCAGAAAAATTTATTTTCTACAAGTTACCTTACCTTACCTACCTTAAACTTTTAAGATCAGGCAATAGGTTATGAAATCGACACCATTTTGAAGCTTTATCTTTTATATGAACATTTAAAGTCGATCTGTCAAGTTAGTTATTATTTATCAGCTGGTTAAAGTAATCGTATTTGACTATTTCTTAAAAATGGAAAAAAACGAATATCGTACAGTGATAAGATTCTTTGTTTTGGAAGGTTTATCAGCAACTGAAATCCATGCACGAAGTAAGAATTGTTGGAACATCCACCCTATTCGCCAGATCTGGCCCCGTCTGACTACCATCTCTTCTCAACCTTAAAAGATTTCTACGTGGGAAGCATATTTCAACAAATGATCAGGTGATAGCATCCGTAGATGAGTATTTTGAAGGTCTTCCGGAAAACCACTTCAAATATAAATATATATATATATATATATATATATATATATATATATATATATATATATATATATATATATATAAATATAGGCTATGCTGATAGGAAAACACAAACGACAACATGAAATAATGATGGGAGAAGAAAGGCTGGACCAAGTAAAGAATTTAAATATTTGGGATCAACAATATCAGAGGACGGAAGAGGAGATCAAGAAGAGGAAGATTATTTAATAGTATAAAGAATACATTTCTGGGAAAGAATGAGATACCAAAAAATATGAAAGCCCAAGTATTTGGGAAGGTTGCAACACCAATACTTTTACATGGAGGAGAAACATGGACAATGACAGAAAGACAGAAGAGAAAGATAACCGTTACAGAAATGAGATTCATAAGGAAAATAGGGGACAAAACAAGGATGGACAGGGTTAGGAATATACAACTCGGAAAGAATTTGAACCTGAAATCAATGGTGGAAAATGTTGAGGAAGCACAACTGAGATGGTATAGACACGTTGAAAGGATGCCTGAACAAAGAATAGTTAGACAAGTGTTTGATGCCAGAGTGAGCAAGAGGTCGACCCAAAGGGGCAGAAGAGGAATAGTGTGGGAACACGCAAGTCGAGCCAGACAGGATAAAAGGAAGTGGAAGGAAATATGGAAAAGACAAATATAGAATAACTCAATTCCACGGGCCTTATACCCCTAAAGGGGTAGACAGGCATAAGGATTAAGTAAATAAATATATATATATATATATATATATATATATATATATATATATATATATATATATATATATATATGTATATGTATGTATATGTGTATTACGTGATTGAGACAAAAGTACCTATTAGATTACTGTTCAAGTATTTTTCTTTTAATATTTCGTTCTTAGTCAGTCATAATTTCATTCAGAATAAAATATTCACAAAGACTATTTATAATGCAAACGAATTTCAATTAATATTATTGTATCTTGTAATTAACTTGTTAAACCCTTCACCACGGATGTCACGATTAAATTAATATTTAGATTCTTAGATATTATTAGGAACATTACTTGTGCATTTTAATTCTAAATTAATTTGCTCATAATTGTTACCTGCCAATACATTAAACTGAAACTAATAATTCTATTGAAATTTTCTACATGTACCATGTAATTAAACTCTACGCCTTTGGCACATAGATCACAAAATTATATTTTCAACAAGATAAGAGAATTTTTCCACAAAATTACTATAATTTTAATTGCAAACAACGTAAATGATTTATATAGTCATAAACATACTTTGCAGTAGTGGTCAAATAAATATATCTTTTTAGTATTTATATAGGGCGTTATGAAAATTGTTAATTATATTTAAATAGATAATGCTTTCGATCAAGTTATGAAACATTCCAATACTTATTTTTTCTTTATTATGATATTTTAAAAATTTTTTCAACGCAACTAATCACTCCTTGTAAGATTTAAATTAACATTGTAGCCAAATGTTGAACTTTCTTAAGTATTATGATCTTTGTTTCCAAAATGTTTTTTAAAGCAATCGAACTTTAAGTAAAAAACAACAATAAGTATTGTTCACTAAGATTATTGTACCAAAATAATTATTATAAATGTTGAAAATATTTCTCATAAAAAAATAGTTAAACTTAGAACAAAATCTAAATTTTCACCCTCTACCATAATAAACCTTACTTGATTAAATAATTTAGAACATGTTGTTACGACAAACTTCATTTGACTTAATACATCTTAATAACAAACACTAAGCACAATACTCCTTTAATCAAAGATAACGTTTTGTAGCTTTTGAAAACACGCTGATATATCAGATCCGTCTTTTCTTTTTCTGTATTTACAATAGACGACAACGTTAAATATGCCGGAAAACTAGTTTGATAATTGCAAACTGGGAGTAGTAAACCTTCAAGAAAGAACCTGATCTTTTTTATCCAAATTACTCGTATACGTTTTTACTAATTCTTAAAACTGAAAAATTGAAATATGATAAGCAAAAAAGTCTATAGTTAAATACATTATAAACTAAAGCGATTTTGAATAACGTGTAGCGAAGAAAACCAACAAACCAATCTTAGAAGTGATGTAAGTCACTCATTTCACATAATCACCTAACAGAAAATTCCTCGTCTATCCATGTGCTTATGGAATACCCCGTATAATTTTAAATTAGATAATGTAAATTAGACATTATCCGAGATATGAGTGTTACAACCATATCATTAGCAAACATGACATTTTGGCATATTTTACAGCCTGTAGCCCATCTAAGCTTTGCACTTTTGTACTAAGCAGCTTATACATTCCTATTTAGTTTTCATTTTTAGTGTTCCGTGTGGATCATTTATGGAATCATTTTGGTGTCTGTCTAGCCATCTGTCACACTCGATTTTCTCCGAAATTATTTTATATATAAGGTTATAATTTGCGCAAATGTATGAATCGATAACCCAATCAAGGCCGTATAGTTTAGAAAGTGTGATTTAGTCAACTCATTTTAATGTGTTTTCCTGACTTCGTCACTATAGTCTTTTCGCTCGTGGCAATCACCCATGTAGAGAAGCTTAAATATTAAAAAAAATATAGGATAAAGTGAAAATTTCAAATGAACGTGAACATGAATATTGTTCAATAGCAAGAGAAATAATTTAAATTTTTATTAATCACTAGCCATGCCCGCGACTTCGCTCGCATGGACTTGATTCATTATGATCGTCACTGCTTATTCCCTACGTTATCTAACGTAATAAAATATATCCTATAACCTAGCCAAAGAACATATATATTTTATAAAAAAAACACGTAAATCGGATAAGTGGTTCTTGTGTGCTAAGCGCACTAACGGACAGACAGATAGAGAAACGTTGCGTTTTATATATATTATAGATTTTTTAAAAATATTAAGTTAAGAATTAAAAAAAAAGAAAAACACGTAAATCGGATAAATGGTTCTCGAGTGATAAGCGCACTAACGAATACACAGACAGATAGAGAGACGTTGCAGTTTATGTATATTATAGATTATAGATTATTATTATTATTATATAATCTGGAAAGAGAACATATGTATGAATAAAAAAACACGTAAATCGGATATGTGGTTTTCAAGTGATAAACGCACTAACGAATACACAGACAGATAGATTATATATATTATATTCTTTGCTACATGATATTGTTCCATATTTAATGGTTTAGGCAGTGTATTGCAAGAGAACACGGTAGCAGCAAACTTTTTCCCGACTTTCACTATTATCGTCACTGCTTATTTTTTATGTTAACTAACGTAATAAAATATATCCTATAACCTGGCCAGAGAACATATGTAGGTTTAAAAAAAAAGGACGTAATTCTATCCGATTTACGTCCTTTTGGTGGTTCTCAAATGATAAACGCATTAACAGACAGACAGACAGAGAGACGTCGCATTTTATATATATTATAGGCATTCTTTGCTACATATTTAATGGTTTAGGCAGTGTATTGCAAGAGAATGCGCTAGCGGCAAACTTTTTTCCGACTTCATTCACTATTATCGTCACTGCTTATTTTTTATGTTACCTAACGTAATAAAATATATCCTATAACTTGACCAGAGAACATATGTATATTTTTAAAAAAAGCACTTAAATCGGATAAGTGATTCTCAAGTGATAAGCGCACTAACGGACCGACAGAGAGACGTTGCATTTGATATATATATATATATATATATATATATATATATATATATATATATATATATATATATATATATATATATATAAACCGTGTAATATTTCACAGTAATATTACAGGTTACTTATTTTTTTCAGAAATGAGAGTCAAATCGACTTTGCAGAGCAACTAGAAAGTGTAGCGTATTGTCTGTGCGGGGATGAGCCAATTAAAGTACATCAGTTTTATCAAATTTTTAACGCAAAAGGGGTAAGTAAGTTCAATTACTAAACTTTAATACCTATAGTTCCTACGAATGACTAGGGATGACTAAATTTGAACACTGTTTCATTCGATTTTGCTGATTATATCAAATAAACTAGAAAATTTCGATAAATGTCGATTTCTTTTTGATTAATTAAAATACAACTGAAATATTGTATAAGTTTCATAAATATAGTTTTGTATTCCGCTCTCCGATTATATATTTATGAAACAAGACATGATAACATGGAATGGAAACTGGTTAGTGATGATTCCGTGTCAAATGGAGTTACTTTTCGACTTTTTGCCTAGGATTGCACGAAATTATTAAAGGATATAATCTCAGAGAGGCACAAGCCAGGCAGTTAATCATGACAGTAAAATAATAAGTTTTCACATGTGATGTACCCTGTATGTTGTTAGATGATTGATTCTTTCACTATCGTTTTTAGAGACCAGCAAGTAAATCTAGATTTTGGTTTCTTTTTTTGGTAGAGTACTAATGTTAAGCTACAGCTAATTGTTTCAAGTTTTTGGACTCTGATTCTAGTGGAGATTATCCATCTAGTTTTCCTGCTTTCTTTGTATCGAATCTGTAGTCTTAACAGGTGATGAAGATTGTGCAAAGGTTCTCGTAAGTAATTTGGCTACTTTATTTATAAGGTGTATATAAGACAAAGTAGCATCTAGAAGTAGTTCCCTATTAGTATCTGATGTCATCAGTGCTCCATTAGGTTTTAAAGCACGAGTCAGTTTCTTTGTTTGTGATGGAGCCAACTGCTCATCTCTCATATAATTGATAGATCTCTAAATATTAAGTAATTAATGATAGTAGCTTTTTAATCGACGCTTCAATACTGACCAGGCCATTGTCATTCAGTATGAAATAGCCGATATTATGAAGCACAACGAGTCATTACTGGTTATTTCAGCTGACAAAGAAACAACTGTAATCATGTTAGAAATACACGTCGCGCTAATGCTTCACATCCGTATGAGGTTCAGCTTGTTACTCCCCGTACAACGCTTTTCTAGCAGTCTTTTATATGGAGAACATCATCCCTTTGGAATAATTTGCCTAGCGCTGTACTTTCCACCGAGTATAATTTACAGCGATTCAAAAACGACAACGTGAATCGCTTTTTCCGCACACATGCTGCCCCTGGAGAGCTTTTTTTTTATGGCTCTAGCACACGTGCTACAGGGAAGTCCCTAAAGCGCTACAGGAGCGACACGTGTGCGGAAAAGGCGATTCACGTTGTTCTTAAATCGCTGTAGATTGTACTCGGTGGGAAACACAGTCCTGGGCAAATTATTCCAAAGGGATGATGTTCTCCATATAAAAGACTGCTTGAAAAGTGTTGTACAGGGAGTAACAAGCTGAACCTCATACGGATGTGAAGAATTAGCGCGACGTGTACTTCTAACATGCACCGCTCTGGGAGGAATTAAGCGGGCCACATCCTTCGAACACTTTCCATGAAAGTACTTGTAGAATAGGCTCAAGTCGCCAACCGTTCTTCGATGTTCCAGCGAATCAAGACCGACGGTCAAAATCTATAGTCTAGATATTTTGTTTTCCAAGAAACAACAGGAACGGCCAATGTCTCTCTGTAGCAGAGACTATTTTTATACTAGCCTTGGAAGAAAGTACCTTAATCTCAGCTCCTCTGAAACCAAAATTTGAGGACAGTTATGTTAAAAACACATTTAGAACACCTCCATCAACATAAAATTTACAATAGGGACAACTGGAAACAATGGAACATGCAATACATTCTTTTTAACGGTTCGAGCAGCTCCCTTCAGTAATATAAAATCCTATATAGTAGTCATTATTTTATACAGTTAAGTATTAAATTAAAAACTGCGAAAAGCTAGAAATGTTTTAAACCTGAAATGTACGACAAACAGATTAATTACTTATCTAAATTTAATTCTTCTAATTTTATCTTTTAGAGCAAATTTTGAAGAATACCTCTTCTGAGGGTCGAAACGTCAACAAATCTAAGAATAGTTTTAATGATCTAATTCCAAGAACACATAAAATAATATATATATAAAACAAAAGAAAAACGGGTATCAAACCAGGAATATCTATATAAGAACAGAAGAAGGGGCACTTCTAAGCGAGAACGACCAAATAATGCTGGAGTGGAAGAATTTCTTTGAACAGTTACTAAATGGAAGTAGTGATGATGAGGAAATAGCGGACCGAGCAAGGGTGCAAGAAGAAATACACATAAAACAACCAACAGAACAAGAAATAATAGACGGTATCCAAGAATTAAAGAATAATAAAAACTCAGGGTCAAACGAAATACGTGCTGAAATGCTAAAAGCAGGTGGTGAACAACTACACAAAAAGATTTATGAACTGGTGGAGACAATATGGGAAACGGAACAAATGCCAGCAGAGTGGTCAGCGGCACGAATATGTCCAATTCTTAAAAAAGGCAACGAAATGTTCTGCGAAAATTATAGGGGCATTGCGCTCTTAAACACATGCTATAAGGTCTTCAGCAAAATCCTGAGGAACAAAATGGAGGAACATACAGAAAGAATATTAGGGGAGTATCAAGCCGGTTTCCGCAGGAATAGGTCAACAACAGATCAAATTTTTACTTTAAAAGAGATTCAGACTAGCTGTTACGAGTACAGCCTGAGGTTGTATATCCTATTTTTAGATTTTAGGCAGGCATATGACAGAATAAACAAAAGAAAAATGTATCAAGCAATGTTTCAGCTGGGTGTCCCAGAAAAACTGATAAGACTGACAGAAATGACATTGAAAGCAACGAAGAATGAAGTGATGTGGCGTGGACAACGATCGGAGAGTTTTCCTGGGAGGAATAAGGACGGAAGAAGGATGGAGGAGAAGAACGAACCTGGAGGTTTATGCACTCTATAAGGAACCAAGAATAACAACATATGTTAAGGCACAACGTCTAAGATGGCTGGGGCATATACAGCGGATGCCGAGAGAGAGAATGCCGAAGATAGTACTACAAAGAAAGCCTATCGGAAGAAGACGGAGGGGAAGACCGAGGACGAGGTAGATGGAGACGGTGGAGAAACATCTTAGGAGTATGGGTGTCGGCGCGTGGAAGAGAGAGGTAATGGAGAGAACCCGGTGGAGAATAGTTCTGAGCAATTTTGAACATTATTGTGAATACGCATGGTTTGCCCCAAAACTTATGCGGTAATTTTTTTACAGAGTTTATTGATCAGATTGATACAATGACTTAAAATTGTTCAAATGACCCCTTCTGCGTCAATACATTTTTGCCAGCGAGATTTCCATACTGTATATGTCCCTTGGAAGTCCTCAACGGGGATGTCCTTTATAAACTTCGTCGTAGTCGTTTTAATGTTGTCGACGGTATCTCAAGGACGTCCTTTCATGAATTTTTTAAGCTTGGGAAACAAAAACAATAAGACATCTGCCGGCTCCATGTCGGAAGTGTAGGGTTGTTGGCGAATCGTTGTCACCCGGATCCGGGTGAGGTAGTCGCTCACGACAAAGATGGTGTGGTGAAGCTTACAGGAATCCTTGATCTCGCTCCTGACGCAGTTGATGCGCTGTTTCAATCTTTTGAGCACTTCCACGTAGAATTTGGCGTTTGTGTATCGCTGCTCCAGGGATTTCTCCATCGCGACTTCGACGGCGCTTCCAAGCAGAGGTTTACTCTATCGCGCATCTTGACGCTCTGGGGCTCGGAACCAATTACTGCCGCGCGACGCTCTGTTTTGCTAAAGCCGCCCACCACTAATTCCAACTGGCGGGAACGCTCTACGACGGATAGTCACGCCAGAAAAAAATGTGGCGCATTACTTTTGAGACAAACTACGTATATATATATATATATATATATATATATATATATATATATATATATATATATATAATAAATATAATATCTAATGAGGTGATGAGCTTATAGTTTTTAAGCGATATTGCTTAAGGCGAAGGGGGTGAAAGCGGAGGGTGTCGATAAATCTTGCATGGTTTTAACAATATCATGGCAATTTTTCCTATATTTTTTTAAATAAAATATTTGTACATTTTGCTTAAATATTTATAATAAAACATAAAGTGGATGAGAGAGGAGATTAGATGGGTTGTTTCGTATATATAGCGTTATATATCTTTTCTGGTTTCAAGGAATTCAAAAATTAAGATATTTTTTCTTTATTTTCAGTTTTAACTTAAGAAGAGGTGAAAGGGGTAATGAAATATTGCATACTTCCAATAGTATTTGGATATTTTTTCAGATTTTTGGGTTGATTGAGAAATTCTAAGTTAAGTTAGTATTTATAGTAAAATATATAAGGGGTTAGTGGTGTGGGATAGGAGTTAGAGGAGTTGTTTCATTTATATCGTGCTATATACCTTATTAGGGATCCTGGACTGTAGAAATTTGAAAATTAAGTTACTTTTCATTGCTATCAATTTTAATAGAGGAAAGGGGTGAAAGAGAAGGAAGAATCTTGTGTAGTTTCAACGGTATTATGAGAATGTTTTCAGGTTTTTTGGATGGAAGAGTGGGCAAATTTTAAGCACAATCATTTATATTAAAACATATAAGGTACCAAATGGGTGGAAAATGGAGATAGAAAACTAACTACTTTTTTGTCGTCTTATGCATGTTGAAGTTCTTTCAGTCGTGAAATCGAAATATTACATTTTTTATCGATATTTTTACTGTTAATATGGGAAGAAGGTGAAAGAGGCGGGGGTCATTTTATGGATTCAATAGCACTATAAGAATTTTTCCTGGTTTTTGATATTTGGAGTATTGAATCTTTAGGGTAAAATAATTTTTCGATAATAAAGAATATATGTGGTAAAAAGGGGGCTAAAAGTGTGATTGTGCATATGTCGTAACATACTCATATTTTAGTTTTTTTTTTAATTATTTTGAATTTTAACAGAAATAGTATACCGAAGGATTGATATCTAATTACAGAGGACCCTAAAAAATGTTGGGAATATAGAACAAGTTTTAAAAATAGACACGATTAAGTTGGTGAAAACACACTTATGGAACAATAAGTGCATTTACTTTCTCTGGTATCGGAAAGTATTATAATTATGAAAAGAATTGCCTTCCGAGATTTTTCTGTTTTTTAAATCGTAGGGTTTCTAGATCATGAAAATCATATTTGTCTAATTTTCAACTTTATAATAAATAATATTAAATATCGAAAAAATAATAATCTAGCCACACATTATAAAAAAAAAAATCATTTTTATTTACACATCAAGAAGTTATTTTATTATCTTAGATCTATCAAGAAATTCCAAAGAAATATTGGCACAGTCAATTGAATATATCCAAAAGATTGATTACTACTAAGACTTAAATTATGCAAGTGATGTGGAACTGCGACTTGGACCATATTTTTTTGAATTTACAAATGTAGTAATGACCTATACCCAAAATTAATACAGAACTACCGTACACCAGGATCGTGAAACTTTCTACATGTACTCAAACAATTTTCAATCTCAATGGATGGTTATGTCTTATTTACAAAACAATATTAATTTCTGGATATAACTTTTGTTTCGTTTGTTAAAAATCTTCATATAACCCAAATTTATATATAACCTCTTGCTCACCTGTTTATTTTAAACTGCTTTGGTGAGCTCAGAGCGAGAAGAGTAGAAATTTGCGGCTTAATCTTTGTGGATAATTTTTGGTACACTGAAAATTCAGTATAAAGTAGCAAATACTAGCTATATGGCAGAACTGCCCAAGCCAAAATAAAATTTAAAACAGAGGTTTTTCTAAACATACCAGACAATTTTTTTATCTGTGTCGTCCACATTTGAATTTTATTCTTTAACGTACGCACGTATTTCGTTAGCAGAAAACATATATTTTGTTCGATGTGATTTTAAAAGAAAGAATTGTAGTTTCGTACTTACTAAATTCTTTTTTGATTATTGGAGCAAGGTAAATTTCTGTTAATATTTCACCACCACAGTTATTCTTTAGTGTGAAATAGTCAAATTTAGTGTTTATTTTAACATGTTTGCGAGAAAAGTACTGGGTAAATCATTTTACCAAGTTTTTTTTACAAACGTAGAAAAGTATTATTGTGAGTTCCAGTAATTTAAGAAAATAATAATACAGTGTAATGGTCTAAAATTATTATCATGAAGATTAGCAATAAGCATTAGCAAAAAATTAATCAGAACATATTGTATTAAGTCATTATTTATTACTAACATGCTGGTAAATATAAACATGTTCAATATGGTCACACAAGTCCTGTCCAAAATCAGACGGGTATCAATTCTAAGTCATTTTTTGAATATTTCAACGAATTATATTTCGTCTTAAGAATCATATCATTCCTTTTATTACATCATAAATAAATGATACTAAAATTTATCTTTTTTTAGATTACTGACAAATTATTTAGACTGATTGATGAAGATAACTTCGGAACGGTTACTTCGGAAAAAATAATGGAATTCCTATCTACAATAACAAACACACGGTAAGATTTATGAAAGAAAAATAGATTTTACGATGATTAGAATGGATAGAAAATTTTTACAAAATAGATAAATTAAAATTATGTGTATATATTTGTTGTATATAAGAGAAAATTTTTAATATTCTAAAAAATATAGATTGGTGAAATCATTGTTTATTTTCTAGTAAAGATGTAACAAAACAATCAACAAAGTAAAATTTTCCAGTAAAATAACTATAATTTTATCCTGAACATGTAAATATTTTTTCCTTGAATATCCTGATTTAGTGAAGAGTATTTATAAGTAAAATTAGAATTATTTCTTTTGTCATCAATAAATTTTTATTCAAGTTCCAACCAAAATATTTATGAAGGCAAAAAAGATCCCCAGCAGTAAAATCCTTTTGTAGGCTTCACTTTATCGGTTATATTTTATACGTTGATTTGAACTGAAATGATAGAGACCACAAGCAAAAAACAGAATGCAAAATTTTTTGTTAAGTATCAAATTCGATACATCGAGCGAATTTTTCTTTATCATCTTATCACCTGAAGCCTTAAATAAACAAATTTTCTAAGATTACAACTTGGAATGCTAACGACAATTGGCAAATTGGTTTATTAGAATTTTCTATTTTGCAAAGTTTCCCTTGAGAAACCGTACATTCTTGTGCAACTTCTGTGTCGTTGTTTCTTCAATATTCTGTCCATCTAAAACACTAACACCTTGACAATCAATTTCAGATAAAGAAGTGATTTTTTCCCCAATGTTTATGTTTTTAGAGTCTTACAAAAATAAGTGGTAAAATAAAGGTGTAATTTTTTTTAACGCAATATTCTATATATCTTAATCGATTGAAATTCTAAGGTCTATTTTAAATAGACTTTATATAACGTACTCTACACCTTGATCAAATATGTGCAGGGCGCTAGATGACCAGAAGGGAATTTGCTTACAAAAACGTTGATTGTATTTATCCTTTGAATCTGACTATGCTACTGTTTCTGAGGGATTGATACTTAAAATATAGCATTTATGTTACTTTGACAGCCTGTAGTGATTAACTCCGAATAGCCTTGTTCTTACTGAAAGTGGTCGAAAATCAGATATATATATATATATATATATATATATATATATATATATATATATATATATATATATATATATATATATGTGTGTTTTGACGAATGTTCTCACGGGTGTGAAATGTAGTAGTGGTTTTTCGGGTATCCCGTATTAGCTTTTCGGGTGTCCCGAGTTAGCATAATGAACGGTTTCGCTGACGTTTCGATGGAATCTCTTCCATCTTTTTCAAAGGTCTTGGCACTGAATTCATCACTAATATATATATATATATATATATATATATATATATATATATATATATATATATATATATATATATATATATATATGTATACATATGTATATATATATATATATATATATATATATATATATATATATATATATAAATGTGTGTGTAAAAAATCAGAGTATCTTTTTTAAGATTTTGAGGCAACATTTCACAAACCTTAGAAAAATAAACTGCTTTATTTTCTAATTATGCTAATGGCATTCAACCTTTTAGATTAACAACGAAAGAGGTTACCCTTATATTATAGTTTACTGAAAATTTAATTGAAATATATATTTGTGTTTATTTTTTCTCTGTTCAGTGAAGGCATTTTTCCAATTTTTTTTAAATTAAAATCTGTAATGGTATACATAAATCAAATTACAAAAAAAAAAATTGAGGCTCTATTGACACAAGATGCCTTTTTTCAGAATGAGTGTTTGCATACTATTTGTGAAGTAACATTATCCTCATTCATCATTTTTAAACATATTTTTGTACCAAAACCCAAAAGAATTTCTTTAATCAAAAATATGGGAGATGAAATGCAAATAATAAAAAAATAGTTTGGTTAGATAACGACAAAAATTTTATTATAAGGGATTACGAATGCTCTTGGATAAGATAATTTTAAAAATTCTTAGAGCAGTAATTCTATTAAAAGTAACGACAAAACCGATCTCGATTGAATAACATAAGAGCCTTTGTTAGGTCATGTTTTTTTAAAAATAATTCATAAGCTTATATATATACATATATATATATATATATATATATATATATATATATATATATATATATATATATATATATATATATATATATATTTATATATATATATATATATATATATAGGTAATAAAACCAAGTAAATTTGAAAAATAGCTTAATTTAACCTATGTTTAACTAGTTTTTGTGCTTTTAGACCACGCACTGGATTTGATCCGGGCAATTTAGCCAGGCTAGAAAAGTTATTTAGACAAACTGTTGGAAATGGAAAAGAGATACGACGAGAAGAATTTCAAAAAATCGTTATTTCCAAAAACGTAAGTTTTATTTTTGTCTTTATACAATTTTAAAATACAATATTTATTTCGTTACCACAATTATTATGATTAAAGCATAAAATCATGAATAATCTCAATAACGGTTGATCTCACAAAACATCACTAGCTATAAGAAATAATTTTAAGGTCAAAAGTTTATAAACCTATTAAATACTTGGGTACTATATCTTTTTAAGTTAACCGGATACTATAATTAGGAGCCCTTTGGCCATGAGGTTTATCTTCCAAATGCTGTTTTAATATGTGCTATTCTACCCAACTGGGTAACATGTTAAATGATAAGTACAATGTGATCATTTTTAGATGCCCGGCCCCGGATATTTATTTTTTTTTTTTTTGATTATAGAATGGTATAGTGTATGTCAAGGAGTATGCTGACATATTAGACATATGGTAGTGAAAACGACGCTGGGCGCTGCGATGCCAAACAGCGCTTTTTTCCATCGACATACCTTTTGTGAAACGGCAAAAAAGGCCCTAATTTTTTCAACATTCTTTCTTGAAAGAGCTTTTTTTTCTAATTTATTTTGCAAAAAAATTATACATCAAAAACCTTCTAAAATATTATTTTGTGTCATCGTGGATTCCATGCCACGTTTGGCGATTTCCAAACAATTTATCTGGCGGCTGTTGCTACAGCTCTTGTTTGGAGACCTATGCAATTCAATAGAGTTAAACTAAGCTAACAATATGTAAATAGCTTCTGCTTGAAGTGGTTTCCCACACTGAAAAGTAGATATAATTCTAATTTATGGAGAAGCAAGAAGAATTTCTCGGGAAGCCGTTAAACTGTATCAAGGACGTTACCCCTATAGGTATATCCCAGATCATACTATGTTTTGTCGATTAGAGCGAAATTTGAGGAGCAATATAGTTGGATTTTCTGGGCTGAAAGGTATTTCTAAACGAACGGATGAAAAAGTAGCCTAAATTATGCAATATTTTCAAAACCATCCATAAAATTCAATCGGAGAGGCAAGCAGACAATTGAATGTATCTTATGGGGCTATTCACAAATTTCTTAAAGCTAACAAATACCGTGGCTATAAATTGCATAATCTTCAGTTATTACCACAATTTGATTCAGGCGACTAAGTTTTGTAGCACAGATGATGAATAAATATGACGCAGAACGTTTTTCTGAATCATATATTTTGAACAAATGAAAGTCATTTTATCAGCAACGACAAACCTAACAGAAAAAATGATCGTTACTGGGCTAATGAAAATCCATACAAGCTTAATCAAATTCAGAATCAAGGCGATTATGGCGTTAATGTACGGTGTGGGATAACTGGGAAACATTTGGTTGAACCATACTTTTTTAAGGGAACACTAAACTTAATTTCTTGGTTAATACTCTACCAGGTTTATGAGAAAATGTTCCCCTTATTTTAAGAAGGCATATGTGGTATCGACACGACAGAACACCACTTAATACAACTGCTGCTGTTAGAGAGTATTTGAATTAACGGTTTCAACGAAGATGAATAGAGGTTAGCAGACCAGTTATTCAATGGGCACCTGAGTCACCAGACCTCACGCCGTTAGATTTTTTCTTGTGGAGGACTCTTAAAGATATTGTATACAAAACTGCGACAAATGATATTGAGCACTTAATGGCAAAAATATCAGATGCGTATATCTGGAGACATTATTTACAAAGCCACTCATCAAGCGTAAATAAAAAGAATGGAAAAATACACGGTAGAAGAAGGAAAACATATAGAAAATTTCTTTTGATTTTTTTTTATTTTTTGGATATTTAAGTTTATAAATATGTAATACGTTATGTAACATTAAAAGTTATATAGTTTTTTTAGGGTTTTAATAAAAATAATGTATTCTTGTTTTTTATTGTCCAAAGATATTTTATAGTACCTAATATTATTATAATTACTGTCAGATTAAAGTATGACAGACGCCTACTAGATGAATTGTTTGAAAACCGCCAAACGTGGCATACGATCCATAGCAACTGCGATGACCAAAAAATAATATTTTAAAGGGTTTTTGCTGCATAACTTTTTTGCAAAAGAAATTAGGAAATATCAATTTAAGGAAAAAATGTAAAAAAAATAGAGCTTCCAATGCCATTTTACAAAAGGTATGTCGATGGAAAAAAAAAAGTTGTTTGGCTTCGCGGCGCCCAGCGTCGTTTTCACTATCAAATGTCAAATACGTCAGTATACCCCTTAACATGCACTATAGCATTCTACTTTAAAAAAAAAACAAATATCCAACAATTGTCCATAAATCGGGGCCGAGGGCATAAAAATGATCACCGTGTACAAAATATTTAACAGTTATTTAAATTTTTATATTCTCCTAATTTTTCAAGCCGTTTTTTTACCGAAAGGGTGTTCCAAATATTCGACAAGGACAACTCGGGGTCAATTTCACTGCAGGAGTTTTTAGATGCTATGCACCAATTTGCTGGTCAAAGCTCAGAAGACAAAATACGATTTCTATTTAAAGTTTACGATATTGATGGTAAGTGCAATAATTGATTTTCTATATCTCTATTATCCCTTATAAAAAGGAGATAAAATATGATTGAACCAATAAATCTGTTACAGGAAAGAAATTTAAACAATATATCTTGTTACTGCAGGGAAAATCGTTAACATAAATTGAGAAGTATGTACCAAAATCTTGAAAAAATATATTTAAACATCTAAGAACGTACTTTTGTGATGAATAGGTTATTTCTTCGACCCTAACAGTGTATTAAATACTTTATTTCCTTATTGTTTTATATAAATATTTCAGTCTATATTTTATTTGATTGTGTCTTTAAGTGACGTTATCGTTACGAGTTTGGTTAATACTTTTTCCACCTAGTGACTGTTTTGAATACTCTGTGCCCATTTATTGATCTTTGCCTCGTCTTGTTTTCTTACGACTTGATCGCACGTTATTTCATATATCAGTGTTTATCCCGTAGTACCTCGTACTGTTCTTATCTCCTTCTCCCCAGTGAGCATTGTGTCTTATGACTATATATATAATTAGTAGTCTTATAGTAGCTTTGTGTTTGTTTCTATTAAAATAAGTCGACTACTTCATATCGTTGTATTTAAAAATCCTGCTATTGTATTAACCCATGGTTCTCACTCCGTTACTATTTGTTCCACATCTCTTTAAGTTACTATTTGTTCCACATCTCTTCAACCAAGAACTGTAATTTCCATGTGCTTCGTAGGTATTACCTGTTCGTAACACTTTCAGTTTCCATTGTACAGTTGATCGGTTCTTTAGCGATTAATAACGATGTAATTTTCTGAGCTAAGATGATTATATTAAAAATTATTACTGTTGTTTTAACGCTGTGAACCATTACCTGCGTGTGGTCTTCATTTTGAGCAGGATTTTAATTTTATGTTTACCTGTTCTTTATTAATTTTCATTATTTACGACTTTTGTTATTTTATCCGTTACGAGATATTGAATAGTAAGTGTCTTAGGTAGACTTTTTGTTTTATTTCCTATTATTAATTAAGTTGCCTTAATATCTTTGACTGTTTTGAAAATAACTCTGGATCGATGGATTTATGTACTGTACAGAATATAAATTGTCTAAAGTTTACTTTGATTACCTTTTTTGGAACACAAATACACTGTCATTGATGATCTCCTCCTACCAAAAACACTGTTGTCCGTTTGCCAAGATTATCTTTATATTTATCAGTTCTGATAAGATTTTTGTTGTCTACTTCCTTCTAGTCGTATAGAATAAACTTGTACAAATAAAAAGAAATAAATATATAGGACATAAAATACAAGATATAAAATACTTACGGAAATAATCTTAATATCTTTTGCAAACTGGACTTATCACCAAAAGATTTGCCGCATGTAATATATCGATTATATTTTGATTGATAAGTATCCACTTATTCTCGCGGAAACATTAGAGGAAGGTGACCAAATATGGAATACCGTTTTGTTCTTGGAATGAAAAAAAAAGAAGTAATCATGGTACAAATCAAATATATTTATTAAGTAGAAAGATATATATTTTGCATTACTTAGTAAGAGTCTTATGTTTTTATAACTAATTAACAGTATCAAAAATCTAGACTAATCAAAAATTTGTAAAGGTAGCTAAATATGAAGTGAATACCCAAATATAGACTATGAGAATAAGGCACAACGAAATTCTTTAAAATATTCTTAATTTTCTAAGAGATCAAAGAACTTTGGTAACCAATGTTATAAACAAGTAAAAAAATATTCTATTTGCAAAC
The DNA here is from genome assembly GCA_019049505.1 of Pachyrhynchus sulphureomaculatus. NCBI lineage: Eukaryota > Metazoa > Arthropoda > Insecta > Coleoptera > Curculionidae > Pachyrhynchus > Pachyrhynchus sulphureomaculatus. The sequence continues at coordinate 156,339,106 of CM032446.1, forward strand.
TCTAGACGAACGCAATCATTATGTGCCCAAAGCTCGCACATTAGATACTTGATCCACAATTCTCTTTGAGTGTCTTCAGAGAAAAGTTGTTGACAGAACATACATTCTGCATCCGGATAAACAGGAGAATCTTGACCTATTGGAACATCAGGGTCGCTGTCTGTATCAAACTTAACTTCATCATTGTCAGAGTCTGTAAGATCATCAGCCGTTTCCTTGCTCTTTCTCTTTCGTAGGCTGCCTTTCTTTTTGTTTTCAGTTTTATTCTTACCCTATTTCTTAGTCACCTGGTCTTTCGTCCGAGTCTGTAGTGCCATTGTCCGTTACCTTGTTTTTTGTAGTTTCATCTTTCTTCTTTCCTAAGTTTCCTTTGTTTCAGTAGTGCTCGTTTTCTTGTTCTTCTTCTTTCGAAGATTTTCTTTCTTATTACTTTCAGGTTTATTCCTACACTTCTTTCCGTGCCCATTCCGTTTCCCTTCTATTAGTCTTTTTATTAATTGTTTCTGTGAGATCATTCCTATATGGTTATGAAGTTATAATTGCTGCCATAGCAGCTTTTCTCCCACTGGTAGATGGTTTAGCCCTTTTTGCTGGTATAGGGTTTATGTCAGATGGAGTTACAAGGCCCAGACTGCTACGATCAGAAATGGAGGGTGAAGAATCTACGAGAAGGTTTAAGTTGCATTTGAGGTTTGTCCAACGATGTTCTATCTACAGTTGCAATATTAGGGTCAAGAAGGAACGGTGAAGATCCACCAGAAAATTCATATTCTGTTTCAGGTTCTTCATCAGGGTTAGGTGTAAAGACGTCGGAATTTGAAGGTCCAGGTGTAGATTCGCGTTCTTAAATAGGGTATGATCTGGAGACGCCAGAATTTGAAGATCTGGAAACGGATGTTCCAGTTACAGATAAAATGTTACGATCCAGTGTTGAGTTTGAAGACATAGACGAAGATTCACGTTCTGATAAACGCAAAGTCGAGGCTAGAAAATTTGTAGACAATCTGGGATAGTTAGTAACTGTAGATGAAGAGCTTGGTTTTGTTGGAGAAACATCTGTACAACCATCTTTCACAATGTCAAAAGGGCTGAGTGCTCTGTTATTGTTCCTAATCCAAATTCGAATTTCTTCGCTGTAGTAGACTTTCACTGGTCCCATAAAAGTTTTGTCAAACGGTTGTAGCTTATAGGTTGTATGTGAAGGTAATACAACAATTTCCACGTTATGTTGTCTAGTAAGGTCTATTACTCGATATTGCGCGTATGACTGTAGTGGCCATCTAAAATCAATAGAACTGGAGAATCTGACGTTGGATTGGTGTGTTTCAGAAAATGCTTGAACCAATCAATGAATATATGCATTTGTACCCATCCTGATAGGTGTGCCACTCCTACAGCACCCAGAGGAGAGCCTCTCATTAAATGAGAACTCATGTTTTCCATAGGGAAAATAATAAATGGTGGTACAAAATGACCAGTGGCATTCATGCAAATAACAATAGTAATTAGGGCACCTCTTTCTGCAGATGTAGGAGAAGCTACTTGTCGTTTTCCTTTGAGACCAATGACTTGGGATATCCACGTTATAAATTCGATTCGGTGGGTAGTTAGTTTTAGTGCACATTTTCTCCAGAAGATTAAAAAATGCATTAACTTTTTCTTTGTCAAAGCCAAACGCTCTGGCAAAAAACGCCGGATGGTTTTCTTACCGAAAGTCTATCTTTGTGGTGCTTTAAAAATAGCTTTAACCACTTTCTGCTGGCTATTCCAGATTCACCGAATGGATTTGCAAGTTAATGGTTTAGCTAACATATATGGCATTCTGCGAACATCGTTTCTCGTCAAGCCATAAAACTTGCATTCCATCTTCAAAATGTATTCCACTAACAGATTTTCAAGTTGTTGGCCCAACCTAATTTTTCTTTCGTAGCTGCCGCTTCATTTGGGGATAGTTCAGCTTTTGGACAAAGTCGTTCTAAGTACATCAAAATGCTTCACAGCTCTCATATAACCCACTTTTTTTTCTCGCACCATTTGTATAGGTTCAGACATCTTTTCTTTATCCCAGTCTTTTCGTTTAGCTCTCGAAGACATTCTGAAAAATAAATATTAATACTGGAACAATGACGGTCCATATTTGGAATTTTATAAACTCAAAAAATTGTTATTGTCATTGTTATACTTATTACAAAACATAAACAAGAAAATGTCGTGAGATACAACAATTACCATGCATACAACTACACAAACATATAAGGACAATGTTATCACCAATAAATTAATGAGAAATACATCATTTTTACATACCTTAAAAAATTTCCTAGCAGCGACAAAACAAAACACTCGTGTTACAGCAGTGGTCTTCGCCCAGCTGACGAGAGAGAATGAGATAGAAGTTGGTTCTGTATTGCGTCTTGAAATGTTATTTCTACGTGTAATTGTTGATTTACCCTATTTTGATTTGCCTTTTATATACAGCACTACACACCATGTGTGAGCAAACTAACACCAGTTTTTTGTAGACTTTCTAACCTATCCTACAGTTGAGGAATATTTTCTTCCTACTGCAAATACGTTACAGTACAGCCGATGCTCAAAAAATGCAAGAAGACATTACCAAACTACCGACCATCACACTGCTTTCAATAATATCGAAGGTTATGGAAAATCTATCCATCAATCAGCACCACTTAAAATAACTAGAAGGATTCAATATTATTAGCGTCCATCAATAGGGTTTTCGTAAACAAAGATCTACGGAAAATCTTATCTAATTATGTAACACATGTTTGGAATTTAGGAGCAAATATATCTAGGCATGAACATGTTGCAGCATAACAAAGAGAGCCTTTCATAAGCTGAGAATATTATTTCGAACTAGAAAGCTTTACAGTCCACAACTGTCAATTCCACACGAAGTTCAAATTCAATCAACGGTGGAATACTGCTCCCATGTTTGGAGCTCTGCTTCCAAACATACACTCCATTTGTTGGATCCTATTTAGAAGAGAGGTGTTCGCCTGATTCCTTGGAACATCGAAGAAACGTCGGCGACTTGGCTCTATTCTACAAGTATTTTCATGGAAAGTGTTCTACGGCTCTAGCCCGCTTAATTCCTTTCAGAGGGATGCAAACTAAAAATACCCCTCGCGCTAATACTTCACATCCTTATGAGGTTCAGTTTGTCAATTCTCATATGCTGAAGCAGTCTTTTATATGAAGAACCTCATCTCTTTGGAATGATTTGCCCAGGACTGTGTCTCCTACTGAGTATAATTTACAGTGATTCAAGACCACCGTAAATTACTTTTTCAGCACTCTCGTCAATTTAGGAATTTCCCTGCAATACGTATGCTATGCCCATAAAAAAAATGTAGTAATTACTTGGCTTACAAGGACAATCATTTTCAAACAATCACAGCTGAACAACAAATTAACAAAACATTTTTTTTATTAGGCAAAACCATAACTCCTTTACCAAATTTCAAATTTAGCTTCATTGCTAAATCAAATGGGAATATAATTATCAATAAGTTTACTCAAAATAAGTTCTATCTCATTTACTGCTGCTAACTAACAATTAGTTATGAAACATGCCTTTATAGAGACAAATAAACTAGAATCATATAAATGATAATTTGTAAATGTAGATTTTGTTTAGCCATCATTTTCGTATCGAAGTCTAAAATCTATCGAAGCCGACATAAGATCTGAGAATCTTTCAGAATTAGCTAATGAACTTAACAGTTTAATTAACTTTATAGGGTATCTTTTTCTAATATATGACCTTAATAAAGATAAAATGACCACTGACACCGGGTTCTTACTATTGAATTTGCAAAAATGCAAATATTGTAGTAACTGTTACTGCTGTACCTGCCTATAAACCCTAAAAACATCTTTTTTTTTACCTTTATCATAGGCTGAAACTCAAAAAGTCCAAATTAATATATTTAAAAGCTGCTTAAAATTTTTATGAAATGTAAAATCAACAACAGGGGTCTTTAATTTACTGAACAAAAAAATCATACTCAATTAAGAGTTTCGTATCCCGATGCAACTTATATATCTGTTTCAGTTAGTATAAAAATTTTGGAGTTCTTTTCACCTGATAAACTAATAAGATGTTAATTAGCTTTGCAGACAACACAACTTATAAAAAACCCAATCAAATATTAAAGAAGCCAAATCGCAATTTTATTATTTTATTGTTTGAGGTGATGGCCTTATTCAACACAAGGAATTGCAACATGTTATGCGGGCATGCATGGAAGAGAATGGAATGCAATTCAGTGAAGAACAAATTATAGATTTAACAGTGGCCATGTTCGAAGATGCTGATACTAATAAAAGGGGAGCTATTACTTACGAGGCGCTCAAGAGTCAGCTGGAGAAACATGGAGGATTATTAGAGAACTTGTCGATAAGGTAATATATATTTCAATTAATAACGTAAGGAGTTTAATTAGCAAATACTTTACTTCGAAAAACTCCTACGAAACATGTATGGTATATAAGAAGGGAAAAGTATGTCAGTGTTAATGTCATCTGGTGATCAATAAAGGCAGTACATGAACCTTGTAGTTTGTTGAACTGTTATTTTTGACCACATAATATCAAAGTTCCTTAGCTCTAGGGCCTCTTCTCTTGAGCAGAAGAGATTAAAACAACAGTTCACAAGTCATGTCTAAGCAAGGACTAAAAGTCGTATCTAGAGTTTAGAAAGTTGACTGTGTTAGATGATGAACTTTCGTAGTAGACAAATAAGCTCCATATATTTTATGGGGTTTATTTATCTGTAGATGTTGATTCGCCGAATAAATAAAATATTTGTTTCGTTGCAAAAAATTTATAATAAAATTTTTATCTCAACATGATGAGGTTCCCGAACCAGTCCTCGCCCAGAAAACCGTGGATTATTTTGCTTCAAAATTTTTTTAACCTAGAAGCTTCATCATACTATTATTGTTCCCACCATCAAATGCGGATAACGGTACAGACCACTCAGTGTCTGAGAGAGAACCTATCCTAAAGCACTGATAGATTGATACCTTTTTTGCTTAATTTTAATACATATTATTGGATAAGGGCCTCATAGCATCTTATTGTTAGGCCCATTAACAAGTCTAAAATTATAGAACTGTTCTAAAAATTTTTTCCTTTGTATTCACATCAGTTCCTAATAAATTTTGAATACATATTCTATTATGGGCATTAGACAAAGAGGATTTAACTTTGAATATTGGTTAGTAGAAAGGGTAGATATCCCTGAAAACGTCCGCATTAAGGTATTATTGCACAGAAGTTCTCTACTCGGGTGTAAAGTTTCACTTGAATGTCATTAGTGTACATTGTTTTTTAAATGGACCACCCCCCTAACTCGCTTATTTGAAGAGCTAGGCAAAAATGTTAAAACAATAGATTTTTAGCAAAGTTAGCCCGTAATATCCTCTGAATCAATCTAGTAACAGCATTAAGCTTGAAGCACTATTGTAACGCTTTATTTCTTCCAATTTTAGTTTGATCATTATATCCTTAAGTATAATATTTAGTTTTAAAAAGTGATTTATAGAAAATGTACTTGAAGGTACCATTTTCTAGTCCTTCTACTTAGTTAAATATTATTGAGGTAGTTTTCTTCCCCGAATATTCAATCCGAAATATCGATCGGCTTGGCAATACTCGAATATTAATTTTCCTTTGCCAAAGTCTTTTAATTTGTTATCAGTTTTTTTTTGGAATATCTTTGGGGTGAAACTTAAATTCTGATTACACTTTTCCTAATATTTGTCAAACTTCCTTTTAGAAATCCGTAAAAAATTTCTCCTTTATTTATTTTGACTTTAACAATGTTGAAAGAATTCTGATACGTTTTAAATCTGAAATAGCTCTAGAATATTTCTTTTTTGAAATGAGTATTAGAAAATCACTTTTAAGACTCAGAAAAAATGCGGCCAATACTTTCAATTACGTAACTTGAGGAAGAAAGTATTTAAATTAGAAAACACTGGAGAAATTTCTTCAGCCTTCGCTTATTTGAAATTTTTTCCAATACGAAATTTAGTGTGTTAGCTACGAAATAACTAATTAAATCTTCCGTTGAACTCTCTCTTCAATCAACTACTTTTTAAAATTACCCCAATTATTAACAATCAAAGTTAGTATTGCGCGGTAACTGATTATATAAATTCTTGCTTATTTAAAATATAAAATTTAGTCTGTTAGCTAAGAAATTTTTGAAATAACTAATAAAGTCTTCTATTTAACTCTTTCTTCAATCGACCTCTTTGTAAAATTACTTTACCCAGTTATTAACGACCAAATTTTGTATTGGGCTGTAACTGATTATATAAATTCAAAAAAGACCTGATTGGGAATAGTTCCATTTTTGGGCAAACAATATTTGCTTCCTCTAATAAGTTTGTAACATGACTGTATTTTTTTTTTTATTTTTTACTCTTACAGTATTGATCGATGGCTGGTACCACCTCCTACAGAGCCTGTGAAATCAAAATCATTGATAAGAAAAATTCTTTCATACAGGCCATATTATCTTACATTACCATATGTCCGGAACAATTTTGTATACTTACTATTTTTATGGGGATTCTTATTTATTAATGTGGCTTTATTTATTTCGAGAGCAATTCAGTACAGAAAATCCAACTGGTACACGATTTTTGCAAGAGCATGTGGTAAGTTACTATTTCATACTCTGTATGTATATAACTTAAATAACTAGGTTCTCGTGTCAAACAGAAAATGAACTTTTTTAAAATTAAACAAAATGCCTAGCCTCGGCTATTTTATCCTCTTTTACCGCACAAAATCTTCTTTAGTGTCTTGTCAGCTGTTTTACATTTGTTCCATTAACTGCACAATTTATAGTGGTAAGAATGGTAGTATGTGAAATGAGCATTAAACATAGAGCTGCAATTAGTTTTTGTGTTAAAATAGGCCACAGAAGCTCATTAACTGCTCCAAAAGGCATAAGGGAATGAATGCTTATCCCGTACTTAAATGGGCAAGTTATTGAAGTGGCAGTAGCAGCTTGAGAATAATTAAAAATCGGACCGCCCAATAACTGAACGGAACGAAAAAATCCAAAAGAAAGTGGAACAAAAGAGTAAAGCTGGCTGTTATCTTTTTGTTATAGTAATGTTATGTCGCCGATTTTATGATACTTATTCCATAGTTATTGTGGTAGGGGTGTGTGTTGACTGAAATGTATTGCAGAGAAAGACATACGATTATTTTTCTGTTAAAGAAAATTATCAAAAGGCATAAAATGCTTTAAAAAACATACGCCGATGATTTCTGATCCCATACTCGAGATATCTCAAAATGAGTATTAGACGTGTGAGGACGATGAGAAGATGATGATGTACAAAGAATTGAAGCAGAGGAAGAATATGTAGTTTTTTTTGGATCGAAAATCTATGCATAATTTTTATTTGTAATCATATTGACTAAAACAACCCTTTAACTTTACAGAAAGGGTTAAATGAGAAAATTGTCAGAAAGTGGCTCGGGATAGAACGCGAAGAGTGGAAAGCGTCAATCCGTATGTAGGATAACGCTATGTCAACTGTGGTATAAAATGTATAGTACAGTTTATAAAATTAATTATTTACAAATATTATAATTAATAAAAAACCTGAATTATTTATATATTTGTAAATGATATTTATAAATATTATTCATAAATAAGACATTTGCATAATAATATTTAGTTAATTTATATAAATAATAAGATATTGAAATGAAATAGTTTAAATACATTGTAATTATATATTTATTTTTCATAAGTGTATGGTAAACCTACTACAATTTATTTAAGTTAAAATATAAGGTGATTTTTAGTGTTCTGAACGGAACACTTATAAGATGACTTCGGTGTCCGTCTGTCTGTCACACCCGATTTTCTCCGAAACTGCTTTACATAGAAAGTTGAAATTTGGCAGTAATATAGGAATTGATGGCCTCCTAAAAGCCGTGTAGTTTTGAAAGTTAAATTTTGACTTAATGGGTTAGTTTTTGAGGGTGAAATCGGAAGTGAAATTTTTCTTTACCAGGTCATCAAGTGGGCTGTCAAATGAAAGCTTGTAAAAAGACGCGTTCAAAAATATATATAATGTAATACTTGCGCACAATTATCTTTGTACTATTTTTAAAAAAGTGCGGAAAATCGCTGTCCCCCCACCTTATCTGGAAAAGTACCGATCAGAAAATTTTGAAAAAATTCTGGAATATGCTCCAACTTTTATTCCGAGGTTTACTCTTTTTTTCACCTTATATCGGGTCTTCCATTAAGGACTTAACCACTTTTTTTTTAAATAAAACGCAACCATTTGAGACATTTCGAAAATTTTACTATCGGCTTGAAGTACAATCAAAACATTTATGTATGGAATTCGACTTCATTCATATGTCCACCACGGACACGTTTGCAGCGGTCGATTCGTTAAACCCAATTTTCGATGACTCGGCCACACATTTCGACGGAAACGGCCACTATCTCTCTTTCAATATTGGCTCTGAGCTCCTCTAACGACGCAGGCTTGTTAGCATAGACCAATGATTTAACGTACCCCCATAAAAAGAAGTCTAGAGGTGTTAAATCACACAATCTAGGCGGCCATTCGACGGGACCATTTCTCGATATAACACGTTCACCGAATTTAGATTGCAGTAAGTCGATTGTCACACCCGCTGTGTGGCTTGTGGCGCCGTCTTGTTCAAACCACATATCATTAATGTCTAGCCCATGCAATTGATCAAAGAAATAACGTTGCAACATGCCTCTGTAGCGATCTCCATTGACTGTAGCGTGACGGTTATTTTCATCAACGAAAAAGAACGGCCCAATGACACCACCGGCATGAAAACCGCGCCAAACAGTACTTTTTTGTGGATGAAGTGATGTTTCTTCAAGCACATGAGGGTTTTCACCTGACCAATAACACATATTCTGTTTGTTGACGAAGCCGTTTATCCAAAAATGCGCTTCATCACTAAAGATGATTTTGCGATGAAATTGGTCATCTTCTTCCAACATTTCTAGAGCCCAATTCGAGAACGTACGTCGCTTCATATGATCGAGTGGCTTTAGTTCTTAAGTTAACTTTAACTTATAAGGGTGCAGGCCAAGATCCTTTCGCAAAATTCGCCATAGTGTGGTCTGAGCGATGCCCAATTCTTGAGAACGCCGTGAAATCGACTGTTTTGGTTCGTTTGAGATGGGCGCTTGAACGGCAGCAATATTCTGGCCACTTCGACCAACCCGTTGTCTCACTGGCACGGGAACATGGTGATTGGCTTAAGGGTGCGTTCACAGTGAAATTTCAAAGTTGTCAAGTCCCTTTATTTATGATTGCACAACAAACTTAAAATTGACATTTTATTTCGTTAAATGATATGAAGAATTGCAAGAATCTCAGAGAGTGATTTTTTACGAACATAATAGTAAGGGAAGTAAAAATTACTTAATTTTTATATAAACTCATATAAACATTACCTGCACATTTTTTTCATGTCATAAGCAAGGGTCACTTTTAAATTTCTCTGTAGGTTACTACTTTTAAAACCGAGACAAAAAAAAAATTATAAGAACCCTTCCACTCTCCCTGTGTCTGTCTTACAGGTAAGAGATTATAATGTTTAAAAACAATATTTTTAAGTACATAAAAAAGTGCAATTTAAAAACAAAGTATAACCGAAAATAGAGTCACTAAATATGAAATCTCTTGATTTTCTTTATTATTTTTTTTTTAAATTTTGAGCAGATAATTTTTACTACAATTTACCGGACTCCTACCAACGCTACTGGTGAAAATTTAGTTAGATAATATAAACTAGGCTTATTTTTCAGGACAATGTCTAAATTTTGATTGTATGTTCATATTGATCCTGATGTTAAGGCGATGTATTACATTTCTAAGAACACGAGGATATGGAAATTTTCTACCGCTAGATGAACATATATATTTTCATAAACTTGCTGGATGGCTCATTTTTGGATACAGCTTTTTGCATTCTGTTATGCATACCTTTAATTTCTGTAAGTATTTCAAAAACTTTAATACGAAATTTCTTAAAAGAAGCATCAGCAGCAGATCTCCAAATGTGATTAAAATAATTGTACATGTAGTTCACAGTGTAAATATCCGATTAAGAGTTTCTAATATACGCAAAGGTTTAAAATTCCATGCAAAGTCCGAGAGATCGTATCGAGGTCATGTTTAGTTAGTAGCATCTAGTGAATGAACGCACACCAGTTTCAGCCATATTGGTCTAACTTTGTGTTTGGAATTCGTTGAATCAATCAAGTTGAGTGATTTTCAAGAAATGGCAACGAAAAAAATTTCGTGTGGTGATTAAACATTACTTTATGAAAGACCAAACGCCTCAGGAGACTAAAGAGAAGCTTGATAAACATTAAACTCTGCACCTTCGACTCGAGTTTCTCAGAAATTTTCCGTGGCCAAGGGGTACAAGTGACGTTGAACGTTTCTGGTCCTGTGGAGCAAAGTCCAAAGATCATTGATCAAATCCACCGGCGCGTGGAGGGCAGAAGAGTTAAGGTGCGTGAGATTGCTAGTGCTGTGGGCATCTCGACTGAACGGGTACATAATATTTTGCATAAACATTTGGACATGAGAAAGCTATCCGCAAGATGGGTGCCGCGATTGCTCACGCTTGACCAAAAACGGATCGTGTGAAGTGTTGCAAGGATGGTTTGCAGCTGTTCCAGAAGAATCCGGAGGACTTTAAGCGTTCGTTTCGTCACATGGATACATTACTATACATGGATACATTACTATACTCCTGAGACCAAACAACAATCTAAACAATGGGATTACCAAGGGAGAATCTGCACCAAAAAAGGCGAAGACCGTTCCTTCGGCCGGAAAGGTTATGGCGACTGTCTTTTGGGATTCGCAAGGGATAATCCTCATCGACTATCTGGAAAAGGGTAAAACTATTACAGGTGAATATTATTCATCGTTATTGGACCGTTTGAAAACCGAGCTGCAAGAAAAACGCCCGCGATTTGCCCACAAGAAAGTCCTTTTCCATCACGACAACGCACCAGCACACACCTCAGCAGTTGTGGTCGCAAAATTAATGGAAATAAGATTCCAACTCGTTTCACATCCCCCCTATTCTCCAGACTTGGCTCCCTCGGACTACTATTTGTTCCCCAATTTGAAGAAATGGCTGGCGGGACAAAGATTTTATTCAAACGAGGAGGTGATTGCAGACACTAATGGATATTTTGCAAACTTGGACAAATCCTATTATTCGGAGGGATCAACAAACTAGAACATCGTTGGACGAAGTGTATAAGCCTAAAAGGAGACTATGTCGAAAAATAAAAAAGGTTTACCCCAAACACATAAGTAGTTTTTATTTTTGCACGGACTTTTCAAACCAGCCTCGTAATTTGTCATTTAAACTGCTTTACAGTTAATATTTAAAGAGGTAAAAAAAAAGTGGCATTTCTAATTAAATCAAAAATATTTCGGATTTCGGATTTTAGTAACAGCATTCTACATCCTGGTAAATATTTAATAGCACTCCATTAGAAAACAAGCGAAGAAAATATTATTTTAATATTTTCTGAATTTGATGATGATGATTATGATAAAAGTTTCACGAATAAAAGTGCTAAAATTGCTCTTTTTGATAAAACTATGTCAGTCGAGTGAATTGACATCATTTCAGCTTTATCGTAAGTACAAAAGCTTGCAAAAAAATATTCAAAGATGAAATTGTGGATCTTGGTAAAAAGCCGAAATGCTATATTATTATTTTACCAATACGCCATACAACTGTTATAGATGATAATCATTTCAGAGCAACTTGAGTTTCCACGATGTTGAAATTTCCCACTTGTTCAACGATATTTTAAGATTTTTACAACCTCCTATATACACAATACATGATAATTCGTTACGTAATGTCACTTTTACCGAAAATAGTAATTATAATTAATTAATCTTGCATGTCAATATCATGGCAGAATTCCTATTAATAATAGTATTAATAAACTTTTTTGTGCCAATAACAATAATAAGTAAATTAATAGTTAATATAAAATAGTAACAATAATAATATTAGCAATTAAACCATATTTAAAGAAAACAAAAAACCAATAACACAATAGTCGACACAAAAAGTAAACTTTTGATTAATAATTAACCACTCTTTCAAACTAACCCCGCACAATTAACTTTTAAATTTTGTATTAAAAGAAATATAGTTTAAATTTTTCTCTAATACATACGTATTTCAAAATTATTTAGATATTTTGTATTAAGAGAATGGATATTACTACCAAGTAAAATCGTATTAAGTACGATATACATCAGTTATCACCACTATAGCATACACTTTATTTTTACCCTCGATGCGCGTCTCGGTAACCATGTTAGTAATATCAGGAAGGATGATTCTTCATAAGTCAATATCTAATGCCACAATAAAGTATTTTGTGTAGTGGTGATAACTGTTGTATAGTGCCATCGGGCCAAAGATTCCCAAGTACCAAAATTTTAAATACATTGTCAACATTACCTATGTATGAAACAAGTTAGGTAGATTTCACGTTCTTGCTCTGGTATTATCAAGTATATTGATTATTAATATGATCGAATTTTTTGAGCAACCTATTACAATTATTTTAAAGAATTTATAGTTTTCGTGCGTTATTATAACAGACGTTTTTATCATTAATAATAATAATTATCATTTTCTATATCCTTACTACATAATAACAACACAAAATCATGAATAAAATTCCGTTTTAACCCATTAGCAAGATCCAAAATTACAACAATGAACATTTTTTAAAAGTTTTTTTTATTAAAATTAAACTAAAATTTAGAATATTGCCAATGTTTATGATGATAATTCGCTTAAAATGTCATGTTTACCATAGGCGGTAATTTTAAACAATTTTGGAGTTTGCACGTCACTGTGCAAATTAAGGTTAGATCACAGTCTTCTTGAAGTTTTTATCATCAATTATACTATATTATGATAGCACGAAATTAGAAGTAGAATATCATTGCAATCTATTAAAAAGATTTTAACAATGAATATTTGTCGTCCCTATATATAGTACAAAATAGAGCTAAAATTTGAATTATGCTTGGTGATGACAATAGTAGCTCTACCAGAAAAAACAACTTAATCAACTGTTGGGATTTCCAGGTCATCATGGATATTGAAGGTTTATCTTCTCTTACAGTCATAGTACTAAGTGGCAACCATAATTATAAACATGTTTGATATCTTAACGGGCCATCCTACTCCAGACCATGGAAATTTAGCGTTTTTGTGGGTTTTTTTTTGAAAAAATTATAACATAATTAAGAAAAAACCTTTTAGATATTATTTATTAAACTTTGGAGTATAAATTTTTTTGAGCCGGTCTGATTCTTATATATAACATATTTAGATATGCACATCTGCGTGTTAAAAAAAGGTACCCACTCGCCTTCATGACTTCTAACAACGTCTCAAACAGAAAAGACACAAAGGTTCTTAAAATATATGAGTGTAATTCTCAGCCAGAGTAGGGAAAAATTTTGACCATGCGAAATAATAAAATGGTGGCAAATCGAAATTTCATGTTCGATTTTCGCCAAATTTCAGCTCAGAAATCGTCGACAAAAAAAAATTTCCGAGATAAACATTTTTCCATAGTTTGGCCGAAAATAACAGCACTTTTGAACACTGTGTCAAAATTTCAAATAGATTAAATACGCGGTAATGAAGGAATTATGGAGCCGAGGTCGAAAAAAGTAGTTTGGAGATATAAGCGTCTGAAGATTTCGATCACGTTTCCGACAACACAAAATTAAAAAATTCATTACAGCTAATCAACTATTCCAGGGCCATAAAATAACCCTTCCAATTCTTCATAAAACTCATTTTTTTCAGTATTAAGCATTCTCCGAGCTATTTTTGTTTCTTTTGACTGAGCTTGAGATATTCACTCTACATGCGTGCGACGAATGCGTTTGTCTGGCGGGCGATGCTCGCGTCCTCCTAAGACCCGTAATATCTTCAAAAATAAACAAGATATTGAAAAATCCTCTCGCGCACATATTCGTGAAGGTTCAAGCTATAAAAAAAAATGCAAAAATAAAATCGATTTTTTGAAAATTCTGGGGTAGGATAGCTCATTAAGGTGACTACGGAAATTCAAAATAATGTCATACTTGAAGTTTTTCGATTCCTTACAGTTTTTTCACGCTGTTTACAAAATCCTATAAATAATACAGTATTATTTTTACGGCATATCTCTAATTAAATACCGTTTATTACCAGGTATATAGAACCCTACTGTTTTAGGAAACCTTAAACTTAGGGCATATTTTTTATAACTAATTGAATGATTATTGAAAACTTCGAATGATATTTTCAGCTTTGTGTGTAGTGAACGATCCAATTATAAACAAAAACAACTTTACCACCAGCGAATGGCTTTTCACTACTAAACCAGGACTTTTTGGATTAATTGGTGGTTGGGCAAATCCTACCGGCGTAGCTCTTTTTGTTATTCTATTAATAATGTTCCTTTGTTCTCAATCGTGTGTAAGAAGAGGAGGATGCTTTGAGGTAAGAACCCAATAACTTGAATTCAGTGTAAAAGGCTGCGATATCAAAATTTTAAGCTTAAAACCACACAGTGTTTACAAGAACTTAATAAAATGATTGTTTTACATATTTGTTAGTAACTTTGATTTGCATATTTTTAATAGAAAACTAAACCTTAGTACTTGTTAAGAATTAAATGTCTTAAAATTAGGTTCTGAATTTGTTGGCCTGAATCTACTTTATCGGTTTGTTTACATCAGGACTACCATAAATAGCTATAGTACAATAATTAGTATAGTTATTATGGTACTGAGAATTAAATTTTATACAAAAACAAACACGAAACGCATTCGTTTTTTCTTTGCAAATAAAAAAATAATACAAAAAATATAAGAAGAATAGGATGCTTGAAGGTAAGAACTTAATTACTTGTACTAAGTCAAAAAGGTTACTAAACTTTTAGGGCTAAAATCCTGCAGTATAAATAAAAACTTACAAGATATTCGCTGACGATATCATTCTTTACTCTTCCTCCTCTTTATCCAACCAATACTCTAACAACTTACAAAACTCCCTTAACACTCTTCATACTTGGGCCAGCGCGCATGGTTACTCTTTCTCTCCAACTAAGTCCACCCAAATTCACTTCTGCAAGTGTAGGGGCTGCCCCAGAATGAATCCCCTGCATATTGTTAACAATCCCCTTCCATCAGTTGACACACTGAAGATAATGGGTCTGACTTTCGACAACAGACTTACCTGGAAAACGCACATAAATTCACTCAGAACACGTACAGCCTCTGACCTAAACCTTCTGTGCCTCCTCTCGGGCTGGACCTGGGGAGCCGACTTTCCATCATTACTCCACATATACAAAGCACTCATTCTCCCCAAACTGTCTTACAGCGACTTCATATACGACTCGGCTAGTACTCTCACCAAAAAGAAACTGAACCCGATTCAAAATCAGGCTCTTCGCCTTACGACGGGTGCCTTTCGCTCATCCTCAATCTCAAGCATACAGTGCATTGCCGCCACCCCCGCGTTACAACACACCAGAAACCTTTCCCTCCTTAATTACTACTCCTCCTCTCTGTTCCGACCACACGCCAAAATTTCCTTAAACCCAACTAACTCCCACCCAACAAACATAAATGTCTCCCCTAATTCAATCCCTAAAAGAATCAGTACCCTAATTACATCTTTCAATATCCCCCATCCAAAATACGTATACCCCCTTTTCTCAACCTTTCCACCATGACTCTCTCCACAACCAAATGTAAATCTATCTATGAGACAATACGACAAGGCCGACTACTTCAACGCAATGCTTAATAAACTATGCAAGAAACAATCTCCAAAAACTATCCAAATCACACACAAGTCTTTACAGATGGCTCCAAGTCCGAAAATGGGGTCGGCGCTGCATTCATCACGCATAACATCATAAAAATGTTCAAACTTCCAAAACACGCTACCATTTTTACCGCCGAACTACTAGCCCTAGAAGAAGCTATCAAATACTCACTAACAACACCCTACAAGAAACCAATTCTCATAATCTCAGACTCTCTCAGCGCCTTATCGGCTATCGGTTCAAGAAACTTAGATTACAACTATATCAGACACGTCTATGACCTCATATACACTGCATCTCTGAAACGCAGATCCATCACACTACTCTGAGCCCCCAGCCACATTGGCAATAAAGGTAATGATAGAGCGGACCACTTTGCAAAGCGTGCCATCGAGTGGGGCACTCCAATCATGGCAGAAAACCACTACTCCGACTTCAACAAGTATCTTAGTTTCTTCTACAAAACACTGTTTCTACTAGACTGGGACTTACAAGATCCAAATAACAAGCTATGGTTCATTAAGCCTGAAGCCTACCCTGCACTCGACTCTACCAACTTGGGAAGAAGGGACAACGTGCACAGAAGAAGACTGGCGATAGGTCATACGCACGCCACCCACTCCCATCTCATGAATAGGGAACCATCACCTATATACTCAGGCTGCTACCCGCCTCTAACCGTCCTACACATATTTGAGTCATACAAGAATATGAAAGACAAACACAACATACCGTCAAAGCTAAAACGTGTCATAGATTCCTACGAACAGATCGAAGGCAACATCAGCAATTTCCTCCAAGAAATTCATTTTAAAGTTTAAAACATAAATCACAATACTTTGCGGGGAGCTAAATGACCTCTGTAGTCGATGCGCCCGGACTCAATAACATCATCATCATCATCACAAATAAAAACTTAAAAACACAAATTTTTCTTTCCAAAGATCATTAACTGGTTTGTCAAACTTTTCCAATATGTGGGGTCATTAGTTAACGTCAAAAACATTAACCAGATTAAAATATATTTTGTGTGGTTAGATCAGGAAGAATATCCCTCTAGTTAAATATAATTTAATATACAGACTTAGCCAAAAGTATTTGCTAACTGAAAAATTCTAAAACTCTGTTAACAGACATACATTAAATTAAACTGGTATATTTGTTATAAAAAGCATTATTGAATACAATTTCTTCTAGTTTTATAACTCTTTTTGGTGATGAAGAAATTAGTTTTTTGCATTTTGCTTGGGGAATAGCGTTCATCTCTCAAACAAGATGCGTTTGAGTGTATGTTCTGATGAAATTGAGTGTTTCTTGATTCTTGGCTTGAGAATCAACCATACATGTTCCACACAAGGTTGAGATCTGGTAACGATGGGAGCCAATCCAGAAGCTCCACCCGGAATTACTTCATTGTCACTGCTGCAAATTTCCCAAGTACCGTAGAATTTACAAAATGATGGTTCTAGTGCAAAATTTAGAATTTCTATATACTTTCGTGAATTCATTCGACCCTCGCAAACTACTAATTCATCCACGCCACTTGCTGGCATACACCCCACATCCTAATACTACCGTCCTCGTATTTTACGGTGGGTACTACACACACACACACACTACACTGAGTTATACTCCTCTTCCATCCAACGCCTTACGTAGGAGGAGTACCCAAAACCTAAAACATTGGAAAAACAAACAGAGAAAAATAAAAAAACATATTTTCAGGTTACTCATTTATAAATAAATAAGTTAAAGAATATTCAGACTTAATACATACAATACATATCGCAAATTCGTGCCACAACACGAGATTAGACCAATCCTCTTCGTTAAAAAATGTATATTCCTGGCCCATCGCATCTTTTTAATCTGCTCCGATAGACAGTTTTTTAGCTTTACAACCTTTTAGCCCAGCATTTTGAAACTTTTATACTGTTCGAGCAAAAATTATCTTTTTAATATCTTCAGAAAAATCAGCACATAACTCAGAAGACGTCTTTTCCGATTTTTCAAAGAAGCATGTATGTTCTCGATCACATCACTCTTATTTAAGTTTTTGTGCTTTTATATCTTTTTAAAACGAGTAATAGCATATCTCACCATACTATGTAGAAATTTCATTATTTTTGTAATGACTGATTTGTTTTGTCCACTTTAAAAAAAAAAAGGTATATTCATACGTCTTTCTAAAAATACACTTAACCTTTGGTGAAAACCACAGAAATGAATAGATTTTTAACTATATAATTAAAAGAATAGAGCAGGTCAGCCGTTGTTCACTTCCAAGAATTTGTTCCTTTGTTTTTTCAATGAGATTCAGTGTTTTGGTTAATTTATTCGAATTGCCTATTCAAAGAAATAAACATAATTGCGGTGAGAAATAACAGATATCCAGTATATAAATAGGGTGACAAGTACTTTTGGCCAAAGCTGTACGTAACTTCGAGAGTAACTCTGTTGAAAAAGTTCTAAAGCCCCCGATGATCATCTCATAATTGTGACAGGGCACAGACATCAGGTTTTAACCTAACATCATTCATAAGCGACAAAGTAATCCATTATGGCCTTTACAACCAATTCAATGTACACCATAAAATTTCGGCGTATTGTTAATGTTGTCTTTAAATCTAGCAAAAAAACAAATCAGCCACTAGTTTAATAATCATAACATTTTAATTAAGCTAATAATATGATAATCATAACGTTTTAATTTTTAAAAATACAGCGAAATTTGCTTTTAACGAGCATTATTTATACCGAGTACACTTTAATAATAACCAATTTTAAAACTCCGGTTTCATGTTATATAGTAAAAAATTGCTTGTGTATGATTTGGGTTACAACAAGCACAGTTACAACGAGGTCTCGCTTATAACGCTCAATTATTAAAGTTAATTTTTATCTCTTACTCGTATTTAGCGATAACAACATCGCCACGGCACTAAGAATACCACATTTCTTTCTTTGCGATTGCTACTCTATTTATCGACAAAGAATGCCGACGGTTTTTTATTAGTTGATAGTGGCTGGTCGCTAAGAAAAATGTTTACTGAATTATAAATTTTTGCTCAGTTCCTGTTCAACTATTGGGTAACAATGTCAGGTGTAAACGGCGCTTTTCTGTGTGTCTAGGAATGTTTTGTTTCTATACTAAATGCAGTCACAATGCTGAGTGCTGCTTAGAATAATCTGTCTGAAAAAATGATTAGAAACTATTTCCGGCACGGAGGTTTTGAGGACGATGGATTTGAACCATAAGACGACTTGCCACTTACCGAATCCTTACTATTGCAACAATTTATATTATCCGAATGGATCAGTAAAAATGGGATGAAAGAGTTTGAAGGTACTGATTTAAATACCTGCGTTCAAGCAGGTAGTGAAATTATCACTAATGACACCGATAGTCCAATATAACAACAATTCTGACATTTCTACTGAACCGGTAGCCATTAATGATAGCGCAATAAAAGTTCCGACTCTGCCCAAAATATTAATACGTGTAGCATTGGAGATCGTTCAAAATTACATTTCTTGTATACCCCACAATACCAGAGAAATTTAGGCTTGAAAAGTTTTGAATTAAACACAAAATTATTTGGACTCCAAAAAAACAAAATTTAACTTCTAATTTTTTTTACCAAAATAAACAAAAATTATTTAATTATTATGCAATAAAGAATTGAAATTACATATTTTTAAAACTCAATTTTTATCTCGTTTAGAACGGCACTCCTTTATAACGAATAAATTTTGCAGTCCATTGAGACCGTTATATCAGATACATATGTTTTAGTGTTGGAAGCAGGTTAAGTTGTGTCATCTTCTATATTTAAAAGACTATACTGTCATATTTAAAGGAAGCAATCAACAAGGAATATAAGACTAAAATCACCTACGACAAACTCGTATGTAGAAGGATTCATCAAGGATTACATTCACTCATTTCATGGGTGGGATTTTGCCGACGTCTCGCCAAGGTCTTACTACGTAAGACACCGTACTCCGACTAGCCACCCTTGAAAATGCCAAGTGAGACTTGGCGAAACGTCGGAAAATATCCACCCGAAATGTAACAAAGATTGAACAGATATATTACCAGATTAATTCTTCTGCACATGTCGCCATCTACGACCTGGTGGGCAGAAAAATCGACTCAAACGATTTCATCGATATCATTAGAATGCTGATATTTTACTCTTTCCAATAATACCAAAAACATTTGGATTTCCAAAAAGTTTTACTGATTAAAACGGTTTTACTCAATAGGGCCGTTTTTACTCGCATAGCAACGTACTCGTTGCGCGCTATTCATCCCTATAAAAGCACATGCAATTGCATTTTTCTATTAGTCCTTTATCGGAACTTGAACCGTCAACATCTCTGCTATACCTACTCACTAATTACGTCATCGGAAAATGGATACAACCACGGAAGAAACGACACAAGTCATTGCCCTATTGCAAGAAGGGCATAGCCAACGTGTAGTCGCTGCACAACTGCACCTAAACCAGAGTCTACAGACGTTACTAAGATACTGGCGCCTTTATTCGGAGACTAGGATCATTAGGAAGAAGGTGTACCTCGGAGCGAGACGACGCTTTATTGTCAACACAACTCTAAGAAATCGTCACTTGACCGGCGTTGAGGTCCAGCAGGAGTCCGGACAAGTTCGTGGTCGGGCTGTCAGTCATTGGACAGTCAGAAGAAGACTTAAAGAAGCTACCCTAACTCCGAAGAGACTAGCTAATCAACCCAAATTGACAGCAACCCATCGACAAGCGCGACTTGATTTTGGTTTTTATCAATAAATTTAATTGTTAAACTTAAAATTGGTTTAGTTTTTCCTTTCTCTTATCCTTATTTTCAGTTCTTCTTCTCCTTGTTTCCCCTTTCAATCATATTAATCAGTAAATGGCATCAGGTATGCTATGGAATTTGGTATCATTAGAAAGGGAATATAATGGGCATTTAAATGATACTAAAATCCTTAAAAATATATGAACACTAACTTCTAGAATCCCTGTTAAATCAAGCCAAATAGTTTGAGTCGATTTTTTTGCTCACCAGTGTAGTTGTGACTAACTGTCAATTAAAGAAAAGATTTTCAAAACATTTAACAACATGCTAACAACAGACGTGTTTTAAATGAGATTTTAGGGTCGAGAATCTACATATTTCATGAGTTCTATTTTTGTTTTACTTTATTAAAGTATATATACATATATATATATATATATATATATATATATATATATATATATATATATATATATATATATATATATATATATATATATATATCTCAAAAAAGACGAAAGAAATATCAACGCCAAAAACGAAAAAACAAGTCCAAGAACTCCCGAAAGGGGTGAAATGGAATGAATCAGATGGAGCAAATCAATTTTTAACATTCAAAAACTAGCAAAATGCATAGCACGGAATGAAAGTATAACAATAACAGTTAAGGATAAGGATAATGATACGAAAACAAATTTCAGAGCAAATAAAAATAGTCACATGGAATATTAAGACGTTACTGAGAACAGATAAAATGGAAGAAACCACAATAGAACTGGAAAAATACAATATGGATGTAATACGGGAACAAGAAACAAGATAGATTAAATCAGTAGAGATAACAAAAGATGAGTATACATTTCTGTAGAGTGAAAAAGAAA
This sequence comes from Pachyrhynchus sulphureomaculatus, assembly GCA_019049505.1. Lineage (NCBI taxonomy): Eukaryota > Metazoa > Arthropoda > Insecta > Coleoptera > Curculionidae > Pachyrhynchus > Pachyrhynchus sulphureomaculatus. The sequence continues at coordinate 156,360,754 of CM032446.1, forward strand.
AAATAACGTAAGAAAGATATTAGTAAATAACAGTATACCGTTTATGACGCGAAATGCACGAATTAATATATTGAGACAATGGAACGAAATAAAATTGTATGCAAAAATATTTACGCACCTATAGAAATAGCAAAATAGATTCAAAAAGACGATTTTAAAGAAAATTTAAACTATTTAAACCTGTTTGTATGGTGAGCATACGGAAAATTAAGATATATATTCAAAGATAAAGTTATCCCAAATAAGTTAAAGGCCAAAGTTTACGATCAGTGCATCCTACCCGTAATTACATATGGCGCTGAAACTTGGACACTGAATAAAGCCATATATACAAAAACCCAGAGAACACACGAAAGACAGATGATCGGGTTAAAAGTTAAAGATAGAAAAAGAAACAAGTGGATACGTGACCATATGAAATTGAAGGATATTATAGAGCACGTAGCAGAAAGAATGTAGCAATGGGTTGGACATGTAGTACGCATGATCGATGGACTAAGCGAATATTAAAATGGAGACCACGAGAACAGAAAAAGAGCATAGAATGTCCCAAAACAAGATGGCGAGATAATATACAGAGGGTTGCGGGCATTGAATGGATGACGACAGCTGCAAATAGATTAAGATGGAAATTCAGGGGGAAGGCCTACATCCAGCATTGGATAGAATTAGGCATATAGTGATATATATATATATATATATATATATATATATATATATATATATATATATATATATATATATAAATATATAAATATATTGTATAGCAAAATGAAATTTGATATACTTACTAGTACCGTTTACCGTTTGAATAGATACTCATTTCAAATCGAAAAAAAAATTGATAGTGACTTCCGATTTCATGGGAAACTTTTTATTTCAAATGGAATATCCTACATATTTTCAATTCTATGAAACATTTAACTTTCGTCTGCTGTCCAGTTTAAGCAATTTAAAATTGTAAAATTAGAAAAAAAACATTAACATAAATATGTGTGTGAAAAGTAACCTAAGATTTTTTCAGATATTTTATTGGACCCATCTGATGTATATTCCTTTTTGGATTCTTCTGATCCTTCACGGACCTAATTTCTGGAAATGGTTTCTGGTTGTTGGCATCATCTATTTAATCGAACGAATTTCCAGAATAGATACCATGTCGAACAAAGGAAAAACGTATATTAGCTCCGGTCTTCTGTTACCTTCAAAAGTAACTCATTTGGTTATCAAGAGACCGTATAACTTTGATTTTCATCCTGGAGACTACGTCTTTGTAAATATTCCTGCTATAGCCAAATATGAATGGCATCCATTTACAATTAGCAGTGCACCAGAACAAGAAGGTAATTTTTTGAAATCATACTCATGTTAAACGAATTAATAGTTCATACAGTGTCTTCCAAAAGCTTCGTATGATATGAGAATTATTTTTATTACGGAATTTGCTTGAATTCAACTTTAACATTAACTTCAGTAAACATGGTTAGTAACGGGAGTGAAATTATTGTTGAAATCGATTAAAAAAAATCGTCGAAAGCGGAACTATTTGTAAAAATTTAGCAAAGGTTCATCAAGAAAAGTTATACCTCTACCAATTTTACACAAGCGGTCACAATTTTGATGGTCAAATTAACTTTTTAATTTGTACAATTTTTTAACGTTAACAAAATTTATAAAATACAGACAATTTTCTGACCATAAAAAGATTATTTTTTGTTGATAACTCCATCACAATAGTACTTTCTTGAACCTAAGTGTTATCTGTAGTCAATTTTTTCAATGAAAACAAGAACACTAAAATTTTATTACGTTGGATGTAAAGATAATATAATTTCAAAACTTAACTCCAGGAATCAAATCAAACTTACTTTTTCAGTATTAATTTAATGTTAAAATAATAATGAATATAGATATCATCATCGAATTATGCGTCTCGTTAATTATTTGAACGTTAATGAAAAAAATTACAACAAAATTCACTTAATTTCTCTGGTTTACTTATTCACTTAATGCTAATTTAAAAAAAATTACTTTTTAATTATATAATTTATAAAATAAACCGTTCAAATTAGTAACAGAACATCCATATAACTTAAATATCAGTTGTTGTGATATTCAACTCTTCTTTAAAATTGGACAATATTAGAACACAGAATTTTAAAGAGTGTTGTATGTGTAGAAAGCAACTAAAAGAACATGCCAGATGGTAGATGCCCAGGTCTCACCAAGCACCGCCCGTGTAATGCCATCGCATCACTTTAGACTGCGTGAAGATGCATTATGTTCCGTGACTGTGCCGATGTTCCCGGATAGATAACATGATGAAGCATGATGAATCTCCGAGTGGAGGCTGACTCGGGTGCGTCACAAACATAAATTCAGTACACCAACACCAATTAAAAAGCTCTCTACGAAGCTAACGTCATTTCATCGACCAACACAGTCAACTTTCTCTATCCTGGGTACAACGTCTATTCCCGATTTAGGGTAACTTTAGAATCTGTCTTTTTATCAGAAACGATTGCTCTTGCCAACGAAAAGAGGCTCTAATGCCCTGAAGCTTTGATAGTATCTGGTTAAAAATAACGACTCAAGAAACCACAAGGTTTATCTGCTCGCTCTATCGACCCCGAAGTGATACTAACTTTAGAACAGTTTTTGCTTCTCTTGCAGAAACAATCGTTCATATACAGATAAATTATCCAAGTGCCAAAATTTCCATCCTGGGCGACTTTAATGTCCACAAGATCAACTGGCTTAAGGATCGTTCTCAATCAGTTGTCGCTTTACTCAATTAATAGATGAACTAATAAGGCTAAGGCAGTTAGCCAAAATTTCACCAAATCTACCATACCACCACTCACACGGCCAGATAATTAATTATATTGCAACGACACCTGTTGAAAAAGCGAACTTGTTGGCTGAACTCTTTGCTTCACATTCTACTGTCGATTTCCAGGGAAAAACACCACCTACTATTCCGATAGTGCAGTCAAGGATGCCCGATGTTGTCTTCAGACAGCGTATCACGTATTTTAATGAAGCTAGACACCAAAAAAGCTTCTGGCGCTGACGGAATACCTGCCATAGTTCTCAAAAACTGTGCGAGGGAACTGACACAGTTTTCTGAAGACTTTTCTACCTGTCCTACAGAAAGGGAATATTTCGTTCCTGCTGGCGGCAGTTTTTTCTAAAAAAGTTAACGTTGCTGAACCCGACATAGTTATGGCGGGGCACTCCATTCCTCTAACATCGTCACTCAATTTGTTGGGCGTTAATTTGGGAGCAAATATGTCCTGGCATGAGCATGTTGCAGGCATAGCAAAGAGAGCTTCTCAAAAGTTGGGAATATTATTTCGAACCAGAAAGCTTTATACTCCACAAATGTTAATTCTTTACAAAGCTCAAATTCGACCAACTATGGAATACTGCTCCCACGTTTGGGGCTCCGCTCCCAAACATGTACTGCATTTGTTGGATTCTATTCAGAGAAGAGCTGTTCGTCTGACCCGGAAATGACCGGCGGTCTTGATTCGCTGGAACATCGAAGAACGGTTGGCGACTTAAGCCTATTCTACAAGTATTTTCATGGAAAGTGTTCGGAGCATATGGCCCGTTTAATTCCTCCAGAGCGGTGCATGTTAGAAATACGCGTCGCGCTAATACTTCACATCCGTATGAAGTTCAGCTTGTTACTCCTCGTACAATGCTTTTCAAGCAGTCTTTTATATGGAGAACATCATCCCTTTGGAATAATTTGCCCAGGACTGTGTTTCCCACCGAGTAAAATTTACAGTGATTCAAGAGCAACGTGAATCGCTTTTTCCGCACACGTACCGCTCCTGTAGGGCTTTAGGGACCTCCCTGCAGCACGTGTGCTAAACCCACAAAAAAAAATATGGATCTCTGATCGTAACGAAGAGTTCGCTAGACTTTTTTTACCTCTTTTTAACCACTAATCTAGAGATATACACCGTCCCCGTAAATCCACCGTTAGTTTCTTTCGTCCATAAACTGCTTTCGACATCTAGTATTCTACCGACCACTGACAGAGAAGCGCCTAAACCGCGCAAGATTTGGCACTACAAATCTACTAAATGGGGAGAACTTATGCAATATATTTAAGCTTTTCCTTGGTTAAACGACTGCGCTGTCATTTTGGCTGATATGGAAGCTTACATCCCTTTCTCGAAGAAACGCTCTTCCAACGGCAAGCCTTGGTTCGATCGAAAATACAATTATTATACAGATTTGCATAAATCCCTTGCCTTTACATTGTACAAAGAGCAGCTATATGTGTTTCAACTTCAGCCGCTTGTCTATAATTAGTCTCAAAAACTCGGTATCAAACCCAGCCTCCACAGTTATAATATCAAACAACCACTTACTCCTCGGTGTGACATTTAAATTCAATTCACATCAAGTTTTAATCTCAATGACTTCTTAAGATACAATATTATTTAAAGACAGCGATTTCAGCTTGTGCTACAGCACTGCGAGTTATTTTCTTTATGTTCTCTGGTCAGATACTCGTCACTACTGTAATCACCACTACCAATTGCATTTACTTAAAAGGTTCAAAATTTAATCGGATTCAGTTGATATGAACCATTTTTCTTTTTAATGTTGTTATATTTGATGATTAGAAAATAAAATATCAGAACAATAAGAAGAAAATATCGATTATAGTCTCGCTTTTTTCTTCCTACTACAAATTGCAGGTTTACAAGCAAAACGCTTAAAGTAAAATTTGTTATTCTTGGTGTTCATCTATTTTCATTAAATTTATTCTTGAACTAGAAAACTTTCATAATATGCTTTTAACATTCTATAAAGACTACAGAATTTAAGTCTTACAGAAAACAAGCTAGCTAAATTCATGACAATAATTTAAGCCTTGCAGGTCGAAAAATAATAAATTTTACTTACCCTGTATTCCTTCTAAACCGCCGAATTTTTAGATTATATGTGGCTTCATATTCGAGGCGTCGGTCAATGGACAAACCGCCTCTATGAATATTTCGAAAAAGAGCAAGAAAAGTTGCACAGTGGAAAAGTAAACCCTCTACAATCAACGTGCTCGGAAAAACCTGTTGATGAATTACCTCAAGAAAATAGCAACCAAGGTGCCTTAGCACAAATAAAAACAACTATAACAAGAACCTTATCAAGAAAAGATAAGAATTCACATTCTTCTAAAAAGCCTGGCATACAACTAGTTGGATTTTCAAATGAAAATTTTGAACATGATGATAGTAGCAAGTTACCAGAAAACGAAGTTAGTTTTTCATTTATATCTTCGAGTAGTACGCCAGGTAAACTATCTGTTTTTGAATTTAGATTTAGAAAATTAGAACTTAAGTTTTGCTTTTGTTGCGCTTGGTGTATTTTTTCGTACATTATATTTATTTATTTATTCCATCCATTTAGGGCAACTATAATCTTAACCGCAGTTTGGTTTCTTAGGAGCGTAGTTATCAAAAGTGGGGAAATGTGACATCATTTCTTGCATTTGCTAAATAAAAATATAATAGGTATTTCGGTTAATAATGTCGATTTTGCTAAGAGATGACGTTACTAATACCCTTGTTGGTATAGACTAGTGACATCTATGGCATTTGGAAGGTAAACATAGGCCATCTAAAGCCAGTTCGTTATTAAATGTCATTGTGCGAAAAACATAGTTATTCATAGCTTTGAATACGTCGTGTTTCGTCGTACCAGAAAAATACGTTTTGCGGAGATGTTTAATAACCTTCTTTCATTTGAAGAAAGTTATCGATTGTTGGTTGAAGCTTATGGTGAACATGCTCCAACCCAAAAAACTTGGGTAGACCCAGGCCAGCCTTCAACATCACAACCAGTGCGCAATACACAGGGAAAGAAAGCTTTGCTGTGTATTTGGCGGGATAGTATTACGAACTGCTGAAACCTGGTGAAACGATTTCTGGCGATCGATATCGACAACAATTGATAAAGTTGGACCGAACATTGAAGGAAAAAGGACCAGAATACGCCCAAAGACACGCTAAAGTCATTTTTCAACATGACAATGCTCGGCCCATGTTACAAAATGTGTTAAAAACTATTTGGAAAACATCAAATGGGTCATTCTACCCCACCCGCCGTATTCACCGGACTTAGCCCCTTCAGACTACCGCTTATTTCGATCGATGCAGCACGGACTTTTAGAACAACACTTACATTCTTACGAAGAAGTGAAAATTGGCTTGATGAATGGTTGGCCCCAAAAGATGAAAAGTTCTTCTGGTGCGGAATCCATTCTTTGACAGAAAGATAGGAAACAGTCGTAGCTAACGATAGCCTTTGATTTTTAAGGTAATTAATTTTGTGATGGAAATAGACGCTTAAATGTTGCGAAAAAATCGACATTATTAACCCAAACACCTATTAATAAAATAGTTTTACTTTTATGGTCAGTTATTTAAGAGTGGTTTTACTCTAGCTGCCACGATGAGACCTGTTTATTGTTCCGTATGGAACACTTATACGATCAGTTCGGTGTCTGTCCGTCTGTCTGTCACACCCGATTTTTTCTGAAACTATTTGACACATAAAGCTAAAATTTAGCAGACATATAGGAACTGATGGCCCAATCAGAGCAGTATAGTCTTGAAAGTTAAATTTTGACTTAAGGGGTTAGTTTTGGGGGGTGAAATCGGAAGTGATAAAAAAATTACCAGGTCATCGAGTGAGGTGTCAAATGAAATTTTGTGAAAACACACACAGAAGATTCTTATTGTGCGATAATATCCCTATGTATTTACTTACGAATTATTTTGATCAAAATTGATATTGAAGGCTTTTTGAGGTATATGCCGAGTATGTGATGCATTTTATCAACTCAAATGGCAGATTCAGTATGACTGGTTATTTCAAGTTTAATCCAATTTTAAACAAAACTAGTAACAGGAAATTTTTGGGGTTTTGAATTTAAAATACTTTATCAAATATGGCGAAATAAAAATTTCGACCATGGCGTCTTGAGTGGTAGTCAGTTTCGTCTGTATCTAATTTTTAATGTCGATGAAGATACATTATACAAGGTGGAGTATTTAAAATTTGTATAAGAAACATATTATGAAATGAAATACGATAAAACACAACTCGAACATGAAATGTATTTGAAACTATCAATAGGTCATTAGTACCGTCTAAGACTTTAATATCAGTCTCATTATTTAAACAAGCATGTTATTTAATTTAACACATCTTTATTTTTTCCTGTCATAGATTTGCCCGAGAAACCAAGGAAGATATTATCAGAAAACCGACTTCAACGACTTTTATTTGCAAAGAGAGCTCCTCTGGAAAAATCTCTTTCACTACCTGATGTACAACATAATGCCAAGAGGAGAGAAAGAATGTTAGCGTAAGTAACACAAAATATACCTTAGATATAAATTTTCCGTTTTTTTAATATTTAATATACTCATTTTATAATCAATCAATAATTTTTTTTTTTTTTGTTTGCGAAAAGAACATCTTTCTTCTCTAATTTCTTCGAAGTTATTTATTAATTTAGTCTTAAATAATATATACTGCGTTTACTAAGTCTAAGTACAGTACGAATTTTCAGAAAATTCGACTATTATTAATATTATTTTATTATAGGATGAGAGAATATGTGAGATCAGAATCCGAAAAGACCTTTGATCAATCGCAAATGAGAAGAGCAAGAATGAAATCATTGGGACTTGCTTATCTGAGCCCCCAAAATAAAAGCTTAGCCCAAAGTTTTAGATATATGAGAAACAAACCAACGATTATAGCTTTTAAGACACCAAGTTTGGAAAATTGTGATAAAAGAGATTCCAGTAATTCCTTCACGTCATCTGTTGGTATGTATTTCCCTATTTTTACAGAATAAATTACCAAACTTACCAATATAACTTTGATTAGTTATTGATCGTAAGTTACCTAAGAAAATATGTTTGCTTTCACATTAAGAATAAATTGGCCAATTCAAATTTGCTAAAAACAAGTTACATAAAATAAAATAGTCAGAAATATAAAAAATACTGATTTGTTTGACTATATTTGATAAAATTGTACTGTTAATTACGAAATTTGTATAAAGTATAGAATATAGTAGCAAGTGTGACAGATTGTGTCGTTCGATACAGCTGGGACAACTTAAAATATTTTATATGGAGATCGATTGCACGTAAAAATAATAAACAAATACTTTACTTTAACATTAAAAAAATATTACATTTCTTACAAGAAAATCGTTTACCATTTCGGTATTAATCTCGGAAAAGTTAAGAGAAAAACCCACTTGAAATTCTGTTTTTATTTGACCCAAACCCAAACAGCTGTTAACATAAAAGTTAGAATCAGCTGTTAAGGGGCAATGATCCAATTGTTTTCGCACGTTTTCAAGGAATTATTAAAATAATCAAAAAAAAAATGTTCTTAATTATGGATAAATATTATTTTTACTAAGTGTTTTGCTATTATTATTTTCATTAGTTATTAGATTAATTTTACCTAAAATTTGGAAATATGTAATTGTTGAAGAAAATCGTATATTTGGTAACACAGGCCTGGACCTGAGCTAGTTCGTACAATGGCGACCTTTCAGGTGCGGGTTGATTTTGTAACTGATTTGGTAAAATGCAGTTTTGACCCTTTTTTTATAATTTTTCAAAAATTTTCGAATTAAAAATGTATGCACGACCGCACGAGTCACCCGTTCCAATATATGTAGTGAAATCCATAACGCCCTGTATACCAGATGTCTCAAAAACCAACGTATAAGTTAGCTTATAAGTCCACCAGAATATATAAACATGACCTTAGTGCAAAATCGTTAGATTTCGAGATCAAAAAATTAAAACGTTTTTTCTTATGATACTTGCAAAAATGTTTTTTTCTCCACAGGCTGAACACAATTAGTTTTCTTTTGAACCATGAGCAATTCAGGATTACGTAACAATATACGTAAATATATATATATATATATATATATATATATATATATATATATATATATATATATATATATATATATATATATATATATACATATATGTACATATATATGTACATATATACTATATACATATATATATATATATATATATATATATATATATAATAAATATATATATATATATAGCAGCAATATAAGAATATCATAATATTAGTATATAACATTGTGTTGTTTGTGCTAACCTAAAGAAAAGATGGCAGTGCTCGACATCCGGAAACACAATCTGGACAGCAGCAAAGGTTTAAGAACCAGAAATGTCATAAGATATTAGTATCCAACCATCTAACATGAAACCGCCAGAACTTTGAAATCAAGAGCACATCCCATTGGCAAGAAAAAAATACTGCAGTACTAGTATCACCATAGACAGAGAAAAGCCGCTTGATTATTAAAATGTGCTTCGTCGAGTTTCTCAGAGTTTCCGTGCAAGTACTCGTAGAAGTAGTATTATATGTACAAATAATAGGGAAAAATATTCGGGCTATCTCTGAGAAACTCGATGAGGCAGAAGAAGATTCGGACGCTAGACACCTATTTTTATATCTACTAGACACCTATTTTTATATCCTAGCTATTTGTAACATGCAATATCGCAAAGAGGGAGACAAAGTACTCATATCGCTTTGTATACCAGATTAAGCAGTATTTCAGTTTTATTTATCCTTTTTATTTTTACAGCTACTGCTGAAAATGTGCTATATTATAACCCTATTTGTCTATGACGGTGTCAGTACAGCATTGTTTTCGCAATCGGTTGGCTTCGCTCTTGGATTAAAAGTTTTGTCAATTTCATGTTAACATAGATAGCGCTGAGGTATGTTGGCTACTCAAATCTCATAAGATATTGTTTTTAATAGGTTTCTTGTGTCATGATTGTGTTGCGAGATGCCGAATATTATCATGTTCACCTAGGTTACATGATGTGAAAATCTCTCTTTAGAAAGGGAAGTAAAAAAAAAATAATTCGGTATCGCAGAGGACGGTCAGAATATTCCCCTGTCAGCATTAATTTCATTTTTGTGTAGGTACAGATCGATTTTTATAGAAAGTAACGCCACTTAGGGATTTTTATATTTTAACACGATCTGGCGTTCGGGACTCTAGGCACGTCCTTTATTTATTAAACTAAATACCATATAAGTGCTTTCCTTAATGATGTCTTTTCCTGAGAAAGAAAAAAGGAAATCTATTGATTAATTGAAGAGACTGGGTATTGCGACAAGAGGTGTAGAAGCGTTAAGGAATATACAGTAGTAGACAACAGAAGATTCTTAGTGCACAACCAGGAGTCACAATAATCTAGATGCAAAGCAATTATTTTTCTTTAGAATCTTTAAACCAGAATAGGCACTCGGCTATTTCTGGGAAGAATAGTATTCCCATGTCTTTTACGAATCCGAGCCCAAAACAGTGACATTGTTAAGAGGGCTCGAGAAACAGGTAGCTGCCCTTAACCAACGATGTATTTTTAAGCCGCTAATCATAACCTCATTTGTGCATTTGTTTTCATCATACAAAGGGCAGCCGTAGTTTAAAGTAATCATATATGTATTTTAGAGTCTGAATGAACGTTTATGGATTTCTAACACAGTACAGCGTTTAAACTATGAACTACAGTTCGGAAATTTATTTATTTTTGGGGTTATTGATGACACTCCTGCAGACAATGCTTTGTGGAAAGAGATTCATTTCTAACCTTATTTATGGTTAAATAGTACATTATCGCACACGAGTGCTGCATACACACGATAACATATTAGAGTGGCTCCCCATAATCTTATAATACATTTGCCTATATGAATATCTGCTAACAGTACCAACGTATTAGTTGAATTCTTTGCATAACAACACCACCCACTATTGCAAATCTGCACTCAAAAACTATTATTGTCTTGTCATAAAATGTATCTTAATGAAGATATTGAGACCGTTTTAACCCTTGACGAACTACCTGTCATCCTACTTAAAAAATATGTCAGTAAACTAAAATCAGTTTTTATAGGCTATTTATAACTTGTCCTATAAAAAAAAGGAATATTTCCTTCCTGCAGTGAATGCACGACAGTTTAGTCGATTTCGAAAAGATGAAAAAAAACTATGCCAAACAACTACCGACAAGTACCAGTATTTTCAGTAATAAGAGTATTACAGGTTATGCAAAGGGATTTTAATTCACATCTTGTGAAATATATGGAAAGATTTAATGTAATAAAAGGCTGTGTGCAACAAAGGCGAACTCGACATTGTACAAAACATTTTTTTTTTCATCATTTTATTCTGTATTTACCTTTTTACATTTTATGACGTTTTATTTTTAGAGTTCACCCTTTCGTATCACAGCAAATGGCCTAACATGAAAATGAGGTAACTGAGAATCAGCGATAATAGTGAGAGCAATAAGGGCGAACTTGATAAGCCACTCTCAGTTTCCCCGTTCATCCGGGCCGGCCGCTGTTTATTTTATTTGAATGAAGTTGGTGTGAGCCATCAGTCTAGTTAATGCAATATTGCATAATATTTTCTTTTAATTACTTTATATTTTTTACTGTTTTCTAATAATTCTCTTTGTACTCGTCTTGTGTATTGTGTTGTTGATCAGAATGGAAAGTTCTTCCATTCCTGGACCTTCTGGTGCTTCAAACAATCCTCCAAATCCCATGGATACCCCTGTGAGGGGTGGGTTATAGCCGAAAGAGAATGAGAAATACTGATAAGTGGAAGAGAACTTTAAATAAAAAAAAAGAAATGTTGGTGAGGGTTATGTGTCGCTTAAAACGGGAAGGATACTGAGAGAACACACCATTGGAGGTCCCTGTCACTGATATTGTTCTGTCAAGATTGGTTTAACAAAATTACATGTAATTTTTAGAGAGTTTTGGGTAGTGGGTGAGTACAACCTACAGAACTTTTCTTTATCGAAATTATTAACCATTAATGACGTTAAGAAATCTAGTGTTAGTGAGCGGCCTAATCGAACTCTGCGTCGAAAAGAGCAGTCGATGTCAATACTCTTTAGTCACTACAGCAGGACTAAAAGCCCCCATCGAAAATATCTTCATCGCGATGTATTCAACATGCAATTTAATATTGGTTTGAGCCTGCAAAGGTGACATCCACACGCGTGGATCATGCGAGATTGCAAGTTGTTTGTATCACTACCTCTCTAATGTAGATACAAACATAAAAAAACAGTGGCCACGTTTCGCAACAATTGGTTTTACCAAAATAAAAATATAAACATGGGTCTTTGTTATTCATTCACACGGATACATTTACGGAAATAAAGCATGTCACCTGGCCACACATACCTCCCTTGTGACAGGGACTTTGGTCCCATAAAAAAGGAGATAAGGAATGATAACGTATATTCCAGAGATCACCAGTTCATGGAAAAATTCCGTACAAAATCAGCTTGTCTTTTCATTTAAGTTACTTAGAAAATGGCATTAAACAATGAATTAAGTGACATTCGCGATTTGCTACCCTTTATTCCACTACCGTGGAGGACTTACTTTATCAACCTACTTATAACGAATTAATTTATCAAATCAAAAAAAAAGCAGCCGACGACGATAGACTCGACGAACAAGTTAAATTTCTAATTTAAGACATTAATAGGCGCTTTGTATTATTTTATAAAAATAACCAGTTATGGATGTCTAAAAATAAAAAGCATTGTTCTACTTTTCTAATTTAATATTATATTGAAATCAAATATTTTTAAAAAATGTTATTTTTGAGATTTTTCCTTAATGGTGAGGTTTTAAAATTAAAATAAAATCTAAAAAAACAATAACCGGTCAAGTGCAAGTTGAACTTGCACAGTTAGTGTTCCGTATGTTAAATGCTTTTAAAATAAAAAATTTTGTTACGGTAGTCTAAAATGATCAGTGACACAAAACACACCCCAAAGGAGTTTTCAACAAAGTTGTTTCCAAAAAATTTTTGGTTTTTTTTATATACCAAATAAATTATTAAAGGTAATGCACTCATGATAATTTTCGTTCAATCTACACCCCGTGGAGAGCATTTCAGAATTTTTTCAAAATTTTTTGATCAGTACTTTTCGAGATAAGCTGGGGGGACAGAGATTTTTGGCGACTTTTTAAAAATAATACAAAGAAAAGTGAGTTCAAGTACTACATTATATATATATTTTTTACTTGTGTTTTCACAAGCTTTCATTTGACACCACACTCGATGACCTAGTAAAAAATTTTTTTGTTCACTTCCGATTTCACCCACCAAAACTAATCCCTTAAGTCAAAATTTAACTTCCAAAACTACACGACTTTGATGAGGCCATCAATTCCTATATTATTACTAGATTTCAACTTTCTACGACAAATAGTTTCGGAAAAAATCGAGTGTGACAGACAGATGGACAAACGGACAGACAGACCGACAGACAGACACCGAAGTCATCTTATAAGTGTTCCGTACGGAACACTAAAAAGACAAATATACAAAAAAAAGTTGATAGGCAATTAAAACTTTACCTGTTTAACTAATTAACCATGAAAACATAATACAACCTTATGGTAAATAACCATAATTTAATAAAATATACCATTTCTGTCAAATTCGTCCAGAACCAAAAATCTTTAAATTCATTTTTCTCCAAATTGTAGTTTGTCGAGTTCACCCTTGTTCCCACGCATTGTCTCATATAATTAGCGACAGTTAATATGACTTTCGTATGCAAAGATCAACTTGAGATCTACTTACCTACGTTCTTTGAAGCAACGTCGTTGAACATAATTGTCAATTTTGAGCTGTTGGGCTTGATATATCAGCGTTAGTTATGGACGACTTTGACGTCCCATCTTTCAGGTCGATACACCGCCGCGTTCCTCGTAACAAGAGGCTCACGTAGGACACAACGTTATTAGAGATATTTTGCAACGCTTATTTTTCACATGCCTTTATCCTTATCAATATTCAAGCATGCGCACTATTAACGCGGCAAAATTGCAATAAAATAAACGAAAAGTAAGGTTAGGTTACTATTCATCTTCTATAAAGTAGGAATTTTTTTCATTCATTTCATGGTTAAGCGCACCGATTATTAGTATCTGGTGGATCAACACAAATGTATCAATTAAAGTTGTGTATAGCAGGTTTCTATCACTTTCTTCAATACTTCCAAGTTTATACGAATGTGTGATAAATAAAATTTCATTTGACGTCTACACAACAGTTATCACCACTGCTCCTACTATTTTTTTTACTCAGACGTGTTACACTAACCACGTTAGCATCATCAAGAGCGATTAGCAAGTCGATAGTCAGACATCACTCGTAATGATGCTCACATGGTTACAGAAACGCGCGTCGGGTGCAAAAATAAAGTGTTTGTTGTAGTAGTGATTACTATTGTGTAATGCCATTTTGACAAAGATTGCAAAATCCCAACATAATCTGAAAACTAATTAACTGTTGTTAGTGTTATTTGCAATAAAAGATTATAATTTTAATTTTACTGTATTTTTTAGTGGTTTGTATACCTAAGTGGGAAAAAAAACAGGCACTACCATAATAGCGATAAGAATAACGACCTTCAAATAACCTCTTTTATAAGTTCCTAAATAAGGGAAACAGTTATTTTGCGGGTCAAATGCAAGTTCGACTCGCTCAATAAATGTTCCGTACTTTAATTGCCTTCAAAATAAAAAAAAAAATATATTACAGAGGTATAAAATGATCAATGATGAGCTAATAGAGACAGGGAGTGGGCTTTACGAAAATCTATAGCTGACGTACAAGAAATATTACCCGAGAAGAAAAAAAAAGAGGACTACCTACAAAGAGAAAGGAGATCCCATCAAAAACATAAAATGTAAAAAAAAGCCAAGTCTCGTAAGGCAGTCCTTCCACCACAAAAAGTTGCGAGATCTCAGGTAAAGCCAAGTCAGTTATTTTAGTTAATATCTATGGAAGCACCTATTTAACAACTTTGTCATAAATTGTTATCTATTTAATTACCTACCAACATTTATAGTGACCGTATCAATATTAGACATCTTTATTTCTATAATAAATATAATGTCTTGGCGATCGCACGGCAACATAATCACACAAGAATAATCTACTATTTAAAATACTTTATTCTTAAGTGCACTGTTTAGACTTACTTAGCAATCGAAATACTCGTAGTACATTATTCTTATGTGATTATGTTGCCGTGCAATTGCCAAGTCATTATATTTAATATAGAAATAAAGATGTCTAATATTGATACGGTCACTATAAATGTTGGTAGGTAACTAAATAGATAACAATTTATGACAAAGTTGTTGAATAGGTGCTTCCATAGATACTAACTAAAATAACTGACTTGGTTTTCCATGAGATCTCACAACCTTTTATGGTGGAAGGACTGCCTTGCGAGACTTGGCATTTTTTTACATTTTATATTTTTGATGGGATATATTTTACTACAAATGCCATTTACCATAAATCAATATTAATTAATATTTTTTCTATCTTTAAAAAAACTTTTAAATATCTTTAAAGCTCAATAGGTAATAAGTAAATTTGAACCACCTTTACAACCTGAACGTTTTTACACAAGTTACACCTCAAGAAATCATTATTGATTGCATCTTATTATTTTATTTCTTTTTATTTACTTTATATGTCTTTTTCGTAGTTTTTATGTTTAAAAAAGAACTGGAATGTCATATAATATTACCCACCAAAAAATAAAAATCACGATAATAATGTCTATAACTATTGCATTCTTAAACATTTTAGGAATCCAAACTAGTCCTTACCAATACTATAGTCCAGAAAGGCAGGCTGAAGAAGGGTATGTATTTCAACTTCATGATATCACCGCTGCAGATCCAAAACATAAATACATTAACTATCCTGTTGGAAAGCCGATGGATGTAAGTATATAAAAAAGTAATAATCAGTACCTTTTAAATAGGCACCTATCATTAGGGTGATTACAAACCCCTATTTACATCTTCGTTTTAGAGGAAAATTAACTTACCTTCCAAAATTGAGCCCCTTGGTTAACTCCGCTACACATTATAGTTTAAATCCTTCCGAACTTGGATGATTTAACTTCGTTAATGATATTAAAGCATTGTCATCGTAAAGAAATCATTCTGAGATTTTAGATTGCAAAAATATAATCTCCCATTTCCATCGGTCTGTCTGCTTGTTAGCATGATAGTTCTCAAATTTGAAACTTAGTACACATATAATACTTGTGATAAGATCAATTTAACCCATAATTTTTGGGTGATATCAGTTTAGAGGTAGTGGTAGAAGGTGCAGGCGTCGATAAATTTTGTACAGTTTCAATAACATTAAAAAATTCTTTTTTACCTTTAATTGAGATAATGAACAAACTTGTAATATTATTTATAATCAGGCATGTAAAAGCTAAAAGACTGGATGCGAATTTTAAAAGAATATTATAGGTCATTCTCAGGGTTTTTGGAATCGAGGAATGTGAAAATTCTATTATTTGTCATTATTTTCAGTTATAAATAGGCAAACATATAAGGGAATTATTAGGTATCAGAAAGGATTTACAGGAGTTTCTTGGTATATATCGTGTTATATGTATTTTTTAAGATTGCTGGCGTAAAGGAATCTGAAAATTGTGTTATTTCTTGTTTAAATTTCAAGGTTCATAAAAATAATATTTTGAGAAAAGTATCAGATTTTCAGTTGAAGGTATATATCTCTAAAGCCCCTACTCCACTCATTTTTTTTTGTAGCTAATATCATATCTTACCATAAATTACTTATGATTTAAAATATCGACTTATAGTCCTTGGACTAAGTTATTTTTTAATGTGAGAAACTCCAGTTGAGTATTTATTTCGGAACTGCAGGTTAGTTTCCAGTAAATCAGTTCACCGATTTTTTTCTATATTTAACTTGTTATATTCTTAGGTGATAACGATGGCTCAATTATTAATTAAAATATTTGAAAATAAACATTTTTTTAATATTCATAAAGTCCGGCCTAGTTAAAAAGAAGCTACTAATTATCACCGTCAAGTCATAGTGAGTTGTCCCGTCGCTATTATTTTCTGACAATAATATTACTCTTTGAAATAGTTAGTTAGTAAGTAGCTATTTTCATAATTCAATAAACTGAAAAACAAAAATATCAATATTGTAAAATTTAATTTTTGCAAATTGAGTTTTTCTCCGCTATAGCAATAATATAGATACGTACAAATTACAGATTTTATTGGAAAAAAAGAATGTCATGGAATTTTGAATACCTAAAAATTCTAAGAATGTATATGTCCATAGATAGTCCTTTATGTCACGAGATATATGCATATAAATATTTATAATATATTCATGATGTCTAAAACAAGATTAACTATCTTCTTATCTCAAAAATGACTAAAACAGAATAAAAAGTTAACTACAAAAATTGACCTATAGCAAATGAATTTTTGTTTATTTTTATTTTACTTTTTAAAAAATATATCAGGAGTTTCAAACCTTGTTACTTTAGGTAAAACAACTATCTTTTACAAAATTGAATGGTTTATTTTGAACATTTTGGCTAATTCCAGTATCTAAATAGTATAAGTTAGAAAAATATTAGTGGCAAATTCCTATTTTAAATTTTTTTAATTTCACCTGACAAAATTATCACTTTTCTGGCAATCCAATTGTTAATTCCGAATAAAGTAGCAAGAACTAAGATGGACATATTCAGTTTATTTCTCTATCATTTACACTTTTTCTCTACTATAGCCAATAAAATCCTGTAAAAATTACGAAAGTAATTAAATTTATATTATATATAATAATACCTTAAATAGAATAGAATTTTGACAAGAATCTGCATATGAAAAAAATGCTGAACACTGAAGCTGATGAGACCTCATGTATAATGTATTGACAGAGACAATAAAATAAAACTTTACTTAATAAGAGTTTACCTTTTTCTATCTTTAAATGTTCCTTCGATAATGAAATTGTTAATCTTATTCCGTACATCCTGTGTTTGGTAGATTGACTGTGGGCAAAATCATTATTTGTCTTTCAATATTTTGTTCAAGCAACATCAAAACTCATTAGTTGAGTTTACTATGAAAGTTCAACATAGTTTATTACCGTAGTTTAAATATTTTAGAATTTAAGAGAAATTTAAAGAATTAGCAATGGTCATCTTAAGTTTTTTTTGCTCTATATACCAAAGTTAATCTCTTAAAGTTAAGTAGTAACGCCTTTCTTTTCATAACCTAATACTGTTGAAACAATTAGCATATTTTTATCTAAGTGTAACTTTAGACACTGCAGTTTTATAACGTAGATGAAATTTCTACTAGAACTGCTAAAAATACATGGGCACTATTATTATTATTGTTATTGTTTTGTTGTGCATATAAGGAACACATTAAATATAAACATATAGAAGATAAGGTTCTCACTGTGCCCTATGTTTATATATATATATCATTCTTTAATACTAGCCTACAGCAACCGTACTAATTATCTTTATCACAGTGATATAACAATAGACACAGTGAAATGTAAGGATAATGGCACTAGCCTCAATTACTATGGACTCAGATTTCTTAGTAAAATAACTATCTAAATTTAAATCTAAAGACTTTTGAAAAAATAGTTAAACAAACTTAGGCTTTGGTTCGATTAATATATTTCTTGAGATAGTTGTGAGGTAGTCTGATGGTGCATATTCAGCTGCCTAACGAGGTTCAAAGGGCGAAAAAAAAAAAAAAGGACTTTTTTAAGAGAAAAAGAGAATATGTGGGTAGGGAGGGTTCCCACTGACAAACGAGGGAGGTGCCAAAAGGCAGCCGGTGGCAAAGACCTTTCATGAAAAAAAAATCGATTGCACTGAAACTCTAAAAACTAAGTCTTTTTCAATACACTAAACTAAAAATCGATGATTGAGGGTAGATATTTTTCACAAAAAAAAACCATACTGTCAGCGGTTCTTTAAAAAAAAAGATTTTCCCCAAAAACAATCAAACTCTAATAACTTACATCTAAATAAAAAAAACGATGATCTGGTGGGAGAAAAAAAGGACTCTTTTATATAATATAACTTCAGTAACTTACACCCATTTAAAAATCATCAATAAAAAATCTAAATCTAAAATGGCGCTATTTTCTACGTCGATAAGCGCGACGGGCTTATGCCTTTCTAGTCCAGTGCTAACATAGTGATTTATTATTGTGGTATGACTGTTATGGTAGAAAGTACGTAAATTTGTAGTTTTAGTTGTCATTATTCTTTTCGTCTGGCTTGTTGTGGCGAAGGTAAGAATCACAAATAACCAATGAACGTAAGCAGTTGCCTAAAATTTTAGTTTTAAAAGAAGAGAAAGATGACCATGCCTTCTATATTGCTCTATTGTTCTTAATTTGAATCCAATAATTTAACGGTACTCAACTGAAGCTCGTACTTGAGCAAGGGTCCCTAGGCTGTCACCTACATACTTTGATTTTTATTTTCTGTATAAAAACTTAACTAATTTTATTCTATTTAGTACAGCATTATTGGTAGTTGTCTACGTGGTGCTAATAGTGAACAAAATTTGGCCAAAGATTTAAAAGTTAAATATTCAGATCGTGTTGGAACAGAGGTGATGGTTGATCGCTGAATTAACTCCTTTTGATAAGCAATGTTTAAAAATACTAATTTGGAACTAATAAAGTTTGGACACGTATTAATAGCTATATAAGTGTAATACATTAACATAATGAATTTTGCACCACCCTCGCCCACTTCCTTACAAAACTTGCACACATACTGTTGTTATTAAAAAAAGTTTCAAAAAGTCATACTATTTGGATTAAATAAAAACATATTTAGCACCAGTAACCTAGATACCACTTAACGTCTCCACGATAGCTAAATTAAGGGGTAATACCACTCTAGAACCTGATTTTGACAATTTTTTTTTTTGAAATATAGGGAACGCAATACAAAAATTTACTCAAATGCTTTTATTATACATACTTTAAAGTACGATACATCTACAGTTTTTTCAACAATTTTTTTTTACAAAATGGCGGTATCAGTACTTAGTAGAGGAAGATGCATCTGATAAATAATACTTTGCGACCGGAAATATTTCTCCTCCCAATTTTTAGGTTCTACATAAGATTTTCTCGGGAAGTACATAGAAAAACTAAAAAATATTGATGTTTTTATGAATGGTACATGTTTGAAGAAAGTGTTTCAATTTTCGGTAAAAAATTACGTAAAATATCGTTTAAAAAAAAATAGTTCGAGACAAATTGTAAAATCCGTACGTACTTCACTAGATAATGTAATTTTGAAGGTACAGTTAAAATTTCAAATAAATCGGTGATAATTTGAAGAAGTTATGTTTCCAGCCAGTTTGAAAAACGTAGTTTTGAAAAAAAATGTGCTCTAAAGTTAAATAAATTTACTAATATAATTGGCCTTCTAAATTGATGTTTGATAGATTCTAGATAAACTTAAATTCTATAGATAATTAGATTTCTTCAGGTTTCAGAAAGGTATGGCATGTAAGCAGCATGTAGCATAAAGATTCTCGAAGAGTTTGGAGAGCGCTGCGAGACAGTTACGCTTGATAAAATGCACACTTATAACCTTCTTACCCCCATAAAATCCTTTGTACCTTATTTCTAAATCCCTAAGGCATCATTTAAGCCAAAAAAATGTTGATTTTTTTCAAATTTCTAGAATGACATTATCCCTAAAATTCCACATAATTTTAAACGTCTTAGGACAAAGTAACCGAACATACATAGCCCTCAATATCTCAGCGCACCAGAAATAGTGGAGTTAAGAGCTATCCACATTAACTCTTTTATCTAGTGGCGTAGTCAGTTCAAGGAACGAGAGGCATATGGATACAAGGGGCGTTTCTTTAAGGAAAAAAATGCTTATAGAAGAGGGCTAACAAACGAGGGGGGCCAACTGATAACCGGGGAGGCGAAACCTCTGTATTAAAAAAAAGATTCATTTGAATTGAAAAGCTTACACCTCTTTTAATACTGTAAACTAAAAATCTATGGCCAGGGAGCGAATATTTTTCACAAAAAGGAACCCTTTCTTACAGCGGAACTTTAAAAACTTACACCTGAATTGACGATGACCGGGCGGGGGGAGATCTTTCATAAAAAAGAACCGCCAATAAAAAAGCACTGTTTCTAGAAGGATTTTATATATGCATACATACAATGTATATATATATATATATATATATATATATATATATATATATATATATATATAGTATTATTATATATTTAGTACGTCATTCAGTGTGTTATCTGTGAGTTAACCACAGTTTTTGTCAATTAACTGTCAATGTAGTTAGTTGAAATTCTCAATTACTTCCAAAAAGTTAATTATTGAAAAATGAATTATTCTACCGCTATTTTGTAGAGAGTAATTCAGTTACCCCTTACCCCATTGCTTACGCAAATTAATACATTCGACAATAAATTACTGCAATAGTATTAACCCTTTATGTAATTTAGTATTTTATGATAATTTAATTACTTTTAAAACATTTCAATTACTGTTATTGTAACTCAACTACTTTTTATTATAGTTTAACTACTTCTAAAGTAATTAAATTACTTTTATAGTAATTTAGTTACTTTCACGGTAACTCTTTCACGGTAACATAATCACATTCATAGTAATTCAATAACCTCCATGGTAATTTAATTAGATTTATAGTAATTCTCTACTTGAATCGTAATTCATTACTATGAAGATAGTTGAGTTGCCCCTTTAGTAATTTATTTACTAGGAGAGTAATTTAATTATTCTAAGAGCAATTCGATTATTATACAAATTACTGTGAAAGTAATTCAGTTTTCCAAAAAGAATTACCAGTACCCAATTACATTAATCTTAGTTTTTGGAAAACAAATTAAAAATACCTTTTAGAGGTCATAATTCAGTTAAAATAATTAAATTACAAAATTTAACTCAATTACCTTTTTACTGTAGTTGAATTACCGACAAATCTGGATTTCATATAAAATATAAGTCTAAGGTATTTTATGGAAATGTTCTCGACATTTTGGAGACGCTATCAATATACTAAACAGAATTTCTATAATGTATAAACTCTGTATACATATATTAAGTTTTATTTGTGACAGGTTACACAGTTGCTCCTTAATTCACTTTGAAAATACAGCAAGTACACTATAGTATAACTAAATTTAACAAATTTTACATTAACAATGACATGTCTCGTGTAGCATGAATTGTTGTGTTGCAAATCGAATTGAGAAAACCTATTTCAGAAAATAATACTCATAATAATATTTCAGATTTACTTGGACGGACCTTATGGTGCACCGTCAAGTCACATATTTAGAGCTCAACATGCCGTTCTTATAGCTACCGGAATAGGCGTCACTCCATTTGCTTCTATTTTACAATCAATTATGCATAGATATTGGAAAGCAAGACATACTTGCCCAAAATGCAAGTTTTCATGGGCATGTGATATTCCTGCTTCAGTTATGAACTTAAGGAAGGTAAGAACTAAGATAGTAGTAGAATTACGAAAAAAATTGTTAGTCAAACAAAATTCAAAATATTACGTATTCTTAAAAAAATTGTTACAAGTCAAATATTCTATTACAGCAGAAGGGTAATTGTCACTACTACTGTAGATTATTTGCCTTACCTACAACTTTTCTATTTTTTAAAAACTATCTCACTGTCTTTCTCTCTCTGTCTCTCTGAATGGACTACCTGTCTACTTACGACAATTAAGTGCTTTCATAATAATTATAAAGTAATAATCTAAGTTATTGTATGAGACATGCTGTATAATAGTCTTTTTAGTGTTCCATACAGAACACTTATAAGATCACTTCGGTGTCTGTCCATCTGCCTGTCCGTCTGTCACACCCGATTTTCTCTGAAACACTTGTCATAGAAAGTTTAAATTTGGTACTAATATAGGAATTGATTGATGGAAAGTTTTGAAAGAAAAAATTTTTTACTAGGTCATCGAGTGTGGTGTCAAATGAAAGCTTGTGAAAACACGAGTAAAAAATAAATATATAAAGTATATTTGCACACACTATTCTTTGCTCGCTGTCCCCCCTTATCTCCAAAAGTACTGATCAAAAAATTTTGAAAAAAACTCTAGAATATTTATATATTATCAGGAGTGCATTACCTTTAATCATTTATTTGGTATATAAAAAAAAATCAAGGTCATCAGTTTTCAGTAAAGACTGGAAACAAACTTTGTTGAAAACTCATTTGGGGTATGTTTTGTGAAGTCACTGATCATTTTATACCTCCGTAAAAAAATGTTTTATTTTAAAAGCAATTAACGTTGTTAATTGTTAATTAATTAAGTAAATAAAAGTATATTACGCAACTTGCACTTGACCGGTTTTATTTTGATAATAAATCAGGAGCATCAAACTATTTAAATCGTTCAATAGGAAAATGTTGATAATTAAACAATTTTTTTTAATGTCTTTATTATTTTCTTCATTTCATTATAAAAAAAAAGTAAGCAAGTTTATATTCATTTGCACTCTTCTCCATCTATTAGAATACTATGTTAAATATTAGGTATATTAGGGATGACAAAAAGGCGTAGAGGTTATAACCTACCATAAAACGTAAGTACTAATACAGGTTTTAAATATAAATATGTAGATAAGCACATTAACGTAACGCAATAGGGTGTACTGTAAATACTGTCTCAGAAGGTTTCTTTATATTATGACGTATATCAAAAATTATATAGATGTATAGGAAGGAAGAAGTTTAGTGAAATTAATAAAAACCATTACAATTTCTTGTAAAAATTATTTACCACGAAATATTAAAAGTCTAATGGCCCACAGCTCGTCCGACGTTTCACCATAGTTTCTTCAACGTCGATTGCTGTAATTTTTTTTACCCGTCAGGGTCCAACATAAGTTGCTAATATAAGCTTGTTGTTGGTATAGGTCCTAATTTTCTTATCTTATTAATATTTTCAACTTTAAAACAATGTCTGCGTTTATCATTCTGAGAGGAAAGAAATTTAAAAATATAATTACAGAAACCTTTTATTCGTTACCTAAGTTTTTTAAAATTACTTTCAAAAGTAGTTCGATTAAAATTATCAATTATTTCAAAATAATAATTTAAATATGGAGTAATAATTACAATTAAATTGTTGTATAGTAATTAAATTACTCTAAATTTATTCAATTTTTTTATACTATTTCAAATATTTAATAGTATTTTAATAATTCAGAGGTTCGCAACTTTGTGGTAATGACCAATTATTACAAGGGAAAATCAATACTACTTTCAGAGATATTGTCGCGAAAACATTTTCTTCTAAGTTTTCAAAAAAAAAATAGTGGAGTCAAAAAATATCTTAAGGGAATTTTCTTTTCTTTTTACATTCTTTATTTAATAATCTACTAAAATATTTATAATTTTCTTGAAAAAATTTTAGTTATATTTTGGAAGTTCGTTATTGTTTTTAATAGATTTTGATAAAACATGACTGATAATTTAAAATCCAGTGAAAAGGTAATATTTAATTTAATGGCAGTTTTACTTTTAAGAGTATTTCCCTTGCATATACGTAGTCAGAATAATAAATATACAAGGGTATTACTATAAAGTTGAAGTTAAGCTTTGATAAATACACTACTATTTACTTACCGTAACAATAATTCAGTTACTAGAGAAGTAGGTGAATTACTGTCCTAGTAATTCGACTACCACCCTACTAATTATCTTACTGAGAAAGTAATGCAATCACTGAGAAAATAATTCAGTTACTATGAAACTAATTTAATTACCCAGAGAGAATTGCCATTCACCATTTACATTACCCTTAGTTGTGGGAAAACAAATTACAATAACCCTTTAAAAATCATAGTTGAATTAAAATAATTACGTTGCTAAGAGAAATTCAGTTACGTTTCAGTTATTTCTTGTAACTGAACTACCGACAGCCCGTCTGTTAACTATTGCATATAACGTTAAACACTAATTGCCACAATAACGTTTGAATTGAAATGTACACAACTCTGAATTTGTAGTGCATACAACTCTGTCCTAAAATATATAGGGTGTCCCACAAGCTATGGTCAAAAATCAAGGATCTAGTAGATTGGACCAAAATAAGGTCAGAAGTTCCTATAGAAATATCTTCTATCTCCCCCCGTTAGGGAGCTACAGCCACCCAAATGGGGAGCCTGAAGATGGGTTTTCATTGAATATTTCAGAAAACGTTAAATATAAAAACATGAAATTCAGGTTTTGAAGTAAAGTTTATGTGCTGAATCGGAATTTTACTTTATAATCGTCGATAATTCAACCGGTGCGTCAAAAGTAGGGGAAAGCGTGGTAAAAAAGAACTTAACTTTTTTTACAATAACTTTTATTGCATTTTCGCGTCGAATTAGAGAAGCTTGAGATCTTTGGCGAAAAAAAATTACTCTTAGTTTAACACGATTAGACACACCAGTTCCGAGTTAAAATCGATAAAGAATTTCCATATCAGAACAAGAGCCTATTACGTAATATTATTACGGTTATTAGCAATACTTCAAAATATCCAGATATTTTTAAATGACCATACAACTAAAGAAAACATAATTATCAAGTGAAGCAAAAAACTTATTTTTATTTATCAAATCAAGAAAACAATCACAAAACAGCGCTAAAAAAATCGGAAATATTAATTTAAAGGAAAAATAAAATCCGTACGTAATTTCAACTAGGGAATATATTCGATGTGGGCACCTTGTACAGTTATACATTTCCTTAAGTTAGTGAGGAAAGCCCTTTGAACTCTAAATAACATGCCGGGATTATTCCTTATTTCAGCACAGTGAAAGAAAATTCTTTCTAACAGCTCTTCTCTAGTTTGTACAGGAGTCGAATAAACGAGATATTTAAGGGCGCCCCATAGAAAGAAGTCTAAGGGATTTAGATCTGATGAACGGGGTGGCCACGGGAATGGCCCACCCTGACCTATTCATCGATAGGGAAACTAGTTATCTAAATATCCCCTAGCAATGTTGCTGAAATGTGGCGGTGCACCGTCGTGCATTAACCATATATTGTCGCGAATAGTAACGGAACTTCTTCTAATAAATTATTTAAATCATCTCGAAGAAATTGCAAATATTTCTCACCATTTAGCCGCCCGTCAATGTCATATGATCCAATCAAATACTTTCCGATAAATCCCATCCAGACATTTATCAAAAATTTATGTTGGTTTTTAATCTGTATTATCGCATCTGGGTTATCCTCATCACATAAGTGAAGATTATGAGAGTTTATTACACCATCCCTAGAAAATCCCGATTCATCTGTAAAAAGCACTTTGCTTATAAATGTATTATCTTCTCGTTGCTTTTGTACAAACCAATTAGCGAATTCCACTCGTGCAGGTTAATCAGCGGGTGACATAGAATGAACTTTTTGGAAATGGTAGGGATGGAGTAATTGCTCTTGAAGTACCCTATGCACCAACGATTTGCAAGTATGAAGTGGTGCTGCCAATTTCCTTACACTACTAGTTGGATCACTTGTATTAGGTCCAAAATATCTTCCTCCATTTCAGTGGTACGAAGTAAAGAAAACTGGGAGAGGATATCGATTGGGAGACAAAGAAATAAAAATAATATGCTACGCCGATGATGCAGTAATTATATCAGAAGACGCAGATAACTTACAGAGACTCCTACATAAGTTCCAACAAACAGCAAAAGTGTTTAATATGCAAATATCTGTAAAGAAAACAAAATCCCTTACAATATCTAAAGAACCGAAAAGATGCAAACTCGCGATTTATGATCGGAGTGTAGAACAAATGATGTCCTTCAGATATCTAGGGGCAAACATAACAAGCACCAGAAACCTTAAGGAGGAAGTAAAAACTCAAACAACAAAGGCATCATTAATATCAGAATATTTAAGAGATATAATTTAGAGAAACAAATATATGAGCACCAGGAGCAAAGTAAGAATATACAAAACGTGCGTAAGACCGATCATGACGTACGCGATAGAAACCAGAGCGGAGAACACAATAACAAAACGACTCCTAAGAACAACAGAAATGCGAACACTTAGATCGATAACAGGACATACCTTATTTGACAGGAAGAGATGTGAAGAAATAAGGGAAATGTGCGAAATACAGGATGGGGTGAGAGGGACAAGGAATAGGAGAAGAGAATGGAGAGACCATGTGGACAGAATGCCAAATGACCGGTTGGCTAAGGTTACAAAAGAGAAGCGACCAAACACACCTCGACCGCTTGGAAGACCACCAATAAGATGGTATGAGAGCATTGTTTATGGGAAACCTTTGAAGTGAACACAGGACATGGTCCTAACGTAGGAAGAAGAAGAAGAATGGTACGAGCAGACTACCTAAAAGATATCCAATAATAAGCACACAATTTGAAAAAGCAAGACACAATAAACCTGTTTCCCGCAGATTGCGATCACCTCGTTCAATAGTTCTGCGATCAGTTAAGTATCGATCAGGAAATCGTTCTGCGTAAAGGCGAGCCGCGTTACCAGAAACTAAGCCATACATTAAAGCATATCCGCATACTCGACAAAAGTAAAATTTGGCATAATGAAATCGACCGCAATTTTTTGAACTTTCAGATTTGACTTGTGTGTTGACTTGATTATCACTGCACCTGGCAGAAGCCAGGTAATAGGCTCTTTTTCTGACATGGAAATTCTTTATCGATTTTAACTCGGAATTGGTGCGTCTAATCGTGTTAAACTAAGAGTACTTTTTTTTCGCCAAAGATCTCAAGCTTCCCTAATCCGACGCGAAAATGCAATAAGAGTTATTGTAAAAAAAAGTTGAGTCCATTTTTACCACGCCCTCCCATACTTTTGATTCAGCACATAAACTTTACTTTAGAATACCTGAATTTCATGTTTCTATCTTTAACGATTTCTGAAATATTCAATGAAAACCCATGTTCAGGCCCTCCATTTGGGTGGTTGTAGCTCCCAAACGGGGGGAGATAGGAGATATTTTTATACGAACTTCTGACCTTGTTTTGGTTCAATCTACTAGATCTTTCATTTTTGGTATAGTAATAGAAACATGATTCTTTGAAATTCTATTACAATTATAATATAATAATCATAGTATTAGAATATGTTCAATGTATACTCATAAACTGAAAGCCTCAAAGCAAATATGCATATTTTAGGTAGATTTCTTCTGGATTAACAGAGATCAGCGTTCATTTGAGTGGTTTGTTAATTTACTATCCCAGTTAGAAATTGAACAGGCCGAACTTGGTGGTGCTATGGAGAGATTTTTAGAAATGCACATGTATATTACTAGTGCTCTTCAGAAGACAGATATGAAGGCTGTTGGATTACAACTAGCGCTAGATTTATTACATGAAAAGGTAAGTACTATTTATACCAAAAACAGTGGAGAATGTGAAATGGAAAAAATAAGGGCACTAATTCATCTTTAACTACACAATATATCTTGTACGTAATTTCTGCATCTGTTTCAGGAACTTGCTTTTTTCCTCTTTATAGATTTAAATAACATACACACAGAAAGCTTTACCACGAAAACTGCTGTGCGGCAAGGATGCATTCTTTCGCAACTACTGTTCAATATTTATACGGAGTACATAATGCGCAATGGAGATGGACCATAAAGAAAGCTAATAGAAATAAAATTGCTGCATTTGAGATGTAGGTGTATCGTCGAATTCTCAGGATACCGTGGGTGGAACATCGAACTAACCAGTCTATTTTACAAGAACTAAAAATTACCAAAAGACCGAACTCGCTTATAAACCAGACATACTTGAGCTATTTCGGCCACCTCAGTAGAAGACATGAAAGGAAATCACTGGTCATACAGGGAAAGGTTGAAGGCAAGCGCTGCAGGGGTAGATTACCTTCACTTTGGGTGGATCAGATGAAACAGTTAACCGGGAAGTCATTGCATGAAGCATCAGAGCTTGCACAAAACCGAGAACAGTGGCAAATGATAGTTCAATCCATTTATTGAGCACAGAGTCACCATCCCACCATTCCCTTTCAAGGGAAAAAGGACTTAGGAGGAGGAGGAGATTTAAATAAAATTAGAGATTACAAACTTAAAACGCATATTAAAAATTCGGCTTTTTTACTTTAAAAATATAAAATGCCAGCACCGTGTCAAAATTCATATTTATTTGTGGTAAAAAAATTTTTAATTACTTTTTCTTGGGCGCTATTTAACCTAAAAAGAACAATGCCCATTTTGAGCACTGAATAGTCAGTTGTCTCTTTTAACAATATAATATTTTATAGTACGAACTTCACCAGATTAGCGTTACTATAATAAAGTTAATATAGAAATCGACAGCGAACGTCCTGAGTTAGATAGAAAATATATTGTTTTCAGAATTTCACCAAAATATTTCATTATCGCTTTAAATAAAAATGGAAATTAATTTTCTTGTCTTATACTACACAGCATTATAGCTCCAATTAACTTTCTATGCTTTTGTCAATTTAAAACTCCAATTGTTAAATTAGTCTAGTTTTAAACTTAAACCTTTTTGATGAATTAGGCAATACATGTTCTAATAGAGTCTAGGGATCATAATGACATTACTTATCTTAAGCATATATCACCATTCAATTTTACTACCACCTAAATATCTTTCTCGGTACTTAAAGAATTTTTCAGACATTGAACGATTATTTTCTTTGAATTTACAAAGAAAAACCTAAAATAGAAAAGAATGATATATCAGTTAAACTTAAAGTATATTCATTTTTAAAAAATTATAGGATTTACATACTCTTGATAAATGTGGTTGCTAAGATTTTAAGGTGATCGGATTGTAAGAGAGCAATTTCAATGTACTTCAAAATATTTAGTCTTTCATCTTTGTTTCTAGGGTGGAAAAATTTTAAATTTATATTTCAAAATTGTGTTTATTTGCTTTATAATGCGTTCCAAAGAGACTTATTGTCATGTTCAATCTAATAGGTGTTTCGGTTAATAATGTCGATTTTGCTAAGAGATGGCGTTACTAATACACTTGTTGGTATAGATTAGTGACATCTATGGCTTTTTGGAAGGTAAACATACGCCATCAAAAGCCAGTTCGTTATAATTCTCATTGTGCGAAAAACATAGTTCTCCATAGCTTTGAATATGTCGTGTTTCGTACCAGAAAAAGACGTTTTGCGGGGAAGTTTAATAACCTTCTTTCATTTGAAGAAAACGGCTGCTGAAAGTTATCGATTGTTGTTTGAAGCTTATGGTGAACATGTTCCAACCCAAAAAACTTGGGTAGACCCACGCCAGCTTTCAACATCACAACCAGTGCTCAATATACAGGGAAAGAAAGCTTTGCTGTGTATTTGGTGGGATAGTAGAGGAGCTGTGTATTACGAACTGCTGACACATGGTGAAACGATTTATAGCGATCGATACCGACAATAATTGACAATGCTCGGACCCATGTTGCAAAATTTGTTAAAAACTAATTGGAAAACATCAAATGGGACGTTCTACCTCACCCGCCGTATTCTTCACACTACCACTTATTTCGATCGATGCAGCACGGACTTTCAGAACAACACTTACATTCTTACGAAAAAGTGAAAATTTGGATTGATGAACGGTTGGCCTCAAAAGATGAAAAATTCTTCTGATGCGGAATCCATTCTTTGACGGAAAGATTGGAAAAAGTCATAGCTAATGATGGCCAATATTTTGATTATTAAGGTAATTCATTTTGTGATGGAAATAAACGCTTAAAAGTTGAAAAAAGATCGACATTATTAACTGAAACACGTATTATATTTCTGGATCTTTAATATTTGTTGATTCTAATTTAAAATGATCTATCAGTTTATCCTATTAGACCAAGAGAGACCTTAAATTTTGACCTATCGACTAACCGTCTGCCGTCGAATAAAAGCCCTTAACGTCGATTTTGCGGCCCCCGTGCCCTGAAATGCCCAGATAAGGCCCAAAATGCTACATACAAAAATGGACTGCCAGAAACGGTCGTTTTTGGCTGGTAAAGGCACATATATATCGTATCATACTTCCTAAATTTCAATTCTTGATTTGTAAACGAAAAAAAAAATGATGTGGATGCGGACTTATTTTAAGAGGGTAAAGTATTTTTTAATAAACGTCAGTTCTATTTTTAAGGAAAAAAGAGATTTAATCACTGGACTTAAAACAAGAACAAACGCAGGTCGACCAAATTGGGACAAAGTGTTTAAACAAATAGCAGATCAGAAAAAAGGAAAAGTAACAATATTTTATTGTGGACCTCCTCAGCTTGGAAGAATCTTAAGGGTCAAGTGTGATCAGTATGGCTTCAACTTTCGAAAGGAAAGTTTTTAATAGAAAATTTAGAGAAATTTTAAATATATTGTAAAGTTTTATTTAAGTACTTATATAGATCAGTCAATAAGTTTTGAAAGCAGAAATCAAACAAGATGAATTAATGAGTCGAAATACATTTATTCTTCAGTTTAATCTTCCTTAAGCTCAATACATTTTTTTCAGCGATATTCCAATTCATTTACCCCATCTCTGAAGTGGTTTACCGAAAGACCTTCAAAATACCCATGTATGGATGCTATCACCTCATTATTTGTTGAAAAATGGTTCCTACATAGAAATCTTTGGTTTGGAAACAGATGGAAATCAGACGGAACCAGATCTGGCGAATAGAGTGGATTCTTCAACAATTCGTACTTTAATCCGACCAATTTTGCCGTTTCCAAAGCACTTCTGTGAGGAGGTACATTGTCATGATGAAAGATGATTTTTTTTTCTTGTGCAAACCGGGCCTTTTCTCATGAATTTTCTCATCCAGCTGGTGCAAAGGGTTGCAATAATACTTCCCTGTGATTGTTTTACCGCTTTGAAGGTAATTAATTAAGAAAATTCCTTTTTCATCCCAAAAAAAAGATGCCATCATTTTTTTTTAACGACTTTGCCACTTTGGCTGCTTTGGAGCTAAACAACCGGGCTCAGTCCACGGTGCGGTTTGTTGTCGCAGTTCCGGATCATACTGGTAAACCCAAGTATCATCCATAGTTACAAATCGACGCACACAATCAGTTTTATTCTTTATGAAACAAGCCAAATGTTATTTAGATCGTTTCTCTCTAGTGCGTTTTTATTCCGATATTAGCA
Organism: Pachyrhynchus sulphureomaculatus; assembly: GCA_019049505.1. Taxonomy (NCBI): domain Eukaryota; kingdom Metazoa; phylum Arthropoda; class Insecta; order Coleoptera; family Curculionidae; genus Pachyrhynchus; species Pachyrhynchus sulphureomaculatus. Next base: position 156,392,965 of record CM032446.1, read on the forward strand.
AATGCAGTACACATCTTGTGAATAGTTTCCTTATACCCAAAACATTAGTTAAGATATCATGTACGATGGTCTTCCATTACCATATCTTGTACTTGCAAAACAGTTTCATCAGTTGTTACAGTTTTTGGACGTCCTGAACGTGGATCATTATTGACTCCTGTACGACCACGTTTAAACTCTTCATCCATGAACAGTGGGAAATGAAGGAGCAGACTCCTCTAACACTGTCACGAACTTAAGATGGATTTTAGTTCCAAAACAAAATTTTATCACTGTACGATATACAATTTTTTCCATTGTTAAAAAATACTGAAACACGTCTTCTTTAAACAGTTGATAAACAATGAATGACTTGACAGATTGACTTAAAATTTAGGATGTGTTCGTACGACAGATGAAGCTTCAATAATGTTCCATAGGTGTCGCTTTTAAAACTTATTGACTGACCTGATATAAATATATATATATATATATATATATATATATATATATATATATATATATATATATATATATATATATATACATATATATATATATATATATATATATATATATATATATATATATATATATATATATATATATATATACACACACATATATATATATATATATATATATATATATATATATATATATATATATATATATATATGTATATATATAAGAAAGTGTAAATTGTAACTGGTAAATATATTTATTATTAGATTTATTAAATATATATTTTATCGATCGACTTTGCGCTATTGAAACAAATTTCAAATTAAATTATATCTATAGACCTTTGATATTGCACCAAATAAGTGATTTTGGTGATTAAGCAAGAAAATACATATTCCTATAATATTCAACTAAGAGCACAATAACTTCGTAATATGTAGAACCTCCATAAAAATTTTATAGCGTGTACCCTGTTCCGCGTTCCGAAGTCTTTGGAATGAGATAGGGAAATCAGAATATAAAAATAAAGGAGGCATAAAGTCAATAATATATAATCGAAAATGTACTGCTGTGTTCTCGTGGCAGAGCTTGCGAATTATTAGAGATTTTAACGAGGAATATTTTAAACGATTCCTCAATAGCAACTAAAGACAAAAAATTGCTAGTCCCTATTACCAAGATGATTAAATCAAAATTATTCCTTGATCTTCAACATCATTTGTAAATAAATATGAGCACATCTGTTTAATAAATTAATACAATTTTCTAGAAAAAAATTAACAGTATCCTCCTACAAAATAAAATATTGTTCATCAAACCCATGTGGAAACATTTGTTTAGAAATGTTTCGTAATTCATTTTAAGACGTAAAATATGTTAATGACTGGAAAATAATTATTAAAAAGATAAATTTTTCTAAGAATAACTTTATAACTTTTAATTAAAAACGCACTTCTCTTCCTAAGAATACCACACCATTAGTTAGGAATAGTAATTTTTAGTGCTTAAAAAGTAATCGTTTTAGACACATTTTCTCAAAATCTGTAGAATAATTTCCGCGTTACGTCACGAGAACCAAAGTAAGTACTTTCCTACCGATTAAAATTTCTAAAGGTCATATTACTACACATTTGACCATATGTTTTTTTTTTCTTATATTCTTCTCTCGGTTCCTATTCGTTCCGAATGTTGGCAACCATATTAGCTAGCATCACCTTGTTGACTGCAGCCCTAAACAGCTCCCTTGTGGTCATTCACACTTCTCTTTCCACACACTTTACCTTGCAGTATTCTTTGAAGAATTCTTTCATTCGTGACGTGGTCCACTCATGACACTCTCAGCATCCTACGATATAGCCACGTTTCAAAGACTTTCACTTCTTTTACTTGTCGCTTCTATCAGGGTCCATGTCTCTAGTTCATAAAACAAAACGGAGAATACGTAGCAACGCAGAAACCTCACTTTCGTGTCCAGTGTCAAGTTATGGGTTTTGAATATAGAGCTCATTTTGGTGAATAGTGCTCTAGCCTTTTCAATAGTGGTACCATTGGTCATTGATGTTAGTGCCTAAGTATATATACTTCTTATATATTGATGCTCTATTATATCCAAAAGTCTTCATGACGCTGTATAGGACACCTTGTATTTGGCAAAATATCCTAAGGAAAATATTCATTCGCTGGTAAACTGTCAGAAATTAATAAATAAACTACACCAGATTTATAACCATTACACCAAACTCTTTATTTTTACACTCGACGCTCGTTTCGATGGCTATGTGAGCATCAACAGGAGGATGATTAAGTATTTTAGCCAGTCATCGATTATTTTTAGTCACTCACCGTTCCTGATAATGCTAACATGGTTAGCCAAACGTATGTCGAGCACGACAATAAAGTGTTTGGTGTAGTGGTGATAACTGTGATGTAGTGTCATTGTGCGAAAGATTGTAAAATCCCAACGTAATTAAATAGACCCACGGGAAATAAATCTATAAACTGGCCTTTTCAATTTAATTATAGCCATTTCGCAGTGTAATTTATGACCTTCTTAATTTATTTATAGCTCTGGTCTCTTTAAATCAATTATAACAATTTCTCAGTTTAACTCCAAGTACTATGAAATTTTATTTTAGTAATTACCCTCGCAGGTTTTTTGTCCTTGATGAATGGCTTGTCATTGACTTTATATTAAAACGCGAAGCGAAGTAATCACGTTTGTAAAACATGACTTTATGTGTGAAGTAAATCTTTTAATTTGAAGGTTTTATTTAATATAATTATATCATATTTTTCAAGGTTATTTGTAACATATTAGTAATGTAAGGAAAATTTATTCGTAGGGGAATCTTAGGTAAAACACTATTAATATTGTATCTATATTTAGATTTGCAATACTCAATTCAAAATAAACTATTCTTGCCAAAACGTCTTTTTATAATATTATTAGTATTATATATAAGGAAAGCTTTAGTTTTTAAATCCTCTTTTCCATAATTCTGTAAGAAACGTTTTCGTAATATTATTATTAATAGTAAAGTAATGCTGCTTGTATTTATGTATATTTCTTTTGTAAATGTTTTATGTGTATATTTCACTAACATTTAAAAACGCCTGTATTTTTATCATTTTAGTACTTTATTGTAGATGATCAAAATAAATAAAACTTGTTTTGCAAAAAAAATTTTATTTCCATGTTCCTACCTCTTATATTTTCTTCATCGTTCCTACAGAACATTTTCTGCTGCTTGAAGAGCAAATTTTTACATGTTATTTAAATACCTAGATACCCTCCTATATCATATGATATACTATACAAAGATATCAATTAAATGTTCTTATGATTGCGCAAATTCCGGACTCTGAATATGAAGTCAAACTTGTATATATATATATATATATATATATATATATATATATATATATATATATATATATATATATATATATATATATATATATATAATTGCAGTCACTTGAGGGATTGATTTTCAATAGACGTCTGAAGTCAAAGTTTAACTTCATATTCAAAGTCCGGAATTTGCGCAATCATAAGAACATTTAATTGATATCTTTGTATAGTATATCATATTGTAATATGATATACAAGGGTGATATATTTATGAGATAGCAAGTAGTAAATTAATGTTGACCAGTACTAGAATCTAGGTTTTTAAATAACATGTAAAAATCATAGTTATATATATATATATATATATATATATATATATATATATATATATATATATATATATATATATATATATATATATATATGATTTTTACATATATTTAAAAATATAGATTCTATATGGTCAACATAATTTACTACTTGCTATATAAATATATCATATATATATATATCCATATATATATATATATATATATATATATATATATATATATATATATATATATACAGTGGAGTCCGCTTATTACGACTTTAGATAAAGCGACCAACCGCTTAAAGCGATATAATTACGCTCTGATTTGTCCGGTTATAACGACGCATCAGAAATCTGTTTAAAAACAATAATTTTTATGAGTTCTGAGCGGTACTTCCGCTGCTTCGTGCACTTGTTGATCGCTCGCGACTCGATCATTCATTTTTTTGTAATCGTCGGTCGCTATGTGTGTTAATTCTGACAATTTACGCGCTTAAAGATGAGAACTCCTAAACGTCGAAAGTGTTTCTCTATTGAAAAAAAGAGTGAAGCAATTCAACTTTGAAAGCAGATGAATCAAATGTAGCACTCGCGAAGGAGTTTGGTGTATCTCATTCCACCATTTCGACAAGAAAGAAGAACGTAAGCACGACTGAAGACTTATTTAATGCTGATATTTTGAATTCTAAACGAATTAAGAAATCTACTCAGGAAAAAGGGGAACAAGCATTGTTACAGTGGTTTAAAGTGTAACGAAATCGAGAAATACCCGTAAATGGTCCTATTTTATAGGAAAAATCACATTTGTCGCCGGTAAGATAAGTAAAGAATCATTATCGGTGAGACAAAATGACGTCAGTGGTTGATGCAAGATTTACAGATTATTAGATTTTTTAATGTTGATAAGACAGGGTTGATTTATAGACTAATGTCAGATAAAACTTTAAAATGTAAAGGAGAATCGTGGAAAGAGGATAACTGTTATGGTTGCAGCGAACATGAGTGGCACGATTAAAAAAAAGTGTTGGTGATTGGTAAATCGCCCAAGATGTTTCAGAGTTGCATATCTCTTTACCAGTAGATTACAAGAATAATCGAAAAACTTTCTGGAATTGTGAGTTGGTTGACAGCGAAAACATTGAAGCATATACGAATGCCAGTAATAATGTTAATAACATTACTCGACGCCATCCTGACGGAATATAGTTGTCTCTTGGCCGTCGTTATAAGTGAATTCCACTATATATATATATATATATATATATATATATATATATATATATATATATATATATATATATATATATATATATATATATATATGTGCCCCATATGTATGGAATGTATGGAATAATGATTCCACAGCATTTATTAATCAGTGTATCAAAAAAATCTTCAAATAAAAGTTATAGGGTGTTATACGGCGCATATGCTGACGTTGACGATAAAATGTTTTGAACTGAGGGTTCGAAGAAATTACGCCATCTTAATTTTTTAGTGTTCCGTACGGAACACTTATAAGATCACTTCGGTGTCTGTCCGTCTGTCTGTCCGTCTGTCCGTCTGTCACACCCGATTTTCTCCGAAACTGTTTGTCATTGAAAGTTGAAATTTGGTAGTAATATGTTATAGGAATTGATGGCCTCATCAGAGCCATGTAGTTTTGAAAGTTAAATTTTGACTTAAGGGGTTATTTTTGGGGGGTGAAATCGGAAGTGAAAAAAAAATTTTTTTACTAGGTAATCGAGTGTGGTGTCAAATGAAAGCTTGTGAAAATACGAGTAAAAAATTTTATATATAATGTAATATTTTTTCGCGCGCACTTTTCTTTGTATTATTTTTAAAAAATCGTGAAAAATCGCTGTGGACCCCTACCTGTAATAATTTATCTCGAAAAAGTCATACTGATCAAAAAATTTTGTAACATAAAAAAAAATCCTGGAATATTCTCCACGGGGTATAGATTGAACGTAAAAATTATCATTATAATTTAATAATTTATCTGATATATCTCGAAAAGTACTGATCAAAAAATTTTGAAAAAAAAACCACGGGGTATAGATTCAACGAAAATTATCATTACCTTTAAAAATTTTCAAGATCACCAGTTTTCAGTAATGATTGGAAACAAACTTTGTTGAAAACTCATTTGGGGTGTGTTTTGTGAAGTCACTGATTATTTTATACAACCCCAACAAAATTTTTATTTTAAAAACAATCAACGTACGGAACACTAATTGTGCAAGTTCAACTTGCACTTGACCGGTTATTTTAAACGGAAAGCCCTGTCTATTATTTTATTTTTCAGTCCTACTAAAAATTCTAGATATTATTTTTCTAACATATTATATATCTAAATTAAACTGTTTTGGAATTATTAGCATTTGAAATTTAAAATAAGAAAAAGAAAAAAAACTATTAATAAATACTCTAAGTTTATTTTTAAGATAACAATTTGACAAAAGGGCTACCGTTAACAACGAGGCAATGATCCAATTTACCATAAATAGCCCGAACAGAGTTTTATAGAAAATCCGGGGTGATCTGTGCTACTTCATATTGAATTATTTGTTGTACCAGGTGTACAAGTATAAAATGCGGATTTTTTTTCTAAAAAAAAAACATGTTAAATTCGGAAGAATGATAAAAAGTACTTTATTCAAAGTATGCTCTATCGCTTGTTATACATTTTTCCCATCTTTCGGGCAATTTGTGAATACCACGCCAGTAAAAATCTTCCCCTTTTGCTGCGAACCATTCATCGAGACATTTTTTCACATCTTAGTACGAACCAAAGCGCTGCTCAGCAAGTGCGTGACCCATCGATGCAAACAAATGGTAATCGGAAGGAGCCAAGTCTGGTGAGTAAGCCGCATGGGGTAGAACTTCCCTGCTGAGTGCTTCCAACGTGTCGCGAACTGGTTTTGCCGTATGTGATGGAGCATTGTCATGAAGAAAAATGACTTTCTGTTGCCTCTTTCGGTATTCTGGCCTTTTTTCAAGCAGCGAAACGGTTCAAATCGGTCAATTGTTGTTGGTAACCTTTAGTATTAACCATTTCCCCAGGTTTTAACAGCTCATAAGAGACCACGCCCCTCTGGCCCCACCAAACACAGAGTATCGTCTTTCTGCCAAAGCGATTCGGTCTTGCGGTCGATGTGGATGGTGCGCCTGGGTCTACCCATGATTTTTTGCGCTTTGGATTCTGAAAATAAATCCACTTTTCATCCCCTGTAACTATACGATGCAAAAACGATTTCTTTTTGTACCGACCGAGCAAAATGTCACACGTGTTTTTGCTCATATGGTAGCCATCTACCGGTCTTCTGAATCTTTCCCATCTCTCGTAGCCGATTGGAAACAACTTGTTGACTAACGCCCAATTAATCGGCGAGTTGTTTTTGTGTTTGCGAATCATCTTCGTTCAACAATGCTTGCAATTCCACATCTTCGTATTTTTTTGGAGGTTTACCACGTTCCTTGTCTGCAACATCGAAGTCATCACTTTTGAAACGCCTAAACCATCGTTCACACGTATCTTGCGATGGAGCATGTTCACCATAAGCATTTCGAAGTAATCGGTATGATTCAACAGCAGTTTTCTTCAAATGAAAACAAAAAATTAATACTGTCCGCGAATGCTCTTTGTTCGGTATAAATTTCGACATATTGAACACAACAACACAACACTATGCACACACTTTTCCAATTTATCCCTCGTGCACGTATAACACTTGCTGATGACACAACAAAATGGCGCAGTGTCAAATCTTTATAGCACAAACTGCATTTGTGCACCATCTGTTGTCTGAAATCCGCATTTCATACTTGTACACCTGGTAAATCTGCTACAGTTTCAGGTCGACTTCAGTAAACTTTGGTTTTCAGTTAAGTGGCGTTAGGTCAGAACTCCCTGCACGCCATTCTACAGCACCTCTTCTGCCTAACCACCGATTAGGAAAAATCACATCCAAATATCTACGAACATTGATTCCATAGTGAGGAGGTGGTCCGTCCTGTTGATACCACAGATTCCTGTTAGGGGTATCCAAGTTATTTTCATCGTGAAAAGGACCTGCACAAGTTGGAATAACTTGCTGGCCTTGTTTTGTAAAAAACATTTTTTTTTGAAAAACAAAAATTTATTTTTCAACATAATTTCCATTGAGCTCAATACATTTGGTTCAGCGAGATTCCAGTTTGTTTATTCCCTTAAAAAAAAAAAATATTTCAAACATAATACTCGTTTACCACACAAATAACCCCTTCATTTGACGAAAATTTCTTCCACCCAAGCAAATTTTTTAGATTAAGAAACAAAAAAGACATATGGGCACATAGTCAATCATGATGATTCTCTGTGAATTCCAAAACCAGTTGTCGTCACTTCTCGCCGATAAAACTTTTTTCGCTTTTGTCGGTGCACTCTCACCTTCACCAACCCACTATTTTGACTGCCGGTTTGTCTCTGAGGAATAATGGTGGATCCACGTTTCGTTGACAGTCACAAAACGAAGCTATAAGTCCTACAAATTACGCTGCAATTTTTCCAAACATCATTTTGAAAGGTCCTTTCTCGTACGTGTTTGGTCTAGAGTCTACAAACGCAGCACCCATCGAGCACTATCTCAGCAATCTCATGAAGCTAAGTGCGACAATCTTCCACCACGATACTGTGAATTTTATGGGCCATTTCTTCAGAAGAAACCTCAATCTGGCGTCTTGAACGTGCAGCATCTGTAGTGCTGGTGCGGCTCCGTTTAAGTTCATTTATCCAGAAATAAATGATCTTGAGTACCGGTGCAGAGTTTAGATAAACTTTCTTCGGTTCACTTTCTGGCCGGGCCGCATTCCACTTCTTTAAATAAAATTGTTTTTATCACTGCACAATACTCGAGCTTATCCATTTCTAAAAATTTGTCTTTGCCATTGTCTTAATGAAAGAATACTTTTTTCTTGATCATTTGGGGCCGTCTCTTTGCGATTTCTACCTTTAAACGCACCAGTAACTAACTACAGAGGCCAAACCCTTCCCAGCCGACTGTTATGTCTTTGGTCCCTTCGGGCGGCTTTCACCGGCTGCTGTCCACTCAGCTGACTGCCGATTTGATTCCGATGTTTTTTTTTTTTTTTTTTTATGGGTCTAGCACACGTGCTGCAGGGAAGTCCCTAAAGCGCTCCAGGAGCGGCACGAGTGCGGAAAAAAAAAGCGATTCACGTTGTTCTTGAATCGCTGTAAATTGTACTCGGTGGGAAACACAGCGCTGGGCAAATTATTCCGAAGGGATGACGTTCTCCATATAAAAGATTGCTTGAAAAGCGTTGTACGCGGAGTAACAAGCTGAACCTCATACGGATGCGAAGCACCAGCGCGACGTGTATTTCTAACATGCACCGCTTTGGGAGGAATTAAGCGGGCTACATCCTTCGAACACTTTCCATGAAAATACTTGTAGAACAGACTCAAGTCGCCAACCGTTCTTCGATGTTCCAGCGAACCAAGGCCGCCGGTCAATTCCGGGTCCCCAATCAGACGGACCGCTCTTCTCTGAACAGAATCCAACAAATGCAGTGTATGTTTGGGGGCGGAGCACCAAACGTGGGAGCAGTATTCCATAGTTGGTCGAATTTGGGCTTTGTAAAGAATCAACAGTTGTTGTGGGGTGTAAAGCTTTCTGGTTCTAAATAATATTCCCAACTTTTGAGAAGCTCTCCTTGCTATGCCTGCAACATGTTCATGCCAAGACATATTTGCTCCCAAACTAACCCCCAACAAATTGAGCGACGATGCTAGGGCTAGGGGGTGTGTAGTGGTGGATCCATGTTTCATCCATTATCACATATCGCATAAAAAAAATCCCTTTTATTGCGTTTAAATAGACCTAAACAGCGCTCAGAATCATCAACACGTTGTTGTTTTTGGTTCACTGTGCGCAAACGCAGTACCCATTTCGAACAGAGCTTTCTCATGGCCAAATATTAGTGCAAAATATGACCAACACGTTCTTTTGATATCGTTAGGGTGTCACGTAATTTCACTTTCTCGTCATCCAAAACAATTTTGTGGATGTTTTTTTTTTTATGTTTTCCGGTATAACCACCACGTTTGGGCGTCCAGAGTGGTCAGCATCATTTGTATCTGTACGACCGCGCTTAAATTCAGCATACCAGTAAATAACGAGTGATTTTCCAGGGGCAGAGACCTCGTAGCACTTATCAAGCCATTGCTTTGCTTAAACGGTATTTTTCCCATCAAAAAACAGTGTTTAATCCACACAGGATATTCGATTTTTTCCATTGTTTTGAAAATATCTAAAGTAGCGGCACTAAAACCATTGTAACTTGTAAACTAATCTTCAAAATATCATAAAATTTGGACACGTATCGTTTGAAGGTTGGTCCTTCCTAAAAATCATATGGATTTTTAAAAAAAGGCGACATCTATGTATCAGACCAAAAACTTTTCAGTCTAGACTTCTAAGAATAATTCAAAAAAACGAAATTAAGAAAATTCCTTTCCATAACAAAGTCATAGCATTAAATGTGACCTGACGCCGGATTGGGACCGCTACCTGTCTCTGCGCCTCTCGGCAACTGCATTTCGGATTTCTTTTGTCAACCGGTTTCTTTTGAAAATAAAGCGTTGGAATTTTGCATCCATCCATTCAGCTTATGATTCTAACATTAGTTGACTGTCGATGTTGTCTGTCGTCACAATAGTGTCTTTCTCGCAAATTGTAATAATGTTGAAACGTGGTTTCATTGTTGTGAAAGGAAAATAGATCAATGACATATTCGTCGGAAGAAGAAGCTAGGTTCTCCTACGGGGAGAGTAAGTTGAAAGATTCAATACACATCTTGACATTATGGTGTAGTTTTAAGTTGTACGAATTGATAATTATTATTCTGCCTATGAAGTAATAAGATAACCTGTGACCTATATTTGTCTCTATAAGGATTAATACAGTATTCTAATAGCGAATTTTTAACACAAATTACCAAAAATAACGTCATAATATAAAGATGTTAGTTTTGTTATTGCTATATTTGTTGTTAACGGGTCTATCCGAACATATATCAATCAATGTTTGATGTTGCATGTTTATTATTTGTATATATTTTTCTCTCCATAGTGCATACAAATCCCAAATCTTATTGTTACCTCCTAACCTCAGACGTTCAACAAATCGTTATCGACAATAATAATATCGATAATGTCTAGTCTATGAGTAGATCAAATGTTACGTTGCGCGTGTTTTCGTTAAAAAAAAATGTGGGGTTAGGAATGGAGGAATTCATGAATTTTAGCGGTAATTTTCTGAAGATATCTTCAGCGACAGCGTGGGGAATTTGGAAAGGGTCAGTTTTTATCAAGTTCTAACACATTTGTTAGTCTATTTGATAATTATAATCAAATTTTTATCTGAAACACGCAATCTTTCTTTCATTTTATTAATACCAAAATAAATAATTTCTTAATCTTACTCTATTTATGAAAACTTATGTTTACTTTACATGATTTCTATTGACACTAAGAATAATAGTTTTAGAAATTTTTAAATTATTTGGCAAATTTTCCATGTTTTAGCTTTAATGCAATGGCATCCAACAACAAGAGTCCACGGTTAGTAAAAAGAATGGCAACTCATGATGGAATGTTTCACTGTGATGAAGCATTGGCTTGTTTTATGCTAAAACAGCTGCCAGAGTATGCTGATGCAGAAATTGTAAGGACACGAGACTCTAAGGTATGTTTACAATTATTGCAAGCTCCTTGCATTGAAATACTTTTTTTCCATGCTGATTCTAATTAATTAACTGCAATTTCTAAAAACTAAATATACATTAATTGTCACAACCAGTCCATGCAGTGATTTTACTTTTGAAAAACTGGTAAAATGATTTACCCAGGACTTTCCTTGCAGACATGCAGATCTAAAATAAAGTAAATAATAACTTAATACGATCCACTTTATGGTGAAATATTAATAAAAAAATAACCGGTCAAGTGCAAGTTGAACTTGTGCAATTAATGTTCGGTACATTGATTGCTTTTAAAATAAAAAATTTTGTTACAAAGGTATAAAATGATCAGTGACTTCACAAAACACACCCCAAATGAGTTTTCAATAAAGTTTGTTTCCAATCTTTACTGAAATCTGATGACCTTGAAATTTTAGTTTTTTTTTTATATACCAGATAAATTATTAAAGGTAATGCACTCGTGATAATTTTCGTTTAATCTACACCCCGTGGATAATATTCCAGAACTTTTTCAAAATTTTTTGATAAGTACTTTTCGGAATAAGCCGGGGGCACAACGGTTTTTCGCGATTTTTTAAAAAAATTTAATTTAAAATAAAAAAAAAAGAAAAGTGCGCGCAAGTATTACATTATATATATATTTTTTACTCGTGTTTTCATAAGCTTTCATTTGATACCACACTCGATGACCTAGTAAATTATTTTTTTTTTCACTTCCAATTTCACACCCCAAAACTAACCCCTTAAGTCAAAATTTAACTCTCAAAACTACATGGCTCTGATGAGGCCATCAATTCCGATATTATTACCAAATTTCAACTTTCTGTGTCAAATAGTTTCGGAGAAAATCGGGGTGACAGACAGACAGACACTGAAGTAATCTTATAAGTGTTACGTACAGAACACTAATAAAAATTTACCTTATTTATCTAACCAAAGAATATAGAGAAAAGTTAAAAATATAAACTTTAAAACGTAAAAATTGACTATTGTAATATCTTATGCAATTAGAAGCTTACCTTGTTTAAATAATCCAATAAAAATATTTAATAAATAAAGAACTACAATTTTTTCTTTTAAAATTACAAAGCACAAGATATATACTTTGTGCCAGCGAAATATGTGTGTACATAAAAGAATAAAATTCAAATGTGGATGATACAGATAAAAAATTACAGGTATGTTAAAAAAGATATATTGGTGTGCAAATAAAAAGAAACCTTTTTTGTAATGTGTGGATAGTTTGTTGTAATATTTAATATTATTTATTGTAAAGTTGGAAGTTAAAAAAAATATATTTTTCTTGTTCTAATAATCCTTCATGAATACAATAGTTCCCATTAGTAAGGGAAGTATATGCGCTGTGCCATAAGGATGTTTCCTCAACTTAACCATTTATTTCTAAAACTTGTTCTATATTCAACTCAACATTTTTGTAGGTTACTCTTTAATTAGATCTCAATCCTTTCTAGATACTATTTTTACTAAAATTGGAAATAATGGAAAAACAAGAACACTGGAACAAGGTATATTATGACATAACATGTTAATAGTGAAAAAAATGGAAAAATGCATTCATTTTCGATTCCTTAACTAAAAGAACCCTGAAAAGGACTTACAACATGATGAATACAAAGTCACTCTTCTACCTCCATTCTCCACCTCTTTAGCCACTTATATGTTTTATTATAGATGAATATGCTTAAAATTTTTCCGTTCTCCCATCCCAAACATCTGGATTGTTCATAATTATATTGAAACTATACAACATTCACCAATCATTTTCACCCCCTTCCCCCATTAGGATCGATTGTGGTGAAAAAATAAATTAATTTTCATATTCTGAAAAGGACATATAGCACGATATATGTGAAGCAACCTCTCTAACCCCCTACCCCACCCCATTAAACCCTTATATATTTTACTATAAATAATATGCTTAAAATCTGTCAATTAAATCAAGCAAAAAACTTTTACAATACTGTTTTTATACAATATTTCACAACCCCTACCCCTTTCACCTGGTTTAAAATTGAAAGTAACCAAAAAAATAACCTGATTTTTAAGTTTTGCGACTTAGGAACCTCAAAAAGATAAACAAGAATCTATAGAAGAAACATCCCCTCTAATCTCCTTCCCCACCCCTTTGACCCCTTTTATATTTTACTGTAAATATATATGCATAATATATGTTTATTAACTGAACAAGAAACCAGGAAAAACTTCCATATTACTAGTTACACCATATAAAATTTATCAACCGTACACGTGCCTTTTACCCCAATTGCCTTAAGAGATATTACTCAAAAACTATAGGTTTCATCCCTTAATTAGGTTTTATGTATGTACTAAGTTTGAAATTGATATCTCATTTCCTTCGTGAGTTCTCGTGCCAACAGACAGACACACCGACGGAAATGAGTGACTATTAGGGGACTACAAACCCTAAAACGTGAAGAAAAGCAAAGTTTTGAAATGTGATTTTTTCACGAATACAACACTTTAACAAGCAAATTAAAATCTGTTAAAACGTTTGTAAAATTTGGAATTTTTCCTGAAATAATTTTAAATCTTATTTAAAAAAAAGATCATTAATTATTGAGTAATGTGATAAAAACTAGTTAAATTAATTTACTTGTACGAAGCTCCTATAAAGTAAACTTAGTTGACAATGGTAATATATGGAAGATTAAAGAAATTGGTTTTAAAACTAAAACCAAATTGAATATTATGTATTCATTATTTGTTAAAATTTAACACTAAATTTTAGATAATAGGTTCCCATTGTAGGTTACAAAAATAAACTAAAAAGATTTGCCATGAACTAAAAATTAAAACATTATTCAGATGTATAACATTTAACTACTTAATAAGGTCCAAAAGTTTCCGGCTTAAGGATAATAGGAGGTAATAGAATCCAGCAATCATCAGTTTTTTAGTATAATCATTAGTTATTTCAAAACATTTTTAATATGCCATACTACAAAAAAATAATCTTAATTTTTGTACTTAAAATTGTTTAAAACGACCTAAATGCAAATTTTCTCCCGTGCAGGTATGACTTTAGTTTAAAGAATGAAAAATAGTAAGACGCCACTCATCACATTTTTTTCATGCCTCTCAAAGAGTGCTAAAATTCTGTACATTCCATAGGTCATTGTGTTTGGAGAACATTCAAAAATTTGGGAACCATTTTGCACTTACTTTGTTTATACCGAGATCTTCGTCTAAATTTGGAAGCACTGTAGTTTTTGATAGTCCACACTTTGCTAATAATTCTTTAGTTTTCAGTCGCCTATCCTTTAGTACTCTTTCTTACACTAGTGTAATTGTCTTTAGAGTGAGTTGTTCTGCAGGGCTTGACAGCCTCTAAGCATCGTCTACTTTCTTCCGGGCTTTCTCGTTCTTTCATCAAAAATTTAATGACCACATAATACTCGTGATTAAACATTTCATAATTTACATCTTCGGGCCAGAAATTTTGGGCTTTTTTAGATAGATATACATAATTAGAGTTAGCTATGTACTTTTACACCAGAAAAATTGTGTGAAAAAGCCTAGTTTCTATTTAACCCTTTAGAATCTTTTTTCTTCAATTGCCTTTCTTTTGCTACTTCTTTCTTATTTATTTTGACTTTGTTATAGGCCTGAATTTATTGTATCTCCATGTTTATTGCCATATTGCTACTCTAGACAAAAAAAAAACATTTAACTTCTATAATATATTTGAAATGCAACGTCTCTGTCTGTCTGTCTGTCCGTTAGTGCGCTTAACACTCGAGAACCACTTATCCGATTTCATACAGATGGTCTCTGGCCCTATGTTATTGTTAGATAACATAAGGAATAACAGTGGCATTAATAGTGAATCAAGTCAGAAAAAGTTTGCGCTGGCGCGCTCTCTTACAATACGGTGCCTAAACCGTTAAATATGAAACAATATCATGTAGCAAAGAATATATATATATATATAAAATGCAATGTATCTTTGTCTGTTTGTCCGTTAGTGCCTTTATCACTTGGAAACCACTTATCTGATTTACGCGTTTTCTGGCCAAATTATATAATAATAATAGTAATCTATATAATATATAAAACGCAATGTCTTTCTGTCTGCCTATCTGCCCGTTAGTGCGCTTATCACTCGAGAATCACTTATCCGATTTACGTGTTTTTTTTTTTAATCCATACATACGTTCTCTGGACAGATTATAGGATATATCTTATTACGTTACATAACATAAGGAATAAACAGTGATGATAGTGAATCAAGTCCACGCGAGCGAAGCCGCGGGCGCTGTATGTTATAAAACTGGGCCTGAATAATAGTTAAATTTTAATAAATATACTTTAATTAGAGATGTGTAGACACATAATAATTTCTTTTTCTGTTTGCAGAAAAAAGTGTATTAAAATATAAAAAATGATATAACTTTTTGTATATTTACCATTTACTTAATAGTTACAATTAATTCCTGTGTAATATCCATGTTTTGCATGTAGATTTTAGATGAATGTGACATAGTAGTTGATGTTGGAGCTATATATGATCCCAAGAAAAACAGATTTGATCATCATCAAAGAGAATTTATGGAGACATTGGCCTCTATACGTCCAGACCTAACAAAAAATAAATTCAACAGCATAAAGTAAGAATAATGCATACAATGTTTTTGACTTATTTTTTTATTAATATTTTTTGATTTTTGCTATTATTATTTTGAAAAGCCTAATCTGAGACAAATACTACCTAGTTGTAGATTTTTATATCTAAAACAAAACTTTGAAAAATTATCTTTATTAGAAGTATCATATATATATATATATATATATATATATATATATATATATATATATATATATATATATATATATATATATATATATATAGGGTATGTTAGTAAAGTGTTCACTATCATTAGCACAATAACAGTCAGAGGTAAGAAAATAGTATCATAAAAAAGTGACTGAGGTTATAAACA
>CM032446.1:156409418-156462243 GCA_019049505.1 Pachyrhynchus sulphureomaculatus
TATATATATATATATACATATATATATATATATATATATATATATATATATATATATGTATATATATATATATATATATATATATAAATATATATATATAGATATATATATATATATATATATATATATATATATATATATAGATATATATATATATATATATATATATATATATATATATATATATATAGATATATATATATATATATATATATATATATATTTATATTTATATATATATATATATATATATATATATTTATATATATATATATATATATATATATATTATATATATATATATATATATATATATATATATATAATATATATATATATATTTATATATATATATATATATATATATAATATATATATATATATATATATATATATAGATATATATATATATATATATAATATATATATATATATATATATATATATATATATATATATATATAGATATATATATATATATATATATATATATATATATATATATATATATATATATATTATATATATATATATATATATATATATATATTATATATATATATATATATATATATATATATATATATATATATATATATATATATATATATATAGATATATATATATATATATATATATATATATATATATATATATATATATATATATATATATATATATATATATATATATATATATATATATATATATATATATATATATATATATATATATATATATATATATATATATATATATATATATATATATATATACATATATATATATATATATATATATATATATATATATATATATATATATATACATATATATATATATATATATATATATATATATATATATATATATATATATATATATATATATATATATATATATAACATAACTACGGATACATCGATCAGTTAAAGTTGTCGTTAGGTGTGTTGCCGATATTGATAGATAGATTTACAATAAAAGGCAAATTGCATGAGGTCATCGTATCATTGCTACATTACAGATATATTAAGCTCATTTTCGACACCAATAAAACTTACTTGGGCAAGATTAATAGAACCATATTTTGATACATGAGGTCAGTTTTATTTTCCTGGAGGTAATCTACAGTATTTCTATTCTTCTATTAATAAAAAGTAAGGAATAAGAACGGATATTTATACACGTTTTAAAATGTATTCGGTGATGTAGCCTGTTAAATTTACTAATAATTAATAATAATATTGGCACAGTTTATTATTTTTAACCTTTTGAGGGCATATTTTTATATTAGATCCCTCCATGAGCACTATACTTCTTGAATAAGACCTGTCGATGCTATTGAAAACAAATTAAAAACATCATAGCATAGGTGTTATAATTTCATCTAGATAAACAGAGTAGAGTGATGATTGACAAACAGGGTGTGTAATATATATTATATATAAATATATATATATATATATATATATATATATATATATATATATATATATATATATATATATATTTATATATTTATATATATATATATATATATATATATATATATATATATATATATATATATATATATATATATATATATATATATATATATATATATATATATATATATATATATATATATATATATAGTAGTAGTGGTTTTTCGGGTATCCCGTGTTAGCTTAAAGTCCCTTGATGGACGGTTTCGCTGACGTTTCGATGGAATCTCATCCATCTTTTTCAAAGCGTTGATCACTGGTCGGTGTCTTGGCGTTCAAATACATGTAGAATTTGACCGTAATAACTATTACTTTCGATTTAGTCGGAAATAATTTCCGAAATACCATACACCATTTTGAATTTCTATGGGAAAAATTAATCTTAGAATATATATCATGTTCTATACCGTATCTCTGTTTTAAATATTTTTACCTACATTTTAAGTAGCGTAATAAAGTAATTGGGTATCCTATTTCTAAGGTCTTGAGTATTCTCTGGTGTTCTCTTGTATACATATTCTTTAAAGTGGCCCCAGTAGAACAAACGAAAGAGCATATGATCTGGTGATCCTAGCGACCATCTTATTGGACTATTGTTACCGATCTGGCAATTTTTTAAAAGTTAAATTTAAAAAATACCTTAGATTTATGGGCAATGGCGCGCGCCGCATTATTGATAAATAATTTGTGTGAATTTTCAATAAAATTTGTCATTTGGTTTTCAAAAAGAAATAATAATATTATTCAATACTTTAAGCTTCTTTGAAAAAGATTGGTCCTATTATTTACTTTCCTTTGATGCCAACCAATTGTTAATTCCAAATCTTTCCTGGAAAGCACAGCCTCGCAATAAATAAACTTTTTCCTTTGGCCAATACATAATACCATATATATCAGTGGTGATGGACTTGACATTTATAGAGTCTGAAATCACGTTTATGTAAAATCTTTCTAGCCCTTTCGCTACTCACCTAAGCCCAGCAATTTGTTATATGGAAGTTCTTAGATCGACTTCGATACAAACTAGTATATTTATTTCTGCCTCTTCGCTCACTATAAAATCATTTTAATTTAAGCTAATATTTTCTTATTTTAAATGATTTTCTAGGTAAAGGACATAATTGAACATACAATATTCTCGCCTCTATTCGGTTTTTCTTGCCTCTCTGTATTCTTCTTCTGGTGTCATATCCCCAATGGATGTCGACAATCATCCTGGCCCACATCACTCTATCAACTACTGATCGGCACAGCTCTGCTGACATAAAGCTTGTCCAGTGTCTCAAGTTTTTCAGCCACGAGGTACGTCTTCTGCCTGGACCTCGTTTTCCTGCAATCTTACCCTGCATTATAAGTTGTAACATTTCGTATTTGCTGCCTCTAAGTATATGTCCAAAGTAACATATTTCTCTCTTTTATTGTGGCAAGCACTTCTTTAGCCATCCGTTGCATCACAGTATCGTTTGTAACGTGATACATGTATGATATGTGTAGCATCCGTCGGTAACACCAAAGCTCGAAAGACTCCAGGCGCTTAGTAGTATTTTCCGTCAATGTCCACGCTTCTACACCATAATAAAGCACAAAAAGAACATAGGTCGCAAGACACGTAATCGAAGTTGTAAGTTGAGGGAGAGATTACATAATACTTTTTTCATTCGATAAAAAGAACTTCTTGCTCTCTCAATTCGTATCTTAACGTCTTTTGAGTGGTCCTATTCCTCATTTAAGTTGCAGCCAAGCTAATAGAAATTCCACTCGTTAAAGTAGGGTATCTTCTGCATAGAATTGTGTATCCACATTCCTGTTTTTGCTTATTATCATCGTTTTAGTGTTTTTGGCATTCAAAATAAGCCCGTATTCTCTGTCAGTATTGATTACATGATCAATAAGTTCTTGCAATTCTTCGGCATTGTCTGAGAGTAACACAGTATCGTCAGCGTCACGCAAACTGTTAACTCTAACGCCGTTGACCATTATACCTGCATTTATTTCTTCAAAAGCATCATCAAACATTTTTTCCGAGTATACATTGAATTAAAGTGGAGACAATACACATCCCTGCCTCATACTTCGTTGTATTTCGATCTCCTCTGATACTTCATCCTCGACTTTTATAGATGCCTTCTGATGCCAGTATAGATTTTTGTTTATTCGTCTTTCTGTAGGGTCTGTTCCGATATTCTCTAAGATCGACATAAGTTTATTATGTTTTACTCTATCGAAAGCTTTTTCGAAATCTATGAAGCCACTCCTAAATCCAAATTGCGTATTGCCTATATGTTCTTCAACTTTGGTGCGTATCCTCTCGTGAATAACCCTTAAAAATACTTTCAAGACATGAGACATCAGGCTGACGATCCTATGTTCACCGCAGGTTTTTGCGTGGCCCTTTTTAGGTATAGGAACAACTGTTGAAACCAACCAGTCTTTCGGAATTTGTCCGTCTTGAAAAAGTTTCAAAATTTCTCCGTTAATGCCATGCGGTTCAGTTGATTTACAGTCTTTGAAGCGTTATATCGTTTTTTTAATTTCGTCCTTAGTTATGGGTAAAAAAGGAATCTTCGTTACTCATTGTAGGTTCTATCCTTTGTTCATCCGCAAACAGATTTTTAATATACCTTTCCCATTGTTTAATCTTGTTTTCCACCTTCCACATAACCTTTGCGGAGTCATTTGTTAAATTTCCCCTCTGTGTTATCTTTATAATTCCAGCCGCTTCTTTAACTTTTTTATGTAAATTCATTGTATCGTGCTTTTTTCAAGTTCCTCTATCTCTGTACACTTTTGCGCTAGACATTCTTCTTTAGCTTCTTTGATTTTCCTTTTGATTTTCATGTTAAGCTCCCTATATAAATCTTCATCTCAATTTTTGTGTATCCTTCTCTCTTCTATTAACTGATGTATTTCGTTTGTCATCCATATATTCCTTTTTCCATGTCTGTCTATTATTAATTTACTATTCGCTGTGGATGTTATGGCCTCTTTTAAATTATTCCATTGTTGTTCCACAGTCTGTTGTGATGTTTCTGTTATGTTGGACATTTTTTTATTAATGTCATTTTGAACTACCTGCTTAAAGACATCATTTCTTAGTTTTGTAACATCATTTCTCTGTTTGGCTTTCTTTTGTTGGAGTTGTTTGAGCCTCAGTCTCACAATTGACAGCAGCAAGTTGTGGTCCGAAGATATGTCAACACCAGGATACGCTTTTGCACATGTTATGGAGTTTCTAAATCAGTTATTAACCAAAGTATAGTCTATTTAGTTCCTGATTATTTTGTCTTTACTATCTCCTGGTGCTTTCCACGTATATAAGCTCTACAGTGACAACCGAAACTGAGTGTTCATAATTGGACAATGAGCTTAATATATCTGTAATGTAGCAATGATACGATGACCTCATGCAATTTGCCCTTTATTGTAAATCTATCTATCAATATCGGCAACACACCTAACGACAACTTTAACTGATCGATGTATCCGTAGTTATGTTATATATATATATATATATATATATATATAAGTAGTAGGGACTGGGGGCTTAAGCCTCACCCCCCCACCACTTTTCTGATTGGTCGACCTTGACCCAAGCCACGCCTCCTAAGCCACACCTCCTTGTCTGGGTTCAGTGTCGCTGCAAATTTCGTGCAGTTCATTTCGATCCTAAAACATTAGCATTGATCGTCCCCACTTCCTAATCGCGCGCATGAGCCCTCCCACTTAACTCTGATTGGTCGGGGCTACTTTTGGCCCCGCATACAGGCTCCCCACCCCTTTTCTGATTGGTCAGACTTGGCTCCGCATACTACCTCTCACCACTTTCTTCTCATCACCCCTTCCACACAGCTTACAGTAACATACAACTACTTAAGAGCAAGCGCCTCATTTGCAAACCAAGTTGCAAGAAGCAAAGTATAAAACTATTAAAAACTTAAATAAAATGGCAGCTTACGAAGTTTTATATTGCGAAAATGATAAGCGTCATGTCTTCATGAATGACGCAAATAATGAACACATGGTCTCTATTTATGGCGATGAATTTATACATTTTGACGGAAAGGAAAAAGATTTAGTTCATGAAAGGCAAACTTGTCTTATAATAACAGATAAAAATAATTTTGAAGAAGAGGAAGACAGTGAAAACGATTTGGTCGATGAGGGGATCAATGACATTGGAGATGAAAATGTCTGTGGAGAAGAAGGATTGGTTAGAATAAAAACAGCAAGTGCAGCAGAAACATTGCAACCGGATTATTTATCAAGACAAGTTTGCGTTTTCCAAAGTTATGCCGTCATAGTGTCTAGTTCTGGTGGTGTTTATAGTGCATGCCACAAATGCTATTATCAGCACGCATTGGAGGTGCCAGTGGGGAAACATAACTTTGTTTCAAACCATTACAAACGTTTAATGGGGTGTTGTGGGAACGATTTACATTGCACGATATGTGAAGTTCCACTTTTTGTTATCTGCCACCCCCAGGCATGTATTGTTTGTAATGGAGGTGAAATTAAAAAAATGGAGAACCATGTGTTTAATAGAGAAGACCTTAATAAATAAAACTCTTTAAATCTATTTATAATTGTTTTATTTACCTTTTACTTATATGGCTTTATAAAACAAATAGGTAATTTTCAACCCCAACAATTTCTGTAATTATGTAGTAATTTTACATTACCTTACGCACAATGGCATGGATTGTTAAAATTCATATGGAAATAACATTCTGGAATCCTTTTATGTGGGGACGATTTACATTGCACTATATGTGAAGTTCCACTTTTTATTATCTGCCATGTATTGTTTGTAATGGGGGTGAAATAAAAAAAAAAAATGGAGAACCATGTTTTTAATAGAGACGACCTTAATAAATAAAACTCTTTAAATCTATTTATAATTGTTTTATTTACCTTTTACTTATATGGCTTTATAAAACAAATAGGTAATTTTTAATCCCAACAATTTCTGTAATTATGCAGCAATTTTACATTTCCTTACGCACAATGGCACGGATTGTTAAAATTCATATGGAAATAACATTCTGGAATCCTTTTAAACTAATTAGCTTTCAACAAATAATATTAAAAGAAGAAAAAATAAAACATTCGTTAAAAATGATATTTATTTTAATCTACAAACTTAAACACCCTAAATATAATTTTAAAAAGAAAAAAACTGAAATTTTTCTAAAAATTTTATTTATAAAAATTTCTAAAAAATCTTATTTTAAAAATTATATTTATAATTGAAAGGCCTTTTACAACGCCTGCTAGGCTGTCGTCTGCTAGGTATTGGTGGCTGTTCCTCAACAACGTCTGGGGCAGCATCTTCCAGCGGTATTTCCAATGGGGCTTCTAATATTGATTCCAGATATTTATTTAGGGACCATTGATTGCCTGATGTTGAGGGCTCCATTGAAAATACCATTTCTGCCAATGTTGATTGCTCTATTTGCGGCTCCATCGGCGACGTCATTCCTGTTGATTGCCCCACTGCTGAGATTAAGGGGTTGTTAGTGAGCGGTGCGGAATTGTAGATTTGTATCCCGCCTCTTAGAAGATTCGGCACATTTTCATCTTGCGCTTGAAATTCGTAAATTTCCGTACCATCATGCAGGAGAGCGAAAAGCACTGTTGAGTCAATTTGTTCACTAACTTTTACACCTTCTTTGGGAATACCCCATAAACGTTCTAAACTGTTCAAAAAATTAATAGGTGGCCAAATAATTGTCTCGCCCGAGTACATCGAAGAACACTCATGATAACTTTCCATTTTAGATTAAGTATTTTTTCTTTCTAAAATCAGTTAAGATGTTTAAGTTTGTAGATACTGAAGAATTGAAGCATTACCTGGCAATATAAAGAGATACAAAGTACCAACCCAAAGCCCTACCTTGAAATCCGATGCCAATGGGTGTCCTCGTTCGATCTGACCCAACTGCGCATGTCTACATGTGCCGCGCATGGGTAAAAATGGGTGAAAAAAAAAAACCTCATAAATCAAAAAATATAAAAATCAAAAAAAAAAAAAAAAAAAAAAAAAAAAAAAAAAAAAAAAAAAAAAAATCGAGGAAAAAAAAAAAAAAAAAAAAAAAAAAAAAAAAAAAATCGAAAAAAAAAAAAAAAAAAAAAAAAAAAAAAAAAAAAAAAAAAAAAAAAAAAAAAAAAAAAAAAATCGAAGAAAAAAAAAAAAAAAAAAAAAAAAAATCGAGGAAAAAAAAGAAATATATTTGGACTGCTCATGCTCACCTTGACTTGACCTCTAGACGAGGGGACTTTAACCCGTTCGCCGTAGCAGCGCATCATGGTGCCAAGCGGTACCAGGCGTACCATGCGGTACCAGGCGTATCTGTTTATATAAAACCGCGCCGTATGCATTCGTTCGTTTAGTCTGGGTTTGTGCTTACATTCATAAAATATACTTTGTGCCTTTCTGTGTGGCTGTTTCAGTGTATATAAACCATACTTTGTGCCTTTGTGTGTGGTTGTGCATATTGGGTTTTTGGTTTGTAATTTCTTTTTAAATTTGAACTTAAATTTTTATTTCTATATTTCTATATTTCTATTTTATAATGAGTTCAATCGACTTAACTAAATTTAATTTAAAGTATGCTTGCAAGGTTCACGATCTTATGGACTGTCCTTTTTGTGGGTTAACGGGGGAACAGCTTGAGGAAAAAATGACAGAAATAGATTTAAATGTAAATAATTCGGGGGGAGATGGCTTTCAAAATTATATTAATTTAATGGGGCAAGAGGATTTCTTATATTCAGGGGGAACTAATGATTTTAAAATGGATGTGAATGAATCAGAAATGGGTGAAGTTAAGCAGACAAATAATAACTTGTTAGAAATTAGCGAGAATCATACAGATGTCTTAAATCAACTCATTAGAATTTTTAATGACGCCGAGGAGTTTGAAACTCCTCATGAGTCAACAATAAATATTGCCGATTTGTGTGACAATAGTTCAGATGATTTTCAAATTTATTTTAATTCAATGGAACAAGGGGATCAAAAACGTGAAGATGCTTTTCCAAATTGTTTTAATTCAAAGGAACAAGGGGTTTGTGAACAAGATTATCAACAACGCGATAAATATGTCTGCTTAGCTTCACCCATTTCTGAGGCTTCAAATGTAGTTGGAACAAATTTTGGGGAAGCGATTCAAGAAGTTTCTGAGTGGGGGCGAATTACGTTACATTCTTCTATTTCTGTCGATGTAAAAGAAAATTCGGCAGAGAAAAGTTTCTGTAATTAACATTTCCCATGAGGAGTGTACACCAACACCTAATTTACATTTCTCTGCTAAATCTGTAAATGTTTTTAATAAAACGGTTTCTGAAATTGTAGGGGATATTGAGGTGTATTCTGTGGTTGAAAATTGCAATCACAGTAAACTTCAGTATCCACTACAATTTCAGAAAAGAAAAATTAAACCCAAAATTAATTTTGACGAAATTTTGGTAGTTGAAATTGGAGAGGATATTCAAACGCATTCTGAGGCTGAAAATTGCATT
The DNA here is from genome assembly GCA_019049505.1 of Pachyrhynchus sulphureomaculatus. Classification (NCBI taxonomy): domain Eukaryota; kingdom Metazoa; phylum Arthropoda; class Insecta; order Coleoptera; family Curculionidae; genus Pachyrhynchus; species Pachyrhynchus sulphureomaculatus. Next base: position 156,418,427 of record CM032446.1, read on the forward strand.
AAAGTTCAGTACCCCCTACAATTTCAGCAACCCAAATTTAAGCCTGAATTTAACCCTAACGGAATTTTGAAAGCTCAAATTCAGAATGAAACTTCCGAAAATTTATTTGAAACAAGTTCTCAGAGCTTGAATCAAATAAAGTTAGGTACTAAACGTCCTGCGTCTGAGCCTTCAGAAAGTTGCGGGGTTAAAAGGGTTAAAATTAATTCTGTTTTAAAAAACCCGTTAAACCAAAAAAAGAACGGCTCCTTAGATCCTATTAAAAGTGAATTGGATAAATTTTTACATGCTAAATCTAAAGCTTCATTATCTGAGGATGAAGCAAGACGTGGTTCTGCAACATTGAAATCGATGGTGTATAATCACTTCAATTTTGATAATGTGTGCAATAATTTATGTAATTCAAGTCTAAGGGATGTGAAAAATGTAATAAAAAGGCAGGGGGAACTTCTTCTAAATTTAGGAAATATATTTTTTAGCCCCTGCTTTGGTCAAAATTTAAAAAAGTATTAACTTTTGCGGGGAGGGGGGATAAGTTTTCTTATTTAAAAATACGCAAAAGTGTTTCATATTCAGTTTAAAATGGCTTTCCTATGCACACTATGCCTCAAAGAATTTAAACTGAGACAGCATGCCGTAAGACACCTCAAGGAAATATGTTTGAGCACAGACACATCTTTAAACCTAGATGAGCATTTAATTGATAGTAAGTATCCCTCTAAATACATTCTTAAATAATTCGATAAATAATAAAAAAATATATATATTTTAATGAAAGCTTATTGTTTCAGTTGATGCTCAGTTTGGCGAGATTAATGCGAAACGGAAGTGTAAAGACTGTAATGTCGCAGTCGACCTTAATAATTGGAAATTTCATCTGAGAACCAACAACCACAAAAGCAACAGCAGTATTAAGTATGGGGATGGAATTGACCTTATTAGGAGCGCTTTCAAGTGCCGAATCGCCGCATACAAAGTTTATTCTCCGAATTTCTACGTCGACATTAAGAAATTTCAACAAGAAGTTTATAGAAAATTTATATCGTTGATTCGGCAGACACAACAGGTGCATACATCCACTAAGGTCAATGTAGAACTATTTGGCGTCTACTACTCTCCCACTTTAAAGTCTACAGCAGTAAAATCATTCAACACTCCCTTCCATATCGTGACTGAGACGACTAATTTAGACGAATTGTATGACGATTTATTCAAGACGTTGTCGACCAAAGCTGATGAACTACCGGAACGCGACTCAGGTAAATTGGGTATTTCTATTTTATCGTTAATGTTTTATTTCAAGTAGGGAAAGTGTTACATTTTTAATACTAAATATTTATTTTTTCTTTTAGGTTGGATATTACAACAACAAATTCTACATTTGGAAGTGAATATCAACAAGCACAATCCCTTATGTGCAGCTTCCTACATTCCAATTCCAGAGTTTCGGGGCAGCTTAGTCAACGTCATGAATGAAGATGACTGCTGTTTCGCATGGGCTGTTGTTTCGGCCGTATGTAAGCCCATAGGGAACCCTAGAAAAACCTCCTCTTATCCGGACTTCCGAACTATCTTCGATTTCACAGGTATACATTTTCCGGTCGAATTAAAGCAAATTAGCACATTTGAAAGGAATAATAATTTGTCCATAAACGTTTATGGAATTGAAAAATTTTTTAGAGATGGTGCATATACATATGAAATTGTTGGGCCTTTACACTACAACATTAACAAAAAAGATTTACACATAAATCTACTTATAATTATTTCTCACGATGGTAATAGCCATTATTGTTGGATAAAAGATTTATCTAAATTGTTATTTAAGCAATTATCAAAAAAGAAAATAAAAAAACATTTATGCGACGGATGCTTGCAATATTTTGGTACAGAAAAAAAACTAAAAAGACACTTAGAACATGATTGCAATTTTGTTCGAATAGAATTTCCTTCAGATAATATGACTTTAGATAAGTTTGGAAATCAGATCCAAGCAAACGTTTTAAAATTTGAAAATATTCAAAAGCAATATAAATGTCCTTTCGTAATTTATGCCGATTTTGAGTGCTACTTAAAAAATATTGAAAATAAACAATCAGCACTTAATAATTCAGCATCATATACCATTAAAACTGCTGAACATATACCATATTCATTCGCTTACTACATTAAATCTTCATTTGATGAAAATCTTGTATCGTTGAAACTTTATCGCGGGACCGATTGTGCAAAAAAGTTTATTGAATTTATTGAACAAGATGTAAAAAACCTTTATAATAATTTTTTAAAAAATCAAAAGCCGATGAATAAATTAAACCCTTCGCAGCAGGATGAATATCATAATGCAATTGTCTGCTATTTATGCGAAAAACCATTTTCAGCGGGAAACTTTGTAAAATGTATGGATCATTGTCATATAACTGGAAATTATCGTGGAGCAGCTCATTCTATTTGCAATTTACATTTCAAAATTCCAAATTACATTCCAATAATTCTTCATAATTTAAAAAATTACGATTCACATTTATTTATAAAATCGCTGTGTAACAACAAAGAAAATATTAGTGTTATTGCTCAAAACAAAGAAAAATATATTTCATTTAATAAACAAATTATTGTAGGTAAATATGACAGCCAAAACAAAAAAAAGGAAAGTGTTAAATTAAATTTACGGTTCATAGATTCCTTTCAATTTCTACCAGAATCTCTAGAATCGTTGTCAAATACTCTAGAAGACGCTCAGTGTCTTGAAATAAAGAAACATTTTTCAGACGAAAGACAATTTTACTATATCAGACAAAAAGGAGTATTTCCATATTCTTACGTTGATTCTCTTGACAAATTAGGTGACAAATGTTTGCCGTCTATTGATAAGTTTTATAATAATTTAATTGACGAGAATATTTCTGCTGAAGATTATCAAAGAGCTCAAGAGGTTTGGGCAGTATTTAATTGTTCAACGTTAGGTGAATATTCTGATATTTATTTAAAGTCCGATGTTTTACTTTTAGCTGATATATTCGAAAACTATAGAAATACTTGTTATAAAACTTATAAACTAGATCCGGCCAATTATGTTACTAGTCCTTCTATGTGTTGGGACGCCATGATGAAATTTACAAAAGTAGAACTAGACTTGTTGACAGATCCTGATATGCTTCATTTCTTCAAAAAAGGAGTTCGTGGTGGAGTTAGTACTTGCACATCTCGCAAATCTGAAGCCAATAATCCTTTTCTTGATAATTTTGATCCAAAAAGGGCAACAAAATATATTGCATATTTAGATGCAACAAACTTGTATGGTTTTGCAATGAAGCAGTTCTTACCAGAAAAGAATTTTGTTTGGCTTTCTGAGGATGAAATTAAAGCAATTAATATTTTAGAACTTTCAGATACATCATCTATCGGGTATGTTTTTGAAGTTGACTTAGAATATCCTCATTATTTACATGACAATCATAACGACTTTCCGTTCTGTCCCGAACAGTTTACACCACCAATTTCAAAATACTCCAAATTAATTCCAAATTTAAATAATAAGAGTAACTATATTATTCATTATCGCTCCTTAAAACAATGTTTAAAATTCGGACTTAAACTTTTAAAAATACATCGAGGAATTAAATTTACCCAATCTCCCTGGCTAGCTAAATACATTGACTTAAACACTAATTTAAGAAATGCTTCAAAAAATAAGTTTGAAAAAAATTCATACAAATCAGCAAATAACAGCGTTTTTGGGAAAACTATGGAGAATGTCGATACCCGCGTAGATATATAAGCTAGTATCGCAATGGGAGAGAGAAGGTACTAAGATGTGTGCTGAAAAATTAATTGCAAAGCCACAGTTTAAAGATTTAAAGATTTTTTCTGAAAATTTAGTAGCAATTCAACTTCAAAAGGTATGCATAGAATATAATAAACCCATTTATGTTGGAATGAGTATCTTGGATATTGCAAAAACTGTAATGTATGAATTTTATTACGGATATTTGAAATTAAAGTATGGAGATAATGTAAGTTTATTGTACACGGATACTGACTCGTTGATATTAGAAATTGAGACCGAAAATTTTTATGAAGACATGAAGCAAAATCTGGAAAAATTTGACACCTCTAACTTTCCCCATCCAAATATTCATGATATGCCCATATCTTTATCGGTAGTTGGCAAATTTAAAGATGAATATAAAGGAGTTCCTATAGAAAGTTTTTATGGCACTGGTGCTAAAGCTTATTGTGTAAAATCAAAAGATAGTTTAGACAAAAAAGCGAAAGGCATCCGTAAAGTATGTGTAAGAAAGCAGTTAAATTTATCAGATTATAAAGATGTTGTAGAAAAAGATAAGAAGGTTTTCTGCACAATGTATGTGTTTAAGTCAAGTATGCACAATATTTATACAAATTTAATAAATAAACTAGCCTTGACGAGCCACGATGATAAAAGATATTCTCTTCCACATACCACAAAAACTTTTGCATGGGGGCATCGGGATATTGTCGACATGGATGAAATGTTGGAATATTTAAAAAATTTACAATCTAATTCTACTTTTGAGCATGTAGCCAAAAAGCGGCGCACAGACACTGATGACTAATCCCTATATAATATGTAATATGAAACATTAGCATTTAGTTAGAACAATGAGCTCCTCTTTGTTAATAGTGCTGTTCTCCTTGGTTGGAAATACAATATATGTTAATCATATGCCTAATTCAATTAGAGCTGAAATTTGCATTAGTAAGATTCAGAATGATACTGATTGCTACAAACCGATGAGAATGGTTTACATTTCTGGTAATAAATTTATGTATACATATAATGTTACTAAGGATGATATATGTGGCATTAACTACCTAAAAATAAATTATGTGTTTGATAAACAACCAGCAAAATTTTCAAATTGGATACAGTTTGTGCATAAGTTAGAGTGTAACTGTACTACTTTATATATATTTATAGCACTACTTGGATTGTTGTCCATTATCACCATTTTTATAACATTTGTAATTTATTACAAAAACATTTATTAAAAAAACTCTAAATAAATATTTTTCATGTCTTTGTTTTCACATCCCCACCCCTCCCCTCCATAGCTCTTAACAGATAGGGAATATATAAGTTGCCGTTTAGGCGAAGGTTTAGTTAGTTTTTCATCAAGATGAATAACAAAAACATCGCCAATGTGTTTAAGCAGACAACACCTGCAGTAATAAGTCGAATAGTTATAAATTCTACAGAATATCCTTTAAATAAATCAAACTCCAAATTTGTAAAAATTGGTTTATGTGTCGAAAATGATTTTGAGCCCTGCATAGAATTGTGTGGAAAGAAAAAATCAATCTGTGGTGTTAAGCTGGGAGGACTGGCGAGACTTCCTACAGTATCAGGGAGTTATTGTAAACTACATGGTCTCAGCAAACCTGCCTCAAGAATCTATATACTTGAAAAATATGACACTACATTTTGAAAACTTGCTCAGCTACCCATTTTGAAGATAATGACAGATGGAGGATTGGTGTATTTGGGAAATGAAACAGTTTGCAGGTTATGGGAACAAATTCCTCTGATTGACTACAGGTTAATTATTTTACAAAAGCAAAAGTTTAAGAACTACTTCTATATTTTTAAAAACACATTATTCTGCCAAGCAGATTGTTTAGAGAAAATATATAGCACTCTTTCACCAAAGGACAACCCAAATAGTGAGAACGTGTGCACTATGTTAGAGCTCCTATTGCTTTATCCCGAAAAACTGGAACAAAACTTAAGGGAGAGAAATTTCTATGAAAAAAGTAACTTTTGATGAAACGAAAAATCAACTTCACACGATGCATGTTTGGACGTTTGCCTACCGAAAATCCAGAATGTTGCCACATGACTTTATAAATCAACAACATTTCAAAAGAAGAATTGCATTGTGTGAAATAATTTTAACTCCCGTATTACAAGATATGTATAAAAAAAACATTGTTGTAGAATTTCTTTTATAATAAATTTAGATAAGTTGTAACAACATTAACAAATAATAAAATAATTGACAATGTATGTATGTGTTTTATTTTACAATTACCATACATAAAATGTAAAAATCATTATTTTATTTAATAGCGATCTTATTTTAACTGTAAAACTATATTTTAGAAATAAAACCAATATAAATATATAAGAAAATTTAATTATTCATAAAAAAATTATCATACATAAAAAATACATTTGTTAAAGCACATATGCATGGCGACTTCGTGTGAAATGCACATTTTGGTGTTGATGCTTGCAAAGCAGGTTGATCATCTAATTCAATTACTGGCTTGGAAGAATATTTTTTAATATATTCTGCTTTTTCTGTTCCTTTAACGTAGACATAAAGAGCATCTTCAGTAAGTTTCTTAACAATATCGGCAAAATAATGTAGAGGGGTATATCCTTGATTCCAGTAAATACAATGATGATATTTCATTAACCAAGTTGCCTGTTTATTTGATTCGGGAGAAAGTAAATTGAAAGCAAAAGGTTGTTTGAACACAAAATGACTAATTCTATAACCATCAAAAGCAGCTAATTCTTTGGGGATAAATTTGTTCTTTTCATCTTTGAAGCCTTGTACATCAATAATAAGTCTATTATTCATGGTTATGAAGGTCCTAGTTAATTTTTAAATCGTTAAATTTCTTGAATAAAATAGTTTTCTTGGAATAATCTTCTATTATTCTTTTAAGCTCTTCTAATTTTTTAACAAAATTTTCCAACTGTTGATAAAACTGTAAGTTGTTTACCATACTTCCAGAATTAACATATGTGATCTTGTTATACTGAACACATAAACATAAATGATATTTTCTTCGTGGATCTTTATATATTATGAACATCAGAAAGAGTGGGGGTTGGTTTCAAAGTTGTTTTACTATTTTCGTCAATGGATTATAACTAAAAATTTTATCATGGATTATGAGACAATATGCTGCTGTTTTGGCTTGAATTTTCTCTTTTGTTTCGAATTCAATCCTCATCGTTACCGGACCAGTTTGGAGTAAATCCCTTTGGTGTGAGCAGTTAATATAGACAATAGGGGCATTAGTCTTAAATTCGACTGGATTAAATATTGGCTCTATTGGTAAATTATAATATATTTGGCGGAAATCAGAAAACATTTCATATAATGTAGCAAATTTATTAGTTTTAAAATCAAGCTGAAGATCATTGTAAGGATATCTTTCTGAATTTAAAAACACGTTTATATTTCTTAGCTCACAATGATCAAATTTACTCATATCTGCTTTTAAGTTACCGCGCCTATTGTTTTGAAAAGCCATTAAAACATGGCGAGGTGTTTCAACTTTTGTGGAAGTTTTTACAGGCCAGTTATGTCTTGTAGTTTCTAATAACTCTGGGTACTCCACTAATTCCCAGCTACGAAAAGTAATAAGAATGTCATTATTCTTATCAACAAGTTTAGTAAGTGCTAGTTCCTGAGGGATGGCTACCGTAAGATGGGGAACCCGCCAGCAGAGTTTCGTTATTTTAATTTTAGGTTTTTCATCAGTTGTAGATACTAGAGCATTAGTATCATCATTACTTCTAATTAGAATTAATTCTTGTTGTGAATTTAAAATTATTTTATTATAATCTTCAAAAAATCCTGAGTACATTCTTAATGGGACACATAAAGAAACATTTCCTTTATCATCAGTCATAATTTTATCTCCAGACTTTGCTTTGGGATACCATCCAGCATTTTCTAATTTTGCACTTTCATTCTGATTATAAGAGATATAACCTTTCAGTGTTGAAGTTATACCAATATCTCGAACAGAATCAATAGTAACACCATTTAAAACATATCTCAGTTCTTTAAATAAAAATGCAGGCGCATTATTTATTAATGTAGTGTTTGCTAGCGGAGTGGTTCCATCCTCCTTAGTAACTTGTAGTTCTAAGTATAGCTCACTTTTGCATGGTAAAGGATATTTTTCCTGTTTGTTGTAAAGCAATCCTGATTTCATCATTATTATCAAGTTTTGAAGGATTAAAAGGATCAAAAGAAAGGACTTCCCAACTCAAAATAGATTCATCCATAAGAATATTTTCTTTAACATTTAAATATTCCATTTTATCTCAGTTTAAATCCTAAACTTAGGAGGAATTGACGATTAGATGATGTTAACCTTTGTGAGTTTGCTTTCTTACTAAACAAAAAGCGTTTGTTTCCCTTCTTATTAATGCTTTTCTTGGTTAATTTCTGTGTGAAATTAGGATATGGTAAATTTCTATTATACAAAATTACCATCGTTCATCTACTTTTTTCAGGTGTAGTCTTAACGTAACGGTTTCTCCTCTCAAATTGACCACATCATCATCTTGATCCAGTATTTTAATGGTTATTTTATCAATCACCTTTACAGTGACAGGAAAATAAATGACGTTTTGTGGTGACTCAATTATTTTGAATCCAGGTGCCACACTAGGAAAGAATTGATGTATTATATGAACAGGATTTCCATTTAAATATGACCCTTCAGCAATACTACAATCAATATTTATCGAATTTATTTTAATAATTTCTGCAGGATAGTCAGATATATGTTCTTTCAAAGGCGCCAATATTTGATTTTTGAATCCTAATAATTTACCAATAGTGCCATCACGGAAAACTATTGGTTTTTCACTTTTTATATGCGTCTTTAAGGTATTATTGTTCGCATAAACATGAAAAGCAAAACCTTCCTTAAGATATTGATCTTGTAAATATTTATTTATATCTGCTAATTCATAACTACCAGTCGGTATAACAGTTGCACTATCTTCATCATGAATCATTAAATTATGACCTTCATCAATATTAGGGATAGCATTAAATGTTTCAAAATTTACAAGTCCAACAACATACTCTGAATTTTCTTCTAGGTATATTGGTGGATTAAAGTCTGTTGTTAAAACAGATGAAATTACCACTAATAACAAAACTATATGACATGTTAATGTGAAGTGGTCGAAGAGAATGAATCTAAATAACTTTTACGAATTATTATAAAGAAATTTTAAACATAATTGCCCACAATTAGATCTCTTATAATTTTGAAAATTTTTGTAATTATATTTTACCATATTTTGATTCCCGTCGCTGTTAAAATATGAAATTAACTCGAATGGAGGTCGTAAATTACCATAACTATCAAAATAAATTATATTTTTTCCTTTTTTGATGTAAGCAGTCCAATGCGTTCCTTTACCTTGATCGTCGTCTAGATTTACAATAGCACTTTCAATATGTTTAATTTTCTTTGGTAGTTTGTCCCTCATAAATATTCCTCGAAAATTCTTAATTTCCAATAGTTTAACATACTTAATTAAATCGTAATTTGTAAGAGATTTACGAGGTATAGACTTTAACAGTTTTTTGAATATGGCTTTAAATATAATCCACAACCTGTTCTGTATGGCTTTAAATGAAGTCCGCTACCTTTTTTCCCAATTGCAATAGATTCCATTGCTTGATTATGTCTTTTATCTTCTTCAAGCTTTTGTTTAGCAGCTTTCGCATCGTTTACAGCTTTAGCTATTCCCGCTGCACCCCCACCTAGAGCCCCTAGTGCCGATAATCCTGCAAATAGTGGTATAAGTGGGAGAAAACCGCCTGTCTTTGGAATCGGTATTACTCTATTTTTTGGAGGTAATATTTTACCACTTTTGTTAATAGCATTTAGTGCTGTGTTTATACTTTGGTGTAAACTTTTAAATCGTTTTCCTTTAAGAGCTTTTCTAGCTTTTGAAATAGCTTGAGATAATGAAACGCCTCGCCCCATACGAGCTCTTCGTGATCTCTTTCTTCTACTTTTTCTTAGACCCATACCTAACTTTCTTTTAACAGTCATTGCGCCACTAATTGCAAGAGCAGCTGTTTTTTCACCAAAACTGGAATCGCTCGCTTTTAACCTCGATGACGCCTTCACACCTAATAACTTATCAGCAGCGTGTCTTTCTTTTATATCCTTCGATTTTGAGTATGCAATATCATGTTCTTTACACGCTTCATCTAATAAATTTATACCTTTATCACCCCGTGCTAGTCGTTTTTTCCAGTTTTGTCCCCGGGCCACAAAAATTGTAGCCTGGTAAATGTAATTCGAATGGTAACTTATTTATTAAGGTGTTTATTATACCACTTCCCCTTTTGTTCTTTTTTTTGTAAATAGATCTTTTGTTTGCCATTATATAATTGAAATCCTAAGACAAACTGATTAGTTTAACGTCAGAATTCAACTTAAATACTCTCATACGGCATGAAAATTGAGAAGCAACCATATTCTTTAAAAATTAGAGACCATGACACTTCGGTAAACAACTTTAGAAAACATGGAAAATTATTTGAAGGAAATAGCAAAAGAGGTTTAATTGTTGGCCCATCAGGCTGTGGCAAGACCAATGTAATAATCAGTTTAATTGAGGATCCAAATGGGTTACGATTTGAAAATTTATATATTTATTCAAAGTCTTTATATCAACCTAAATATGAATATTTAAGGACACTTTTTAAACCTTTGAAAGAAATTGGTTTTTATGAATCTGATAAAGAAGAAAATATAATTACACCGCAAGAAATACAGAAAAATTCTATAATAATATTTGATGATATTGTGTGTTGCAATCAGAATATAATGAAGGATTATTTCTGCTTCGGAAGACACAAAAACACTGATTGTTTTTATTTATGCCAAACATATTCTTCTATTCCAAAACAATTGATTCGTGATAATGCAAATTTAATTGTAATATTTCAGCAAGATAATACGAACTTAAGACATATTTATGACGATCATGTTAATGTTGATATGACATTTAATCAGTTTAAAGATTTATGTTTACTATGTTGGAAAGACAAATTTGGATTTTTAGTGATTGACAAAGATTCAAATATTAATTCAGGGAGGTATAGGAAAGGATTCGATTCATTTATTTACTTATAAAAGCAGAAAAATCGTGTTTATATAACAATCATGGATGAACGATTGGCAAGAGAACTTGTTAAGTCAAGAAAAGCCGTTAAACAAAAAATCCAAAGTTTGAAAAATGCGGAATTTGAGGCTCAGTCTAAATTGGAGGAAACTTATAAACCAATCACACAGCCCTTACAAGAACTAGTTTCAACATTGGGTAAATTTGAAGCACCATACATTAAAGAAGAGCAATATACTCCAATTAAAAAAATTCATGAAAGTTCAACACCGCGAAAAAACTTATTTGCTGATATATCATCCCCAGGGAAGGATATTTTTGCAAATATATCAACTCCAAAAGGAAGGACAGGCAAAACACCAAATCTTCCATATGAAACACCATCATTTTTTAATATGAGCCAAATACCACCTTTTTTACAAACCACCGTTATAGGGGAAACAACAAGTTCTTCAAAATCTTCCGATTCTACAACTCAAAACCTTTCTGATATTTTGGAACAAACCAGAAATGTAGTAAGAGCCTATACAGATTCAGAAGCATATAAAAATTGGTTGGAGCAATTTGATAAAATACCTCGCCAGTATATCGATGAGGGTGTTAAGGATGTTGAGCATAAATTTGATCATCAATATGGAATAGTTCACGATTATGAAACAGAAAAATTTTATTTAGGATTAACACAACAGCCTGTTGAAATTATTGGTAAACAAATAAAAGTTTCTGGTGTAAGTTATCCTGGTACACCTGGTTTATATGAGTTGTTATTTAAAAAAGAACCTGTTGGCTATAAAAAAGACGATCTTGAAAATTATATGGATATTTTAAAAAGAACTAACGCATATCGTAGGAACCACGATCCCAACGAACAGGTTCAAGGAAATGCATCGCACAAGTACATTACAATAATAGGACCATATTTGCAAAAGAATGGTATCACTAAAACCAAAACTATTAATGCTATGGAGAATTTGATCAGAGGAGTACAGAGTTTGAGACAAACTAGAGCTAGTAAACCAACCACAAAAGGAGGTAGTTTAACTTTAAAAACAAATAAAGATAATACCGACTATGTGTATTGGGATGATGTAAATGAGTTAGTTAATAGGCTTCGTTTATTATTTGCATCCACCTCTGCAGGTCATACTGGACATGACAATGAAATTATTTCTATAATTGAAGAGCTTAAAGAAGCTAAAATTATAATATAAAAGGACACAACGCAGATTTTATTACAATATTAAGATGACTATTGACAAGTTTGGTCAACATATTTCTAAACGTTATCAAGTAGATACGTCTACATTGGAAAATACAATATTTTCAAATATTGAACACAGAATTTTGAACAAATTTAAAGGAGATCAGAAATATGTTGAAAACAAAATAATTGAAAACTTTGAATCTAATTTGAAAGACGATATTAACAATTTAAATAAAAGACTTAACGAAAACATTGATGATGTTGAAAACACCAAGAAAAAGATAAAGATATTTGAAGATAAAACTATCCCCGAATATGATGACAAAATTTTCAAACATGGGGATAATTTGAATATGTTAGGAGCAGATATGAAAAATGAAATATCAGAAATAAAAACAATAATTAAGATCAGCAATCAATCAACAATTGATAAAGTGAAAGATGATATTTCAAAGGAGCTTGTGTCAAAGTTTCAAAATTTTACAAATATTCTTAATGACAGAGCGGCTTTGGAAGTGAAAAATTTTGGAAAAGTTTATGATGATATGAATAAAAATATCAATAATATCGATAGATCTGTAAAATTACAGGCTTTAGTTAACAAAAATCACAATGCAAAAGTTGTAGAGTTGGAAGAAAAAGTTATGGAAGCTTCTAATAAAGCCGATGTTGTGGTCTCTAAAGACATAGTTGCATTAACAGAAAGAATAAAAACTTTAGAGGATAGTTCAAATAATATCACAAGAAATAGTAATAAAATTGAAGAGGTTCTTACACAACTACACAATCTAGAATTAAAAAACCAAACTAATGTAGATCCCAAATTGTTATCAGAGATAAAGTCTTTAACTGAAAGAGTACAAACTATAGTGAAAGAGCGTGAGAAAGAAGACACGTTGAATAAAATAGCCAAAAATAAAAGAGAAAATTGACGAGATAACAACAAAGTTACAAAATTTTGAAATTATAGAGGAAAGATTACTCACGGAACTTAATAAATCGTTTGAAATTATTAAAACTATGGTGGGAGATCTTGAAAACAAACTAACAGATAAAATTAAGTTAGGTGAAACTAGTATTAAAGATAATAAGGAAGAAATAGAATCGTTTAAAACAATTTATGATGAATCCCGAGTAAACGTTATAAGAACCACAACTGGATTAAAAACCTTGAAAGAACAGTTTGAAAAACAGAAAAAAGAAATAGAAGCTTTTGTTCGAAACACAAGTGCTGAATCTATAAACAAAGTTATTGAGGTGCGAGAAGAATTTAATTCTGCAATAAAGGAATTGAAGAAAGAAATTTTTATAAATAAGGCTGTCATGGAAACTGAAATTAACGTGAAATGTAATGAACAAAAAAATAAAATACAAGAAATTGATGATAAAATTAACAAAGCAATCACATCTATTAATGATATTAAAGATAAAGCGGATAAAGTGGTCAAGTAAACATTATTTAAGGAAGATCTTTATAAAAAATCACTAGTAAGGAAATGCCATTATGAAGGAAAATATTAAAGAAACCATTGTTAAAGAATTACATAAACCAGCTAGAAAAAATTATCGGAGACGTAGAACGATAGTAAAAGGTTTAAATGACTTATGGCAAGCTGATTTAGTCGAAATGCAGCCTTATGCTAAATTTAATAAATCGAGCAGATATATTTTAGTAGTAATAAATGCTTTTACAAAATATGTTTGGGCTGAACCTCTTAAAAATAAAAGCGGAAAAGAAGTAACATCAGCAATGAAAAAAATTTTAGATAAAACTACAAAACCTGTTAATTTGCAAACAGATCTGGGAAAAGAATTTTACAACAAAGAATTTGAAAAACTAATGCGCGATTATAAAATAAATCACTACAGTAGTTTTTCTAATTTAAAAGCAAGTATAGTGGAACGTGTTAATCGTACTTTAAAAAATATAATGTGGAAGTATTTCAGTAATCAAGGAAACTATAAATGGTTAAATATTTTGCCAAGTATTGTGGAAAAAATACAATAATACTGTTCATAGAACTACGGGATACAAACCTATTAATATTAACCGGAAAAATGAAGAACACGTACTATTAAATTCTTTTACTTTCCAGAAAATTTTCGATGTAAAGCATGTCAAGTTTAAAGTAAACGATTTTGTGAGAATTTCGAAGCGAAGAGAGGCATTTGACAAGGGATATACTCCCAACTGGTCAACTGAAATATTTCAAATTAGAAAAATACAATTCACAAACCCTACTACTTATCTTTTAAAAGATGCCAATAATGAAAATATTGAAGGTAGCTTTTATAAAGAGGAATTGCAAAAAGTGAAACATCCTGACGCGTATTTGGTGGAAAAAGTTATAAGAAAAAAAGGAAATAAAGTTTTTGTTAAATGGCTAGGATTTGATAAATCTCACAATTCTTGGATTTTAAAAAAAGGTGTATTGTAAAAAATAAAACTATAATAAAATTAAAAAGTGTGTTTATTACAAATTATTATTTTACAGTAATCATTTATTGTATTCCATTAATGTTAATACATGTTCAATTAGCCCTAACTCAAGAAATTCCTTAATAAGTTTATCTTCATTTTTACTACTAAGAAACTCACGACATGCTTGAGCTGCTAATTTACATTTAAATGCATGCTCCATATACTCCAGGAATATCGTAATACTCTGCGCTTCAGTCTCCTGACCATCCTTCGCATAATACTCCGAACATGCCTCCGACATTATAAATTCCTCACACATTTCTCTCACTAATTCTTCCATCACTTAAACTTCTACTCTCTTCAGTTTGCAATACTTTAATAGAATCGTCAGAGTATGAAATATTGCAAACCTTCTTATTCACTTTCCTGATTTCGCTTTTCGTTACGTTGCCACAGCATTTTCTTATTGATGGTGGCGGCCCATCGAGGTGTGCACTTACGCCTGGTTGATTATAATGCTTGTAACACGGTAAATTTAACTGTAGTTCCTTATCTCTTCGATATCGTTCTGGCAACTTGCTCCAAACTTTCTGCAATTCAATTGAGCTGATATATTCTTTCATATAACTAAGGGGTAGAAATTTGAGATCCCCTTCTTTCAACTCCCACACAGATGTTGAAGTACTTTGTAGACGACAAATAACCTCACCTACGTGATCGATAATGGTATCGAAAATCAAAGATGCCATGAAAATCTTGATAAGTACTGGACACCTTGCTTCTTGCAACTTGGTTTGCAAATGAGGCGCTTGCTCTTAAGTAGTTGTATGTTACTGTAAGCTGTGTGGAAGGGGTGATGAGAAGAAAGTGGTGAGAGGTAGTATGCGGAGCCAAGTCTGACCAATCAGAAAAGGGGTGGGGAGCCTGTATGCGGGGCCAAAAGTAGCCCCGACCAATCAGAGTTAAGTGGGAGGGCTCATGCGCGCAATTAGGAAGTGGGGACGATCAATGCTAATGTTTTAGGATCGAAATGAACTGCACGAAATTTGCAGCGACACTGAACCCAGACAAGGAGGTGTGGCTTAGGAGGCGTGGCTTGGGTCAAGGTCGACCAATCAGAAAAGTGGTGGGGGGGTGAGGCTTAAGCCCCCAGTCCCTACTACTTATATATATATATATATATATATATATATATATATATATATATATACATATATATATATATATATATATATATATATATATATATATATATATATATATATATATATATATATATATATATATATATATATAATACGTCAATAATTTTTGGTATATCGATAACTATCGATATATCTATAAATATTAATATACCTATAATTATTGTCAATTATCTGGTTGAATAAAAAAAATATCATCTAAAATGGATGACCGGGAGGGGGGTGGAAATAAGTGACGTCTATTGATATATAGATAATTAAAATACGTCGATACCTATCGATATATTAATAATTATTGACATGTCGATAACTATTGATATATCAATAATTATTGATTGATACATCGATAACTGTCGATAACTGTTAATATATGGATAGTTATCGATCGATATCGATCATTATATACTGCTAATTAAAAATATATCCATGACTATCCATATAATAATTATTTTTAGATTGACATGTTTGTTATTCGATATATTGATGATAACTATCGATTACTGAAAAAATTGTCATCCCTAATCATAACACCTTTTACACAATTTTGTATTACATGATATTTGTTTTGATTAAATATGACGGACTTTTTAATCATGTGATTAACAATAGTGCTCCAACTTCAAATGTTTATTTTTATTATATTGAATATAATAGTATTTAAACGTACTTGTCTTTCAGAAAGGTTTGGAACATTAGATATTACAATATTAAAACTTTGTATTTCATTTATTTAGTATATAATAAATAGACCTGTCTCCTATGTATTTCGTACAGATACAGATTTTTAATAAGAAAACGATAGTCAAGTGACATGCATTAAAGTGCACAATTAAAGAAATACAGTTTAGCAATAGTGAAAATATGTATGCCTTTTTCATCGTTTCACAGCGCTGCTTAAAATTATTTTTAAAATAAATATCGGTCAACCAGCAACACGCATTAAGTTACATTTGGAATTTTTTTAGTACTAATTTTTTCAATGGGCTAATTTTATTCTAGTTAGCTTTACACACTAAAGCTTACTTTTTACATAACTCAAACCACTAAATCAGGGCTATACAATCATGGCCCGCGGGTCACATGAGGTCCGCAACTTATATTTGTGCGGCCCGCGAAGCAATTTTTAATTTTTAGTTTGGTACATTAAAAATCGCGTCACAATAAAAAAAGAAACTCAAGTTCACCAAATATTTGATATAATTTATTCATTTTTTTTGGCGACCCAAATAATGGGTGGATATCTATTCGTAGGTATGGCAACAACATGGGTCTTTCTTTTATTGTTAAGGGAATTCTCGAATTAACAAAAGTGTATTTTATTTACAAATATGAGTGTGTGTATAGGTGAATAAGTATAGATGCGTGTTTGTGCGCGTTTTTGTCGTGACTCGTTTGTTTCTACGTGTAACGCCACTTCGTGCTTCATATTTACTTACGTTAATAATTAATATCCATAATCCTCGTGAAAAAGCACAAAACAAATCATGTCCACGAAAAAGTGAAAAGTATGTGATAAAAATCGTGGATTTAATGAGAGATGGTAACTAGATTATTTTATCTGCAACAACAATAATAAAATTCAGTATATGATATGTAAGTAAAAGTATTGTCGGTGTATAAAGAATAAAATGTTAGACTACATTATAGCACTTTACACGAAGAAAAGTGTAAAAAACATATCGGGGAAACAAGAAAATTTATAGTAGCCGAGTATAAAAAAAATGATGTAACAAACAAGTATTTTTTCAAAAATAAGTACAGATAATGAACTGAGTTTAGCTGCTTCTTACGAAATTTCTTTACAATTAGCCAAATCAAAAAAACTATTTGGTGATGCACGGTTGATTAAAAAATGCGTAGTTAAAATAGCCCAACGATTCATGCAGCCTAAACTGGCGGAAAAATTTGAATCTGTAGCATTATCTCACCAAATAGTGGAGCGACGAATAGATGATATGGGATATTTCAAAAAAAATGTGTGATTTCATTGTAGAAACTCTTCGATATGTTTGGATGTAAGTACTGACCAGAGAGACGTAAGTCAACTATTAATTTTTATTCGTTGTATTTCACAAGACTTTACGATTATGAAGGAAATGTGTAATTTAGTGCCATTACATAGATTATCCAAAGGCAGTGATATCTTTGAGCTGTTAATCAAACTGTTATGGATTACGGAGGGTTTCGTAAATGTCCTTGCATTGTGACCGATGGAGCTAAAGCTATGATAGGGACAGTGACAGGGTTTGCGGGACTTCTTAAATAAAATGGTATTGGTTGCCCATTAATCCACTGCATCATACACCAAGAAGATTTATGCGTATGCCCTGACATAACAAATCGTATTAGAGGCAGAAATAAAGCTGATATTCCGTGATTTTTTAACAGAAATTGACGCGGTGTATGGAGATTTGCTTTTACATTCAGAAATCAGATGGTTAAGTGCTGGTCAGTATTTGCAGCATTTTTTTACTTTACGAAAAGAAATACCTGTATTCCGGAAAAATAAAGAAAAACTTGATACGATCAAAATAAAAAATAAAATTCAAGATCCTGACATGACACAACACTTGAACGAATTGAATTTGAAGTTACAAGGCAAACAACACAACATTGCGAACTTATATGGAAATTTGAATGGGTTTAATAGTAAACTGAAATTATTCAAAATCTCACTAGAAAAGAAAGTTCTTTTTTCCAAAGTTGCAAAAAACATTAGATTGAGATGAGAAATTTCGAAGGATCCAACTTTTCTGACCACATTAAGTATATTGACGAGGTAATTTTCGAGTTTGAGTACCGATTTGTGGGTTTCAAAGAATTAGAGAACGATTTGTCAATTTTTACTCATCCATTAACGACTACTGTTGAAAGCGTAAAGACCTACTATCAACTGGAGCTATGTGATCTACAATACGATCTCCTTTATAAGGGCAAGACTGAAACAGGGTTAGATTTTTTTAAGCTCCTCGGTGATCATTTTCCTAAATTTACTAATTTTGACTCGAAAATGGGTTCGATGTTGACTTAATACATAATATTTAATACATTATGTCAGCACTATACAGACACATTATATTGTCGAGCTTATTCCGCTGGGTTATAACTATATTAATGGAGAGGATGTGTCCGTTGATGTGATGTGGTTCGAACAGGTGTTCCCATCGGACGTGCGTAGGGGAACGAGAGGTGGGAAAGAAGGTGAATGCAGACATTTCACATTACCTATGTGAAAGTGCTTACTCCATAATGAATTTTATAAAATCTAAATACAGGTCGCCACTATCAGATACGTCACTTGTTCACGCATCGCGTTTGGCAACGAGTAATATTGAAGTTGATATTGGTAGAATTGTAAAAGAGAAATTAATGAAAAAACAATAAAAAATTGTACGAATAATATCCCCTGTATATTTTTTATGTTCCTTTAATTGAAGACTGTAATATTTAGTTTCTACGGCCCGCTAGTTCATGTCGTAATTTATATTGGCCCGTAAACTTCTCCGACCTGGACAGCTCTGGTCTAAATAATTTTCTCATAGGTTGCCTGCTAAAATCAATGACTCATAAAAATATTATTGGATAATTGGGGGCATTTTATGGTTATGAGAGAGGTTATTCTAATAAATAGTTAAAAGTAGCCATTCATATAAGTTGTAAGCTATTAAATTTTTCAATATTTGTTTAAAAAATTTTTACAGAACATCACTATAATGGCTCTGTTTTGGTTGGAACAAAATAATATAAATCTTTTGTAGCATACCACATGGGCCACTAGCTAAGAGAGATGAGAGCAACACGACTAGAATAACTAAAATAAGCATATACAAGTAACTCTATCGTAAGTAGAGGCGATTAGTGACTAGGTCAATGCTAGTAATTTTTTTTTAAGAATTAGAGCGGCCAAGTTTTTCAAAAATAAAAATTACCTGTATAGTAAAGAGTTTCATAACAACTTTTATAACTGCCTATTAATAGATTTAGAAGAAAAATAAAATTTTAGATTTTTGTAAGCATTCATTATTCATCTGGGGGAAGTTTAAAAATTTGACTCTTATAACACGAGTATAAATATCGATACACCTATAATTATTGTCAATTATCCTCTCGAATAAAAACATATTATTTAAAATTGATGACCGGGAGGGGATGGAAATATTGATACCTATCGATATATTAATAACAATTGATAAGTCAATAACTATTGATTGATATATTGATAACTGTCGATACCTATTAATATATAGATGGTTATCGATATCCATCGATATATCGATTATTATATACTGCTTATTATAAATATATCGATAGCTATCGATATATCAAACATTTTTAAATTGATATGTTTGTTATTCGATATATTGATGATAACTATCGATTACTGAAAAAATGGCATCCCTAATCATAACACATATTACACAATTTTGTGTTATATGGTATTTGTTTTGATTAAATGAGATAGACTTTTTTATCATATGCTTAACAATTGTGCGCTAACTTCAAACTTTTATTTTTATTATAATAAATATAATATTTTAGGTTATTATTACTCCTACACAGTATCTAAATGTATTTGTCTTGCAGAAAGGCTTGGAACGTTGGATATTACAATATAAAACTTTGTATTTCATTTATTTAATATATAATAAATAGACTTGTCTTCTATGTATTTCGTACAGATACAGATTTTTAATAGGAAAATGTTAGTCAAGTGACGTACATTAAAGTGCACTAATAAAGAATTGCAGTTCAGTAATAGTGAAAATATGTATGCTTTTTTAATCGTTTCACAGCGCTGTTTAAAATTATTTTTACAATAAATATCGGTTAACTAGCAACACATATTTGGAATTTTTTAGTCCTTATTTTTTCAATAAGCTAATTTTATTCCAGTTAGTTTTACACAATTGCCCAATAAGTTTTATAAATTCTATAGAGAATATAAAAATATTAGAAAGTTTACTTTTTACATAACTCAATCCACTAAATCAGGGCGCGAAACGAATTTTTAGTTTTGTACATTGAAAATCGCTTCAGAATAAAAAAAGATACTCAAATTCACAAAATATTTGATATAATTTGTCCATTTTTTTTTTGCAACCTAAATAATGAGTGGAATATCTATTTGTAGGTATGGCAACAACATGGGTCTTTCTTTTTTTGTTAAGAAATTCTCGCATTAACAAAAGTGTATTTTGTTTACAAATACGCTTGTGTGTATAGGCGAATAAGTATAGATGCGTGTTTGTGCGCATTTTTTCGTGACTTGTTTGTTTCTACGTGTAAAGCCACTTTGTGCCTGATATTTACTTATGTTAATAATTAATATCCATAATCCTAGTGAGAAAAAATAAAACAAATCATGTCTACGAAATATTGAAAAGTATGTGATGAAAATCGTGCATTTAATGAGAGATGGGAACTAAATTATTTTAACTGCAACAAGACTAATAAAATTCAGTGTATGATATGTAAGCAATTATTGTCCGTGTATAAAAAATACAATGTTAAACGACATTATAGCACTTTACACGAAAAAAGTATAAAAAGCTATCGGGGAAGCAAAATTATATTAGCCGAGTAAAAGAAAAAATTGATGTTACAAACAAGTATTTTTTCAGTTTCTTTACAATTAGTCGAAGTGAAAAAATTATTTGGTTATGAAAAAATGCGCAGTTAAAATGGCCTAATCAATCATGCAGCGTAAACTGGCGGAAAAATTTTAATCTGTAGCATTATTTCACCAAATAGTGGTGCGACGAATAGATGATATAGGATATTTAAAAAAAAAAAGCGTGATACCATTGTATAAACTATTCATTATGTTTGGATATAAGTACCGACCAGACAGAGGTAAGTCAACTATTAATTTTTTTTTGCTGCAAGATGTTACTATTATGGAGGAAATGTGAAATTTTGTGTCATTACTGTTATGGATTACGAAGGGTTTCATAAATGTTCCTGCATTGTGACCGATGGAGCTAAAGCTGTGACGGGGAAAGAGCTTGCAGGACTTCTTAAACAAAATGGTATTGGTTGCCCATTAATCTACACCAAGAAGCTTTATGCTAAAAATCCTTTCGTCAGATGTATTCCATGACATAACAAATGTTAGTAGAGGAGGATATAAAGATTTGACTCCACGTAAATTTCGCGATTTTTTAACAGAAATCAACGCAGCGTATGGAGATTTGCTTTTATATTCAGAAATCAGATGGTTAAGTGCGGGTCAGTGCTTGCAGCGTTTTTTTAGTTTAAGAAAAGGAGTACCTATATTCTTGAAAAGTAAAATAAAATCTGATATGACCGAAATAGAAAGTAATATTCAAGATCCTGAGTTCCTCGCAGATCTCGCGTTTTGAATGGACAAGACACAACACTTAAACGAATTTTTATAATATAATATAATAAGGCAAACAATACAACATAGCGAACTTATATGGAAATTTGAATGGGTTTAAAAGTAAACTGAAATTGTTCAAAATGTTACTAGAAAAGAAAGTTCTTTTTTTCCAAGATGCAAAGAACAATACATTGAGATAGGAAATTTCAAAGGATCAAACTTTTCCGACTACATTAAGTATATTGACGGGGTAATTTTCGAGTTTGAGCAGCAATTTGTATGTTTCAAAGAATTAGTTATCAATTTTTACTCATCCATTAATGATTACTATTGAAAGCGTAAAGACCGACTATCAATTGGACCTATGTGATCTACAATCCGACCTTTTTTACAAGGGCAAGACTGAAATATGGTTAGATATTATTAAGCTCCTTGGTGATCGTTTTCCTAAGCTTACCAATTTTGGTTCAAAAATACATTAATGGAGAGGATGTGTCCGTTGATGTGGTTCGAACAGGTGTTCCGATCGGACGTGCGTAGGGGAACGAGAGATGGGAAAGAAGGCGAACGCAGACATTTCACATTACCTATGTAAAAGTGTTTACTCCATAATGAATTTTATAAAATCTAAATACAGGTCGTCACTATCGGATAAGTCACTTGTTCACGCATTGTTATTGGCAACGAGTAATATTGAATTTGATATTAATAGAATTGTAAAAGAGAAATTAATGAAAAAAACAATAAAAATTGTTTGAATAATATCCTCTGTATTTTTTTATGTGCCTTTAATTGAAGACCGTAATATTTAGTTTCTACGGCCCGCTAGTCCATGTCGTAATTTATATTGGCCCGTAAACTTCTCCGGCCTGGACAGCCCTGCTCTAAATAATTTTCTCATAGCCTGCCTGCTAAAATCAATGGCTCATAAAAATATTACTGGATAATTGGGGGCATTATCAGAAAGGGTATTATAATAAATAGTCAAAAGTAGCTATTCATATAAGTTATAACCTATTAAATTTTTCAATGTTTGTTTAAAAATGTCTTGCAGAAGATCACTATAATGATTCTGTTTTGGTTAGAACAAAATAATATAAATCTTATGTAGCATACTACAGGGGTACTAGCTAAGAGAGATGAGAGCACACGACTAGAATAACTAAAGTAAGCATATACAAGTAACTCTATCGTAAGTACAGGCGATTAATAACTAGGTCAATGCTAGTAATTTTTTTTCAAGAAATTAGAGCGGCTGAAATTACTGATGGGTACAGTAAAGAGTTTTATAACAACTTTTAAAACTGTTTATTAATAGATTTAGAAGAAAAATAAAATTTTAGATTTTTGTAACCATTCATTAATCATCTGGGGGTAGTTTAAAAATTTTACTCTTTCTTATAATATTTTACTAGTTGTAAGTTTTAGTCTATACAAAAATGCAAACAAGATATACCCCAAGGTGATTTAAAAAATTCGACAAAACTTATACCAATGTCGAAGTTTGTAAATTTTAGAATAATTAATAGTAGTTTAATTTAATAACAGTGTTACCTTTCTATGTAACACGAATACTGTCATAACCCAAACGCTTGACAAACTAATAAAATACTAATTAGAGATAACATCAGAAGGAGATATCACCAAAAATATGACTTTCCAGGATACGAAAATGATATCCAATGCACTCTCTAAGGAAAATATATAATATAACATATAATTCTCAGCATTCTTGCCAGATAATGTATACGTTACTAAAGATTTTGTGTAAAAGCAGCAGTAACCTAAAATATAATAATTATTAAAATATAGAGATGAACAACGTACAACCGTATGAAGACCGTGCTACACAAAATTATGTCGTTTTTAATAACAAGGGATATTATTTACACAAAATGGTATGGTGATAAGGTAGGGAGCAAATGTTCATATTAAAGAAAGTTTTTATTGCTATGTCTCAGGTGTTTTAAACACTTTCCCGATCTCAACAAACTTGTTTACACAAGATCATTATGACCCTATTTTGATATCTTTTTTTACTTTCCTGAAGGGAACACACAATACTTATGTTAAAATACATAGTCTTTTATGATTTAAAATGTATAATTTGGTCTTATAGCTTGTCAAAATTATTCATACTTGTAATTAATAATAAAATAGAAGATATACTTCAATATTTATGCATTTTCTAGACTACTCTACATAAAGTAAAATCTTTTTATATTATGCTGTGGCAGGATATTTTATGCCTGCAAATTTTTGCGCACAATAGCTCTTAATGTCAGAAAGAAACTAGTTTTTAAAAACTACTGTTGAGTATGTTTGTCCAAACTTTGGATACCACCTGTTTCACTTCTATTTATTAATTATATCTAGGAATAGAATAGGAAAAAAATGTCAAAAAATAATGTAGTCTTATTAACTAAACAATGAAACAGAAGTTATATTTAAAATAAACACCAGTTTATTTGAATTTTCAAAACTATGGCTTAATGCTTGTTTAAACGCAGAACTTCTTATAAAAGACAGCAAAGGAAAGTCATAATTTTGGTAGGTTAATAAAGTGCTAAAATACACGTAAAGATGTTGTGAGAAAATTGTGACAGTATATATCACCTTTTTGTTTAGGATATTTTATGACATTCTTGGAGAATATTAAACTGTAGGTTTAAAAAAATCTTATTAATTAATGAAGGGGACTTTATTTTTTTTTTTTATGAGTCTAGCACACGTGCTGCAGGGAAGTCCCTAAAGCGCTCCAGGAGCGGCACGAGTGCGGAAAAAAAGCGATTCACGTTGTTCTTGAATCGCTGTAAATTGTACTCGGTGGGAAACACAGCGCTGGGCAAATTATTCCAAAGGGATGACGTTCTCCATATAAAAGATTGCTTGAAAAGCGTTGTACGCGGAGTTACAAGCTGAACCTCATACGGATGCGAAGCACCAGCGCGACGTGTATTTCTAACATGCACCGCTTTGGGAGGAATTAAGCGGGCTACATCCTTCGAACACTTTCCATGAAAATACTTGTAGAACAGACTCAAGTCGCCAACCGTTCTTCGATGTTCCAGCGAATCAAGGCCGCCGGTCAATTCTGGGTCCCCAATCAGACGGACCGCTCTTCTCTGAACAGAATCCAACAAATGCAGTGTATGTTTGGGAGCGGAGCCCCAAACGTGGGAGCAGTATTCCATAGTGGTCGAATTTGGGCTTTGTAAAGAATTAACAGTTGCTGTGGGGTGTAAAGCTTTCTGGTTCTAAATAATATTCCCAACTTTTGAGAAGCTCTCCTTGCTATGCCTGCAACATGTTCATGCCAAGACATATTTGCTCCCAAACTAACGCCCAACAAATTGAGCGACGATGCTAGGGGAATGGAGTGCCCCGACATAACTATGTCGGGTTCAGCAACGTTAACTTTTTTAGAAAAAACTGCCGCTTGGGTTTTTGTAGCGTTAAATTCCACTTGGTTACTGTCACCCCAAGATAGAATTTCTTCCAGGTCTTTGTTAAGTTGAACGACCTCCTGCTGGTGAATGAAGAGACAAGCGTACTGTCATCTGCAAAGCTATAGATTGGATTCCCGGTCTTTTCCAGCAGATCGTTAATGTAAATGAGAAAGAGAGTAGGAGACAGTATGGAGCCCTGGGGCACACCGGCGTTGATAGTGAGGGTGTTAGAAAGAAATCCGTCAACTGCCACTCGTAAAGAACGCTCTCTGAGGAAACATGAGAGCCACAAATAGAACCTTTCAGACATACCATAAGAGCGTAACTTAGCCAACAGTCCATCGTGCCAAACACGGTCGAATGCCTTGGATATGTCAAGAGCAACCGCTCGAGATTCTCCAAAGTGTTCAATTGCGTTGTTCCAAACGTGTGTTACATAAGTCAGAAGATCTCCTGTTGATCTATGTTTACGAAAACCATATTGGTGATCGCTAATAATATTGAATCGTTCAAGATATTTTAGAAGATGCTCATTGATAACCTTTTCCATGACTTTCGATATTATTGAAAGCAGTGCAACTGGTCGGTAGTTATTTGGCAAGGTCTTCTTACCTTTTTTAGGTATCGGCTGAACCGTGGCACATTTCCAGCAGGACGGAAATATTCCCTTTCTGTAGGATAGGTTAAAAAGTCTACAGAAAACTGGTGTTAGTTCCCTTGCACAATTTTTGAGAACTATGGCAGGTATTCCGTCAGCGCCAGAAGCCTTCTTGGTGTCTAGCTTCATTAAAATACGCGTTATGATGCGCTGTCTGAAGACAACATCGGGCATCCTTGAGTGCAATATGGGAATAGTAGGTGGTGTTTTTCCTTGGAAATCGACAGTAGAATGTGAAGCAAAGAGTTCAGCCAACAAGTTAGCTCTCTAAACAGGTGTGGTTGCAATGGAATTATCTGGCCGTGTGAGTGGTGGTATGGTGGATTTGGTAAAATTTTGACTAACTGCCTTAGCGACTGGCCAAAAGGACCTGGAATTGTTGGGACAAGCCTCCTTGGTTTCGTCGATAATTCCCTTGCATCTGTTCCGGGCATGAACAAAGATGTTACGATTTACGGTGTTAGGATTTTCACGCCATTGTCGATAGGCAATATGTTTAGAAGCAACAGCTTCTTTGCATTTTCGGTCGAACCAAGGCTTGCCGTTGGAGGAGCATTTCTTCGAAAAAGGGATGTAAGCTTCCATACCAGCCAAAATAACATCGGAGACCTCCCTGGCGCAGTCAGATGGGTTATCGGATCGAAAACAAATGTCCAACCAAGGGAAAGTTCGAAAGTATTCCATAAGATCTTCCCATTTAGCAGATTTGTAGTGCCAAATCTTGCGCGGCCTAGGCGCCTCTCTATATAGTTGAGCTATTAGGAAGTTAAAAAAGTAATTATGGTATTTATTCTATAATGTTACTGCTGTTGAAAAAATAAATAACTACTGGCTCTAGTCTTCCATTTATAACTTTAGAATACTAAGATTCAAGGAACGAGATGGCATGCCCGTCGTAGGCCTTCTCCATTTTTCTTTACATAAATTCAGTTCTTTTTGTGGCAAAAAAGTGAGGGGCAAAAAAAAATAATAATAAAACACGAGATTCTAGAAACGCAGGTAGATAAACTGGTGATTAAACAATCAGTACGGTAGAAAATACTTATTTCTTTGCCTAAGACTACTTAACACCTGCTTTCCTGATTTTTGCAAGTTTGCAATGACCGAAAAATGCAAAAGATGTTCCGCCACAACAGGGGATCGAACTGTCTACTTTTGGATTCTCCAATGAGTATTATCGTACTGCGCCATTGGGCCTGTTTTGTTGAAATATATAAGGAAGAAATATTTGGAAGACCAGTAATTATTCAGTTGGCTCCTTATACTTATATATTTTGTGAGGTATCATACCAGTATTTTTTTACACCTAAAATTTTCATATATCGTCGTTCTTCGCTGCCATATGCATCAACATAATTGGGGCTACCGGAACCCTTATATGTTTGACGTATAAACACTACTATCGAAATATTTGGAACCATTAATATTTTCACTATTAAAGTAATTTTTTTTTTAGTTTATGGAATCAAATTATTTTTGTATTGATAAAACCCTATTTATTTTAAACTTCAAGTAGTATTTGTGTCTGATAAAGACATCACAATGATTAACAAAGTGTTATTAATCATAGTAAAAGAGCAATTTAATTTTAAAATACGCGTGTTTCTTTATTAAAAAAATATTAATTGATCTTCCTTGAAGAACGTATTGTAATAGTAGCTTTGAGGAAAGAAAGATTGGAATATTAAGGATTATCACTAGAAAAAGTCAAAATTTCTTCAAAAGGTTCGACTTTGCATCTTGATTAGCAAAGATGTGCAAATAGTTTTGCAAAAAAAATGATATAAAAGAAGGAAAATGACTACCGTAAAGATGATTTTATAGTCAAAACAAAAGGAAGATGAGGTCTATAGCTCCAGATATTACTTGAAAAGTTAACGAAAACAGAAATAAAAAGTTACTGTTTACCACAGCGAGAAGCAGATTATTACCTATAATGCTTAGGGGAAGTGTAGTGGTTAATTAAAAGTTATAAATATATATATATATATATATATATATATATATATATATATATATATATATATATACATATATTTATATATATATATATATATATATATATATATATATATATAAACTATATATATATATATATATATATATATATATATATATATATATATATATATATATATATATATATACATATATTTATATATATTTACTTATATATATATATATATATATATATATATATATATATATATATATATATATATATATATATATATATATATTATATATATAAGAATTACACTATCCTAAACAACAAAAACATTTGTTATTGAAATATATTGTTAAAAATTTGAGGTAATGTGTCTTACTTTTGAAGGTTTGGCTTTCTTGTAGTTAATATACATTGTTATTTCCGTCAAGTAGTCGTCTCGGCTTTTAACGCCATTATTGTTCACAGAACTATTGCCTACAGAAACATCATTGCCAATGTAGTTACTAAGACAAAGCTGTTAAAGGAAGTTGAATTTTTTTATGCAAGTGTCTTTAAATTTTTCTATTCGTATCTCATTTCTTAGGGTCTTAGGTTATTACTATTAATATTTTGATTCGATTTAGCCATTGTCTTATTTATTTAAAAAAAATTTCACTTAATCATTTTTTTTTTAAATAAGATTTTGAAATTTTATGGCTAGTTAGAAGAAAAAACCAATTAGATAAGTTTAAAATCCTAAACAAATGTTTACTTATTGGTTGATAATAAGTAATAAGAATATTCTTGATATTTTGATAGAGAAATGTAGTTGAAATTAGATTGCCCCCTTATCATAATTGAGAACATTTGCCTGAACGAGGTCATAATTATCATTTAAACTTAAAATCAAACCAAATTTTAAACAAATAAGAAAAAAATTGTTGTTGAGTTGGGGTTATTAAAGAAAACTGTAGTAATGTCGGTAGTCTACAATATGATTAAAGTTTTATTGGTTTTAATGACCAAAAATCGTCGTTAAATAACGGCAGAAGGAGGACAATATAGTACCGTTATTTCTACATTCTTATTAGAGTTTGTATGAAAAAAAATAAATCTAACTTTTTTTACCGTATTATTGCAAATGCTCTTATAAGTAAAGTTAATTTCAAGAATTTTCTCAATCATTATCTATTTATGCAGCCTTACAGACGTGAACATCAGTTTTACAGCTTTATTCAATATATATACTTCTTCTTCTTCTTCATGTGCCCTGTCCTCGTAGAACGTTAACTACTATCAAGACAATCTGGATTCAACTGACTATCCTTCGTATTTGTATTGACGCCGTACTTTTACAACCATGTACTTTGGTGGCCCACTGCACGTCTTCCCACTATCTTGCCTGGCATAATGTTCTGCAGCAATTGGCATTTATTATCTCTCATGAGATGTTGAAAGTACTGAGGTTTTTTTTTTGATTTTTATGATGTTAAGGGTGTCTTTATCTTTGCGGAGCTTTTCCGTTACTTCGGTATTATGGATCTTGTCCATCTATATTTTAAGTATTCTCCTACAACACCACATCTCAAAGGTTTCTAAGCTTTTCCTTTTCCTTTTGTTAAGCGTCCCCACCTTCATGCTGTACAATAAGATGAAGAATACATAGCAGAGTAGTAATCGTATTTTTAGGACCAGAGTAAGATCTCTACTACACAGTACTTTACCTATCTTTCTGAAGCAACCACGGGCTTGTTCTATTCTCGATCTAACTTCGTTCTTGTTGTTTCAATAGCTATTTAGTTGGCACCCCATACTTCTTTAATTGCTCTAAGCAGGTGTCTCATATTTTCATATTTATCGAGATATCAGACCGTTTGCTGATAACTATTACTTTTGTTTTCCTAATGTTGATATTTAACTCTACTTCTCGATACGATTCAATTACACTCTTCAAGAAGTTCTGCAAATCATCTGAGTTTGTAGCCAAGAGAACTGTATCGTCTGTGTACCTCATGTTATTTATCACCTCACCATTAACAATAAGGCTGTTCTGAAAGTGCTTTCTGAGAAAACGTTGACTTGCAATGGCGATAAGACGCATCCCTGTCTCCCGCCGCGCTTGATAGGGATTTGCTGTGATTTCTCGTCTTCGACTCTTACTGTTGCCTTTTGATTCCAATTAGCAATTAGTGAATGTCCTTACTATCCAGTTCAATCTCTTTTAGAACCTTCTTCAGATTTTCATGCCTTTTGAAAATTAATAAATTAAGCATAAACATCCACGGAGACATTACGACATCTTTGGACAAGAACCTTGATTTCAAATAGCGCCTCTTTAGTAGCGCAACAGCAATGTGCATACTCTGCTCATTATTTCGAGATTTATGAAAGCTACTGGTCCATGGATAACTTACAAGATTAAATTTATTATTAATTTACGTAAAAACGAAAATATAAAATGACAAAACGAAATTATTATAGAGCTTTAAGAAATGGAGAAAGAGCATACATACAACATAAATTTTGAATTGACCCCAGAGGGTGCCAAAAGATCTTTAAATGTCTTAACATAAACCTAAACCCTAAAATTTAATCCAGATGAATTTGCTTCCCGTCACTCATTCAGTCGTTTTTTTTTTATGGATAGTGGAAGCTGAAGCTGATAATACGTTAATTACTAATAATAAGGAGGTTCAGGTCTGCAATAGTCTTCAGGGAGAGTTTCAGTTCTTAACAATAACAGAACAACAAATTGAGAAGATTATTTACAATTTTAAAACGAATGCTAAAGCAACTGACAAGATCGACTTTAAAATGCTCAAATATCTTACTAAATATAGGACTTTTATTATAAATAGGTCTCAGGCCCTGTTCAGATGATTTGGAAAAGGATCAATATTGTTTCGATTCCTAAAATTAATACGCTAATTCGTTGCCGATGAGTGACGTTTAAAAAAAATCGTTTGAGATTAATTAAAAGAATACTTTATGTCAGGTCAAGTTTTATTTTCAACAGGTTTTTTTCAGTTTTGTGGTACTTCGACAGCCTTATTTAAGATTTTAGGCGATCTTCACAAACAATGTAAACAGGGCGAAAATAGTTGCCTCATGCTTTTACACCATAGTGGAGCCTGTGATAGGCTGGGTTATAATGTTCTATATAGCAACTAAAAATTCTTTTGTCTTTACAACGACTCATTAATATTATTTGGTAAAAGTCAATATCTGGTTACCTACTAACCGATAAGAGCAGAGCAATATTTTATCTCCTCTATTATTTGCTACGTATACGAGGCTGGTTTGAAAAGTCCGTGCAAAGTCCGAGAGATGGCACCACCGGCGCGTATGTTTAGTTAGTAGCATCTCTTGAATGAACGCACACCAAGTTTCAGCTATATTGGTCTATTTCTTTGTGTTTGGCATTCGTGTGAATCAAGAAAGTCGAGTGATTTTCAAGAAATGGACGAAAACGAATTTCGTGTGGTGATTAAACATTACTTTGTGAAAGGCAAAACGCCTCAGGAGACTAAAGAGAAGCTTGATAAACATTATGGTGACTCTGCACCTTCGATTAGAACAGTTTATAAGTGGTTTCAAAATTTTCGGACTGGCCATATGGGCACAAGTGACGCTGAACGTTCTGGACGGCCTGTGGAGGTTACGACTCCAGAAATCATTGATCAAATTCATGATATGGTAATGGATGACAGAAGAGTTAAGGTGCGTGAGATTGCTAGTGCTGTGGGCATCTCGACTGAACGGGTACATAATATTTTGCATAAACATTTGGACATGAGAAAGCTATTCGCAAGATGGGTGCCGCGATTGCTCACGCTTGACCAAAAACGGAATCGTGTGAAGTGTTGCAACGATGGTTTGCAGCTGTTCCAGAAGAATTCGGAGGACTTTAAGCATCGTTTCGTCACTGTGGATGAAACATGGATACATTACTATACTCCTGAGACCAAACAACAATCTAAACAATGGGTTACCAAGGGGGAATCTGCACCAAAAAAGGCGAAGACCGTTCCTTCGGCCGGAAAGGTTATGGCGACTGTCTTTTGGGATTCGAAAGGGATAATCCTCATCGACTATCTGGAAAAGGGTAAAACTATTACAGGTAAATATTACTCATCGTTATTGGACCGTTTGAAAACCGAGCTGCAAGAAAAACGCCCGCGATTAGCCCACAAGAAAGTCCTTTTCCATCACGACAACGCACCAGCACACACCTCAGCAGTTGTGGTCGCAAAATTAATGGAAATAGGATTCCAACTCGTTTCACATCCCCCCTATTCTCCAGACTTGGCTCCCTCGGACTACTGTTTGTTCCCCAATTTGAAGAAATGGCTGGTGGGACCAAGATTTTATTCAAAACGAGGAGGTGATTGCAGACACTAATGGATATTTTGCAGACTTGGACAAATCCTATTATTCGGAAGGGATCAACAAACTAGAACATCGTTGGACGAAGTGTATAAGCCTAAAAGGGACTACGTCGAAAAATAAAAAAGGTTTACCCCAAACACATAAGTAGTTTTTATTTTTGCACGGACTTTTCAAACCAGCCTCGTATGTCGTACTTGAAAAAATTCTCAAAAAGTTGTAATTCAGATTAATATGCGGACAATGAGCAAATTTCTCATTTCTTTTAAAAGACGCTCAATAAACTGAGATCTTCAGGGCAGTTAGATTGACATTAAATGCGGTTTGTCGCGTTCTTTTCTTTCTATTTTTTTTTTAAATAAATACTTTATTTATTAAATAAAAGCCGTTATTTGCCCCTTATGTATCTCTTAATTTTTGAGAATGGATTGAGTGGATATTAATACTGAGAGAGAACCAAATTAAGATATCAGCTAGCCCGTTTCGTTCGAGAGATATGGAGATGGAGATCATTTTTGTTCGTCTTTTGAAGATAGTCGCTATAGTCGTTTAAAGTTTAGTTGTACTGTTTTGGGCACCATTCATTTTAGAATAAAAATAATCTAAGTTTAGCTCAAAAAATGAAAAAATACTGAAGCCTATTTGGATGTTGTTAGATAATTGAATAAGGTACAACTTTTACATCTTATAAGATTAAGCTGGAGTTCAGTGAAACACAGAGCAAAGTATATTAACAAAACAAAAAATTCTTACATTTATTACACCCTTAAGATTAAGATTACATAGACTAAATAGAAACTTCTTATGCTATGAGAGTGCACATATTTATAGGGAGTCTTTAAATTAGAATTCTGAAGGTTGTGTCGATTCTAAGTACGAGAAATGTCTTTAAAAGGTACGATATAGAGAGTTTGTTTCTGATTCACCTCCTGTGAAACTGACTTCGGGATCACACGTGTTACGTAGTTGTTGAAAACACACGTTGTAGAAAGGAAGTAATATATCTAAACTGGTGTAATAATGACTTATTGCTTGGCTTTTCCTCGTGGCTTTTCTATCAACTCCTTGGCCTGTCCTGGTGAGTTTTCCATAAAAATATTGTCTCACGCACTACCTCCTTATTTTCATTTGGGTAACTAATCAATACCTGTCCCAAAATGGTTTACGATGGGTAGAATATTTCTGGAATGGCTTGATGATAAAAAAACACACACTCAATCATGGCCGAAAAAAAACTGCCTTCACTACTTGAAGGACGGAGAAGCCCTCTACTGCATGCTGGGCCGAAAAAAGCTCTTAAAATTGGAAATGGCGAGTTGTATACCCTCGTTCCCTTTCCTTCGAAGTGAAGTCTTCAAAATGTAGTGGTTCACTTGAGGAACGCAAAATGAGACGGGAGTGTTAAACTCGCGACTTGATAGACAAGGACCGATGATGCTCGTCTTAATCATAAACCAGACACATTCAATGCAAAGGAAATAAAATATATCAATTACATGCGCTTAGTAAAGTTTGAGTGACACTGCTCAATCAAATATAAAAAAGGTAATAAAATATAAATTCATTGCTTAACTTAAATTAGCAATTATTACATGAAAAAGAGTGTAATAACATAATTTTAAAATCTAGGGAAAAATGAATGTTACAGAATAATACTCATATGCTAATTTTTTCTGAACAAAAAGAATGTTTGCTTCTTGGATATTTTTGATAATGCTGGGAACTACTGATTGTGCTTTGATAAACATAATCCTTACCTTCTTTGAAAGAGTTATGATCAACTTATATTATTCTACTTACATAAAGACTTCTGACCAGACGATATTAAACGTAAACCGTGTGATACACAATTCATAACAGTGCATAATTATGTAAATGTAGTTTAATGGACGGCATTATTGGAGATGGAGAATAATAGAGTGCAAAAATTGCAAAACATTTGTGTAATATTTTCTTATAGTGTTCAAAGGTTTGCTCATGCAACACTATTATATCATATTTCAGAGGGGGCTTAAACTTAATGAAAAATTTATATTATGTTAAGTTCTAAAGGCACCCTGTCTTGTGAAAAGATTGAAGTATGGATACAATGTTTATTAGAGAAATACTAGGCACCATCTTATCTTAGAAATATATAGATGCATGGGGCAGTATTGTTTTACATATCCTTTCCCTTCTTTTTCAAGTTCTTCTCCTATCGGAGGTTGGAAATCATCAACGCATTTGGACTTTGTTCGCAGCAGTTCAGAACAACTCGATGCTGCCGCAACCAAACCAATCTCGCAGGTTTTTCAACTATCAGATCCTACGTCGGACAACACATCGTTTACCCTTTATCTTTCCCTGCATTAACACTCGTAGCAGAGCATACTTAGATTCTCTCATTACGTGGCCAAATTACTCAAGTTTTCGCCTTTTTATAAGTTTGTCTATTTCATATTCTTTGTTCATCTTTGAAGGACTTCATGGTTTATCATTTTATCGGTCCAAGGTATGCGCCACATTCTGCGGTAACACCACATCTGAAAAGCTTGCAGTTTATCTAACTGGTTCTTTTTAATATTCAAGCCTCAACGTCATACAACAACACAGAGGAAACATTGAAGCATTCGCGTCCTAAATCCAATGCTAACATGTCGACAATTTCTTTAGCGACACAAATGATATACTAGCGTATTCTATGCTTGTTCATATTTCCAAAGTTTGATCTCCAGTGTGTTTCATCCAGACTCTAAGATATTTTTAGGTTTGAACTTTTTCTATCACGGTGGTTGCAATAGTTAAATCCATATTATTCTGTGGGAATTTGGTTATTAACATTCATTTAGTCTTATTAAAATTGATCTTTAATCCGTATCATTTACTTTTTCCAAAAGTTGTTGTAACTCTAAAAGATTACTCGTGAGTAAGACTGTTTTGTCTGCATATCGAATGTTATTTATTGTCTCTCTATTTAGATAACATCGGCTTCCTCCGATTCCAGGGCTTCATTAAAGATAACTTCACTGTACATATTAAACAAGACTACAAAGCAGGAAAAAAACGTAATTTATTCCCACAACAATTTAAAGCAAAACAATCAATACCAGCATTTAAGTGTGTATATTTGATTATAACTAACTGCTGTCCACTAAGAATTTTTTTTTTTTTTTTTTTTTTTTTCTATTTTCTATAGTTTGAAATAAGTTTATATTTTCTAAAAACAGTATATTATTTTAGCCTAAATGGTTATTAAATAACTATATGATAATCTCTGAGCATACATTACAATAATATATAGTTGATAATAATTAGTGTTCGATACAGAAAAGATCACCTCGGTGTCTGTCTGTCCGTCTGACACACCCAATTTGTTCCGAAATTATTTGACATAGAAAGTTGAAATTTGGCACTAATATAGAAATTGATGACCTCATCAGAGCCATGTAGTCTTGAAAGTTAAATTTTAATTTAAAGGAATCGGAATCGGAAGTGAAAAATGTTTTTACCAGGTCGTCGGTTGGAGTGTCAAATGAAAGCTTGTAAATACACGAGTTCAAAAATATATATAATGTAATACTGGTGC
The DNA here is from genome assembly GCA_019049505.1 of Pachyrhynchus sulphureomaculatus. Taxonomy (NCBI): domain Eukaryota; kingdom Metazoa; phylum Arthropoda; class Insecta; order Coleoptera; family Curculionidae; genus Pachyrhynchus; species Pachyrhynchus sulphureomaculatus. The sequence goes on from CM032446.1 coordinate 156,454,540, forward strand.
ACACTTTTCTTCGTATTATTTTTTAAAAAAATTGCCTCTCTCTCCCTCTTATCTGGAAAAGAATTGATCAAAAAATTTTTAAAAAATTCTGGAATATTCTCCATAATTGAACGAAAATTATCAGGAATGCATTACCTTTAATAATTTATCTGGCATATAAAAAAAAATTCAAGGTCATCAGTTTTCAGTGAAGATCGGAAAAAAACTTTGTTGAAAACTCATTAGAGGTGTGTTTTGTGAACTCACTGATCACTTTATATCTCTGCAACAAAAATCTTTATTTTCAAAACAATCAACGTACGGAACACTAATTGAGCAAGTCCGACTTGCACTTGGCAGATTATTTATTATTATTTATTTTCAAATTTTATATTTTTTCTTCTTTAAATTTGTGAAATTCTTATATTTCATGAGGCGGTTAGATAACCTGAACTAACCTGGCTAGAGCTCGTCGTCTATGTGCATATTTTTTAAATTTACATTTTCCATCCAATAAAAGGCATTTATTTATTCTTATTAACTAATTCATTACATGGAAACTTGTAATAAAGAAATCCATAACGGGAAATATTTCTCCCAGTACATATAATAAATTTCGATATGTTTTTCGGCTCTCCTAAAAATTTGCTATAAATTTTAAGCATAAATAGAAAAAATTGTCTAAATCCATAAAAACATGAAAATGTATTACGAAGCAGGTTTGCATTTGCGTTTGGTATTAAAGAAGGCCACATCATAAAAAACGTGCCTAGTGGTAAATGATACCATTTTGCCAAGTCATGCTTTGGGGATGTTGGGAGAAAATCATTAGGGTAAAGTTGTAAGAAAAGTATTAGATTAAAAATTTGATTAAAATTTAAGTTCTTTTAAAATATTAAGTAAACTGGTAGTATGTAATCATATAAATAAAAATACACAACTTTGACTTTACATATAATTATTGGTACATCGTTAAATAATGCATTTTATGTAATAAAACCTGAAACCGACATCATCATTTTCTTATTACCTGTAAACTTATGCCTAGGGGTGCCAACCTTCTGGGATTGATAAGGAGTCTACTGGATTGAATGCTCTATCTCCGGACTACGGATTAACCTTGTATATTTTCGACTGGTCTCGAGCATATCGCATGAGATCCGTCAATTGTCAGTCACGTTGAACTAAGTAGCAAGCAATTGAGAGCAAAGCTATATAGCTATCTTTATAGAAAGTCAAACACGTGGAACAAAACATCGCCGCAATCCAAATCCGGCTGGCTACTACCGGCACGTGAAAATGTGCTTCGTCAAGTTTTTCAGAGATCGCGTAAGTAGAAGATGTATTATATGAGAGGTCACGAGGCCATTTTTTAACCATCCGGCGGTTTGTTTTTCTATAACGGTCTTTTGTTTTTATTAATAATTTGTATAATTGATATCTTCTTACATATTTTCTGAACCTTTTGATAAAAGTTAAAGATACTATCATCAGAATGTGATTTCTTTTTTATACGTCATTATATGACTATATTCACAGAAGTAATATTATAACTTGAAAAAAAAACAGTGATATCTGCTGAATTGAGTTAAATTAGGAGAGAAAATCTGGAATGGCGATTATATGATGAGTTTTGTAGCGCTAAAGTAATGAAAAATATGAAATTTTTGAAGATCTTTCAATTAAATTACAAAAAGCACAATTTAGCGAATTCTTTTTTTCAAACGTTTTCGAAATTTAATATGAAAAGTGTAGTTACTTACGAAGATGCTGTAAAAAACTGTTAGATTACTTAGATTAAAAAATATACAAGGTCGCCTTCATGACGAGAGTAATAAATTGACGTAAATATATTCATAGTTCATACAATTACTTTTTTTCAATATTTTTAGTTAATTTAATATGGGTATATTATTATACTATTGAAAGTTACAATTTTTACACAATTACCTAAAAATCAGGATTCCCATTAGTAAAGGTTTTTTGAGACTGTCTAATGGGGAATTTATGCAGAGATGAACAAAACTGTTTAACGGCAGACATAGTAAAGTCGATATTAAAAGTGAAGATAAATTATCATGTGATCTGTTAGTATTTTTGGTTTTGTAAAAAACATATTGTTAGAAGAAGCAAAAAACTTTAAAATACGATTTCAAAGTCCAGCTAGTCCTAGTTGCAGCAGCAGTAACCGTTAGAGATCGACATATTTTAGTGCGTAAAAACGGATCTACCTAGTATTAAAAATAGGAGAAAGTTGGGCAAAAACAGAACTGGATAATGTATTACTAAATAATAATATAATAAAATAGTAAACTATAGGTTAGTTTTTCACTTTAACTACTATATGTGGTGTACCAAATTTGAAATCGATATCTTATTTCAATTGGGAGTTATTGTGTCAATAGACTGAAAGTGGGACAGACCGACCGAAATTGATGGTCTGGGAAAATGTTAAGGAATTTAAAAATTACGGGGAATGATTTTTTCACGATTACAATACTCCCCTTAGCGAAAGTAAGTAAAAAACGAATATTTAGAATAACATAATTTTATAAGAAATTGAATTTATACCTTAGCGACATTTTGCAGAATTTTTTTTTTCATTTATTTGAGAATCTAAAACTTAATGACTTTATTTATATTAAAGTGATAACCAATAATTTTATATAATGTCGCTTGTAGCTGCTCGGCTCTTTTTCCTATTAAAGCAAAAATTGTTTTGACCATACTAAATATTCTATGAAGGTCACTGCTAAGTAAATTGAAATACAAAATCACCCAATTTAATGGATTTATGGTAATTATCCACTTTGTCCTTCTTTTTCATGTTGCGCAGCTTTCTCCTATATGCCCACCATTAAAATGAGTTCACTGTAATTTTTGTTTGCGTGGAAAAAAATACATAAATTATATTTGTAAAACGCTTATTCATTTAAATGTTCATTACAATCTGTTTACTTTATTTTTTTTAATTACGTTGTAAAAGGGTCTAGTTAAATTTTCTACAAAGTTTTAGAAACTTAAATATATGTAAACATATTACAAACGTTTAATAGTTAGTTTTACATTATTGATAAAAAATTTACAATGTTGTGCCAATTTTTCCTTATATAGTTGGGAAAAAAAAAAAAAAAACTACAAATTTGTGAATTAAATCCCATTATCAAAAAAAGTTCCAATTGTTTTCGCTAGTACCTTCCAATAAGTTGAAATGCCAGTGCTACCACCACTATAAGTATAGAACTTATACAAAAGGAAATATGATACAGTATATTTAAAAATTAAATCTGTGTACAGTCTTGTGACTGTACTATAGTAGTAGTAGACTGTTGAAGTGTGAAGTTAAGTTAAAAAATGATTTAATCGTTATTAAGTTGTAGCAAAGTTAAATAATTTGACGGTCTAACTTTCTTATTCTACGAGTACGTTACAAAATATTAGTTTCTGCTTTAATACGAATAAAAATCCATTTAATTTTCTCAGTCTTTGCCTCGCGGCGATATCATGTTAATGGTAGTGAGTGTGAGTGTGTGTCTCCTGCTATCGCTTCCCCACTACGATACCACCTAACTCTTTATAAATTTGTGGGTACTACAACGTGAAGAAGTCCTTATAAGGGCCACCCTGGAACATTAAATCGGTACACTCCCAAGACATCATTCACTGGACTAAATATTCATGTACTTATAACTTAGATTTAGAGTTATTGAAGTTTAAACACCTTAGTTTTTTACCCGAATATAAAAATGTAAGGAATATTTCCAAATCTACAAGTTAGTAAAACGAAATTATCACCAACTTGGTAAACAAATTAGTCCAATAACCAACCAGAACCTGAAAATCAGAACAAAGGCCGGTTAGAAAAGCAGACCACCGATCCTGAGATAAGCAGCCTTTGCTGAGTCTTTCTCGCCACCTGCTTCGCACCACCAGCTTAGTTTTTTTTATTCTTTTTTGTGGGCATGGCATTCGTGTTGTTGAAAAATTGCTAAAACGCTACAGGAACGACGCGTGTGAAGAAAAAGCAGTTCACGTTGATTTTAAATCGAGCGAGAATAAGAGGGGACAAGCGAAACATCAATCGGATGCGATGTATTAGCGGGACTGGTATTCCCAGCATGCACAGTTTTCTTTGCTATGCATGCAACATGATCATTCCAAGACACGTTTGAGAAACGATGCTAGTGAAATGCAACGTTAACCTAACTTTAAAAAATCACAGCCTAGGTTTTGGTAATGTTAGTTTCTATTTAGTTACTTTCATCCCAAGATAGAATTTCTGTCTGGTCTTGGTTAAATTTAACTTCTTGTTGTCTGTGGATATGTCAATAGACAGCTGATATTTAAACAAACAAGCTTACTGTCATCGATAAAGCTGTAGATCGGATTCCTGATCCTTTCCAGCAGATCGTTAATATGAAGAAGGAAGAAAGTAGGAGACACTTGGGGCCTATCGGCCTTAACAGTGAAGGCACCGAAAAGAAATCCGTCAACTGCTACTTGTAAAGAACGTTTTCTGAGAAAACTCCAGAGCCCTCTATTTTTTCTCTTTCGTACTCAAACCAACTCATATAGAGAAAGGTACCTTTTGTTTTCATCCACCCAATCAGCCGTAATTACTGCTGGAACCATATGACGATTATTTCAGGTCTGACTATTTCACTCATATGCTTATACATACAGAGCTACCACTGGATCTGTATGATGGGTAGATTATCTCTCTCGCACACATTCATAAACAGTAGGGTATACTACTAGACCCGTATGCTTGGTAGTCTGTCTGTGTATATACTTACCGGCACAGGAACAGAGCTAGTGCTGTAGACCAGTAGCTTCTCTCTCTATTTCACATGTAGACAGAGTGGGCTACTGCTGGATACGTACGACTGGTAGTCTGGATTATACGCCAGCACAAACAATTGCTCACACACACACAGATGGTAGCCATGCTGAACCACAAATGGCCGGCAGCCCATCGTAGTAATAAACACATACATTCACACACCCATCTCTTCCCCCTACATTCCTCTCTGTCCTATTACAAGTAGATCACGTACTGTTTATTTATCGTATTGAATCAGCCAGCATGCCTATAAAGCCACACCGTTTTGCCCATACAATCAGCATAGGATTGGAACTGGAACCAGTTTCGTCTGCGCGTTTACCGAAGTCAAAGCCAAATAGCATTTTAATTAGCAATCTATTACAACCGTAACAATGCTTGATGACTTATCATCGACCGTTGCTAGTTAACGTTACCGTTTACCGCTGGTAGCTGCTGTCAATGTTTGCCAGCGTTCGTTAGCGTTATGATAAATCTTCATCGATAATACCCATAAAAAAGTTGGGAGGCGGAAAAGCTGCTGTGAAAACCAGAAATAATGAAACATAAGATAATTTTCAGAATATTTGTCTCCAGAAAACCTACACCAGGATATACTGGAACTAGTCTCCCTTTCCTTCTCACGTTTATAATCCCTAATATGTTGACTTGTGAATAATTAGGATCAAAAGTTGTCTAGTATTGGCTCGAAAGCTATAGATCTCCCTGACTTTGACTATTTATTAGAAAATATTATTATTGTATTAAATAACATATATTATCTCGGTTATTAAAGGCAATGTTAGGAAATTAGCTTAAATTTGTGGTAGTCACAACACCATTTTGAAAAACATGAGTGTCCTGTCACCTCATTAGATCAAACTTCCTTAAAAGTAGACAAAAATAACCATGTGATGGTGGAATTGTAACGTTGTCTTTAGACGTAACCTTAAGAAAATTATGTGGTGGATTCGTGTACTATTGGAAAGCGTAAAAATGAAAGTAATTTATTTTTGGTAAAAATATGGCCTGTGATTTCTACAAGGGTGCTTGCTCATTTTAGTTGTTTGCTCAGCTATGAAAATAACAGCAAACAAAAAAATTGTTCGGTTATCAAATTACTGTTGCTGAGCGTTACAGAGTGATCAAGCAAATTTTTGGAATAAATAATTTTGATGGGGTTGTGACTGAATCTAGGATGACCCCCTTGTTGAAGATTTACTGCTGTCACATAGACAAACGACAATCCCAGTGGTTGCTAAAAAATCTGGAATAACTAACACTACCGATTTCAAGGTTGTGCTCAATATTTAGGGATGAACAAAGTTTCTGCACTATGGATCATAAACTCCAGAGAAGAAACTATCGAGGAATGACATTTCTAAAGGGTATTTGGCCGCTCAAGGAACGATAAAAGTCTCAGGCAACGAAATTGGAGTATTATATTAGGATCTTTACCCCTAAAGAAGGAGTAGCCTCAATCGTCTTGGGAAGTTGGCGACTCTTTTTTGGCACTGCAAAAGAATATTAGATATGTAGACAAATGGTCCACAATTAATGTAGATGATGTTTAGTGAGCTAAAAACCTGAAAAAGGCCATTAGACAAACACGTCCGAATTTATGGAAAATTAAAACTTCTGTTGTACAACTGTAGATTTTATAAGATTTGTATAGGTTAAGTCATTATCAAAAGCTGTTGGTCAAGTTACAACATGCATCTTCTAGCAGTAATTTAGCTCCCTGAGACATTTTCTTGTTCTGATATCTGAAAGGAGTCAAAAAATTTTTTCAGACAATGTTGTAGGATCGCTTTGAAGGTGAAAACATAAGAATTTAAAAAAAAAAATGTCCTCGTACTAGTTCAGTGTGAGGTTGTAATCTTTTCACAATGCTGACAACGGGAACAAGGTTACCTATTTCGTCCCAATCTAAAAGCATAGTTTTTTTTACTAGTTTTCATTAATTTATCTGAACCAACAACTATAAACTTATACAGAAAACACTTCCAGTTAACTTCTTACTTAGTTAATATTACTTTATACCAACTAATAGAACGGCATAGAGTAGGTACTTAACCTTTCGCTAAACCGTTCTTGTAACAGAAATTTTAAAGCAGCTTATGTTGCATACGAAAAGTTTTAATGTAAACTTCTTGCACTTACTTACTTACACAGACTATCTCAAAACTAAATATGTTTTAAAAGAAAAACTTGTCATTTCGAGTTTGGTAAAATTAAGTTTGTAATGAATATTAATCTCATGAGAAAAATCTTGTTATGCACATAAGTACGTCGTAAACATAAAGTTTTTCATGTGATGAAAGTTAAAAGAAAAACGGCAGACATAATGTCTATATATTTTTGAAAACATTTTTTAAAAACTAAGTTGGTTCAGGCTATGTTAACATGGCTAAAATCAGAATTTGTAGGCAGTAATTTTACCTTTAATATTAGTAATAATATACAGTAAAAATTATAGACCAAAAAATATATTATAAGTTTTTAAGAGGAACTGGTAAAACCTTAGCTATAACTACTGAAAACAAAGTCTATATTTCAGCAGTCTACCCACTGTTCTCTTATTTGTCAATCCTTCCTAGCAGCGCTTCGCCGTATCACGGCTCACCAGTCGGGCTAGGATCGACAAACAAGAGAATAGAATTTACTAATCCTTATCCAGGTACTTACGGAACATACTGGTAAGATACAGCGAATTGTACCTACTACGCACACCTAATACCCTCGTAGGTTGACACAGCAGCCACAAGCCGACAGAGTGATTGATAAAGTCAACATTTCAATGCAGGTGGAGTGTTTTTCGAGGGATTCTCCTCAGGCATATTGGTATAATGCAAAAGACAAAGTCCCCATTTCGGCAGTCTAACCACTGTTCTCTTATTTGT
>CM032446.1:156462343-156582447 GCA_019049505.1 Pachyrhynchus sulphureomaculatus
AGAATCAAACAGTCCTTGGTGCTCTCCAAATCTTATTGGTGAAAAAGGCCGATGGACAGTATCGTCTATGCTTTGACGGAAGAAAGCTCAACGAGGTCAGCAAATTTGATAACTATCCATTACCGAACATCGATAGAATTTTGACATCACTCAGGAATGCTAAGTATGTATCCTCGATAGATCTTAGAAAGGCATTCTGGCAAATTCCTTTGGACAAATCCTCTAAGGAGAAGACCGCTTTTGCAGTAGTAGGCCGAGGTCTATTTCAGTTCGTCACTATGCCGTTTGGTCTAAAGAACGCTGCTCAAACTCAGCAACGTTTAGTGGACGCTATATTTGGTCCGAAATATGAGCCACATATTTTTACCTATCTCGATGATATTTTAGTAACATCGGAAGACTTCGAATCGCATATACGCTTACTTAAAGAAGTAAAAAATAAATTGAAAGAAGCCGAACTGACGATAAATTTGAGCAAATGTGATTTTTTCAAAACTTCTCTAAAGTTTTTAGGCTATATTGTAGGCTCAAATTCCTTGCGTACCGATCCGGATAAAGTAGCAAGCATGGTTAATTATGCAAGACCTACTAATACTACGGAAGTTAAGCGCTTCGTAGGAATGTGTGTTCATGGTACAGACGTTTTATCGAGAATTTTTCTACCCTGTTGTCGCCTATTAATGATCTTTTGAAAGGACGAAAAAAAAGGACAATCGATAGATTGGACAAAGGCAGCCGAAGAATCTTTTATAAAGATTAAAGAGCTGTTGGTTTCAGCTCCCATTTTATCCCAACCAGACTTTTCCCAACAGTTTTATATTTCTAGTGATGCTTCTAATACCGGTTTAGGGGGCGTCCTAACACAGAAAATCAATGGTGAGGAAAAAGTGATAGCGTATCCCAGTAGAACTTTATCAAAGGCTGAACGTAACTATTTATTCGGTTGTTGAAAAAGAATGTTTAGCAGTACTCTTTAACATCGAAAAGTTTCGACCTTACATCGAAGGTGTTCCTTTCACGGTCATAACAGATCATTATAGTTTATTGTGGCTTAATTCTATTAAAAACCCTAGTGGCAAACTAGCGCGTTGGGCGATTAGGCTGAGACAACATACATTTAATTTAATTCATAGAAAAGGAGTCCACAATGTTATTCCTGACGCTTTGTCAAGAATCCCAGATCATACAGCGACGAAAACAGTTTAATGCAGAGATTGGCGTAAGAATTGATACAGTAGACATAGATCGTATAGATCCCATGGTACGATAATTTACGGCAGCAAATTAAAGAATTTCCTCAAAATTTTCCGCAGTGGAAGGTGGAAAATGATTTCGTGTACAAGTTTATCCCAAACCAGTTGCCTTTAAAAGTTAATGTACCCGAGTGGAAAATACTAGTTCCTAAACCACAGAGAGAGGAAGTTATAGACATGTGTCACACTCCTCCTACTTCTGGTCATTTTGGTTTTTATAAAACTCTTCACAGGGTTCAGGAACAGTATTATTGGCCAAAAATGCGTTTTGATATCTTAAAGTTCGTGAGGACTTGTGAAGTATGTGGAGCGCAGAAATCTCCAAATGCACTACCTATGGGACTGATGGGAAAAGAGAAAACGGTTAATTACCCTTTTCAAGTCATAGCAGCTGATCTAGTAGGCCCATTCCCACGTTCAACAAAGGGAAATAAATGGCTTCTCGTGGTTTCTTGCTGGTTTACAAAGTATACCATGCTATTTCCTTTGAAAAGCTCTAAAGCTGGACATATAGAGAGAATTTTGGAAAATAATGTCTTTCTAATCCACGTTGTTCCATCGCTCTTAATATGCGATAACGGTACTCAGTTTACCTCTAAGAGTTTTAAGAGCCTAAGTGAAACTTATAGTTTTAATATCCGTTTTAATCCCGTGTACTCTCCACAATGTAATTTTGTCGAACGTAATAACCGAACAATCGGGACCGCTTTAAGAAGTTACGTTGATTCACATGACACGTGGGATGGCAATATTTCCAAAATTCAACAAGCAATAAATACCGCAAGACACGAAGTAACAGGGTTCACGCCGTCTTTCTTAGTTTACGGCAGACATATACCTCTATCTGGATCGTACTATAAAAACTTAGATTTGGATGTCAATGTTGACAGCGAAATAATTCCGGGTGACAGGGGTGCGTACGCCGAAAATTTAAAGGGTTTAAAAGATATTTTCACCGACGTGCGTAGTAGGATACATAAGGTTTATGAAGGAACAGTAAGTCTTACAACCTTAGAAAAAGGGATTTTTGCCTTTAATATAGGTGATCACGTTTGGCGAAAAAATAAAATTCTTTCCAGTGCAGCAGATAAATTCACATCTAAGTTGGTACCTAAGTATGTGCATTGCGTGATTAGAGAAAAGATTTCAGATTTAGTTTTATGGTTTAGTTAATTTAGATGGGACTAAAATAGGACGATGGCATATTAAAGACTTAAAACCATTCAACGGACCTAACCCTAATGAAAGTTTGTCAGAAGAAGAATAATTTATATTTACATTATCTTAATTGCTTTGCGTTATAAATTTTTTGATGTTGCTCTGTAGAGGTGACGACCTCGTTTCTTTGACTGTTATAAAAGTTGAGCAGAGTATAGCTTACTTTTATAGTTTTTTTGCTAAGGTTTTGGGTACTGATCATATCCAAACTTAGGTTGATGGTGGTTGATGTTTAGCATCGACTCAGCTGTTGCGAGCTTGCGAAAGAGTCACACTCAGGATATATCATATGACTGGTATGTCGGTGGTCGCGGGATTTGATTTGCTTAAGACCCCAAATAATATCCAGTTCTTGACACTTGGAAGCGAAATTTTGATTAGAGGCAATCCAAGGTGATCTTGAGTTAGGACAAGCGCAAGATGTAGCTCGCGTGGTATGATGTTGAGTCAAAAATTTTTATGAGCAATTTCAAAGTTTGTTACCCGAGTGGGTGTATTTCTATTACCTTAGTGGTATATGTTGGGTGCAATTAAGAGTAAATTGAGTTTGGTTTATCCAATAAGTCTAAGACTTGGATTATTTTGATTTAGATCTTCTTCTGAATTGACAAACTGAGGGTATTTTCTATTTTTTTAGAGCCGTTTAAAAACGTTACCTTTGAGTCACTAATTTTTTTAAATTTTTTTGCATGGACTCATAGACGTATGTTGAGTTTTTTTTTCGGTTTACTATCAGATTGATAGAAAATTGAAGTTCTGCAGGAGAACTAAAGGCTGATCATTTACAAGAGATGAGAGCAGACTAAGACAGTCGTTTCACAAAGAAATGATCAAAATCTGATACCGAGATGAGAACCTTGTCAAGAGAGGCTAAGCGCAGTGAAGGAAGATTCCTAACCCGAATTTTTAGATTTCCAAGAGGTAATCTAGGAGTTTGGGCTGACAGAAAAACGGTTATGCCTGATACCTGTAGCAGTTTCTTCTAGAGGCCATTGTCTAGGAAGACGATTAACACCATGATCGAATATTTTAGCTGTCAAAACGATGTTTTCTTCTTGTTTCTGATTAAGCTGGAAAAGCTCTTGTCGTCTTCAACAGTTTAGTTGCGTTTGCCACAGAAAAATAGAGAAATTTTTGCTTCATGTAGCTTTTTAAGCTCATTTTCGTTTTTTTGGAAATTTCCGTTAGAAGCTTGGTTAAGTTAACCTTATAAACCTTTTGGTTGTATCCCATGAGTTATCTGTTTTTACAGGCCGTGATGCACCGGGTGCTAACAGATGCCGTTACGACGTTTGGCAGGAAGTTAGTCTTCCTGAGGAACAGACTGATTGGAAGGGTAGTCTATGGGGGGAAACGTTTGACCTTTGGGACCTTTAGGGGTTTTGTTACCCAATGGTTATTTCTATTTGAACCAAAGGAGAGCCTAGCTACTGTAGTCGACCTCAGCTCCAATTAGCCTATTAGTGGTGACAGGCTGTTGGCAGTAGTGTGTTTCGGAACACCCTATTGATTAAATTTTTTTGACTTATGGTGGTGTGGTAGACACCGTTTTCAGTTTAGTGGATGCTATAATCTACTCCCTTTTGTTGGTGGACACCAGGGTCACCAATTCTGTATTTTATTGTCTCCACCTTTCAGTATATCGTAGTGAGGTGTTTGTCTCCTGTTATGTGGGATGGATTGAATGTTTTTCGTTGTTGTTCTAGGGCGAGACCAGTACACGAGGGTTCTTCATGCAACTTGGAGAAGCGCAATGCTGGTTAAGTTATATATCTCTGTGTAGCCACCCTGAAGAATGACGGAGGGCGTTTTCTCCCCGGCTCATGTTTCTAGGCAGATTTGTCACTTTGGTGCGATGTGCCGAAGATTGGATTAGCTTTTGCTAAGAGCTTTCACCAAGCTCAGTATGGAGTTATCATAACCAAGAGTTTGGGATTTGAACTCCTGTATGTATTTCTGTATATATTTCTGTATATATTTCTGTATATATTTCAGTGTATGTTGGTTGCCTGAGGGCATGTGCTCAAAATGCGTGATTTTGAGTCGTTTTGTTTATGGACTCCTATATATAGGATTATGACTTTAGGGAGGTCCTATTTAGAGACTAGCTGTCTCACATAGTTGTGCTAGGAATGTTTCCTTGAATGTTAGTTGCGCGTGGACTAATCATTCTGTTCTTTGTGAACATTGCTTTTTGAAGCAGGATCATTCAGTTTGGTGAATTTTAGCTTTTATAGCTATTCACTGTGTTTAGAGTGAATTTTAGCTTTTATAGCTACTCACTGTGCCTATAGTGGTATTGTTAGCTTTTATAGCTGCTCACTATGTTAATGGCGAGATTGTTCTTTATGAACGCAGACTTTGTGTAGTCGAGGACTATTTACAGAGTGTTTTCTTGGCGAGGAGCCGAGGTTTTTTTTTTGTGTCTGGCGATGTACCAGAATGTTTTCTTGGCGAGGAGCCGAGGTTTTTTCTGGCGATATACCAGAATGTTTTCTTGGCGAGGAGCCGAGGTTTTTTTCTGGCGATATACCAGAGTGTTTTGTTGGCGATGAGCTGACGTGTTTTCTGGCGATCAACCAGAGCGTTTTTCCCTAGCGATTTTAGCATGTCTAGATGTCTTAGGACGTCGACATTGCGCGATAGAGTGCGATTATTTTCCGAGTGCGACTAGTAGTGATACTAGACTTAGAATGTTCTCTTAGCGATGAGCTAGAGCATGGATGGCGATTTTTCCCGAGCGTTTGTCTGGATATTTATCCAGATATTTTTTTTTTTTTTTGGCCTAGTGCTAAATGGTCTGACAAGACTTTTTCTTTTTAGTGTAAGTGTTTGCACTAGAATCATTTTTTTTATTTTTTTTATTTAAGAATTTTTATAAATTTCTTTTGCTGAAATAGAAAATTTTCAGACAATCCTTAAAATATTTTAAGAGTCTAAACAAGGTTATATTTTTTTTTGTTTTGGTAACAATAATAGAGCTGATTCTTTTATATAAGAAGACCGCGATTGTTACTTTGAACAGGTATTTCTTATGTTCATGCAAGGATTTTTATTTACTTTTTGATGTACTTAACCTTAGTGTCTAATTAAGTTAAGTCTAGTTATAAGATTCTTGTGATCATGCAAAGATTTTCATTTGGTTTTCATTGTACTTAATATTAGTGCTTAATTGAATTAAGTCTAGTAGTAAGGTCCGAAGTTTTGTACTTTTGTTTTAAGTTCTGACCTTAGTATTAAGTGATAGTGTACCACTTTGTACCTCTTCATAAGTAGCCTTAGTTTAATAGACTAGTGTAGTCTATTTCTTTTTGGAAGGGGGTAAATGTAACATTCATTTTTTCCTAGATTTTAAGACCATGTAATGTTACTGATTTTTCACTTCAAATTGTACTTATTTTCATTTTTGTATCGAACGGTATATTAATAAGAGATTCCAAGCCGTTCGGTGTATTAGTGTGCTGTGCGGGTTTCTGACCAAATATATCGGCACGCCGATTGGTTGAAAATGTGTATCCGGATTTTTGGTTCCGGCGTCGCAAGATGACCGAGAGAAGGCGAGGACTTATTTAAGGGTCCGAGGAACTACTAGGGTGGCTGAGTACCATCAAGCCGCAGCCAGGCGGAATTTTCATCGAAGCCGCCAAAGAGCTTCTTTCGAGTGAGCTGCAGTAAAGGCTCATTACAACAATCATGAGAGCTAAATAATGCACAAGTCTTATAACGAAAAGCCGTAGTGGGCTCTCTAAGTGTTTACGAGAAAAGTGTGAAATCGGTCGTGTTCCATCGAGGCCGAAAATAAAAACAGTAAGTTACCAGAACATCCTCCCATAGACTTATCCCTGAGTAGTGCCTTGACAGCAATATGAACTGACCAAAAGTGAAGTGAAAAGCACTATTTTTTCGTCTTCGTGAGTAGTCAGAGTTTAGAACTTAAATGTCATAACTATCAGTTAGGCTAAAATTTTTTTTAATCCTGTAAAACTGCAAAGGTTAGAACTTTTTATCTTTAAAAACTTGAATAAATTTTCTTTTTGTTGATTAAAGCTAGTGTCTCACTGAATACCTATCTTACTTTTCAGGATAAGAACGGCTGTACCAAACTGATTTTTTTTATTTACCAACAGTACACCCTTTCAGTATTTTTTCATTTTTTTAGCTGAAGTTAGATCCTTTCTATCTTAAAATGAATGGTGCCCAAAAAGTCGTACAGCTGAGGTTTCCTTAAAAATAGAATATAATTCCAAAAAAGACGTACAAAAATTATCTCTTACCCATATCTCTCTACCAAAGAAAACTGAGCTAGTGTGTGTTTAATTTCTTTAGTTCTTTTAAAATCAGGATTCACTCGATTCATTATCAGAAATTAAAGCGGGGCTGCAAGAAAATTGTGTTCAAGCGTGGGCATCCAATATTCAAACGGTACAAAATTGCGCTCAAGCGTGGGACAAACAACTTCTCACAGGGTACAAAAAAGATGCCTCAAACAGAGGACAATTGAGAAGGTTACAACATGTTTAAATTGAAAAAATCAAAATTGGAAAATCCGTTAATTTTAGTGTTAATTTAAATGTATTTCTAGTAGTATACATTGCAGCATTGCGTTCCGTCAATATCTACAACGTATAATAAAGCAGCACCCTATATACAAAAAAACACACAATTCATTTTCAACAATTATTCATTACAGTCCATATTATACGACAAGAAAAACTTATGTGTCACGCCACACACAACCACAAATTTTATTTTTGCTGTAATGAGGTTCAACGTTTCACAAAGCTAATTTAAATAGAACGTCCCAGAAAAAAGAAAATTGCAATTAACACAAGTACAGTAAAGGGAGATTTGCATATTCAAATATTGTGGTCTAAGCAATTACATCATAATTGAAAAGGCCCTCGAGGACGACAAGTTTCCCTTTTGCTTTTCGTTGGTCCGCAAAATACGTGCCTAGCAAATATTCAAAATACTAAGTGAATAGGGATCGTTACTGAATATGGTAAATAATAGAAAGTGAAAATGTTTCTTAAACGGCCCTTTCATTAGTTCTGGCGAGTTGGAAGTTAATTATCAAGAAAACTAATAGTTGAAAAACTGTCAAATTTTCTAGCTCAAAAGTTAGAGCTGCCTCACAATAACTTAATATCTTTACTTTAGAATTAAACATGTCAGTTTGCTTAATTGCATCAGCCGTTTGAGCAACTAGAATAATATAAATAAGCTCTTTCCTAAGGACTAGCCAAAAGAAAGTTACTAAAGCCAGTGAACCATACATACAGTATCAACCATAAACCAGGCCCTTATGGTACCTTAATAGAGAGTGCAGGCCTCAGTTGCACCTGCATTTATTGCGTCTAAGGAGCGAGAATGTTGTAAATAAGCTTTTTGTAAAGGCTGATTATAATGATTTAGAACGTGAAAATGATAGATACAACACAACTAAAACAGAATAAAAATGAGTATATACGTAACTTTGAAGAATATAAAAGGGGACAGCTCATTCCTAAACGAAACTGTTAGAAAAATCGTTCAGCATATCGTAGTCTCCGTCAGAAGTAGCTCTCAAAAGAATTATTGAAAATAAACGCTCTCAAAAGAAACGGTTAACCTAATAGAAAAACAAAAAATACATGAAACAAGATACGGTAGCATATGAAAATAAGTTACAGACTTTGAATAAAGATCTAAGAAAATGTATTAGAAGAAATATAAGAAACTATAACGATGAGAAAATTGAAGAAAATTGAAGTACAACTGGGCCGAATACATCTCTAGAATCTCTGATAATCTATGAACCCATAGAGTAATCAACTGGAGGCCCTGGAATGAAAAAAGTGTAGGGAATGCTCTTAAACCCGATGGTCTGACGACATCAAAAAACCAGCTTAATAGAACTGGATAAACAAGGCCCAAGATCGAAGAAGATGGACGTACTTAGGGTTAGGCTTATGTCCGATAATTCACTGCATAGCTGAATATATATATATATATATATATATATATATATATATATATATATATATATATATATATATATATATATATACATATATATATATATATATATATATATATATATATATATATATATATATATATATATATATATTCAATACCGGCCACAAAATCGATTTTGAAAAAGCCAGAACCCTACAAAAAAGTGAAAAACCTATTTACTAAGATGATCGAAAAAAGCCATAGAAATAGAGAAGAGGCCCAGTAAGTTAAATAATCGGGATGATAGCCAACGTTTACCAAACCTTTGGGAACATATCCACGCCAAGACATCGTCATGTGATCAACGCTTTGAAAAAGTTGGGTGAGATTCCATCAAAATGTCAGCGAAACCGCCCATCAAGGGACTTTAAGCTTTGGGTGTTATATTAATGGTCGCAATCCTTCGACATATTTTAGAAGATACTGATTAATCGCCTTTTCCATAGTTTTCGATATTATTGAAAGCAGGGCTACTGATTGGTAGTTGTTTAGCAAGGTTTTCTCGTATTTTTTTGGGTATCGACTGAACTACAGCGCAGTTCCAGCAAGAAGGAAATACTCCCTTTCTGTAGGATAGGTTAAGAAGTCTACAGAAAACTGTCGTTAGTTCGCTCGCGCATTTTTTGCGTTCTATAGCAGGTATTCTATCAGCATCAGAAACTTTCATTAAAATGGATTTTATGATACGTTGTCTGAAGACGATATCAGACATCCTTAACTAAACTTTGGAAATAGTGGTCCTTGGAAGTCGACAGCAGAATCTAAAGATTATTAAATATTATATAGTTTAAATAGTAGTATGAAAATTTGTCCTAATTTTTCAGGATTCTTGTAGTCAAGGAATTATTTTCGAAGTTAATAAGAAAAGAGAGTCAAAAATGTCGAAAAATTTCCAGCTTTAAGAAAATACTGGGTAAATCTTTAAAAAAAAAAATTTAATGCTTTCCATTGTTAGAGGTTAGAAGGCTGATGGGGTGGATTAGAAGGTTTGTCAAGCATATATGGTTTTATACATCATATTAGTTTCTTAGCATTTCTAAACTCGAAAATTATGTTGTTTTGTCATTATTTATAGGCAAACATATAAAAGATTAAAAAGATTAGTGAGAGGGTTAGAAGGGTTGTTTCGTGTTATACTATATGTATATACATAATTTTCCGGATTCTCAGAGTAGAGAGATCTAAAAATTCTGTTATTTTAAAATTATATTCAATTATTTTTTAGTCAAGGCTATCAGGGGAAAGGTTAGAGAGTTAACTCCTATATATCTAGAGAGAGGGGGGAGGGAGAGAGACAGAATGAGAGGGGAAGGGAGGGAGGAAAGAGGGAACGCTTTTAAATCTCAATACTTGATAGACATAATAAATCATAATAGCCTCTTATAAATTAGTCAAGTCCGTTTTTTATTTTATTTAGTAATTAGAAAATTTCTAATCAATTATGTGTGTTTTTTTAGTTTACTGCGAAACCCCATTTCTAAATGATGTGATTGTTAAAATTATAAAAAAAAAAAATAAAGAAAGAACAGTGCACTATAAACTAAGTGTATTAAAAATATAAAAATGCATCGTTTATGCTAAAATTCCTTTTTATAAAATACTTACCAAAAAGGTAACCAGAGAAATCCGACGTCAGAAACTAATTGTTGGAATTCTTCATTCTTTATGGTTATAAATAATATTACCTAAGGAAACTCTTTAGTTCAGTACCACAACAGTGTTATTAAGTTTTTTTTTATCCTCTCCCACAACTCCAGCCTCTTGTATGTTTGATTATTAATAATAATTCTTGAAGTTTGTTTACTGTCACAACCACATACGAAGAAAAATTCACACAAATTTGTCTTGTGATTTGGGGCCCCTTAAAACGTATAGAGATGCAAAATGTCGAAGGACTACTAGAAATTACCACCACAAAGTAAAAATGATTTGTGGAGGAGGATCAAGAAAACGTGGAGAAGTATTAGCTAAAAGTATTGCCAATGAATATTATTATTCAATTAGATGGAAATTGTATTGGATATTAAAAGTTCTCGTTAAAGCGTTATTTTTTTCAACCTTTTTTTTTAATTTAGGCATCTATGTTAATTAGTTAGAGCTTCTCCGCATACAATATTTAATGTTTCATTATCATCTGGTAGCAAAATGTATTGCTTTTCTGTAGTTCCGACTCTTGATAACCAGACATATAATTGACCATGAGAAAAACATTCCTGTCTCAAATTGATTCCCACGAGTTTGAGAGTTTGTCCCTGGGACATGTTTATTGTGAGAGCAAACGATCCTTCCACCGGAAACTGCAACCGCTTAAAACGAATCAGTAAGTCCGTTGGGATCATAGGAATATGAGGAATAGAGGCTACTGTTCTTATATTTTGCCTGTCAAGCCTCCGTGAGCGTTGAGAGCTAGACTCTCCAATTCGACAGATTCCAGCCGCCCTCACCTCAGACGTATTTCTAGAAATTGGGATTTTCATTTAGGCATAATGTTATCTTTAGATACTTCTTAATCTTTAATAGCAGCTACACATGCACAGTTTCCTAAAAGTAAAAAAACCGGTCAAGTGCAAGTTGGATTTGCGCAATTAGTATTCCGTACCATAATTGTCTTTAAAATAAAAGAAAACCCTTGCCTAGACTAAGTTAGATGGGTCCCTGACATATATATATCTTAAGATCTAAAATATATTTTCACGTTTTTCCTTAGTCAATAATGTATAATAGTTATAGCATCTTAGATACCTAATAGCCAATAAATCAATCTAGCTCAATATAGAATCTAGCAGTAAAAGTGTAAAACAAATATTTACTACGTTAATATTTGTTTAATTATAAACAAATAAAATAAAATTACTTTGTGGCATTATAGCGACGCGCGATGCGGTAGCAGTAATGTACTGAGGACTATGTTAAAAAAACCTCCTCCATATTGCCATGCAATATATTTTTTTTTTTATACCAGATAAATTATTAAACGTAATGCACTCGTGATAATTTTCGCTCAATATACACTGTATGAAGACGATTCCAGAATTTTTTAAAATTTTTTGATCAGTACTTTTCGAAATAGGGTGGTGGATAATGATTTTTGGCCATTTTTTTTTTTTAAATAATACAAAGAAAAGTGTGCCCAAGTATTTCATCATATATATTTTTGTTTTCACAAGCTTTCATTTGACATCCTACTCGATAACCTGGTAATTTTTTTTTCAATTTGGATTTCACCAGCAAAACTAACCTCTTAAGTGAAAATTTGACTTTCAAAACTAAAAGGTTCTAAGTGCTCCATGAATTCCTATATTTGTGCCAAATTTCTGTGTCAGATAGTGTTAATGAAATTTACTACGTATTAATTGTGAAAGGAAATGCAATAATTCCACACAATTTTTAGTAGGTATTTTAGAACTCGTTTTCTAAATAGCAGAGAACTCAAAACTAAATGAAGTAGGTAGGTATACCTAAATTAAGGAAAATTACTAAAATAATATTTGTTGTCTAAATGAATCACACACTATTAGGTACTTATTGAACAAAAATACAACAATAACAATAAAAAAATGTAGATAAATATTTTTATTGTTATTTAGTACCTATTCACACCAACAACGTACCTACGACGGGCCTACAGAAAGAATGAAAGAATCTTAAAGCTACAAATAACAAAATAACAACCCTTTTCGTTTTGAAAAACATAACATCAGGTCATCGTATCATTAAATTTGGAAAAAATCAGATTATAGACTGGAACTGCGAATGCAAGACAAATATAACACCCCGCGAGCACATTGGCTGGTCTGTCGATGGCCTAGTGCGCGACGTCGTCTACCACCCCAAAAGTTATATACGAATAAAAAAAATTTTAAATAGGATTGGTAATTTCGGAGATTAGCTCGAACAAACAAACAAACAAAGACACATATAGGACGTTTCACGACAACAAGGACACCCGTGTGGCCAGACCTAAGAGAGATCCCATGTATGTGTAATGGCTCAAAATTTTTTTTAAAGTGTCTACTTTCGAATGCTACATGGCCGTTTAAAAAAATTCAATATGGCGGACGCAAGATAGCTCCAACTAAATTTTTACAAATTCGGATAATTAGTTACCCCCACCCCTGTTTTTATCCGGAAGCAAGAATTTTCAAATTTTTTTTCACATTATTCGTTTTAAGATACAAAAATACATTTTTTTTGTTTGAACAATATGAGTTTAGCAGCCATATTGGGTCCACCATGGAGAATTTTTTAAAAGGCCATGTAGCATTCAAAAGTAGACACTTTAACAAAAATTTTGAGCCATTACACATATGTGTCTCTCTCAGTTCTGTTCACACGGGTGTGCCCGTTATCGTGAAATGTCCAATATATATATATATATATATATATATATATATATATATACGAGGCTGGTTTGAAAAGTCCGTGCAAAAATAAAAACTACTTATGTGTTTGGGGTAAACCTTTTTTATTTTTCGACATAGTCTCCTTTTAGGCTTATACACTTCGTCCAACGGTGTTCTAGTTTGTTGATCCCTTCCGAATAATAGGATTTGTCCAAGTCTGCAAAATATCCATTAGTGTCTGCAATCACCTCCTCGTTTGAATAAAATATTTGTCCCGCCAGCCATTTCTTCAAATTAGGGAACAAATAGTAGGGAGCCAAGTCTGGAGAATAGGGGGGATGTGAAACGAGTTGGAATCCTATTTCCATTAATTTTGCGACCACAACTGCTGAGGTGTGTGCTGGTGCGTTGTCGTGATGGAAAAGGACTTTCTTGTGGGCCAATCGCGGGCGTTTTTCTTGCAGCTCGGTTTTGAAACGGTCCAATAACGATGAATAATATTCACCTGTAATAGTTTTACCCTTTTCCAGATAGTCGATGAGGATTATCCCTTGCGAATCCCAAAAGACAGTCGCCATAGCCTTTCCGGCCGAAGGAACGGTCTTCGCCTTTTTTGGTGCAGATTCCCCCTTGGTAACCCATTGTTTAGTTTGTTGTTTGGTCTCAGGAGTATAGTAATGTATCCATGTTTCATCCACAGTGACGAAACGACGCTTAAAGTCCTCCGGATTCTTCTGGAACAGCTGCAAACCATCCTTGCAACACTTCACACGATTCCGTTTTTGGTCAAGCGTGAGCAATCGCGGCACCCATCTTGCGGATAGCTTTCTCATGTCCAAATGTTTATGCAAAATATTATGTACCCGTTCAGTCGAGATGCCCACAGCACTAGCAATCTCACGCACCTTAACTCTTCTGTCATCCATCACCATATCATGGATTTGATCAATGATTTCTGGAGTCGTAACCTCCACAGGCCGTCCAGAACGTTCAGCGTCACTTGTGCCCATATGGCCAGTCCGAAAATTTTGAAACCACTTATAAACTGTTCTAATCGAAGGTGCAGAGTCACCATAATGTTTATCAAGCTTCTCTTTAGTCTTCTGAGGCGTTTTGCCTTTCATAAAGTAATCTTTAATCACCACACGAAATTCTTTTTCGTCCATTTCTTGAAAATCACTCGACTTCCTTGATTCACACGAATGCCAAACACAAAGAAATAGACCAATATGGCTGAAACTTGGTGTGCGTTTATTCAAGAGATGCTACTAACTAAACATGACCTCGATACGCGCCGGTGGTGCCATCTCTCGGACTTTGCACGGACTTTTCAAACCAGCCTCGTATATATATATGTATATATATATATATATATATATATATATATATATATATATATATATATATATATATGTTATGTATATATATATGTATATGTATATATATATATATATATATATATATATATATATATATATATATATATATATATATATATATATATATATATATATATATATATATATATATATATATATATATATATATATATATATATATATATATATATATATATATATATATATATATATATATATATATATATATATATATATATATATGTATATATATATATACGAGGCATGTTTTTTAAGTAAGTACCGTTTTGCGATTCCGCCGCCGCAGCGATACGGTCGGCGTTCCGCGCATGCGCGCTGGTAACCTACATCTCATATCTACGCACTGACGCCATTACAGTCTGATTCTTCATTGTATACGTTGTTTACTGAGTGTTTAAGATGCCTCCGACAATCGTGAGTCCGCCGATTGTGAAGTACGGGCTGTTTATACGATTTCTTAGTGCTAAAGGCGTAAAACCGATCGATATTCATCGTGAGATCTGTGAAGTTTACGGACAAAACATTATGAGTGATGGAATGGTAAGGAAATGGGTGAGAGCATTTAAAGATAGCCGCACAAATGTGCATGATGAAGAACGGAGTGGGCGTCCTTCGGTCGTTAATGAAGATTTGTTGCAGAAAGTGGACGAAAAGGTGAGAGAAAACAGAAGCTTTACAATTTCATCATTGTGCGACTGCTTTCCTCAATATTCTCGTAGTGTTTTGTATCGCATTGTGACCGAGAACTTGAATTACCGGAAATTGTGTTCACGTTGGGTTCCAAAAATGTTGACGGATTTGCACAAAACCCAACGTTTAGGCAGTGCATTGACTTTCCTTGAGCGGTACCACAATGAAGGTGAACATTTTTTAGACCAAATTGTTACTGGTGACGAAACATGGGTGGCCTACGTCACACCAGAATCGAAACAACAATCCATGGAATGGCGACATTCATCATCACCCAAAAAAGTGAAGTTTAAGCAAACAATTTCTGCCCGCAAAATCATGTGCACAGTTTTTTGGGACAGAAAAGGAGTATTGCTAGTGGAGTTTCTGCCTCGTAATGAGACAATCAATGCAGCGTCTTATTGTGAGACATTGAACAATCTGCGTCGTGCAATCCAGAACAAAAGACGTGGCAAGTTGAGTAAGGGTATCATTTTGCTGCATGACAATGCCCGTCCACATGTGGCTAATCGGACCAAAGATCTCATCAAATCTTTTAAATGGGAAACTCTAGATCATCCTCCATACAGCCCTGATCTGGCGCCCAGCGACTACCATTTGTTCCTGCACTTGAAGAAGCACCCGGGTGGTCAGCGTCTTCAAGACGATAACGAAGTCAAAACATTTGTGATACAGTGGTTAACAAGTCAGGCGGCAGAATTTTATGAGGAGGGTATTCAAAAACTGGTGCCACGTTATGACAAGTGCCTCAATATTCACGGAAATTATGTAGAAAAGTAGATTAAGGTACATGCTTTCATGTAAAAATAAAATTATAGCGATATCTTTGCACGTCTTTTTTTAATTCCAAAACGGTACTTACTTAAAAAACATGCCTCGTATATATATATATATATATATATATATATATATATATATATATATATATATGTATATATATATATATGTATATATATATATATATATATATATATATATATATATATATATATATATATATATATATATGTATATATATATATATATATATATATATATATATATATATATATATATATATATATACATATATACATACAAATACATACATATACATATATATATATATATATTATATATATATATATATATATATATATATATATATATATATGTATATATATATATATATATATATATATATATATATATATATGTATGTATATATATATATATATATATATATATATATATATATATATATATATGTATATATATATATATATATATATATATATATATATATAACTTTTGTTAGAAAAAACACTTTCTTTCATAGATATTCCTTAAATACAAACATTTTATTTTTTTAAAAGAGTAAAATTAAATGTCGAACCGGCTTTTAATAACTTTAAAAATAATCTGTATTCTCTTATTTATAGTACAATAAAAATTTTCCATATATTATCGTAAAGACAGATTTAATAGCAAGGCGTTACCATTATTACGTTACTAATAACTCTAACTTAAATATATTATCAAGAATATCCAGCCCTTAAGTAAAGCAATATTTAAACGAGAATACAGAACTATACAAGAAGATGAAAACTACAAAAATCTTCTGTCAAAATCCTATTGTCATTTCAAGGTACCTTACTGTTAAAAGAACTAAATTAAAAACTATATTTAGTGTTTTTTGATTTTAGAAAATGCAGAAAGTTCTATAATAGATTTCGTTAAAGATCCATGTAAGAGGATTCAAAATACTTTACAAATACAGGGTTATTATCCCTATAAAGTTTTATAAGTCTAGCATTTAACCCAGGACAACAAAGAATTTCGTTTAGGGTTTTGTCAGGAAATAATGCAACGTATCGAACTTAATGCACAAGAGATTACACGTAATAAAATTATTTGGAAGGATGAATCAATTTTCTCAGATAGGCGAATCAAAATACCTAGCTGCCAATCTGCTGAGGTTTGGTGTGGTATATTGCACAATAGAGCAGTAGGACCAATATTTTCTAATATATATTTAAATGAGGCAACATACCTGGAAATAATAATAGAAGTTGTTGAAAATTTGATACCACATAATAATACGTAAATAATTTGGCAGCAGAACGGCGCAGGCACTCCAAAATGCAGAAAGTTCTATAATAGATTTCGTTAAAGATCTTAGTAGACCATGTAAGAGGATTCAAAATACTTTACAAAAACAGGGTTATTATCCCTATAAAGTTTTATAAGTCTAGCATTTAACCCAGGACAACAAAGAATTTCGTTTAGGGTTTTGTCAGGAAATAATGCAACGTATCGAGCTTAATGCACAAGAGATTACACGTAATAAAATTATTTGGAAGGATGAGTCGATTGTTTCAGATAGGCGAATCAAAATACTCTGGCTGCCAATCTGCTGAGGTTTGGTGTGCTATATTGCATAATAGAGCCGTAGGACCTACATTTTCTAATATATCTTTAAATGAGGTAACATACCTGGAAATAATAATAGAACTTGTTGAAAATTTGATACTACATAATAATAGGCAAATAATTTGGCAGCAGAACGGCGCCGGCGCTCCACCACACAACATTTTCGCAGTTACTAATTTTTTTAATTGAAACTTGGTCTTTATGAATTGGCAAATTTAAAAGATTAAGACGGCGATTAAATAATCCAAATTTAACGGTGTGGATAACTTTTTATAGGACTACTTAAAAGATAAATTAAAAATGAAAGTAAATTAATGGTAAGTCAACTAAGGGTGAAAATTACATAACAGGTTCAAATTTTTAATGATTAAAGACAAGGATTCATTTTGACAGCCATAAAAAAACAAAAGCGAATTAAAAAAAATACATTAAACAAAATGAAAGTAGCAATACCATATCAGGATCAAATGAACAAATTTATTTTTTGTTCGGAATTCATGGTAGTTTTTCAGCTCCTTGTATTACTATTTGCTTTCATTCAAATATTGTTTCAGTTAAGATGTGGATATATATTGCATCTGTTCTCTTATTTGTCTATCCTAGGCCGACCGATGAGCCGTGATACGGAGGAATGCGTCTCGGGATAGATTGACAAATAAGAGAACAGTGGTTAGACTACGGAAATGGGGACTTTGTCTTTTGCATTATACCAATATGCCTGAGGAGAATCCCTCGAAAAACACTCCACCTGCATTGAAATGTTGACTTTATCAATCACTCTGTCGGCTTGTGGCTGCTGTGTCAACCTACGAGGGTATTAGGTGTGCGTAGTAGGTACAATTCGCTGTATCTTACCAGTATGTTCCGTAAGTACCTGGATAAGGATTAGTAAATTCTATTCTCTTGTTTGTCGATCCTAGCCCGACTGGTGAGCCGTGATACGGCGAAGCGCTGCTAGGGAAGGATTGACAAATAAGAGAACAGTGGGTAGACTGCTGAAATATGGACTTTGTTTTCAGTAGTTATAGCTAAGGTTTTACCAGTTCCTCTTAAAAACTTATAAAATGTGATATTTCTCGATTTTTTGGTCTATAATTTTTACTGTATATTATTACTAATATTAAAGGTAAAATTACTGCCTACAAATTCTGATTTTAGCCATGTTAACATAGCCTGAACCAACTTAGTTTTTAAAAAATGTTTTCAAAAATATATAGACATTATGTCTGCCGTTTTTCTTTTAACTTTCATCACATGAAAAACTTTATGTTTACGACGTACTTATATGCATAACAAGATTTTTCTCATGAGATTAATATTCATTACAAACTTAATTTTACCAAACTCGAAATGACAAGTTTTTCTTTTAAAACATATTTAGTTTTGAGATAGTCTGTGTAAGTAAGTAAGTGCAAGAAGTTTACATTAAAACTTTTCGTATGCAACATAAGCTGCTTTAAAATTTCTGTTACAAGAACGGTTTAGCGAAAGGTTAAGTACCTACTCTATGCCGTTCTATTAGTTGGTATAAAGTAATATTAACTAAGTAAGAAGTTAACTGGAAGTGTTTTCTGTATAAGTTCCGAATCCACCACATAATTTTCTTAAGGTTACGTCTAAAGACAACGTTACAATTCCACCATCACATGGTTATTTTTGTCTACTTTTAAGGAAGTTTGATCTAATGAGGTGACAGGACACTCATGTTTTTCAAAATGGTGTTGTGACTACCACAAATTTAAGCTAATTTCCTAACATTGCCTTTAATAACCGAGATAATATATGTTATTTAATACAATAATAATATTTTCTAATAAATAGTCAAAGTCAGAGAGATCTATAGCTTTTGAGCCAATACTAGACAACATATTAGGGATTATAAACGTGAGAAGGAAAGGGGGGACTAGTTCGAGTATATCCTGGTGTAGGTTTCTGGAGACAAATATTCTGAAAATTATCTTATGTTTCATTATTTCTGGTTTTCACAGCATCTTTTCCGCCTCCCAACTTTTTTATGGGTATTATCGATGAAGATTTATCATAACGCTAACGAACGCTGGCAAACATTGACAGCAGCTACCAGCGGTAAACGGTAACGTTAACTAGCAACGGTCGATGATAAGTCATCAAGCATTGTTACGGTTGTAATAGATTGCTAATTAAAATGCTATTTGGCTTTGACTTCGGTAAACGCGCAGACGAAACTGGTTCCAGTTCCAATCCTATGCTGATTGTATGGGCAAAACGGTGTGGGCTTTATAGGCATGCTGGCTGATTCAATACGATAAATAAACAGTACGTGATCTACTTGTAATAGGACAGAGAGGAATGTAGGGGGAAGAGATGGGTGTGTGAATGTATGTGTTTATTACTACGATGGGCTGCCGGCCATTTGTGGTTCAGCATGGCTACCATCTGTGTGTGTGTGAGCAATTGTTTGTGCTGGCGTATAATCCAGACTACCAGTCGTACGTATCCAGCAGTAGCCCACTCTGTCTACATGTGAAATAGAGAGAGAAGCTACTGGTCTACAGCACTAGCTCTGTTCCTGTGCCGGTAAGTATATACACAGACAGACTACCAAGCATACGGGTCTAGTAGTATACCCTACTGTTTATGAATGTGTGCGAGAGAGATAATCTACCCATCATACAGATCCAGTGGTAGCTCTGTATGTATAAGCATATGAGTGAAATAGTCAGACCTGAAATAATCGTCATATGGTTCCAGCAGTAATTACGGCTGATTGGGTGGATGAAAACAAAAGGTACCTTTCTCTATATGAGTTGGTTTGAGTACGAAAGAGAAAAAATAGAGGGCTCTGGAGTTTTCTCAGAAAACGTTCTTTACAAGTAGCAGTTGACGGATTTCTTTTCGGTGCCTTCACTATTAAGGCCGATAGGCCCCAAGTGTCTCCTACTTTCTTCCTTCTTCACATTAACGATCTGCTGGAAAGGATCAGGAATCCGATCTACAGCTTTATCGATGACAGTAAGCTTGTTTGTTTAAATATCAGCTGTCTATTGACATATCCACAGACAACAAGAAGTTAAATTTAACCAAGACCAGACAGAAATTCTATCTTGGGATGAAAGTAACTAAATAGAAACTAACATTACCAAAACCTAGGCTGTGATTTTTTAAAGTTAGGTTAACGTTGCATTTCACTAGCATCGTTTCTCAAACGTGTCTTGGAATGATCATGTTGCATGCATAGCAAAGAAAACTGTGCATGCTGGGAATACCAGTCCCGCTAATACATCGCATCCGATTGATGTTTCGCTTGTCCCCTCTTATTCTCGCTCGATTTAAAATCAACGTGAACTGCTTTTTCTTCACACGCGTCTTTCCTGTAGCGTTTTAGCAATTTTTCAACAACACGAATGCCATGCCCACAAAAAAGAATAAAAAAAACTAAGCTGGTGGTGCGAAGCAGGTGGCGAGAAAGACTCAGCAAAGGCTGCTTATCTCAGGATCGGTGGTCTGCTTTTCTAACCGGCCTTTGTTCTGATTTTCAGGTTCTGGTTGGTTATTGGACTAATTTGTTTACCAAGTTGGTGATAATTTCGTTTTACTAACTTGTAGATTTGGAAATATTCCTTACATTTTTATATTCGGGTAAAAACTAAGGTGTTTAAACTTCAATAACTCTAAATCTAAGTTATAAGTACATGAATATTTAGTCCAGTGAATGATGTCTTGGGAGTGTACCGATTTAATGTTCCAGGGTGGCCCTTATGAGGACTTCTTCACGTTGTAGTACCCACAAATTTATAAAGAGTTAGGTGGTATCGTAGTGGGGAAGCGATAGCAGGAGACACACACTCACACTCACTACCATTAACATGATATCGCCGCGAGGCAAAGACTGAGAAAATTAAATGGATTTTTATTCGTATTAAAGCAGAAACTAATATTTTGTAACGTACTCGTAGAATAAGAAAGTTAGACCGTCAAATTATTTAACTTTGCTACAACTTAATAACGATTAAATCATTTTTTAACTTAACTTCACACTTCAACAGTCTACTACTACTATAGTACAGTCACAAGACTGTACACAGATTTAATTTTTAAATATACTGTATCATATTTCCTTTTGTATAAGTTCTATACTTATAGTGGTGGTAGCACTGGCATTTCAACTTATTGGAAGGTACTAGCGAAAACAATTGGAACTTTTTTTGATAATGGGATTTAATTCACAAATTTGTAGTTTTTTTCCCAACTATATAAGGAAAAATTGGCACAACATTGTAAATTTTTGATCAATAATGTAAAACTAACTATTAAACGTTTGTAATATGTTTACATATATTTCTAAAGTTTCTAAAACTTTGTAGAAAATTTAACTAGACCCTTTTACAACGTAATTAAAAAAAATAAAGTAAACAGATTGTAATGAACATTTAAATGAATAAGCGTTTTACAAATATAATTTATGTATTTTTTTCCACGCAAACAAAAATTACAGTGAACTCATTTTAATGGTGGGCATATAGGAGAAAGCTGCGCAACATGAAAAAGAAGGACAAAGTGGATAATTACCATAAATCCATTAAATTGGGTGATTTTGTATTTCAATTTACCTAGCAGTGACCTTCATAGAATATTTAGTATGGTCAAAACAATTTTTGCTTTAATAGGAAAAAGAGCCGAGCAGCTACAAGCGACATTATATAAAATTATTGGTTATCACTTTAATATAAATAAAGTCATTAAGTTTTAGATTCTCAAATAAATGAAAAAAAAATTCTGCAAAATGTCGCTAAGGTATAAATTCAATTTCTTATAAAATTATGTTATTCTAAATATTCGTTTTTTACTTACTTTCGCTAAGGGGAGTATTGTAATCGTGAAAAAATCATTCCCCGTAATTTTTAAATTCCTTAACATTTTCCCAGACCATCAATTTCGGTCGGTCTGTCCCACTTTCAGTCTATTGACACAATAACTCCCAATTGAAATAAGATATCGATTTCAAATTTGGTACACCACATATAGTAGTTAAAGTGAAAAACTAACCTATAGTTTACTATTTTAGTATATTATTATTTAGTAATACATTATCCAGTTCTGTTTTGCCCAACTTTCTCCTATTTTTAATACAAGGTAGATCAGTTTTTACGCACTAAAATATGTCGATCTCTAACGGTTACTGCTGCTGCAACTAGGACTAGCTGGACTTTGAAATCGTATTTTAAAGTTTTTTGCTTCTTCTAACAATATGTTTTTTACAAAACCAAAAATACTAACAGATCACATGATAATTTATCTTCACTTTTAATATCGACTTTACTATGTCTGCCGTTAAACAGTTTTGTTCATCTCTGCATAAATTCCCCATTAGACAGTCTCAAAAAACCTTTACTAATGGGAATCCTGATTTTTAGGTAATTGTGTAAAAATTGTAACTTTCAATAGTATAATAATATACCCATATTAAATTAACTAAAAATATTGAAAAAAAGTAATTGTATGAACTATGAATATATTTACGTCAATTTATTACTCTCGTCATGAAGGCGACCTTGTATATTTTTTAATCTAAGTAATCTAACAGTTTTTACAGCATCTTCGTAAGTAACTGCACTTTTCATATTAAATTTCGAAAACGTTTGAAAAAAAGAATTCGCTAAATTGTGCTTTTTGTAATTTAATTGAAAGATCTTCAAAAATTTCATATTTTTCATTACTTTAGCGCTACAAAACTCATCATATAATCGCCATTCCAGATTTTCTCTCCTAATTTAACTCAATTCAGCAGATATCACTTTTTTTTTCAAGTTATAATATTACTTCTGTGAATATAGTCATATAATGACGTATAAAAAAAAATCACATTCTGATGATAGTATCTTTAACTTTTATCAAAAGGTTCAGAAAATATGTAAGAAGATATCAATTATACAAATTATTAATAAAAACAAAAGACCGTTATAGAAAAACAAACCGCCGGATGGTTAAAAAATGGCCTCGTGACCTCTCATATAATACATCTTCTACTTACGCGATCTCTGAAAAACTTGACGAAGCACATTTTCACGTGCCGGTAGTAGCCAGCCGGATTTGGATTGCGGCGATGTTTTGTTCCACGTGTTTGACTTTCTATAAAGATAGCTATATAGCTTTGCTCTCAATTGCTTGCTACTTAGTTCAACGTGACTGACAATTGACGGATCTCATGCGATATGCTCGAGACCAGTCGAAAATATACAAGGTTAATCCGTAGTCCGGAGATAGAGCATTCAATCCAGTAGGCTCCTTATCAATCCCAGAAGGTTGGCACCCCTAGGCATAAGTTTACAGGTAATAAGAAAATGATGATGTCGGTTTCAGGTTTTATTACATAAAATGCATTATTTAACGATGTACCAATAATTATATGTAAAGTCAAAGTTGTGTATTTTTATTTATATGATTACATACTACCAGTTTACTTAATATTTTAAAAGAACTTAAATTTTAATCAAATTTTTAATCTAATACTTTTCTTACAACTTTACCCTAATGATTTTCTTCCAACATCCCCAAAGCATGACTTGGCAAAATGGTATCATTTACCACTAGGCACGTTTTTTATGATGTGGCCTTCTTTAATACCAAACGCAAATGCAAACCTGCTTCGTAATACATTTTCATGTTTTTATGGATTTAGACAATTTTTTCTATTTATGCTTAAAATTTATAGCAAATTTTTAGGAGAGCCGAAAAACATATCGAAATTTATTATATGTACTGGGAGAAATATTTCCCGTTATGGATTTCTTTATTACAAGTTTCCATGTAATGAATTAGTTAATAAGAATAAATAAATGCCTTTTATTGGATGGAAAATGTATATTTAAAAAATATGCACATAGACGACGAGCTCTAGCCAGGTTAGTTCAGGTTATCTAACCGCCTCATGAAATATAAGAATTTCACAAATTTAAAGAAGAAAAAATATAAAATTTGAAAATAAATAATAATAAATAATCTGCCAAGTGCAAGTCGGACTTGCTCAATTAGTGTTCCGTACGTTGATTGTTTTGAAAATAAAGATTTTTGTTGCAGAGATATAAAGTGATCAGTGAGTTCACAAAACACCCCTAATGAGTTTTCAACAAAGTTTTTTTCCGATCTTCACTGAAAACTGATGACCTTGAATTTTTTTTATATGCCAGATAAATTATTAAAGGTAATGCATTCCTGATAATTTTCGTTCAATTATGGAGAATATTCCAGAATTTTTAAAAAATTTTTTGATCAATTCTTTTCCAGATAAGAGGGAGAGAGAGGCAATTTTTTTAAAAAATAATACGAAGAAAAGTGTGCACCAGTATTACATTATATATATTTTTGAACTCGTGTATTTACAAGCTTTCATTTGACACTCCAACCCACGACCTGGTAAAAAAATTTTTCACTTCCGATTCCGATTCCCTTAAATTAAAATTTAACTTTCAAGACTACATGGCTCTGATGAGGTCATCAATTTCTATATTAGTGCCAAATTTCAACTTTCTATGTCAAATAATTTCGGAACAAACTGGGTGTGTCAGACGGACAGACAGACACCGAGGTGATCTTTTCTGTATCGAACACTAATTATTATCAACTATATATTATTGTAATGTATGCTCAGAGATTATCATATAGTTATTTAATAACCATTTAGGCTAAAATAATATACTGTTTTTAGAAAATATAAACTTATTTCAAACTATAGAAAATAGAAAAAAAAAAAATTCTTAGTGGACAGCAGTTAGTTATAATCAAATATACACACTTAAATGCTGGTATTGATTGTTTTGCTTTAAATTGTTGTGGGAATAAATTACGTTTTTCCTGCTTTGTAGTCTTGTTTAATATGTACAGTGAAGTTATCTTTAATGAAGCCCTGGAATCGGAGGAAGCCGATGTTATCTAAATAGAGAGACAATAAATAACATTCGATATGCAGACAAAACACTTACTCACGAGTAATCTTTTAGAGTTACAACAACTTTTGGAAAAAGTAAATGATACGGATTAAAGATCAATTTTAATAAGACTAAATGAATGTTAATAACCAAATTCCCACAGAATAATATGGATTTAACTATTGCAACCACCGTGATAGAAAAAGTTCAAACCTAAAAATATCTTAGAGTCTGGATGAAACACACTGGAGATCAAACTTTGGAAATATGAACAAGCATAGAATACGCTAGTATATCATTTGTGTCGCTAAAGAAATTGTCGACATGTTAGCATTGGATTTAGGACGCGAATGCTTCAATGTTTCCTCTGTGTTGTTGTATGACGTTGAGGCTTGAATATTAAAAAGAACCAGTTAGATAAACTGCAAGCTTTTCAGATGTGGTGTTACCGCAGAATGTGGCGCATACCTTGGACCGATAAAATGATAAACCATGAAGTCCTTCAAAGATGAACAAAGAATATGAGATAGACAAACTTATAAAAAGGCGAAAACTTGAGTAATTTGGCAACGTAATGAGAGAATCTAAGTATGCTCTGCTACGAGTGTTAATGCAGGGAAAGATAAAGGGTAAACGATGTGTTGTCCGACGTAGGATCTGATAGTTGAAAAACCTGCGAGATTGGTTTGGTTGCGGCAGCATCGAGTTGTTCTGAACTGCTGCGAACAAAGTCCAAATGCGTTGATGATTTCCAACCTCCGATAGGAGAAGAACTTGAAAAAGAAGGGAAAGGATATGTAAAACAATACTGCCCCATGCATCTATATATTTCTAAGATAAGATGGTGCCTAGTATTTCTCTAATAAACGTTGTATCCATACTTCAATCTTTTCACAAGACAGGGTGCCTTTAGAACTTAACATAATATAAATTTTTCATTAAGTTTAAGCCCCTCTGAAATATTATATAATAGTATTGCATGAGCAAACCTTTGAACACTATAAGAAAATATTACACAAATGTTTTGCAATTTTTGCACTCTATTATTCTCCGTCTCCAATAATGCCGTCCATTAAACTACATTTACATAATTATGCACTGTTATGAATTGTGTATCACACGGTTTACGTTTAATATCGTCTGGTTAGAAGTCTTTATGTAAGTAGAATAATATAAGTTGATCATAACTCTTTCAAAGAAGGTAAGGATTATGTTTATCAAAGCACAATCAGTAGTTCCCAGCATTATCAAAAAATATCCAAGAAGCAAACATTCTTTTTGTTCAGAAAAAATTAGCATATGAGTATTATTCTGTAACATTCATTTTTCCCTAGATTTTAAAATTATGTTATTACACTCTTTTTCATGTAATAATTGCTAATATAAGTTAAGCAATGAATTTATAATTTATTACCTTTTTTATATTTGATTGAGCAGTGTCACTCAAACTTTACTAAGCGCATGTAATTGATATATTTTATTTCCTTTGCATTGAATGTGTCTGGTTTATGATTAAGACGAGCATCATCGGTCCTTGTCTATCAAGTCGCGAGTTTAACACTCCCGTCTCATTTTGCGTTCC
Source organism: Pachyrhynchus sulphureomaculatus (assembly GCA_019049505.1). Classification (NCBI taxonomy): domain Eukaryota; kingdom Metazoa; phylum Arthropoda; class Insecta; order Coleoptera; family Curculionidae; genus Pachyrhynchus; species Pachyrhynchus sulphureomaculatus. Next base: position 156,489,146 of record CM032446.1, read on the forward strand.
TCAAGTGAACCACTACATTTTGAAGACTTCACTTCGAAGGAAGGGGAACGAGGGTATACAACCCGCCATTTCCAATTTTAAGAGCTTTTTTTTTCGGTCCAGCATGCAGTAGAGGCTTCTCCGTCCTTCAAGTAGTGAAGGCAGTTTTTTTCGGCCATGATTGAGTGTGTGTTTTTTTATCATCAAGCCATTCCAGAAATATTCTACCCATCGTAAAACATTTTGGGAGAGGTATTGATTAGTTACCCAAATGAAAATAAGGAGGTAGTGCGTGAGACAATATTTTTATGGAAAACTCACCAGGACAGGCCAAGGAGTTGATAGAAAAGCCACGAGGAAAAGCCAAGCAATAAGTCATTATTACACCAGTTTAGATATATTACTTCCTTTCTACAACGTGTGTTTTCAACAACTACGTAACACGTGTGATCCCGAAGTCGGTTTCACAGGAGGTGAATCAGAAACAAACTCTCTATATCATACCTTTTAAAGACATTTCTCGTACTTAGAATCGACACAACCTTCAGAATTCTAATTTAAAGACTCCCTATAAATATGTGCACTCTCATAGCATAAGAAGTTTCTATTTAGTCTATGTAATCTTAATCTTAAGGGTGTAATAAATGTAAGAATTTTTTGTTTTGTTAATATACTTTGCTCTGTGTTTCACTGAACTCCAGCTTAATCTTATAAGATGTAAAAGTTGTACCTTATTCAATTATCTAACAACATCCAAATAGGCTTCAGTATTTTTTCATTTTTTGAGCTAAACTTAGATTATTTTTATTCTAAAATGAATGGTGCCCAAAACAGTACAACTAAACTTTAAACGACTATAGCGACTATCTTCAAAAGACGAACAAAAATTATCTCCATCTCCATATCTCTCGAACGAAACGAGCTAGCTGATATCTTAATTTGGTTCTCTCTCAGTATTAATATCCACTCAATCCATTCTCAAAAATTAAGAGATACATAAGGGGCAAATAACGGCTTTTATTTAATAAATAAAGTATTTATTTAAAAAAAAAATAGAAAGAAAAGAACGCGACAAACCGCATTTAATGTCAATCTAACTGCCCTGAAGATCTCAGTTTATTGAGCGTCTTTTAAAAGAAATGAGAAATTTGCTCATTGTCCGCATATTAATCTGAATTACAACTTTTTGAGAATTTTTTCAAGTACGACATATACGTAGCAAATAATAGAGGAGATAAAATATTGCTCTGCTCTTATCGGTTAGTAGGTAACCAGATATTGACTTTTACCAAATAATATTAAGAGTCGTTGTAAAGACAAAAGAATTTTTAGTTACTATATAGAACATTATAACCCAGCGTATCACAGGCTCCACTATGGTGTAAAAGCATGAGGCAACTATTTTCGCCCTGTTTACATTGTTTGTGAAGATCGCCTAAAATCTTAAGTAAGGCTGTCGAAGTACCACAAAACTGAAAAAAATCTGTTGGAAATAAAACTTGACCTGACATAAAGTATTCTTTTAATTAATATCAAACGATTTTTTTTAAACGTCACTCATCGGGAACGAATTAGGGTATTAATTTTAGGAATCGAAACAATATTGATCCTTTTCCAAATCATCTGAACAGGGCCTGAGACCTATTTATAATAAAAGTCCTATATTTACTAAGATATTTGAGCATTTTAAAGTCGATCTTGTCAGTTGCTTTAGCATTCGTTTTAAAATTGTAAATAATTTTCTCAATTTGTTGTTCTGTTATTGTTGAGAACTGAAACTCTCCCTGAAGACTTTTGCAGACCCGGACCTCCTTATTATTAGTAATTAACGTATTATCAGCTTCAGCTTCCACTATCCGTAAAAAAAAACGACTGAATGAGTGACGGGAAGCAAATTCATCTGGATTAAATTTTAGGGTTTAGGTTTATGTTAAGACATTTAAAGATCTTTTGGAACCCTCTGGGGTCAATTCAAAATTTATGTTGTATGTATGCTCTTTCTCCATTTCTAAAATTTCTTAAAGCTCTATAATAATTTCGTTTTGTCATTTTATATTTTCGTTTTTACGTAAATTAATAATAAATTTAATCCATGGACCAGTAGCTTTCATAAATCTCGAAATAATGAGCAGAGTGTGCACATTGCTGTTGCGCTACTAAAGAGGCGCTATTTGAAATCAAGGTTCTTGTCCAAAGATGTCGTAATGTCTCCGTGGATGTTTATGCTTAATTTATTAATTTTCAAAAGGCATGAAAATCTGAAGAAGGTTCTAAAAGAGATTGAACTGGATAGTAAGGACATTCACTAATTGCTAATTGGAATCAAAAGGCAACAGTAAGAGTCGAAGACGAGAAATCACAGCAAATCCCTATCAAGCGCGGCGGGAGACAGGGATGCGTCTTATCGCCATTGCAAGTCAACGTTTTCTCAGAAAGCACTTTCAGAACAGCCTTATTGTTAATGGTGAGGTGATAAATAACATGAGATACACAGACGATACAGTTCTCTTGGCTACAAACTCAGATGATTTGCAGAACTTCTTGAAGAGTGTAATTGAATCGTATCGAGAAGTAGAGTTAAATATCAACATTAGGAAAACAAAAGTAATAGTTATCAGCAAACGGTCTGATATCTCGATAAATATGAAAATATGAGACACCTGCTTAGAGCAATTAAAGAAGTATGGGGTGCCAACTAAATAGCTATTGAAACAACAAGAACGAAGTTAGATCAAGAATAGAACAAGCCCGTGGTTGCTTCAGAAAGATAGGTAAAGTACTGTATAGTAGAGACCTTACTCTGGTCCTAAAAATACGATTACTACTCTGCTATGTATTCTTCATCTTATTGTACAGCATGAAGGTGGGGACGCTTAACAAAAGGAAAAGGAAAAGCTTAGAAACCTTTGAGATGTGGTGTTGTAGGAGAATGCTTAAAATATAGATGGACAAGATCCATAATACCGAAGTAACGGAAAAGCTCCGCAAAGATAAAGACACCCTTAACATCATAAAAATCAAAAAAAAAAAACCTCAGTACTTTCAACATCTCATGAGAGATAATAAATACCAATTGCTGCAGAACATTATGCCAGGCAAGATAGTGGGAAGACGTGCAGTGGGCCACCAAAGTACATGGTTGTAAAAGTACGGCGTCAATACAAAATACGAAGGATAGTCAGTAGAATCCAGATTGTCTTGATAGTAGTTAACGTTCTACGAGGACAGGGCACATGAAGAAGAAGAAGAAGTATATATATTGAATAAAGCTGTAAAACTGATGTTCACGTCTGTAAGGCTGCATAAATAGATAATGATTGAGAAAATTCTTGAAATTAACTTTACTTATAAGAGCATTTGCAATAATACGGTAAAAAAAAGTTAGATTTATTTTTTTTCATACAAACTCTAATAAGAATGTAGAAATAACTGTACTATATTGTCCTCCTTCTGCCGTTATTTAACAACGATTTTTGGTCATTAAAACCAATAAAACTTTAATCATATTGTAGACTACCGACATTACTACAGTTTTCTTTAATAACCCCAACTCAACAACAATTTTTTTCTTATTTGTTTAAAATTTGGTTTGATTTTAAGTTTAAATGATAATTATGACCTCGTTCAGGCAAATGTTCTCAATTATGATAAGGGGGCAATCTAATTTCAACTACATTTCTCTATCAAAATATCAAGAATATTCTTATTACTTATTATCAACCAATAAGTAAACATTTGTTTAGGATTTTAAACTTATCTAATTCGTTTTTTTTCTTCTAACTAGCCATAAAATTTCAAATCTTATTTAAAAAAAAATGATTAAGTGAAATTTTTTTTAAATAAATAAGACAATGGCTAAATCGAATCAAAATATTAATAGTAATAACCTAAGACCCTAAGAAATGAGATACGAATAGAAAAATTTAAAGATACTTGCATGAAAAAATTCAACTTCTTTTAACAGCTTTGTCTTAGTAACTATATTGGCAATGATGTTTCTGTAGGCAATAGTTCTGTGAACAATAATGGCGTTAAAAGCCGAGACGACTACTTGACGGAAATAACAATGTATATTAACTACAAGAAAGCCAAACCTTCAAAAGTAAGACACATTACCTCAAATTTTTAACAATATATTTCAATAACAAATGTTTTTGTTATTTAGGATAGTGTAATTCTTATATATATATATATATATATATATATATATATATATATATATATATATATATATATATATATATATATAGTTATATATATATATATATATATATATATATATATATATATATATATATATATATATATATATATTTATAACTTTTAATTAACCACTACACTTCCCCTAAGCATTATAGGTAATAATCTGCTTCTCGCTGTGGTAAACAGTAACTTTTTATTTCTGTTTTCGTTAACTTTTCAAGTAATATCTGGAGCTATAGACCTCATCTTCCTTTTGTTTTGACTATAAAATCATCTTTACGGTAGTCATTTTCCTTCTTTTATATCATTTTTTTTGCAAAACTATTTGCACATCTTTGCTAATCAAGATGCAAAGTCGAACCTTTTGAAGAAATTTTGACTTTTTCTAGTGATAATCCTTAATATTCCAATCTTTCTTTCCTCAAAGCTACTATTACAATACGTTCTTTAAGGAAGATCAATTAATATTTTTTTAATAAAGAAACACGCGTATTTTAAAATTAAATTGCTGTTTTACTATGATTAATAACACTTTGTTAATCATTGTGATGTCTTTATCAGACACAAATACTACTTGAAGTTTAAAATAAATAGGGTTTTATCAATACAAAAATAATTTGATTCCATAAACTAAAAAAAAATTACTTTAATAGTGAAAATATTAATGGTTCCAAATCTTTCGATAGTAGTGTTTATACGTCAAACATATAAGGGTTCCGGTAGCCCCAATTATGTTGATGCATATGGCAGCAAAGAACGACGATATATGAAAATTTTAGGTGTAAAAAAATACTGGTATGATACCTCACAAAATATATAAGTATAAGGAGCCAACTGAATAATTACTGGTCTTCCAAATATTTCTTCCTTATATATTTCAACAAAACAGGCCCAATGGCGCAGTACGATAATACTCATTGGAGAATCCAAAAGTAGGCAGTTCGATCCCCTGTTGTGGCGGAACATCTTTTGCATTTTTCGGTCATTGCAAACTTGCAAAAATCAGGAAAGCAGGTGTTAAGTAGTCTTAGGCAAAGAAATAAGTATTTTCTACCGTACTGATTGTTTAATCACCAGTTTATCTGCCTGCGTTTCTAGAATCTCGTGTTTTATTATTATTTTTTTTTGCCCCTCACTTTTTTGCCACAAAAAGAACTGCATTTATGTAAAGAAAAATGGAGAAGGCCTACGACGGGCATGCCATCTCGTTCCTTGAATCTTAGTATTCTGAAGTTATAAATAGAAGACTAGAGCCAGTAGTTATTTATTTTTTCAACTGCAGTAACATTATAGAATAAATACCATAATTACTTTTTTAACTTCCTAATAGCTCAACTATATAGAGAGGGCGCCTAGGCCGCGCAAGATTTGGCACTACAAATCTGCTAAATGGGAAGATCTTATGGAATACTTTCGAACTTTCCCTTGGTTGGACATTTGTTTTCGATCCGATAACCCATCTGACTGCGCCAGGGAGGTCTCCGATGTTATTTTGGCTGGTATGGAAGCTTACATCCCTTTTTCGAAGAAATGCTCCTCCAACGGCAAGCCTTGGTTCGACCGAAAATGCAAAGAAGCTGTTGCTTCTAAACATATTGCCTATCGACAATGGCGTGAAAATCCTAACACCGTAAATCGTAACATCTTTGTTCATGCCCGGAACAGATGCAAGGGAATTATCGACGAAACCAAGGAGGCTTATCCCAACAATTCCAGGTCCTTTTGGCCAGTCGCTAAGGCAGTTAGTCAAAATTTTACCAAATCCACCATACCACCACTCACACGGCCAGATAATTCCATTGCAACCACACCTGTTGAGAGAGCTAACTTGTTGGCTGAACTCTTTGCTTCACATTCTACTGTCGATTTCCAAGGAAAAACACCACCTACTATTCCCATATTGCAGTCAAGGATGCCCGATGTTGTCTTCAGACAGCGCATCATAACGCGTATTTTAATGAAGCTAGACACCAAGAAGGCTTCTAGCGCTGACGGAATACCTGCCATAGTTCTCAAAAATTGTGCAAGGGAACTAACACCAGTTTTCTGTAGACTTTTTAACCTATCCTACAGAAAGGGAATATTTCCGTCCTGCTGGAAATGTGCCACGGTTCAGCCGATACCTAAAAAAGGTAAGAAGACCTTGCCAAATAACTACCGACCAGTTGCACTGCTTTCAATAATATCGAAAGTCATGGAAAAGGTTATCAATGAGCATCTTCTAAAATATCTTGAACGATTCAATATTATTAGCGATCACCAATATGGTTTTCGTAAACATAGATCAACAGGAGATCTTCTGACTTATGTAACACACGTTTGGAACAACGCAATTGAACACTTTGGAGAATCTCGAGCGGTTTGCTCTTGACATATCCAAGGCATTCGACCGTGTTTGGCACGATGGACTGTTGGCTACGTTACGCTCTTATGGTATGTCTGAAAGGTTCTATTTGTGGCTCTCATGTTTCCTCAGAGAGCGTTCTTTACGAGTGGCAGTTGACGGATTTCTTTCTAACACCTTCACTATCAACGCCGGTGTGCCCCAGGGCTCCATACTGTCTCCTACTCTCTTTCTCATTTACATTAACGATCTGCTGGAAAAGACCGGGAATCCAACCTATAGCTTTGCAGATGACAGTACGCTTGTCTCTTCATTCACCTTGAACGCTCGGACATCGGCTGCTCAGGCGAATATCCGCAGACAGCAGGAGGTCGTTCAACTTAACAAAGACCTGGAAGAAATTCTATCTTGGGGCGACAGTAACCAAGTGGAATTTAACGCTACAAAAACCCAGGCGGAAGTTTTTTCTAAAAAATTTAACGTTGCTGAACCTGACATAGTTATGTCGGGGCACTCCATTCCCCTAGCATCGTCGCTCAATTTGTTGGGCGTTAGTTTGGGAGCAAATATGTCTTGGCATGAACATGTTACAGGCATAGCAAGGAGAGCTTCTCAAAAGTTGGGAATATTATTTAGAACCAGAAAGCTTTACACCCCACAGCAACTGTTAATTCTTTACAAAGCCCAAATTCGACCACTATGGAATACTGCTCCCACGTTTGGGGCTCCGCTCCCAAACATACACTGCATTTGTTGGATTCTGTTCAGAGAAGAGCGGTCCGTCTGATTGGGGACCCAGAATTGACCGGCGGCCTTGATTCGCTGGAACATCGAAGAACGGTTGGCGACTTGAGTCTGTTCTACAAGTATTTTCATGGAAAGTGTTCGAAGGATGTAGCCCGCTTAATTCCTCCCAAAGCGGTGCATGTTAGAAATACACCTCGCGCTGGTGCTTCGCATCCGTATGAGGTTCAGCTTGTAACTCCGCGTACAACGCTTTTCAAGCAATCTTTTATATGGAGAACGTCATCCCTTTGGAATAATTTGCCCAGCGCTGTGTTTTCCACCGAGTACAATTTACAGCGATTCAAGAACAACGTGAACGCTTTTTTCCGCACTCGTGCCGCTCCTGGAGCGCTTTAGGGACTTCCCTGCAGCACGTGTGCTAGACTCATAAAAAAAAAAATAATAAAGTCCCCTTCATTAATTAATAAGATTTTTTTAAACCTACAGTTTAATATTCTCCAAGAATGTCATAAAATATCCTAAACAAAAAGGTGATATATACTGTCACAATTTTCTCACAACATCTTTACGTGTATTTTAGCACTCTATTAACCTACCAAAATTATGACTTTCCTTTGCTGTCTTTTATAAGAAGTTCTGCGTTTAAACAAGCATTAAGCCATAGTTTTGAAAATTCAAATAAACTGGTATTTATTTTAAATATAACTTCTGTTCCATTGTTTAGTTAATAAGACTACATTATTTTTTTGACATTTTTTTTCCTATTCTATTCCTAGATATAATTAATAAATAGAAGTGAAACAGGTGGTATCCAAAGTTTGGACAAACATACTCAACAGTAGTTTTTAAAAACTAGTTTCTTTCTGACATTAAGAGCTATTGTGCGCAAAAATTTGCAGGCATAAAATATCCTGCCACAGCATAATATAAAAAGATTTTACTTTATGTAGAGTAGTCTAGAAAAGGCATAAATATTAAAGTATATCTTCTATTTTATTATTAATTACAACTATGAATAATTTTAACAAGCTATAAGACCAAATTATACATTTTAAATCATAAAAGACTATGTATTTTAACATAAGTATTGTGTGTTCCCTTCAGGAAAGTAAAAAAAGATATCAAAATAGGGTCATAATGATCTTGTGTAAACAAGTTTGTTGAGATCGGGAAAGTGTTTAAAACACCTGAGACATAGCAATAACAACTTTCTTTAATATGAACATTTGCTCCCTACCTTATCACCATACCATTTTGTGTAAATAATATCCCTTGTTATTAAAAACGACATAATTTTGTGTAGCACGGTCTTCATACGGTTGTACGTTGTTCATCTCTTTATTTTAATAATTATTATATTTTAGGTTACTGCTGCTTTTACACAAAATCTTTAGTAACGTATACATTATCTGGCAAGAATGCTGAGAATTATATGTTATATTATATATTTTCCTTAGAGAGTGCATTGGATATCATTTTCGTATCCTGGAAAGTCATATTTTTGGTGATATCTCCTTCTGATGTTATCTCTAATTAGTATTTTATTAGTTTGTCAAGCGTTTGGGTTATGACAGTATTCGTGTTACATAGAAAGGTAACACTGTTATTAAATTAAACTACTATTAATTATTCTAAAATTTACAAACTTCGACATTGGTATAAGTTTTGTCGAATTTTTTTAAATCACCTTGGGGTATATCTTGTTTGCATTTTTGTATAGACTAAAACTTACAACTAGTAAAATATTATAAGAAAGAGTAAAATTTTTAAACTACCCCCAGATGATTAATGAATGGTTACAAAAATCTAAAATTTTATTTTTCTTCTAAATCTATTAATAAACAGTTTTAAAAGTTGTTATAAAACTCTTTACTGTACCCATCAGTAATTTCAGCCGCTCTAATTTCTTGAAAAAAAATTACTAGCATTGACCTAGTTATTAATCGCCTGTACTTACGATAGAGTTACTTGTATATGCTTACTTTAGTTATTCTAGTCGTGTGCTCTCATCTCTCTTAGCTAGTACCCCTGTAGTATGCTACATAAGATTTATATTATTTTGTTCTAACCAAAACAGAATCATTATAGTGATCTTCTGCAAGACATTTTTAAACAAACATTGAAAAATTTAATAGGTTATAACTTATATGAATAGCTACTTTTGACTATTTATTATAATACCCTTTCTGATAATGCCCCCAATTATCCAGTAATATTTTTATGAGCCATTGATTTTAGCAGGCAGGCTATGAGAAAATTATTTAGAGCAGGGCTGTCCAGGCCGGAGAAGTTTACGGGCCAATATAAATTACGACATGGACTAGCGGGCCGTAGAAAAACTAAATATTACGGTCTTCAATTAAAGGCACATAAAAAAATACAGAGGATATTATTCAAACAATTTTTATTGTTTTTTTCATTAATTTCTCTTTTACAATTCTATTAATATCAAATTCAATATTACTCGTTGCCAATAACAATGCGTGAACAAGTGACTTATCCGATAGTGACGACCTGTATTTAGATTTTAAAAATTCATTATGGAGTAAACACTTTTACATAGGTAATGTGAAATGTCTGCGTTCGCCTTCTTTCCCATCTCTCGTTCCCCTACGCACGTCCGATCGGAACACCTGTTCGAACCACATCAACGGACACATCCTCTCCATTAATGTATTTTTGAACCAAAATTGGTAAGCTTAGGAAAACGATCACCAAGGAGCTTAATAAAATCTAACCATATTTCAGTCTTGCCCTTGTAAAAAAGGTCGGATTGTAGATCACATAGGTCCAATTGATAGTCGGTCTTTACGCTTTCAATAGTAATCATTAATGGATGAGTAAAAATTGATAACTAATTCTTTGAAACATACAAATTGCTGCTCAAACTCGAAAATTACCCCGTCAATATACTTAATGTAGTCGGAAAAGTTTGATCCTTTGAAATTTCCTATCTCAATGTATTGTTCTTTGCATCTTGGAAAAAAAGAACTTTCTTTTCTAGTAACATTTTGAACAATTTCAGTTTACTTTTAAACCCATTCAAATTTCCATATAAGTTCGCTATGTTGTATTGTTTGCCTTATTATATTATATTATAAAAATTCGTTCAAGTGTTGTGTCTTGTCGATTCAAAACGCGAGATCTGCGAGGAACTCAGGATCTTGAATATTACTTTCTATTTCGGTCATATCAGATTTTATTTTACTTTTCAAGAATACAGGTACTCCTTTTCTAAAACTAAAAAAACGCTGCAAGCACTGACCCGCACTTAACCATCTGATTTCTGAATATAAAAGCAAATCTCCATACGCTGCGTTGATTTCTGTTAAAAAATCGCAAAATTTACGTGGAGTCAAATCTTTATATCCTCCTCTACTAACATTTGTTATGTCATGGAATACATCTGACGAAAGGATTTTTAGCAAAAAGCTTCTTGGTGTAGATTAATGGGCAACCAATACCATTTTGTTTAAGAAGTCCTGCAAGCTCTTTCCCCGTCACAGCTTTAACTCCATCGGTCACAATGCAGGAACATTTATGAAACCCTTCGTAATCCATAACAGTAATGACACAAAATTTCACATTTCCTCCATAATAGTAACATCTTGCAGCAAAAAAAAATTAATAGTTGACTTACCTCTCTCATTAAATGCACGATTTTCATCACATACTTTTCAATATTTCGTAGACATGATTTGTTTTATTTTTTCTCACTAGGATTATGGATATTAATTATTAACATAAGTAAATATCAGGCACAAAGTGGCTTTACACGTAGAAACAAACAAGTCACGAAAAAAAATGCGCACAAACACGCATCTATACTTATTCGCCTATACACACAAGCGTATTTGTAAACAAAATACACTTTTGTTAATTCGAGAATTTCTTAAGAAAAAAGAAAGACCCATGTTGTTGCCATACCTACAAATAGATATTCCACTCATTATTTAGGTTGCAAAAAAAATGGACAAATTATATCAAATATTTTGTGAATTTGAGTATCTTTTTTTATTCTGAAGCGATTTTCAATGTACAAAACTAAAAATTCGTTTCGCGCCCTGATTTAGTGGATTGAGTTATGTAAAAAGTAAACTTTCTAATATTTTTATATTCTCTATAGAATTTATAAAACTTATTGGGCAATTGTGTAAAACTAACTGGAATAAAATTAGCTTATTGAAAAAATAAGGACTAAAAAATTCCAAATGTGTGTTGCTAGTTAACCGATATTTATTGTAAAAATAATTTTAAACAGCGCTGTGAAACGATTAAAAAAGCATACATATTTTCACTATTACTGAACTGCAATTCTTTATTAGTGCACTTTAATGTACGTCACTTGACTAACATTTTCCTATTAAAAATCTGTATCTGTACGAAATACATAGAAGACAAGTCTATTTATTATATATTAAATAAATGAAATACAAAGTTTTATATTGTAATATCCAACGTTCCAAGCCTTTCTGCAAGACAAATACATTTAGATACTGTGTAGGAGTAATAATAACCTAAAATATTATATTTATTATAATAAAAATAAAAGTTTGAAGTTAGCGCACAATTGTTAAGCATATGATAAAAAAGTCTATCTCATTTAATCAAAACAAATACCATATAACACAAAATTGTGTAATATGTGTTATGATTAGGGATGCCATTTTTTCAGTAGTCGATAGTTTATCATCAATATATCGAATAACAAACATATCAATTTAAAAATGTTTGATATATCGATAGCTATCGATATATTTATAATAAGCAGTATATAATAATAATCGATATATCGATGGATATCGATAACCATCTATATATTAATAGGTATCGACAGTTATCAATATATCAATCAATAGTTATTGGCTTATCAATTGTTATTAATATATCGATAGGTATCAATATTTCCATCCCCTTCCGGTCATCAATTTTAAATAATATGTTTTTATTCGAGAGGATAATTGACAATAATTATAGGTGTATCGATATTTATACTCGTGTTATAAGAGTCAAATTTTTTAACTTCCCCCAGATGAATAATGAATGCTTACAAAAATCTAAAATTTTATTTTTCTTCTAAATCTATTAATAGGCAGTTATAAAAGTTATTATGAAACTCTTTACTATACAGGTAATTTTCATTTTTGAAAAACTTGGCCGCTCTAATTCTTAAAAAAAAAATTACTAGCATTGACCTAGTCACTAATCGCCTCTACTTACGATAGAGTTACTTGTATATGCTTATTTTAGTTATTCTAGTCGTGTTGCTCTCATCTCTCTTAGCTAGTGGCCCATGTGGTATGCTACAAAAGATTTATATTATTTTGTTCCAACCAAAACAGAGCCATTATAGTGATGTTCTGTAAAAAATTTTTAAACAAATATTGAAAAATTTAATAGCTTACAACTTATATGAATGGCTACTTTTAACTATTTATTATAATAACCTCTCTCATAACCATAAAATGCCCCCAATTATCCAATAATATTTTTATGAGTCATTGATTTTAGCAGGCAACCTATGAGAAAATTATTTAGACCAGAGCTGTCCAGGTCGGAGAAGTTTACGGGCCAATATAAATTACGACATGAACTAGCGGGCCGTAGAAACTAAATATTACAGTCTTCAATTAAAGGAACATAAAAAATATACAGGGGATATTATTCGTACAATTTTTTATTGTTTTTTCATTAATTTCTCTTTTACAATTCTACCAATATCAACTTCAATATTACTCGTTGCCAAACGCGATGCGTGAACAAGTGACGTATCTGATAGTGGCGACCTGTATTTAGATTTTATAAAATTCATTATGGAGTAAGCACTTTCACATAGGTAATGTGAAATGTCTGCATTCACCTTCTTTCCCACCTCTCGTTCCCCTACGCACGTCCGATGGGAACACCTGTTCGAACCACATCACATCAATGGACACATCCTCTCCATTAATATAGTTATAACCCAGCGGAATGAGCTCGACAATATAATGTGTCTGTATAGTGCTGACATAATGTATTAAATATTATGTATTAAGTCAACATCGAACCCATTTTCGAGTCAAAATTAGTAAATTTAGGAAAATGATCACCGAGGAGCTTAAAAAAATCTAACCCTGTTTCAGTCTTGCCTTTATAAAGGAGATCGTATTGTAGATCACATAGCTCCAGTTGATAGTAGGTCTTTACGCTTTCAACAGTAGTCGTTAATGGATGAGTAAAAATTGACAAATCGTTCTCTAATTCTTTGAAACCCACAAATCGGTACTCAAACTCGAAAATTACCTCGTCAATATACTTAATATGGTCAGAAAAGTTGGATCCTTCGAAATTTCTCATCTCAATCTAATGTTTTTTGCAACTTTGGAAAAAAGAACTTTCTTTTCTAGTGAGATTTGAATAATTTCAGTTTACTATTAAACCCATTCAAATTTCCATATAAGTTCGCAATGTTGTGTTGTTTGCCTTGTAACTTCAAATTCAATTCGTTCAAGTGTTGTGTCATGTCAGGATCTTGAATTTTATTTTTTATTTTGATCGTATCAAGTTTTTCTTTATTTTTCCGGAATACAGGTATTTCTTTTCGTAAAGTAAAAAAATGCTGCAAATACTGACCAGCACTTAACCATCTGATTTCTGAATGTAAAAGCAAATCTCCATACACCGCGTCAATTTCTGTTAAAAAATCACGGAATATCAGCTTTATTTCTGCTTCTAATACGATTTGTTATGTCAGGGCATATGCATAAATCTTCTTGGTGTATGATGCAGTGGATTAATGGGCGACCAATACCATTTTATTTAAGAAGTCCCGCAAACCCTGTCACTGTCCCTGTCATAGCTTTAGCTCCATCGGTCACAATGCAAGGACATTTACGAAACCCTCCGTAATCCATAAGAGTTTGATTAACAGCTCAAAGATATCACTGCCTTTGGATAATCTATGTAATGGCACTAAATTTCACATTTCCTTCATAATCGTAAAGTCTTGTGAAATACAACGAATAAAAATTAATAGTTGACTTACATCTCTCTGGTCAGTACTTACATCCAAACATATCGAAGAGTTTCTACAATGAAATCACACATTTTTTTTGAAATATCCCATATCATCTATTCGTCGCTCCACTATTTGGTGAGATAATGCTACAGATTCAAATTTTTCCGCCAGTTTAGGCTGCATGAATCGTTGGGCTATTTTAACTGCGCATTTTTTAATCAACCGTGCATCACCAAATTTTTTAATTGGCTAATTGTAAAGAAATTTCGTAAGAAGCAGCTAAACTCAGTTCATTATCTGTACTTATTTTTGAAAAAATACTTGTTTGTTACATCACTTTTTTTTATACTCGGCTACTACAAATTTTCTTGCTTCCCCGATATGTTTTTTATACTTTTCTTCATGTAAAGTGCTATAATGTCGTCTAAAATTTTATTCTTTATACATCGACAATAATTGCTTACATATCATATACTGAATTTTATTATTGTTGTTGCAGATAAAATAATCTAGTTACCATCTCTCATTAAATCCACGATTTTTCATCACATACTTTTCACTTTTTCGCAGACATGATTTGTTTTGTGCTTTTTCACGAGGATTATGGATATTAATTATTAACGTAAGTAAATATGAAGCACGAAGTGGCGTTACACGTAGAAACAAACGAGACACGACAAAAAACGCGCACAAACACGCATCTATACTTATTCACCTATACACACACTCATATTTGTAAATAAAATACACTTTTGTTAATTCGAGAATTCCCTTAACAATAAAAGAAAGACCCATGTTGTTGCCATACCTACGAATAGATATCCACCCATTATTTGGGTCGCCAAAAAATGAATAAATTATATCAAATATTTGGTGAATTTGAGTTTCTTTTTTTATTGTGACGCGATTTTTAATGAACTAAAAATTAAAAATTGTTTCGCGGGCCGCACAAATATAAGTTGCGGACCTCATGTGACCCACGGGCCATGATTGTACAGCCCTGATTTAGTGGTTTGAGTTATGTAAAAAGTAAACTTTAGTGTGTAAAGCTAACTAGAATAAAATTAGCCCATTGAAAAAATTAGAACTAAAAAAATTCCAAAAGTAACTTAATGCGTGTTGCTGGTTAACCGATATTTATTTTAAAAATAATTTTAAGCAGCGCTGTGAAACGATGAAAAAGGCATACATATTTTCACTATTGCTAAACTGTATTTCTTTAATTGTGCACTTTAATGCATGTCACTTGACTATCGTTTTCTTATTAAAAATCTGTATCTGTACGAAATACATAGGAGACAGGTCTATTTATTATATACTAAATAAATGAAATACGAAGTTTTAATATTGTAATATCTAATGTTCCAAACCTTTCTGAAAGACGTTTAAATACTTTGTGTAGGAATAATAATAACCTAAACTATTATATTCATTATAATAAAAATAAACATTTGAAGTTGGTGCACTATTGTTAATCACATGATTAAAAAGTCCGTCATATTTAATCAAAACAAATATCATGTAATACAAAATTGTGTAATATCATCAATATATCGCATAACAAACATGTCAACCTAAAAATAATTATTATATGGATAGTCATGGATATATTTATAATCAGCAGTATATAATGATCGATATTGCATGAGGTCATCGTATCATTGCTACATTACAGATATATTAAGCTCATTTTCGACACCAATAAAACTTACTTGGGCAAGATTAATAGAACCATATTTTGATACATGAGGTCAGTTTTATTTTCCTGGAGGTAATCTACAGTATTTCTATTCTTCTATTAATAAAAAGTAAGGAATAAGAACAGATATTTATACATGTTTTAAAATGTATTCGGTGATGTAGCCTCTTAAATTTACTAATAATTAATAATAAAATTGGCACAGTTTATTATTTTTAACCTTTTGAGGGCATATTTTTATATTAGATCCCTCCATGAGCAATATACTTCTTGAATAAGACCTGTCGATGCTATTGAAAACAAATTAAAAACATCATAGCATAGGTGTTATAATTTCACCTAGATAAACAGAGTAGAGTGATGATTGACAAACAGGGTGTGTAATATATATTATATATAAATATAAATATATATATATATATATATATATATATATATATATATATATATATATATATATGTTTATATATATATATATATATATATATATATATATATATATATATATATATATATATATATATGTAGTAGTGGTTTTTCGGGTATCCCGTGTTAGCTTAAAGTCCCTTGATGGACGGTTTCGCTGACATTTCGATGAAATCTCATCCATCTTTTTCAAAGCGTTGATCACTGGTCGGTATCTTGGCGTTCAAATACATGTAGAATTTGACCGTAATAACTATTACTTTCGATTTAGTCCGAAATAATTTCCAAAATACCATACACCATTTTGAATTTCTATGGGAAAAATTAATCTTAGAATATATATCATGTTCTATACCTTATCTCTGTTTTAAATATTTTTACCTACATTTTAAGTAGCGTAATAAAGTAATTGGGTAATCCTATTTCTAAGGTCTTGAGTATTCTCTGGTGTTCTCTTGTATACATATTCTTTAAAGTGTCCCCAGTAGAACAAACGAGAGAGCATATGATCTGGTGATCCTAGCGACCATCTTATTGGACTATTGTTACCGATCGGGCAATTTTTAAAAGTTAAATTTAAAAATACCCTAGATTTATGGGCAATGGCGCACGCCGCATTATTGATAAATAATTTGTGTGAATTTTCAATAAAATTTGTCATTTGGTTTTCAAAAAGAAATAATAATATTATTCAATACTTTAAGCTTCTTTGAAAAAGATTGGTCCTATTATTTGCTTTCCTCTGATGCCAACCAAGTGTTAATTCCAAATCTTTCCTGGAAAGCACAGCCTCCCAATAAATAAACTTTTTCCTTTGGCCAATACATAATACCATATATATCAGTGGTGATGGACTTGACATTTATAGAATCTGAAATCACGTTTATGTAAAATCTTTCTAGCCCTTTCGCTACTCATCTAAGCCCAGTAATTTGTTATATGGAAGCTCTTAGATCGACTTCGATACAAACTAGTATATTTATTTCTGCCTCTTCGCTCACTATAAAATCATTTTAATTTAAGCTATTATTTTCTTATTTTAAATGATTTTCTAGGTAAAGGACATAATTGAACATACAATATTCTCGCCTCTCTTCGGTTTTTCTTGCCTCTCTGTATTCTTCTTCTGGTGTCATATCCCCAATGGATGTCGACAATCATCCTGGCCCACATCACTCTATCAACTGCTGATCGGAACAGCTCTGCTGACATAAAGCTTGTCCAGTGTCTCAAGTTTTTCAGCCACGAGGTACGTCTTCTGCCTGGACCTCGTTTTCCTGCAATCTTACCCTGCATTATAAGTTGTAACATTTCGTATTTGCTGCCTCTAAGTATATGTCCAAAGTAACATATTTCTCTCTTTTATTGTGGCAAGCACTTCTTTAGCCATCCGTTGCATCACAGTATCGTTTGTAACGTGATACATGTATGATATGCGTAGCATCCGTCGGTAACACCAAAGCTCGAAAGACTCCAGCCGCTTAGTAGTATTTTCCGTCAATGTCCACGCTTCTACACCATAATAAAGCACAAAAAGAACATAGGTCGCAAGACACGTAATCAAAGTTGTAAGTTGAGGGAGAGATTATATAATACTTTTTTCATTCGATAAAAAGAACTTCTTGCTCTCTCAATCCGTATCTTAACGTCTTTTGAATGGTCCTATTCCTCATTTAAGTTGCAGCAAAGCTAATAGAAATTCCACTCGTTAAAGTAAGGTATCTTCTGCATAGAATTGTGTATCCACATTCCTGTTTTTGCTTATTATCATCGTTTTAGTGTTTTTGGCATTCAAAATAAGCCCGTATTCTCTGTCAGTATTGATTACACGATCAATAAGTTCTTGCAATCCTTCGGCATTGTCTGAGAGTAACACAGTATCGTCAGCGTAACGCAAACTGTTAACTCTAACGCCGTTGACCATTATACCTGCATTTATTTCTTCAATAGCATCATCAAACATTTTTTCCGAGTATACATTGAATTAAAGTGGAGACAATACACATCCCTGCCTCATACCTCGTTGTATTTCGATCTCCTCTGATACTTCATCCTCGACTTTTATAGATGCCTTTTGATGCCAGTATAGATTTTTGTTTATTCGTCTTTCTGTAGGGTCTGTTCCGATATTCTCTAAGATCGACATAAGTTTATTATGTTTTACTCTATCGAAAGCTTTTTCGAAATCTATGAAGCCATTCCTAAATCCAAATTGCGTATTGCCTATATGTTCTTCAACTTTGGTACTCTCGTGAATAACCCTTAAAAATACTTTCAAGACATCAGGCTGACGATCCTATGTTCACCGCAGGTTTTTGCGTGGCCCTTTTTAGGTATAGGAACAACTGTTGAAACCAACCAGTCTTTCGGAATTTGTCCAGTGTTGTATATAAAGTTGAAAAAATTGACAAGGGTGTCCAAATGTTTGTCTTGAATAAGTTTCAAAATTTCTCCGATAATGCCATGCGGTTCAGTTGATTTACTGTCTTTGAAGCGTTATATCGCTTTTTTAATTTCGTCCTTAGTTATGGGTAAAAATGTATCTTCGTTACTCATTGTAGGTTCTATCCTTTGTTCATCCGCAAACAGATTTTTAATATACCTTTCCCATTGTTTAATCTTGTTTTCCACCTTCCACATAACCTTTCCGGAGTCATTTGTTAAATTTCCCTCTGTGTTATCTTTATAATTCCAGCCGCTTCTTTAACTTTTTTATGTAAATTCATTGTATCGTGCTTTTTTCAAGTTCCTCTATCTCTGTACACTTTTGCGCTAGACATTCTTCTTTAGCTTCTTTGATTTTCCTTTTGATTTTCATGTTAAGCTCCCTATATAAATCTTCATCTCAATTTTTGTGTATTCTTCTCTCTTCTATTAACTGATGTATTTCGTTTGTCATCCATATATTCCTTTTTCCATGTCTGTCTATTATTAATTTACTATTCGCTGTGGATGTTATGGCCTCTTTTAAATTATTCCATTGTTGTTCCACTGTCTGTTGTGATGTTTCTGTTATGTTGGACATTTTTTTATTAATGTCATTTTGAATACCTGCTTAAAGACATCATTTCTTAATTTTGTAACATCATTTCTCTGTTTGGCTTTCTTTTGTTGGAGTTGTTTGAGACTCAGTCTCACAATTGACAGCAGCAAGTTGTGGTCCGAAGATATGTCAACACCAGGATACGCTTTTGCACATGTTATGGAGTTTCTAAATCTGTTATTAACCAAAGTATAGTCTATTTAGTTCCTGATTAGTCTATCTTTACTATCTCCTGGTGCTTTCCACGTATATAAGCTCCACAGTGACAACCGAAACTGAGTGTTCATAATTGGAAACTGTATGTCTTTGCAAAATTGAATAAGTCTCTCGCCTCTTTCATCACTGATCTCAAACCATATTCTCCCACTATATTCTCATTCGCCCCTCTTCCAACTTTGATATTAAAATCTCCTAGAATTAATGTGATTTCATTCCCTTTAGTATTGGTTAGTGCTTTCCTGAGGTTCTCATAAAAGTGGTAAATATCTTCTGCGTTACTTTCTGTTGTTGGAGCGTAACATAATATTGCATTCATTGTACATGGCTTGCTATTTATTTTCATTATTGCGATTCTGTCTGATATTGGAAGAGACCCCATAAGTTTAGTTTGTAAGCGCTTGCCGACGATAAATGCTACTCCGTTTAGATGCTGTAGTAAATCATTTCCTGCGTACTATATCTGATATTCATCTACATGGCACTGTCCGTTTCTAGGCCTTCACTATAGGCAAGTAAATGGACTTGCAGTCTCTTCATTTCTTGTACTATATCAGCTCTCTTTCTTGCTTGGTACATACTTCTAACGTTCCATTTACCGATTTTAAATTTTTTTTTATGTATACAAGTTTTGGCTGACCGGGAAATTCTTAGCACCCTCTCCCCACTTAAGAGGTGCCTCTAACTGAGGGCCGTGATATTTTGATTCTCAGTCATGATGATATCCAGGGGAATAAGTACTCCTAGGTGGTTTCCCGTTGCCTTCCTAGGTTTAATATCAACCGTCCATTCTGGATCAGACGCTGTCGGAGTACAGCTTCTAACTTGGAGACCGCCGTGGCCAATGCTAGATTTGGTCCACCCCGGGTATTTTATTTCCCCGGTACTAATCATATCTGATGAGCGTTCCCCTATCCGCCACCTGGGGAGGCGCCCGATGGGGGACTAGCAACCTCCACTCTATATACCAATAACATATAAATTTGATGCTGTCGAGGATAAAGAGGCATTTAAACGGAAATTAATAAAACTTATAATTAGAATATGTTGTCAAAGAGTACATTCAGTCATAATTTACGACTCACGATTGCCAAAAGAACAGCTTAAATTATGCAATAATAATGGCTCCATACCACAAACGAAATCATTGAAATCCAATAACATGCCCTTCAGTATTACAGAGAGCCACCTTAGATTAAAGCACAGCATGAAAGTATTGTTTAGATGGATTGGATGAATGGTAGGGTACAACAAGACCTTTAATTAAAACTACTAATTTTAGGTATATAAAAACATACATAAAAAATGTTTAAAATTCTCTGTAGCATAAGAACATTCAACAAATCGTATTTTACAACTTTTTCAGTTGAACAGGAAGTAATCATTTTGTGACATCAGTCATTAATATTTCTAATATAAGCCCAAATAACGATGTTATTTTGTTCATATTTTCATCAGTTTTCTTTTATATCTTTATTTGTTTTTTTTTCAAAAAGGTAATACGTTATTTGACTTTTTCAACCGCTATTTTTTCAGAAACTTCCTTAGAACTTAAAAATGATATCACACACACACGCACACGTATATATATATATATATATATATATATATATATATATATATATATATATATATATGATTTTTTTTATGGGTCTAGTACACGTGCTGCAGGGAAGTCCCTAAAGCGCTACAGGAGCGACATGTGTTCGGAAAAAGCGATTTACGTTGTTCTTGAATCGCTGTAAATTGTACTCGGTGGGAATAGGGATAGTCCTGGGCAAATTAATCCAAAGGGATGATGTAATCCATATAAAAGACTGCTTGAAAAGCGTTGTACGAGGAGTAACAAGTTGAAGCTAATACGGATGTGAAGTATTAGGGCGACGTATATTTTTAACATGCACCGCTCTGGAAGGAATGAAGCGGGCTACATCTTTCGAACACTTTCCATGAAAATACTTGTAGAATAGGCTCAAGTCGCCAACCGTTCTTCGACGTTCCAGCGAATCAAGGCCGCCGGTCAGTTCCGGGTCTCCAATCAGACGAACAGCTCTTCTCTGAATAGAATCCAACAAATGTATGTTTGGGAGCGAAGCCCCAAACTTGGAAGCAGTATTCCATAGTTGGTCGAATTTGAGCTTTGTAAAGAATTAACAGTTGTTGTGGAGTGTAAAGCTTTCTGGTACCCAACTTTCCCAACTTTTGAGAAGCTCTCCTTGCTATGCCTGTAACATGTTCATTCCAGGACATATTTGCTCCTAAATTAACGCCCAACAAATTGAGTGACGATGTTAGAGGAATGAAGTGGCCCGACATAACTATGTCGGGTTCAGCAACGTTAACTTTTTTAGAAAAAACTGCCGCCTGGGTTTTTGTAGCAGTAAATTCCACTTGGTTACCGTCACCCCAAGATAGAATTTCTTCCAGGTCTTTGTTCAGTTGGATGACTTCCTGCTGTCCGCGGACATTCGTCTGAATAGCTGATGTCCGAGCGTGCAAAGTGAATGACGAGATAAGCGTACTGTCATCTGCAAAGCTGTAGTTTAGATTCTCGTTCTTTTCCAGCAGATCGTTAATGTAAATGAGAAAGAGAGTAGGAGACAGTATGGAGCCTTGGGGCACACCGGCGTTGATAGTGAAGGTGTTAGAAAGAAATCCGTCGACTGTCACTCGTAAAGGACGCTCTCTAAGGAAACATGAGAGCCACAAACAGAACTTTTCAGACATACCATAAGAGCGTAGCTTAGCCAACAGTCCATCGTGCCAAACACGGTCGAAAGCCTTGGATATATAAACAGCAACCGCTCGAGATTCTCCAGAGTGTTCAATTGCGTTGTTCCAAACATGTGTTACATAAGTCAGAAGATCTCCTGTTGATCTATGTTTACGAAAGCCATATTGTTCATCGCTAATAATGTTGAATCCTTCAAGATATTTTAGAAGATGCTGATTGATGCTTTTCCATGACTTTCGATATCATTGAAAGCAGTGCGACTGGTCGATAGTTATTTGGTAAGGTCTTCTTGCCCTTTTTAAGTATCGGCTGAACTCTGACACATTTCCAGCAGGAAGGAAATATTCCCTTTCTGTAGGATAAGTTGAAAAGTCTACAGAAAACTGGTGTTAGTTCCCTCGGGTGTCCCAGTATTCCTTGTTTATAGAGTTACTGTGGATTTCTGGGATGAAAATATGACCATTTAACCCAACTTACCTTGGTTCGAAAATTCGTAATTTTTGAGATACAGGGTGTCAAAGTTATACTTTTATTTTAGTTTTTCTTAAATAGCTTTCTTAATAATTGTACTAATTGTACAAGATTCGGTGGTAAGGGATTTTCTGAGATGAGAAATGGAAGCAGCTCACAGTTTTGTTGTAAATTGTAGGTATACTTTTAAATTGTTATAACTTTTTTATACCACTCTACATGATGTTTTTAATTAAATATTCGTATGTTCCGCTTTCTCCTGTCTAAAGAAGCTCTCTTGGTAAATGTTTCTCCGAGCAATAGTTTCTAAGATAATGAGATGTTTGTTTCCATTTTTTAATTCCATCCACACTTCATCCAGACTTACAAGTCCAAAAGAATAGTCTTTAAAATTTGGAGCATACTTAAAGGCAAATACTCTAACAACAATAATAAATTTAAAGTCCAACCGACCAACAACACTAAGAATGTAAAAACCAACTGGTTAAGGGCATAAAAGGTTATCCACAAATTGATAAATTTGTAATCAATAAATAAAAACATCCCACTATCTCAGAAACTGTTGATAATATATGATATATATATATATATATATATATATATATATATATATATATATATATATATATATATATATATATATAGTCATTAATATTTCTAATATAAGCCCAAATAACGATGTTATTTTGTTTACATTTTTATTAGTTTTCTTTTATATCTTCATTTATTTTTCTTTTTTAAAAGGGCAATACGTTGTTTTGACTTTTTCAACCGCTAATTTTTCAAAGACCTACTTAGAACTTAAAAATGGTCTTTTATAGGTCGGCGTCTACGCAGATTGTAGGTGGGGGGATCGGAAGTGTTCGTCCGAGTATCGGTGTTTGCAGGCCTCTCTGACTATGCGTGTTTTATAGTGTGAAATTGAGGCTAGTTAGATCTCTCAAAATTGATGTTGTGACCAGTATCATGAAGGTGCTGAAAAAGAGCTGATGTTTGTTTATTTTTGATACTTATTTTATGTTCTTGGATTCGGGTGGAGATTCTTCTGTTTGTCCTATGTACAGTTTGTGACAGTCTCCGCATGGGATGCTGTAAACTCCACGGTTTTCCAGTTTTCTCATGTCCTTGAGATTACCCAGGATGTCTGCCAGAGTGTTTTGTGGTTTATATGCTGTACCTATGTTGTGTTTTCTTAGGACTCTTCCAATCTTATCTATAATTCCTTTCACATACGGTAATAGGTCTCTACTCTGGTTGCGGTCGCGTTATTCTGTCCTTGTCTATGGATAGCGCTGCCTTTCTAATGCTCTCCGTATGGATTGTTCTTTATATCCATTTGGCTTAAGGGTCCTAGTGATTTGTGTAATTTCTTGCTGTCTCGTGTCTGGTTCGGTAAGTCGGTATGATCTCGATACGTGTTGGCTACCGACTGAATTTGGGATGGATGGTGGTGTGAGCCAGCGTTTAAATATCTATTGGTGAAGGTGGGCTTCCGGTAAAATAAGTATTGAAGTTGACCGTTGTTTTGCCGCGTTACGAGCACATCAAGGAAAGGGAGGCTTTTTTCTTCTTCTACTTCTAAAGTAAAGTGTATCCGGTGGTGGATTTTGTTTAAATAGGTCAGGAAGTTGTCTAATTCATTTCGTCCATGGGGCCAAATTATAAAGATGTCGTCGACATGTCGTTTCCAGAGTTAGTGTTTAAGCAGTGAGTATTTAAGAGCCTCTGTTTCAAAATACATCATATAGAGATTGACTATTACTGGTGAAAGGGAAGATCCCATGGGCATTCTATCTGTTTGTTTGTATATCTGACTGTTGAAGACAAAATATGTATTTTTTAGACAGTGTTCCGATAGTTCTATAATATGAGCTGGGAAATCCTCATTCATTTCTATTTTGTCTAGTGCTTCATCCACTGGAATACTGGGGTAAAGTGAAACAACATTTAGACTTGCCAAAATGTCATTTTCCTCTAGTTGAATGTCTCTGATTATGTTCGTGAGGTGTTCGGAATTTTTGATGTATGACTCGGCACTTGGTTGGTTGCATGATCTTTGACAGATGCTTTTCTAAATTTTGTGTAGGTAAGGCCACTGCGCTAACAATAGGTCTAAGGGGGAGGTTGAGCTTGTGTATCTTTGGTAGGCCATACAACTTTGGGCATCGGCTTGATTTCTCTCTTGGAATTATGAGTCTTTCAACCTCTGGTCCCAAATTTGCAGCTCTTATTTTGGTCTTTGTAGTTTTTTCCCAGATATGTTGTAGGGTCCCTGGTAACTGGTTTGTAGGTATCATCTTGTAGAATGGTTTTCATTTTGGTCATGTAGTCTTCGGTATTTAGGACCACTGTGGCGTTGCCCTTGTCTGCTGGTAATATGGTGATGTTTTTGTTTTTCTTGAGCGCTTGAAGAGCTTTTCATTCTTCAAATTTTAGGTTTGGCTTGGGAAGTCTGCTTATTCTCAGGATTTGAGTGATATCTTGTCTTATTCTTTCAGCATTTTCTTCGGGCATGATATCTAGGGCAATCTCTACATTTGAGATTATATCTTCAACCGGGATTGATTTTGGTGATACGGCGTAATTGAAACCTTTGCTTAATACTGATTCTTCGTCTGTAAGGTGGTGTGTCGAGAGGTTTTCCACGACTTTTTTTATTTCTAGTTGTGAATCAGTGTGTCGCATATCTTTTCCTCTGATGTTTTCTAGCTTCTTTTTTAGTTTTTCGGTTTTAAAGTTGGTATCGGATTCTGCCCGCCAGAAAGGGAGTTTGTTAATATCAGACCATAGTAGAAGGTGAATGTGGATGCTCAGTTGTAGATGTAGATAGAAGGTTTCTTTCTCTGTGATGGAAAACTGTTTTCATTTTTCCCGGATTTGTTCTCGTAGAAGCGCTTTGCTGGCTCTTTTTAAGATGGATGTTGCATTTTTTGTTTTAAGGTGGTATGATAATCTGGTACATGTTGCAAGGGGGTTGTCGTTCTGGCACCTAATCAAGAAGGTTAGGTCGCTACAAAGTGTCGATACTCTAAAACGAAGTTCCTCAAAGAGTTTTACTGTTTTTAAAGTCTTCTCCCCATAGAGGTAAGAAATGTTACTACAGAAGTTTTCACGGATAGTGGATTGTAATACATTAAAAGTCAGTTCTTCAGTTAGCTTCGAGCGGCAGCAGCAGCAGGATCACCGTATCGAGTAGCAGCAACAGTAGCGGGATCACTTGAAAATGCCAAATGAGATTTTGGCGAAACATCGTGCAAATTCATTGTTAGACGAACGGATTGAAACCCGGAATTTTAATGTATAACTTTCCACCATCCGTGAAAACCTATATATATATATATATATATATATATATATATATATATATATATATATATATATATATATATATATATATATATATATATATATATATATATATATATATATATATATATATATATATATATATATATATATATATATATATTAGGGTGACCGCAAAAAATCGATGTCGGAATTTTGTTCGTCTGTTGTAGATAGTTTTGATTTTCGTGTGGACAGCTTTGATTTAAAAAACGGTAAATGTGAAATGAGGCTAAAAATATTTAACATAAAATCATAATAAAGTATACTGAATATCTTATTATAATTAGAGTGACCGGATCTCATAGAGGGGGAAAAAAATGTTGGAATCTTGTTCGTCTGGACCCCACAAAACGATTCCCCTTTCCAGATATTGAGATAGCCGAAATTTGAGCTCGATTAAACGACGTTAACCCATGCCATTCGTCGCTCAAAGTTTGAAAAAATCCAAATTTTTGGCCAAAAAGCTGACATATGGAGCCATAACTCCAGAACGGTAAATAATAGAAACACGCTTAATATCTCAAAAGAAAGCTAATGTTGTTATTCAAAATTTATATTCTATCCATAATTGTTGTTATTTTAAGTCAAACCGAGTTACAACAGCCTTTAGCCCCAAAAACGCGACCTGGTACCAGTAGGAGCCAGTTTGGGAGTATTCTAAGAATTTTACGGGTTTTTACATAATGTGTCTCGGAATTAACATTTTTTTGTTAAAAAGTATTTTCAAACATAAAGAGCCTTTTGTTCAAATTTAATCTTTTATTATATGGGGATTACCTGATTAGTTTACCAAAGAAAGACCCGTTTGACAGGTAAAAAGGAGGGTGAATCTAATTTATATTTTAGGGATGGTGATTTTACTTCAGCGTACAACCGACCTTTTATTTATTCAGTTTAGTTTCTAAAGTGCCTTTGAGCTGGTTAGATCGAACAATTATCTAGTGAAGATATTTTAAGACACTGAAGAGGACAGCATCTACCAGGAACTTGAGAGCTTGGAGGAAATGGACATCCCTGAAGAAGCTGCAGAAGATCCAGGACCATCTGAGAGCAAGAGGATGAAAGTTTCATTTGCAAGGGGCGTTAAAGAGATTTTAAACATGAAATTGTCCATTTTATTAGATCGATGTAAGGTATCCGACAGAAATGCCACGAGAATTTTAATAGCTACTCTAGAAGCACTAAACCTTGACCCTCTTGAGTACAAAGTCTCGAAAACTTTATTACATGATAGAAGGCAAATGTTCAGAGAACAATATAATAAAAAAAATTTTGATAAAGTAAACATTCCTGAAAAAGAGCCCGTGGTTGTCCATTGGGACGGTAAACTTTTACCGGGTGTTTTAAAAAATGAACAATGTGAGCGAATAGCTGTAGCTATTTCATATGGCGAAAAGGAACAGCTGCTGGGAGTTCCTGTAACAGCAAACAGCTCTGGAGAGGAGCAAGCCGTAGCCGTATATGAATGCCTACATGAATGGGGTCTTCTCAACACCGTCAAGGCGATGTGCTTCGACACTACAGCATCCAACACGGGAAGACTCAAAGAAGCATGCGTCATATTGGAGCAAATGTTAGAAAGAGAATTGTTATACCTACCTTGCCGTCACCATATCTTGGAAATTCTGTTAAGAGGCTTATTCGACACAAAAATGGGATCAACCATTGGACCTCATCCAGACATTTTCAAGAGATTCCTCACTGCGTGGCCCAAGATAGACAAAGGAAAATACGACACAGGTATCAGTGACAATCTAATACAAAAGCAGCTAACTCCAGAAGTAATTGCAAATGTTACTGCTGAATTCGAGACCAAATTAACCACCCCAGAGATGACTACAAGGAGCTATTGCAGTTGGTTCTCGTATTTGTTGGATCACTAGACGGCAATGTTGTGGGTTTTAGAACTCCAGGAGCCGTTCATCACGCTAGGTGGATGGCAAAGGCTATGTACTGCTTAAAAATGTTCATTTTTCGTCGTCAATTTAAGATGTCTAAAGAAGAAGAAAGTTCTGTGCGTGCCATTTCTGTTTTCCTAGTTAAAATTCATTGTAAAGCTTGGTTCAATGCTCCAAAAGCTCATCTTGCACCAAAGCAAGATTTAGGTATTTTGCATAGTCTGTTAGACTATAAAGAATGTGACAACGACATTGCAGAAATAGCCCTGACCAAATTTTCGAACCATTTGTGGTATTTGAATGCAAAGTTGGTGGGATTATCGTTTTTTGATCCCACCATTACAGACGATGAAAAGTTGTTAATGGCTAATAAATTGCTCAGTAGCAATGAACCATCACAGCACGCTAGGGTTGTAAATCCAAAAGTTAGGAAAGAAAACTTAAAAGAGGTAGTTGATGGAGGATTGGTAAATTTACTTACCAAAGAAACGTTTACATTCTTTGACCAATTTAATATAAAAACAGATTTCCTAAGACAACATCCAAACACCCTGGCCTCAAAATAATGACTTCCAAGAAGGACTGAAAATTGTCAAAACATTAAAAGTAGTTAATGATATGGCTGAGCGTGGTGTTAAATTAATAACCGACTTTAACGACCTTCTGACAAAAGATGAAGACCAAAAGCAATATGTCCTGCAAGTTGTAAGTAAATGCCGAGCATTATATCCTTACGTTTCAAAAACTACTTTAACAAAAGCTCTAGAATAGATTAGATAACTATGTAAAATTATCAACTCATGTAGGTACTACGTCTGTATCTTTTCTGTGTCTGTTTTGTATGTATTATATACCTAATTTTTATATTTTAAAATAAAAATGTCATTAGACTTATCAGTATTACTTGTTTTTTTATTATATTTCTACTTTAAACTCAAAAATATACCAAAAAAAAGCAAAATTTATCACTTAATAACAAAATATACGAAGTATGCTGCTAGTGGTACCAGGTCACGTTTTTGGGGCTAAAGGCTGTTGTAACTCGGTTTGACTTAAAATAACAACAATTATGTATAAATTTTGAAGAACAACATTAGCTTTCTTTTGAGATATTAAGCGTGTTTCTATTATTTACCGTTCTGGAGTTATGGCTCCATATGTCAGCTTTTTGGCCAAAAATTTGGATTTTTTCAAACTTTGAGCGACGAGTGGCATGGGTTAACGTCGTTTAATCGAGCTCAAATTTCGGCTATCTCAATATCTGGAAAGGGGAATCGTTTTGTGGGGTCCAGACGAACAAGATTCCAACATTTTTTTCCCCCTCTATGAGATCCGGTCACTCTAATTATAATAAGATATTCAGTATACTTTATTATGATTTTATGTTAAATATTTTTAGCCTCATTTCACATTTACCGTTTTTTAAATCAAAGCTGTCCACACGAAAATCAAAACTATCTACAAATTTTTGATTTATATCTCTATTAAAATGGAAATAAATGGTACGTTTTAACGTTTTATTTCCAGTCCTTTAAGACATTTATTCTTAATACTCCATCAAGCAATTTCTGCAATCGAAATATCCAACAGGCTAACTTTGCTTGCAATTGTAGGTCAAGTGTTTTCGGTCAAGCGGTCGTTAAACGTGGCCTGTGATTGAAGAGCTGATCAATTGGGCATAGTATAGTTCATTCATCAGTTTTGTTTTCTAGTGAATTTCCTAACTTATTGCAAAATTTTAGGAAAATAATATTAAATATAGACGGTAGGTGTATAAAAACCATTTTCTTAATATTTGATTTGTTTTTATAAAGCTTTAATCTAGTAAAGCTATTCACAAATATAGATTTATAATTCCGGAAGTTATTTTTACTTTTTAGTGTTCCGTACGGAACACTTATAAGATGACTTCGGTGTCTGTCTGTCTGTCCGACTGTCTGTCTATCACACCCGATTCTCTCCGAAACTATTTGTTATAGAAAGTTGAAATTTGGTAAAAATATAGGAATTGATGGCCTCATCAGAGCCGTGTAGTTTTGAAAGTTAAATTTTAACTTAAGGGGTTAGTTTTGGGCGGTAAAATCGGAAGTAAAAAAAAAAATTTTTTACTAGGTCGTCGAGTTTGGTGTCAAATGAAAGCTTGTAAAAACACGAGTAAAAATATATATATAATGTAATGCTTGCGCGCACTTTTCTTTATATTATTTTTAAAAAATCGCGAAAAATCGCTGTCTCCCCACCTTATCTCGAAAAGAACTGATCAAAAAATTTTGAAAAAACTCCGGAATATTCTCCACGGGGTGTATATTGAACAAAAATTATCACGAGTGCATTACTTTTAATAATTTATCTGGTATATAAAAAAAAAAAATCCTCAGTTTTCAGTAAAGATTGGAAAAAAAACTTTGTTGAAAACTTATTTAGGGTGTCTTTTGTTAAGTCACTGATCATTTTATACCACCGTAACAAAACTTTTTATTTTAAAAGCAATCAACGTACGGAACACTAATTGTGCAAGTTCAACTTGCACTTGACCGGTTATTTATTTATAGATGTCTTGCATAGGTCTGGCGGTCTGATAGTTTGAGGAAAGGTCTGTGCTAAATATCCCATGAATGGTTGATGCTGTGAAGGCAGTGTTCAGAAACTGTATAAAGAACTAATGTGTTCATCATTTTTTCCCATCTCCCTAGACCTAATAGTCGTCAGAGGTAAATTTTGATGAAAAGCTCTTACTGAATGTTAACCGGCTGCGTTTTGACATACAGGTAGTTATTTGGATGTAGAATACGATAAAAAAAAGTTTGCTGCTCTAAGATCTACGCTAAGCTTTCAAAATCGAAAATCAAATGAAAAATTCGGTTTTTCGCAAATATCTCGAAAAATAAAAAAGATATCGAAAAAACTAATAGCACCACGAGAAAGAATGGGACAGTTTACAAAAAAATGGAACACAGGTTATTTTTTTAGTCTTACCCTAATTTAATAAAATCATTTAAAATAAAATGGCTGGTTTAACCCCTTCAGTTGTAATGGGAATCATCCTTTCAACATCATTTATGTTTAAATTAATGTTACTGTATACCGCTAAATATTTTGAAATTGGCTATTAAGGAGTTTCTTGGAATGCTGATTAAGAATTCGATGACAGATTTGAAAAATTCAAAATGGTGGATCTAATATAACGGCCAGAGAGTACGTAATTCATTTAATTTTTTCGAGTAATTTAGAATTCTTGTGTTTTCAATAACTGTTTTCTTTATACCTCGATTTTTAAACGAAATATAAATATTTTATACTGAAAGCTTAGACTTTTATCTTTCATTATCCACCTTAAATATATTTTTTTAAATTGTATGATTAATACTAAGGAAAAAAATACGTTTATCATGAGCACTCTTTTTAGAGCAAAATTACAAAAAAGGGAGTTTTGTAATTTACTGTATGCCAGTTAAAATCATGTAAAGAAAAATTTCGTTTTAAGTTTTACAAATTATAAAGCAATAAAAATAAAAACTATTCGTATCACCGGAAAGCTGAAAAGTTATCTTTTAATTTTTTTTCGTGCGGTGCGCATAGACTTTCAAATTAACCTGTGTGGCGCGCTACACACACGAAAAAATCTATATACTGTTCTTTCGTAAAATTTCCCGCTCTTTCACGTAGTGCTATTAGTTTTTCGATATCCTTTTTATTTTTCGAGATATTATCGATATCGATCGAATAACCATTTTATTTTGGATTTTGCGGGCTTAGCGGACATCAAACTTTAGAAAACTTTTTTTTATCATATTCTACGTCCAAAAAACTACCTGTGTGCCAAAATGCGTCCTATTGACATTTATAAGGGATCAAAACCCCTGGCGACTGGGCTATAGCTGTTAACGAATTACATTATACTTTCTTTCTAATTAAATATTTATAAATTAAAGGATTGTAGATAAAAAAAATAAGATATTTAATATTGCACTTTCATTAATGTAAAAGTACAATTTTGAGTCAAAAGTGTGTGTGTAATAGAGCTTCAAATAAAAAATAACCTAAACCACCTATACTTTTCCGAGGATAATTTTAAATATTTATTTTTGTTAAATACATGCATACTCTATCTAGAATAATTATAATTGGAGCCCCAGACAAATTAAAGGTAAAAATAAACATAAATAGCATAAAACTGGGTTTATTGCTGACAATAATTGCAAATAAATTTGAATCAGTTGTTATAATGTAGTTTTAAAATAAGCAATTATTTGATTTTTGCAATATCGAATCTAATAAATGTTCCTGCAAGTTTTACAAACAAAAATTAACTTATAAATTTATTAGTTTGTAAAGGCTAATATACATTTTAAACGTTCTATTATAATTGAATAAATAAATGTTTTTAAAAAAACACGGGAAATCAGTCTAAATCGCAACAAAAGCAGAAAACGAAAAAAGTGATTAACGTAGTTGTATTTAAGTCAACAACAAACGCCGTGTTCATTCTAAGACAAATTAGAGAAAAAGCTAAAGAATACATCACCCCGGCATTTATCTGTTTAAAAGACTTACAAAAAGCTTTCGACCGGATAGAACTGAATGGCGTCATCGAAACCCTGAAAATGAAGGGGACTCCCAGCGGATAAGTAACGTTAATAAGAGACTTGAACACAAGAGACACAACACAGTTAAAGGTAAACGAAACACTAACAAACCAAATTGCTTTAACCTTCGCAATAAGACAGGGAGACAGCCTTAGCCAATTTTTGTTTAACACGATAAGATTGGTTCAAGATATAGACTAAGTCCACACAAAATAAAGATTGTGTGCTATGCAGATGATGCTGTAATAATATCAGAAAGCGAAGATGACCTGCAACGCATGTTACACACCTTCAATATTCATGCGGAAAAATATAACATGAAGATTTCTACGTAAAAAAAAAATCAAAATCAATGACAATATCGAAATACCCGATCCGATGCAAACTTGTAATAAACAACACCAGCATTGAACAAGTTATGCACATTAATTATCTCGGTTGCCAAATTACATGTTATGGAAATCTTGCAGATGAGGTTAGGACACAAACCAACAAAGCAGCGGTAATCTCAGAACATCTCAAACAAAGCATATGGAGAATCAAACATCTTAGCACAGATTGCAAGTCCAGAATTTACAAAACATGTGTTAAACCTGTGATGACGTACGGCGCAGAAACAAGAGCAGAAACGTCTCTATCAAAGAGGACACTGCGAACTAACGCAATGAGGATTCTGCGAATAATAACAGGCTACAGTTTATAAGACAGGAAAAGAAACACCGAGGTCAGGGAGACGTGCAAGGAAATGACATAGTACACTGGATAAGATGTGGCAGAAAAGAATGAAACCAACATATAACAAGAATGACAGAAGACCGGTTAGCTAAAATAGCCAGATATGATAGACCACATGGTAGGCGACTTAAAAGAAGGCCACCAAAAAGGTGAAAAGACAGCTGGCAATCTATATCGCAAGAGCAACATATCCAGTAGTAAACAGGCAACTATGCCTAATTAAAAGAGGAAGAAGAAGAAGAAATATTTAGAGAAAAACTCAGTCTTAGTTAATTTCTAACCGCAATTGGGCAAATGATTCTCTTCTGGAATTTACTAAAAGGAGAATATTTTTAAGATTAGAACTCTAATCACGGGAGCAGTATTATATCGATGCTCGAATTTCAGCTTTCGATTGCAAACGTACTTTCTAGTACAACATAATATTCTCAGCTTTTACGAAGCTCATATTTGCTCGAAAGCTGACACCTAGTAAATAAGGTGCTGATGCTGGTAGAATGAAGAATCTCAATATGTATCTCTGGTTCTATAATTTCCTGGTTCAATAAACGTTTGGTTCTATATTTTAGAGAAAAATGCTGCCTACATTTTTTCCCTTAAATTTTACCTAGTACTGTTAGCCTAAGTTAGAATTATTCTAAACAACAATAAGGGTACATCAGCGTTGACAGTGAATGTGTCAGAAAGAATATCAGTTATTAATAACTCCATCAACTTGGAAAGAACGACCTCTAAGAAAACTTGTGATCCATAAGGAAAACTTTTTAGACATACCGTAAAAGTACAGGGTGAGTCAACGATAGAGTAAAGTTCATTATCTCATTTGTTTCGGGAATGACGAAAAAATGTTAAATATAATAGTTTTAGGGAATGTTAAGGGGCACAGTTTAAAATTATTTTTGAGTATACAGGGTACTTCAAAAAAGTGTGGCCAATATAACATATGTTTTTTTAAATGGAACATCCTATTTTCTAATTTATTTTTAAATTCTGCATAAAATTTTATAACTTTTTTTTTAAAAAATGTTATATACCTAAACCTAGTAGTTTTTCTAATATTTCAATTTTTAAAAAAAAAATACCAGTTTTCAGTTTTGTAAAAAATTGCCAGTAGCACCATTGTTTCTGAAGGTGGAATACTCATAATTGGTACGAGCGTTCTATAGAAATAAAAAAAAGATATATAGTATGTAAAGAAATGTTCAAAATAAATTTATGCATTTCGAATATTTTCAATTGAAAAATCTCAAATTTTTTAAATGGCACACCCTTATGTTTTCTGATAGATTTTACAAGACCCTCCAACTTTTATTAAGTATGTCACATACCTATTGCTAATAGTTTTCGATTTATTTTGAATTTTTCAATTTTTACCCTTGTTTTTTTAATACACTTACGCTATAACATCATAGTTGCCAAAACAAAACCAAAATGTAGGAACTAACATGTCTCTTAAGCAAGTAAAAATAGTTTAATTTGTTGTAGTAAGTGACGTATAAAGGTAATAGTTATGGATTTTCCTAAAAATGAATTAATTGATATGGTTTATATACCGGGCGAGACGGGAAAAAATTGTCTTTTGACAGTAAGGCCTTACGGAGCGAAGTACCCTAATAGACGTATACCATCTAGAAAATCTTTTCAATACTTAGTGAAACGGTTTGATGGTAGTGGTAGCGTTGAGTATACGAAACGGAAAGTAGTAAACCAGAATGCTACCAATGAGGAAAAAGAAATGGAGATTTTACTTTATGTTGAAAATAATCCCCAGGTCAGCAGCCGTCAACTAGCTGACTTATCTGACACATCCCAATCTACGACTAATCGCACCAGGAGAAAATACAAGTATTATCCCTTTCATATGGAACTACACCAAGAACTTCAAGACCGTGATTTTGAACGACGAGTAAACTTTTATACCATCATGAATGGAGCAACAGAGGCCGATCCAAATTTTTTATCCAAAATAATATTTTCTGATGAAGCTACTTTTCGCAGTAATGGAGCAGTTAACAGCCATAACATGCATTATTATTCAACAGTTAATCCATTTTGGGTCCGGGACGTTCAAAACCAATACCATTAGCCGCTTAATGTATGGTGTGGAATATTAAATTTTCGAATTATTGCTCCATATTTTTTCCGCGAACTGCTTAACGGGCCTAGATATGTATATTTTTTGCAAAAGAATTACCACAGCTTCTTGAAAGGAACACATGTGGATTCAACAAGACGGAGCTCCTGCTCATTACCACCGGGAAGTTCGGGAATTTTTAAACTATCGTTACCCATAAAAATGGATCGCTATGGATGGATTCATTCAGTGACCCCCTCGATCATATGACTTAACACCTTTAGACTTCTTTTTGTGGGGCTAGATTAAAGATCGTGTTGACGTGAACACCAGTAGATATGGAAAATAGGATACGGGATGCGTGCAGGACAATAACTACCTTTATGCTAAAGAAAGTGAAGGAAAATATAGTAAAACGACTAAACATGTATATTCAAGTAGACGAGCATATTTTTAAATATTTATTACGTCATAATAATTAATCATTAGATAAGTTAAACTATATTAAAATTATTATTAACTGTTTGTTAATGTTTTCACAATAGCGTAAATGTATTAAAAACAAGGGTAAAAATTGAAAAATCCAAAATAAATCGAAAACTATTAGAAATAGGTATATGATATACTTAATAAAAGCTGGAAAGTTTTGTAAAATCTATTAGAAAAAATAATAATATATGGGGTGTGCCGTTTAAAAAACTTGAGATTTTTCAATTTAAAATAGTCGAAATGCATAAATTTATTTTGAACACCCTGTAGCATCTAACTTAAATGTCTTTACATATATCTTATTTTTCATCTCTATAGAATGAATACTCGTACCAGTTATGAGTATTCCACCTTCAGAAACAACGGCGCTACTGGCAATTTTTTACAAAACTGAAAATTAGTATTTTTTTTAAAAAGATTGAAATATTAGAAAAACTACTAGGTTTAGGTAAATAACATTATTATTAAAAAGGTAATAATATTTTACGCAGAATTTAAAAATGAATTATAAAATAGGATGTTCCATTTAAAAAAAACATTTGTTATATCGGCCACACTTTTTTGAAGTATCCTGTATACTCAAAAATAATTTTAAACTGTGCACCTGAACATTTCCTAAAACTATTGTATTTCACATTTTTCCGCCATTCCCGAAACAAATGAACTTTACTCTATCGTTGACCCACCCTGTACAACTTAGTCAATAATCCACCATGTAAAACGTCTTCAAATGCGTTTGAGATATCAAGCGCAACCGCCCGAGATTCTTGTTTTTTTGTATTAAGAATTATTGTAGGAGGTAATAACTGCACCACAAGTCTTATTTTCGTTTTATTGTTTAATAATTCACTGTAAATATCAGTCAACTGTTTGAGAAATACTTTGTGTTTTGTGAGCTGGAGTAGCGTCATGTCATTTAAAATATTGTTTTACCGTGTAATGTGACTCGCCATAGAAAAGGCGATGGAGTCCATAATCGAGCATTATCAATAAAAGCTGATAAATAAAAGGCTCTTCAGATTATGTACCAACTAAATAGACAAAAAATTCGACCACGCGGTGCTGTAGCTCTACATAAACAGGCAATTAGTAGATATGGGTCATTCCTTTACAGACAGCACGGATTTGAGGAAAAAAAGTCTTCATATTTATGATTTGCCTGAAAAAAATTTTTATAGCTTTTATACGTGAAATTAGTCAACACGTGTATCGGGATTTTTTTTCCAAATGTATGTTTTGCTAAATATGGATATTATAAATTATCGTAGTCCACTAATCGGCACATTAAACAAGCAATATATCCTGTTCTATTTATCGTATGAATCGTTCTTCCGCCATTTTATTGCTTTTTATGTTGGCTTTCGCAAAGTATAACCGTGGAATTTTTTAATTGTTTATTTATAAAAATGCTAAAGTAAATAGGGTGCTGATGTGAGTAGAATGAAGTATCTCAATATAACTATCTCTGGTTCTATAATTTCCTGGTTCTATAAACGTTTGGTTCTATATTTTAGAAATAAATGCTGCCTAGATTTTTGTATCCTTAAATTTTACCTCGTACTGTTAGCCTAAGTTAGAATTCCTATCAGATTGTTATTCT
Source organism: Pachyrhynchus sulphureomaculatus (assembly GCA_019049505.1). Classification (NCBI taxonomy): domain Eukaryota; kingdom Metazoa; phylum Arthropoda; class Insecta; order Coleoptera; family Curculionidae; genus Pachyrhynchus; species Pachyrhynchus sulphureomaculatus. Next base: position 156,526,735 of record CM032446.1, read on the forward strand.
AAAAAACAATAAGGGTACATCAGCGTTGACAATGAATGTGTCATAAAGAAATCTATCAATTACTAATAACTAGCGCCATTTTATTGCTTTTTATGTTGGCTTTCGCAAAGTATAACCGTGGAATTTTTTAATTGTTTATATATAAAAAATGATAACAATGAAATTGTTTAAATAATTTTTTCATGCTTGCTCCCACAACTTATAAAATCGGAAAAAGTACCACATTTGCTATATTTTAATTTAAAAAACTCATATTTTTAAAAAATGGGATCTCTATTAAGTCGGAAAATATTAAATATTTTAGAGCTCGCATCACGCAGCGTACGCCGCACGCATAGAGTTGTAACGGAGTCTCGTTCACGTTTGCGCCCCTTTCTTTGTTTTGAAAAGTCATCCTTTATATCAGTACTTCTATATGAAAATTATATATAACATGTTGGCTGAAAAGTTTTTGGTCTGACACACAGATGTCGCCCTTTTCAAAAAATCCATATGATTTTTAGAAAGTACCAACCTTCAACCGATACGTATCAAAATTTCATGACATTTCGACGATTAGTTTACAATTTACAGTAGTTTTAGTAACGTTACTTTTGATATTTTCAAACAATGGAAAAAATCGAATTTCGTGTGTTGATTAAACACTGGTTTTTGATGGGAAAAAATACCGTTCAAGCAAAGCAATGGCTTGATAAGTGTTACGGGGACTGCCCCGGGAATGGAAAATTGTACAGTGTTTGTACACATGACGCTAAACGCTCTGGACGCCCAAATGAGGTGGTTACACCGGAAAACATAAAAAAATCCGCAAAATCGTTTTGGATGACCGTGAAGTGAAATTGCGTGAGATAGCTGACACCCTAAAGATATCAAAAGAACGTGTTGGTCATATTTTGCATGAACATTTGAGCATGAGAAAGCTCTGTTCGAAATGGGTACCGCGTTTGCTCACAGTGGAACAACAACATGTTGATGATTCTGAGCGCTGTTTGGACCTGGAGAGCAATAAAAAGAATTTTTTTAAGCGATATGTGACAATGTATGAAACATGGATCTACCATTATACACCGGAATGAAATTGACAGTCAGCTAAGTGGACAGCAGCCTGTGAAAGCCGCCCGAAGCGACCAAAGACACAACAGTCGGCTGGGAAGGTTTTGGCCTCTGTGTTTTGGGATGCGCACGGAATAATTTTTCATCGACTATGCTGAGAAAGGAAAAACCATCAATAGCCAATACTATATAAAGTTAATGGTGTGTTTGAAGGCAGAAATCGCAAAGAAACGACCCCAAATGAAGAAGAAAAAGTGCTCTTTCATCAAGACAATGCATCCTGTCACAAGTCAATGGTTACAAATAACAAACTTGATTGAGTTGAAGTTCGAATTGCTTCCTCATCCACCATATTCTCCAGATTTAGCCCCCAGCCACTATTATCTATTCGCACACCTCAAAAAAATGTTCACCGGCTCCAGTGAAGAAGTTATCGCCGAAACTGAGACCAATTTTGAAAGCAAAGACAAATCCTTCTACAAGAAAGATATAGAAATGTTGGAAAAGCATTGGACTGATTGTATCACTCTTGAAGGAGACTATATTGATAAATAAAGTCGAATTTTGCAAAAAAATGTGTTTTAAGTAGCTAGACCAAAAACTTTTCAGCCCAAGTGTTACATTATCCACAAAATGAACAAGTAAAAAGTAATCCTTATTATTAGACTAAATGTTCAAATGCACACTCATCGAAAACTTAGAAACGTAACTATTGAATACTAGAACAGAGACAAATTCAGCTGAAATTGAATATTACGTTTTGCTTATGATAAACGATCGGAATATTAAAATAAATCACGAGACTATAAAATATTGTTATAAGCACATCTATTTGCAAGGATATGATATGATGAAACTGCTTCGATTTTGCTTTTTTTTTCGTGATTGGTGTCATGCAATGATATGTCAGCGTCCCTTTTATAGTTAGAGCCATTTTGAATTTTGCCTCTAATTTTTTTGCTTTTTCAATATATTCTTTATTCTTTACAAATTTCATTGAGATATTAGGAAAAGACTCAGTTGCCCTATCAAATAATTCTTTTAGCGTTTACATTGGATTGGTTACTCTTTGAAGGCTGGTTCTAGCAGCCAAACTTTTCAAAGTCCCACCCAAACCATCGCACGCACCTTTGCCACATGATGTTGGAAAAAAATGCCACTCTGCTGGTAAACCAAATTTTTTCAGATGTGGAGTGAGATTGATATTTTTTTTTGTATTAGCTACTTGCCCCATCAGAAAAATATGTAATTTTTTGAGTTTTGTTGGAGTTTTTTTTTGATAAAATCTACTAAATGTTTTTAGAACACATAAACGGCAATTGTATCGTGATGTATTCGGACATAATTACGAAATTTTTCATTCGAGTTTCGCCACCATCAGGCCTGTAGTAAATTGCAAAAGCGTGCACGGTTGTTTGGTTGTTATTCCAATGAATGCCATGCACAGAAACTTGAACAACAAAAGCATAATTCTCAGAAAAATCACGGATTATAATGCACTATTTTTCTGTCAAGTCTTTGTTTTTATTGTTCATAAAACCATTTTGTTTTTTTACAAGGAATGAATGCAGAAGTAATTTTTCTAAACCTATCTTTAATTTCTGTAAATATTCATCAACCGGTGATATCATAACTTGCAAGATAGTTCTATCGACATTTGTCCATTGTCTGTAACTGATCTCGTTAGTAAAATTTTGCTCAAAAATGTTTTTTAATTCATCTATAAAATGTGTTGCACCAGAACAGTCAGAGCACGTTCCGAAATAACAATTTGTCGAGGCTTCAATGCAAATTATACGTCTTGAACAGTACATGATAACTTTTTATTGGGAGTGTAAGCTGTAAGTTTTTTAACATTTGAGCCCTCGATTAATAATTTTACGTTCTCATGAATAGCACAAGCACAGCCTGTATGGGTACCACTTGCACCTGCTAGTACGAAATATTTCGGCCAAAAAGCTGCTAATTTGGAAAAACTACATTTGACTTGAGGGTAATTTTCCGTGAACAATTGATAAAGTTCTTTCAAATTTATCAACAGTGATATTTTTTGCACGTGAACGCGTTTGTCATTTGCTTTCACAGAAACATAAGCTTTTTTTTCTTGGTATCATACGGCTATTCTCATCAAGTTCATAAAAGCTGATTATTAAATATTTTCTTTTTCTAAAGACCGATGGCTCTTCGAGCTAGGATCGGATAAGATTCCTTTTTCTTCAGCCAGTTTCTTTACAACTGTAATCATGTGAATCGTAGCGTAAAGAAAATGTTGTTGAATTTTTCGAATAAAAATATAAAATATATATAAAAATGGTCAAAATGTTAATTTACGTTCCACGTTCTTTGGGTGTGTTTTTTAAAATTTGCAATATATCATTTTTATCATTTTCCTCAACGCTATTGTCATTTACATTGATAGCAGTGTGAAAATTTTTTTCTGACATTGCTTCAGATACATTTTTCATTTTTTTTAGACGAATAGTGCTTTTCGATAAGCGAAGTTCCGATCAAATTCAACCCTTTGTTGATTGCATCAATTGCTTCAGAAATTGCTTCTTTATCGTCCTCGAACGATACAGGACTTCCCGGGATATAACCCATGTCCCCTTCATTATTTGTCGAGGCGTTAAAGTCAAGGTCATCAACTTCTTGGTGCTAAAAAATATATTTATACCATCAATATACCTGTTTAAGACAATATGAAATAAATTTAGTCTTGTGCGAAATAAAAATAACAGTAACTAATAACTAGCCCTGAAAAATTCACAATTTTTGATTTTAATCAAAATTAATGCGTAGAAAATTCAAAAAGGTTATTTGATTTATTGAAAATTTTGTTCATGAAAAAATTCAAATGCTTTTTCAATAGCATTTTCATTTTCATCAATCAGGGTACGGTATTAAAACGAATAACGATTTTAATTTCGGCTTTTTCTTATTTTCAAGCATAAAATATCGATTTTTATTTCGATTTCGAATGCAGAATCGGTTTCGATCTGATGCCATACTCATAGATCAACGAAAAAAAGAAATAATAACTATAGTTAGGAAATGACGTCGGCAATACTTGGGGCACGCTATAAGAGGAGAAGTACCGTTTGCTAATAATATAGAGCAAAATACAAGGCCGCAGAGATATAGAAAGAAAATGACGTTCATGGTTGCGAATACACGACGGCACTAGAAGCCAACCATAAAGAACGAGGATCTCATATAGGACACGCGCTCCAGGGAAATCCCTTAAGCGCTTCAGGAGCGACGCATGTGGGGAAAAAACAATTATGGTCTTGAATATCTGTAAATTGTACTCGATGGGAAACACAGTCCTGGGTAAATCATTCTAAAGGGATTAGATTCTCCATATAAAAGACCACCCGAAAAGGGTTGTACAAGGAGTAACAAACTGAACCTCACACGGATCCGAAGTATTTGCGCGACGTGCACTCCTAGCATGCACCACTTTGGGAGAAATTAAGTGGGGGATATCCATCGAACACTTTCCATGAAAACAGTTATAGAATAGATTCAAGTCGCCAACCGTTCTTCGATGTTCCAAGGAATCAAGGTTGCTTGTCAGTTCTGGTACGAACAGCTTTCCCCCGAATATAATCCAACAAATGTCAATGGTATGGTCTTAGTGATTATTAGTCTTCAGTGATGAAAAAGAAGACCATATATATTTTAAATGTGGTAAAGGCGTATCTTCTAATCTGGGGGCACGGTAGTACCCTCGCCAAGTCGAGCAGAAAGCACAGCCGCTCGAAGCCACTCACGACACTTTCGATCCCCCTGTAACTTCGTTGTGGATAAAGCTAGAAGCCTGAATTTTCAGTGACCAAGAGGACATACTATACTAGCTATATTCTTAAATTACCTACTATTTATACCTTATAGTTTATGAACTATCGCCAGTCGAAGTTCTTTAATTTTGTCACTGACACACTCACCGATCATCAAAATTTTAAGGTTCTTCTAGCAGACACACAAACTTCAAATTTTGAATTTAGTTAGTATTTAGCCTATAAAGGAAGGAAAAACTGATACATCCCGAAATTTCAGACCCCGTTTTCTAAATTGTACCGTCACTTAAGCCAAAAACGAGGGTCAACCTCGGAATGAGAGATTGTATAAACCTTTATTTTGGCATTCTAAAAGTTGTCTCAAAAGTCTCATAAAATCTCGTATCCGCGTCTTAAAATATTCAAGGTCAAAGGTCACAAAAATCGGTTTTTCGCAAATATCTCGCTTCCTATGATTTCAATGATATTTGCATTTATTATAAAAATTGTAGAGCATAAGATTCTCTACAAATTTTGTTCTAAACATTTTTTTTTATACGCTTAACCGTTTTTGAGATAGAGCGCGGAGAGCGCGCAGCACTCTGCCATACATAGCATAATGCAAGGTCAATCGTGAGTCCCGGTAAATAATAGGTCGTATAAAGTTAATTAATCACTAAAAAATCCGTAATTATGAATAATTTGTATTATTTATTAATTAATATATTATATTTAATATTTTTCATTTATCAAATATATTCGTTTAATAATACTTACCTACTTCGTGTAATTAAAAAATTGTTAAGTGAAATACTTTAAGTATATTTTAATTATAAAAAAGTATGAAGATGATGCTTCCATGACAGCAGGGCTAGAAGAGAATATGGTTATTAAAATAGGAGCAAAAGTCATGTTAAGACGAAATATTGACGTGAGTCTTGGCTTAGTCAACGGTTCTATCGGTATAGTACAAGGAGTAAAGGTTGATCCTGAAAATACAAATAAAATAAAAAAAATACATATTACATTTAATAATGAACATCTTTACGAGCCTGGTCCAGTCAAAACTAAATTTGAAATTATTAATAGAGCTTATGTTCATCGCGAACAATTTCCTATATGTATAGCCTATGCTATTACCATACACATAAGTCAGAGGCTAAGTCTAAACAGTGCACTGATGGACATCGGTTCTTCAGTGTTCACACGCGGTCAAGCATACGTGGCACATTCGAAAGTGACAAGTCTGGGCGGATTACATCTAATTAATGTCGACTTCGGTAGTATCAAAGCTCAGGAGTCCGCAATCGTTGAATATAATCGACTTAGAAGTACTTATCGTCCAGACTTGTCAAAAATTGTTACATCATAGCCTTTGAGAAAAACAAATAGAGACAGGGAGTGGGCTTTAAGAAAATCCATAGCTGATGTACAAGAAATATTACCCGAGAAGAAAAAAAAAAGAGGGCTACCTATAAAAAGAAATGAGATCCCATCAAAAACATAAAATGTAAAAAAAGTGTCGCAAGGCAGTCCTTCCACCACAAAAAGTTGTGAGATCTCATGTAAAACCAAGTCAGTTATTTTAGTGAGTATCTATGAAAGCGCCTATTCAAAAACTGTGTCATAAATTGTTATCTATTTAGTTACCTACCAACATTTATAGTGACCGTATCAATATTAGACATATTTATTTCTATAATAAATATAATGACTTGGCAATCGCACGGCAACATAATCACATAAGAATAATCTACTATTTAAAATACTTTATTCTTAATTGCACTGTTTAGACTTACTTAGTAATCGCAATATTACATAACATATGTATAGAGTTTTAGGTAATTAAATCTTCTATTTTCCACACTATGTTAGTTGTTACAGTTATTATACGTATAAATGTCAAATGTTAATTATAACTTGTTTTCTGAAACTAATCTAAACAGTTGAAAGTTTAATCATAGTTTTAAATAAATATTGAAATAATATTATAGTTTGCAAATCTAAATAAAACTACGAACTAAGAAGATTGTTAATAAATAATATATAATGTATATTTTGGATCTATATAAATTTAAATTTGGTTTATAATTTATCCAACAAATTACAAACATAAATCCCAACGTTACAAGAGCTTCAATAAATCAGCCAAAATTAAATCGAGACAAAATATTTCATAACATCGTGAATATATTATTATCATGACAATATTAATCCAACAGTGGAAAACCTAAATTCAAATGGTAAATAAGAATAGAAAACAAAATTAACAACATCAGAAGAGATCTAGGACACCTTACCCAGTTTATGAACGAGAATGCATCCAACCGTGTCACACAGGGTGGAGACAAGATCAAATCCAAATTTCCCAACCGAACACTGCCAGAAGTCCTTGATACTTTGAAACAAAAACTGTCCGTATATGCAGCAAGACTCCGTAGATACAAAGAATCAAACGAGAGGAAAGCTACCAACAACCTCTTCCGAAGAAGCGAAAAACAGTTCTACCTAAAAACTAGGTACAACGAGCAGATAGCAGTGACTGAATCACCAAACAAACAAGAACTCACAGATTATTGAAAAAGATCTGGGCAGAATCCAAACTACACAATAACATGAAAATTCCACATTAACTACACAAGAAATTACAGAAAAAATCCAACACACACACAACTGGAAATACCTTGGAATAAACAATATACAAAACTTCTGGTATAAACAGTTTACCACCACACACGAAGCACTCACACGTCAAATCAACAAAGCCATTCTACGACCACACACATTCCCTCCTTTTCTCGCACAAGGAATACGTCAAACCCAAAAGCTCAGACACCACAAACCCGTCAAACTATCACCTGTCTTTCAACTCTATACAAGATCATCACAACCAAGAAAATAGAACAACATTTAAAAGACCACAATATTCTCACAAAAGAGCAGAAAGGTTGCAGGAAAAATAGCCGAGGATGCAAAAAGCAGCTAATCATAGATATCGTGATCATGGGACAAACCAGAAAAGAACACAGAAACCTGCACACCGGTTACACAGACTATAAAAAAGCCTTCGACTCCATACCCCACAGCTGGTTAATCAAAGCCCTAGAAATATACAAAATCAATCAAAACCTCAGGCAATTTCTCGCGAAAATTATGAAATCATGGAAAACCAAAATCCACCTAAAAACACAAACCGAACGCATCCAAACAGAAGAGCTGTACATCAGACTGGATATATTTCAGGGAGACTCGCTCAGCGCTCTATAGTTTTGCCTTTGTCTCAATCCACTCTCAAATACACTAAATAGAACAGACCATGGCTTCAACATCAGACACCAAAAAGTGAACCAACATAAAATAAACCACCTCCTATATATGGATGACATAAAACTCTTCACTGCCACAGAAACACAGATGAAAGAACTCCTTAAAATCACAGAAACATTCACCTTAAATATCAATATGGAATTTGGTATAAGTAAATGTAAAGTGCTCTACATCAACAAAGGCCAATGGAAAGGCCACCATGAGACAGAAACTATCAACAACGAAACACTCGATAACATGCTCGAAAAAAAAATATTTAGGCTTCCAACAAAGCCCCAAGCTCAACCACACTCACATCAAAACAGAGTTCAGAACCGAATTCAAAAACAGACTGACGAAACTTTTACAAACAAAACTCAACCATCAACACGTTAGCCATACCTATACTCACATATTCATTTGGTATCATCATATCGACACACACAGACATAGAAAACACTCACATCCTTAACGTTCTCAATTCACCGAATACAGGAAATTACACCCGCGCGCATGCAAAAAAAGACTTGCCATCGAGAGAAAGGCAGGAGGAAGAGGAATCATAGACACAAGATCACTACACACAAAACAAATACAAGCACTTAGGAAATTCTTTCACACCAAACAAACCAGCCTCCACACAGCAACAGTGAAAGCAGACAGAAACTACACACCACTCGACTTATTCCGGGTTGACCACCCAGCAGACACTCAATTACAACAAGAAAAGATGACAACGTAGTAAGAAAAAACACTCCACGGAAAACGCAGATGCCACATAGAACAAGACCACATAAATAAAAAAGAGTCATACACCTGGTTACAGGAAGGGCAGCTATTCCATAAAACAGAAGGACAGGGCAGGAAATGCCACCAGCAGAAAGAAATGATCGAACACATAACAAGCGGATGTAAAATATTAGCCGGAACGGAATACAGAGCCAGACATGACTGCAAAAGTAGTTCACCAAGCGCTAGCCACAACATACAAACTCATAGAAAACATAGATCCCTACTACAATTATACACCAACATCCATACTTGAAAATAAAGAATACAAGCTCTACTGGGACATCGGTATCCGTACAGATAAAACAGTCTCCGCCAATAGACCCGATATTACTTTTCAGTGCAAAAAAGGAAAAGTCACCTATCAAATTGACATAGCTGTCCCCAACGACACAAACATCCAAACGAAATACACAGAAAAAATCTCCAAATACACAAACCTTGCAAGAGAAATAAAAAAAGTCATCATTGTCCCCCTCATCATATCAGCCACAGACCTTACACCAATAACATTCACACCACACTTAGTGCAATTAGGACTCAACATAAACATACACATAAACATTCAGAAGTCAGTGATTTTGAAAACATGTAACATTGTCAGGTCATTCCTTGATACGCAATGGTAATAGCGTTTGTGCTGACTTGGCTTGGGCCCGTCAGCCAAACATGGAATCAGATTGACCAAATGTGAGAAAGAGAGAGAGAGAACTTTTGTGATAATAAATGTTTTTTTATTTCCAAAAAATACAACAAATTTACGATTGCACATTTTATTAATATTTCAAAAATTTTTATTGACAATAAAGGGCCAACATCTTCAGACTTGTGCGTCGATACCTAGATTCTGTTTTACACAAACGAGCCCAAAAAAAATTATTAGAAAATTTATTGGATATTAAATTAACAAATTACCGAAAAACTGTATATTAATTAAAAAAATATTAAAATATTTATTACTTATTCTATGTAAAAAGGAAGAATAGGAAGACAGAAAAGGGAGAAAAGGAGTGTTGAGAAAATGAAAATAAAAGAAAAAAGTGACTAAAACATTCAGGAGAAAAACGAAAGAGACAGACTGCCCATTTAACCAAACTTAGCTTCACTGAATTAACATTTCCTTAAGGTACCTCTTCTTAAATGTATGGCAAGAAAGAACAAAATCTTGAAGACTTAAATTTAAGGAATTTATGCATAAAATAATATTGTAAGAAAATGAAAATTTCATTTTTAGGTTTAGCAATAGTTAAGGTTTTTCTACAAAAAATTAAATGGTAAGAGTTACTACTGCAAATTATTTTGTTATATAGGTAAGGAGAGTACATAGAGTTCGATGTCGATTCACATGTAAGACAAAAAGTTGAATAAATTATTCATAACAAATTTAAAAAATAAAAATGAAACTCAACTTTTTAACTAACTCAACATATGACAAAATAAAACTAAAAGGGAAAATTTGTGAATATCAGTTTTAAAAACGTTTCGTTATACTAACTGAAGCTTCGTTCTCGCTAGAAGAAACGAATCTCTTGGAAAAAGGATTTTCTTATACCTTGAACGCAAAAGATAACCAACGAAATAGAGAATATCTAGGAGTTAAGTGTGAATTAGCATTCACCAATGAAAATATACCCGAAAAACATATATAAGCAAAACAAATCAAATTACAGCCTTTCAAATAACCCAAGGGATATTCTTCAAACGAGTACACCATCGCAAAATCAATACAAATGAAGGCTGAAACTGAAGACATAGTTTTACAAGAGCAGACAAAGATAAATCTATAGTAGCAACAACAAAATAACAGTACATCTCTAAAACTCTAAATTTCCTTAACATAGAAAATTTTCTTGTTATAAAATTTGACAGAATTATTCCAAAAACTTATCAAAAATATCATTAAGGATATTTCAATTTTTAATGAATTTGAAAAACATAATCTATGTTTAATGAATCCACGAATCCTCCAACTTTATTCATTAATTAAATTACATAAAAACAACCAACAAATGTTTATAATTTAAATTAAATGCACCTGAATTAGAGTAAATATGTAGACGCAAATATGTTTACACCTCTAAACAATTAATGTCAATTTATCATTAGTTTAGAATATCTTCAGTCTGATGAAGACACTGTCGTGTTGAAACCTTACTTCTGCTATATTCTCGTCAAAATCAAATAAATGAAACAAAATTTGAGCTGCTACCATTCACGCCATTTTTTAGAGTCAGAAAAAATGGCCCCCGGGCCAACATCGACTCCTACCAATCATTTGGCGCAAGTCCTACTGGCTAATGATACTGTACCACACCTACGGTACTACCGTTCACGCCAAAAATGGCATATTTGAATTGGCTCTTATAGGATAATAGGCCAATAGCTAAGGCCCAAAATATCTGAAAGGTGAACAGTTTCTGTGCCAGGTAAACCTGTCAAAGGGGCAAGTTGCTACTGACCACGCCACTTTTTTCCCGTAGCTTTTAGTCTACTAACTCAGTAAATTATACAAGTATTAAGCCAAAATATTTCTTTTAACTTATATCCCAATACGTCTTCGTATACCATATATTAATCGAATACACTAGTTTTGAACTTTTTGTATTCTGTATATATATATATATATATATATATATATATATATATATATATATATATATATATATATATATATATATATATATATATATATATAAACAGTGTGTCCCAAAAAGTTTTATACAATAGAGAAAAAGAGCATTCTTTACCCCTTGCAGTTCAGAGAATCTAATAGCAATGTTCGTTTCTGAATAACAATGTTTCAATTTTTTATTTATTTTAAGTCTCGACGTTCTTTGATATAATGCGAAGGTTTTTTATCAAGTAAAAAATTTTCCTTAGCAGATACCGACATCAGGCTTGACAGAGTTATAAAAAAGAGCATTCTTTACCCCGTGCAGTTCAGAAAATCTGATAGCAATGTTCGTTTCTGAATAATAGTGTATCAATTTTTTATTTATTTTAAAATCTCGACGTTCTCGGATATAATGCGAAGGTTTTTATCAAATAAAAAATTTTCCTTAGCAGATACCGACATCAGGCTTGACAGAGTTATAAAAAAGAACATTCTTTACCCCGTGCAGTTCAGAAAATCTGATAGCAATGTTCGTTTCTGAATAATAGTGTTTCAATTTTTTATTTATTTTAAAATCTCGACGTTCTCGGATATAATGCGAAGGTTTTTGTCAAATAAAAAATTTTCCTTAGCAGATACCGACATCAGGCTTGACAGAGTTATAAAAAAGAACATTCTTTACCCCGTGCAGTTCAGAGAATCTGATAGCAATGTTCATTTCCGAATAACAGTGTGTCAATTTTTTATTTATTTTAAAATCTCGACGTTTTGGAATATAATGTTTGTTTTTGTCGAGTAAAAAATTTTCCTTAGCAGATACCGACATCAGGCTTGACAGGGTTATGTGTTTATATTTAAATAAAAAGTAAAATATTAATTGAAAATGTTAATAGGAACTAAAAAATTATACTCACGTTTAGATTTGGCCTTCCTAGTTAACAATTCAAAAAAACTCCAGTAAACACGTTAGTAATTGTCGAATTATTTATTGAATAAAGAAAAGCGAAATTAATTAAAAACTAGTGCACTGCTTTTGATTGTATCATATTTTTGTTAAAAATTTGATAACCTTTTTATCTGCTTTGCAACAATTACATTCATAATAAATTTATGCTAATATCACTTTACTTTGAAATTGCAACATTACTTAATTACTATGTACATAACATAACAACTAAACATATGGATTAATTTTAACTTAATTGCCCAAGTGCTTCAATGTATCCACCGTCCCTTTCTAAACAGGTGATTGTTCTTCTAGAAAAGTATTTTATTACATCTCTAATTACGTCAGGAGTTATAGCTTCACATGTTTCCCTAATGACTCTCTCAATATGATCAACACCTTCTTTTAAGTAGCCCCATAAAAAAAGTCTAGAGGGGTGATGTTCGGAGACCTTAAGGGCCAAGTAAGCTGCACATACCTCCCTATTTCTCTACCGTTAAGAACGTGAAGGAGATAATCTCGAACATTTCTCGTACTATGACATGATGCATCATCATGTTGGTACCATATACGTTGTTTTTCAATTATTGGTAGGCGACTAAGAAACTCAGGGAACTCATTATTTAAAAATTCTACGTAACGTTCAGCATTCATATTATTTCGTAAAAAGAATAGTCCAACTATTCTATCTTTAAAAATTCCACGCCATACATTGGTTTTAAACAAGTATTGATCTCGAGTTTGAATATTGAAGTTAGGATTAACATCGCTCCACCAACGATATGTTTTGAGAGCTTACTGTTCTATTAGACGTAAATGTCGCTTCGTCAGAGAAAAGTATTTGTCTTGCCATAAACCTGTTATCGTCCAACTCTCCTTGAAACCAAACACAAAATTCAAATCTTCGGTCAAACTCTCCTACTTTTAAAGTATGGGTTAATTGGGGGTTTGTATGGTTTAAATTTATTTGATCTTAAAATTCTCGCAACTGTAGTTTTATTCACATTTAATAAAGCTGATTTTTTCAGAAGTGAATATTTTGGCTTTTCTACTACCAATAGCATTATTTGATTTTGATTATCTTCATTTGAAACCCATGCCCGATGTTTCTTTTTAAAGGTTTCTTTCTTGGAATAGGTCTAAAATGATCTAATTTTGAAAGATTTACGAGAAAAAATCGGGGGGAAGCCGTTTTTGCTAACCTGAAATACCCGGAACTAATGTAAACTAAATAATGAGTAAATACAAAATACATTAAATAATGAAAAAAAATATCCTACCTTAATATGAAGAAATGATACACGTGCTATATTACTGGAGACCAAGTTCGTTGAGGTTAGTTCGGGTTAACAAAAATGGCCTCCCCCGATTTTTTCTCGTAAATCTTTCAGAATTAGGCCATTTTAAGTCTATTCCAAAAAAGAAATCACCTTTTTTGTGAAAAGCCCATGTACCGAACTTTTACCTTGAATTTATTTATTAAAAGTTGTAAAGTGTACAGTTTTATCAGAATATCTATTATTAATTATTTCTGCTGCTTCTATAAAAGTTTTATAATTATCTCCAACTATGAAAACAATTTCAATTTTATCTTCAACACTCAATTTTACTGGCATTTCTAATTATTGCAAATACAGACTGACGTTAACTTTGAAGTCTATTGAGAGTTGTTAGGTATTTCCAAAGATATGTTCAGGTTAGTTTCAGGTCAGCCTAAAATTTGTAGTGATTTCGTTTTCTTTTATTTAATAAATAATCCAACAATTACTGGCGTGTTTACCGTAGTTTTTTTGATTTTTTAACTAGGAAGGCAACAAATCTAAACGTGAGTATAATTTTTTAATGGTGTATTTAAATTTAAACAAAGCTTTACTCTTCAGTATAAATCATTATTTTTTATTTTTTCTGTATACCATTAAATATTTTAACCTTCTGATGCTTGATTATGGATTTTCATGTGATGCAGAACTTTTTATCAAGAATAAATTTTTTTGTGATATGTAAGATAAACTTTTTGTCCAATTTTATAAAACTTTTTGGGACACACTATATATACATATATATATATATATATATATATATATATATATATATATATATATATATATATATACTACTGTGATCAAAAATACTAAGACTTTTAAATTTAAATCGCCGCGTAGGACCTTAACTGCCATCTGTGTCAAATTTTAAGACCATAGCGTCAGTAGTTAATAAGATTGGCTTACATTTGTTCAACAACAAAAGTGCGTTTTTCGATTTTTAACATGAGTGAAAAAATTCAGCAAAGAAGTTAAATTAAATTTTCTTTTAAAAATGGTTTCTACGGGAGATGAGACATGGATTTACGCATACGATCCGGAAACTACCGACCAATCAAGTGAATATCGTGTTAGAAGTGAGCCCAGACCGAAGAAACCACGCCAAAGCAAGTCAAAAATCAAGGTGATGTTAACAGTTTTCTTCGATTACCGTGCTGTTGTTCATTATGAATTCCTTCCGCCGGGCCAAACTGTCAGCAAGGAATATTATTTGAGTGTTATGCGTCGTTTGCGTGTAGCTATTCGTCTCAAGAGGCAGGAATTATGGGCTGATAACTCTTGGTTTTTTCATCACGATAATGCGCCTTCTCATACAGCATTGGTTCTTCGCGACTTTTTCATCAAAAATTCAACCGCAATCCGCAATCGCCCTATTCGCCTGATTTAGCTCCGTCAGACTTCTGGCTATTCCCTAAACTCAAAAAACCGCTTCGAGGACATCGTTTTAAGTCAATTGAGGAGATTAAAACCGAATCGAAGAAGGCTTTAAAGGCCATTCCAGAAATCGAATTCAACAACTGCTTCGAAGACTGGAAAAAACGTTGGCATAAATGCATTGTATCCAAGGGGGATTACATTGAAGAGGACGAAATAAATTTGGAAAAATAAATAACCCGTTTGCGTTTTATTTCAAAAGTATTACTATTTTTTGATCATAATGTATATATATATATATATATATATATATATATATATATATATATATATATATATATATATATATAATATATATATGTATATAAATATGTATGTATATGTATATATATATATATATATATATATATATATATATATATATATATATATATCTCCAAACTATTAAGACAAGGGGCATAAACATTATGGCAATGGTTACAGTGTGACAAAATAAGAGAGCCACACAACGTTTTTTCCTATATTTTATCCTAAGCAGTGTTTAAAACTACTGATAGACTTTGGTGCCCAATATGTTTTTTTTTACAATGTATAGATAATATACTTTTTAAAACATACTTTTGAGTCCATAATTTATTATTATTATTCTCATTATAAAAGATAGTGGTTGCGATAAATATGTTCAATCTAAACTCTTTATTTGCATTCACGGCAAAAACTCTCTAAAATGTGGGCAATTCTTCACGTTTCAACGAAAAACATTTCCATCGGTCTGAAACACTGTCTATCAGTTTGGCAATCCACTGATGGGATAACTCCTAAACTAAACGAAATATTGATTTTGAATTTCGTACGTATCCAGTACTTGAAGTGGAAAGAAAATAGTTGTCGATCTCTTTAGAGGTATAGGGTGAAAGTTGCTACGGTTCAAAAATTTTTAGTTTCAGTAGTACTACATGAATGTTTTCTGGTTTGACTGAAAGAATTAATAATTTTTAAGCATGGATTAATAATCAAACATGTAAGAATGGGGGACGAAAATCTTGGAGTTAGGAATTTGAAAATCATATTATTTTCAGTCTCAACAGAAATATAATGAGAGAAAGGTAGGACGTTATTAACATGAAGAGCTCAAAAAATCAATAGAATTATTCGACTGCTGCCTTGATTCTAGTTTGATAAAAGGCTAATTTTAAGTATAATTAATCCTACCAAACACCTCATTGTAACTAATAATTGTATCTACCTTCCAAAAACAACAGACGTCCGAACTCTGTAATCTGCTAATATAAGGAGCTATCACTGTTTGCTACACGCAAAAATTAAATTCAACATCAAAGAAAAATAAAACTTTCATAACTCATAAAAAGATAATGTTAAATTACTTTGGAATACTCCTATGAGACAGTTACACCAAGGCCGATTAAAAGGAAAAATTCACAAGAGGCCCATAGAAAAAGAAAATATCATTACAAGTTGCTACAAATTTAAATAAAATATTAAAGAAACAGCAGTTAAGAGTGCGTAATATAACAATCAGTTCACCTCACCACAGATATAACCCAACAACATGATTCTGCAAGGAAATTAATGAGCAATGCGAAAAGAAAGAACCAGTCAAGTGCAAGTTGGACTTGCGAAATTAATGCCCCGTATCGTGATTACCTTTAAAATAATAAAAATAAGCGGTCAAGTGCAAGTTGAACTTGCGCAATTAGTGTTCCGTACGTTGATTGCTGTTAAACTAAAAATTTTTGTTACAGAGGTATAAAATGATCAGTGACTTCACAAAACACACCCCAAGTGAGTTTTCAATAAAGTTTGTTTCCGATCTTTACTGAAAACTGATGACCTTGAAATTTTTGTTTTTTATATACAAGATAAATTATGAAAGGTGAAATGACTCGTGATAGTTTTCGTTCAATCTACACCCTGTGGAGAATATTCCAGAATTTTTCAATATTTTTTGATCAGTACTTTTCGATATAAAGGTGGGGAAGACAGCGATTTTTTAAAACTAATACAGAGAAAAGTGTACGCAAGTATTACATTTTAAATATATATATATATATATATATATATATATATATATATATATATATATATATATATATATATATATATTGTTGGCTGAGCTCTTTGCTTCACATTCTACTGTCAATTTCCAAGGAAAAACACCACCTACTATTCCCATAGTGCAGTCAAGGATGCCCGATATTGTCTTCAAACAGATCATAAAAC
The DNA here is from genome assembly GCA_019049505.1 of Pachyrhynchus sulphureomaculatus. Lineage (NCBI taxonomy): Eukaryota > Metazoa > Arthropoda > Insecta > Coleoptera > Curculionidae > Pachyrhynchus > Pachyrhynchus sulphureomaculatus. The sequence goes on from CM032446.1 coordinate 156,544,159, forward strand.
GTATTTTAATGAAGCTAGACACCAAAAAAGCTTTTGGCGCTGACGTAATACCTGCCATAGTTCTCAAAAACTGTGCGAGGGAACTAACACCAGTTTTCTGTAGACTTTTTAACCTATCCTACAGAAAGGGAATATTTCCTTCCTGTTGGAAATGTGCCACAGTTCACCGGATACCTAAAAAAGGCAAAAAGACCTTGCCAAATAACTACCGACCAGTCGCACTACTTTCAATAATATCGAAAGTCATGGAAAATCCTATCAAAACATAAATCAACAGGAGATCTTCTGACTTATGTAACACATGTTTGGAACAACGCAACTGAACACTTTGGAGGATCTCGAGCGGTTGCTCTTGACATATCCAAGGCATTCTACCGTGTTTGGCACGATGGACTATTGGCTAAGCTACGCTCTTATGGTATGTCTGAAAAGTTCTGTTTGTGGCTCTCATGTTTCCTCAGAGAAAGATCTTTACGAGTGGCAGTCGACGAATTTCTTTCTAACACCTTCACTAACAACGCCGGTGTGCCCCAAGGCTCCATACTTTCTCCTACTCTCTTTCTCATTTATATTAACGATCTGCTGGAAAAGACCGGGATCCAATCTACAGCTTAGCAGATGACAGTACGCTTATCTCTTCATTCCCTTTGAACGCTCAGACATCGGGTATTTAGACGAATATCCACAGACCGCAGGAAGTCATTCAAACAAAGACCTGGAAGGAATTCTATCTTGGGGTGAAAATAGCCAAGTGGAATTTAACGCTACAAAAACCCAGGCAGCAGCAGTACACTGCAATTCTTCGATTCTATTCAGAGAAGAACTGATCGTCTGATAGAGACCCGGAACTGACCGACGGCCTTGATTCGCTAGAACATCGAAGAACTGTTGGCGACTTGAGTCTATTCTACAAGTATTTTCATGGAAAGTGTTCGAAGGATGTAGCCCGCTTAATTCCTCCCAGAGCGTTAGAAATACACGTCGCGCTAAGACTTCACATCCATATGAGGTTCAGCTTATTACTCCTCGTAGTACGCTTTTCAAGCAGTCTTTTATATGGAGAACATCAGCCCCTTGGAATAATTTGCCCAGGACTGTGTTTCCCACTAAGCGATTCAAGAACAACATGAATCGCTTTTTCCGCGCACACATGTCGCCCCTGTAGTGCTTTAAGGACTTCCCTGTAGCACGTGTGCTAGACCCATAAAAATATATAAGTAAATATACAGGGTGCCCCATATGTATGGAATAATGATTCCACAGCATTTATTAATCAATGTATCAAAAAATTGTTTAAATAAAAGTTATAGGGTGTTATACGGAGCAATGCTGACGTTAACAATAAAATGTTTTGGACTGTCAGTTCGAAGAAATTACGCCGTCTTAAATTTTTTTAAATGAGAAGCCTTGTATATAATTTTATTTTTGAATCCTACTAAAAATTCTAGAAATCATTTGTCTAACATAACACATGTCTAAATTCAACTGTTACTATCAGGTAACGAATTAACGTTTTGCCTAGACCACAACATAAGTAAAGGTACCTTAAGTCGTATACTAAATGAAGAAAAATTGCATCCATATAAACCCATTCTATTGCAAGAATTATCTGAATATTACTACGATAGAGGCGTTGAATTTTGGTAGATCATGATGGAACGAATCAAGAATGATCCTAACCTAATTCATAATATTGTTTTTTCTGACGAGGCCACATTTTGTCTTAACGGAAGACTTAACTGCTGGTACTTGTCTATTGAGAATTCGCACTGGATAATCGACAGTCATTCTCAAAGGCCACAAAAGAAAAACGTGTGGGCAGGGACTTGTGGACGTCATATCATTGGTCCTTTTTTTATCGGAACATTAAAAATTAGCTACCTAATAGTCAATAAATGAATCTAGTTCATTCTAAAATCTGCCAGTAAAATATATATCTACTATCTAAATATTTGCTTAATTATAAACAAATAAGTTATGTTGGGAATGTGGAATATTTGGCACAATGACACTACTCAGTATATATCACCACTACACCAACCACTTTATTTTTGCACTCGACGCGCGTTTCGCTAATCATGTTAGCTTCATCAGGAGTGATGATTGCACAGCCCCACAAAAAAAAAAGTGGGGTATACTTTTGATGCGATATATCAGATCCGTAGTATTTTTGCCCGCTGATCACGAATCTGACGTCAGAATATCGCCATCACATCTCAAGTTTTTTCTAACCTCAAAAAATAGGTAAAAATTAGTAAAAATTAAGAAAAATATACTCCTAAAAAATTGATTCAAGCTTTTTCATGAATTCAAAGATGTATTAATATGTATTCGGACACGCTAAGCTAATATTCATCGGTTGGATTGAGCCATACAGTTCTGTTTTCTTTCTGACCTCAATAAATCAGACAGATATAGTGCTTCTCGAATGCAAAAAACGAATTCAAATTAAAATTCAACCGATCCTTACCAAATTTGGTACACGGGGATTTTTTGGGTCGCTGATCACGAATCTGAGGTTGGATTTGCAAAATTCAAGATGGCAGATGTTTTCGCGCCATTTTGAACGCCGAGAAAATTCATCGGTCGATTTTTATTCTTCGACCTGCATCCAGGGCACCTCCACGTGGTGACGATGGGCAACGGTGTTACTCCACTAGCCGGCAGAGTCCCTGGATAACGGCTTAGATGCCGTCATGGCAGGTAGAAGAAAGAGAATTACGATGCAGGGACTCGGAAACCCAGTATCGACGGTTGGTCAGGGTGGGAAAGCGGGCCCGCAGCCGTCGTCATCCAGCGACCGTAGCTCTTCATGTGTGGGTGACTTGGCTCATGTAGAGTATAATGCTACAAGAAAACGGTCTCACGGTACAAGGACTTTTCATAAGTGCGATAAAAACAGTGATTCATTTTGTTATATTTGCTGTCAACACGTATTGAGTAAAATGGGGTCACCGATAACGGATAAGATTAAAACCTTATATAAGGATTGTTTTAACATTGAAATACAGCACCAGGATACAGATTGGGTTCCCCACATCATTTGCAGTTCTTGCAAAATAATGTCGTACATCAATAAGAAGGCGATTAAATATTCCAGACCAGCAATATGGAATAGACCATACAGTGAAAATGATTGCTACTTTTGTATGAATGTTGTATCTAGGCATAACCGAAAAAATAAAAGCACTATTACTTATAACGATGTTTCAACAGTAACAAGACCAACTAAACTAATTCCGCCTCCTGAACCACTTGATGCTGATGTTATGGAAACAAATGATTTCACCTTATCAGTTCATGCCGAAAACATCGAGACTGTCGAAAAAAGATTCAAATACTGTTACTAATGAATGTTCTAGTGACAACCTGTCATATACTAGTGACACAGATAAAGAATTTCTACCATACAACCGTAAACCAGAACCAATACTTGTATCACAGTCAGAACTTAGTGATCTAGTCAGAGATTTAGGCTTATCCAAAGATGGTTCAGAGCATCTTGCTTCCTTTTTAAAGAAAAGACATTTACTTAAGCCAGAAGCTACGATTTCTTATTATAGAAACAGAGATGAAGAATTTCGAAAATATTTCACAATGGACGAGGAATTGTCACTTTCATATTGTACCGATTTAAAGGTCTAATGGATAAATTTCAAAATAACTCATACAATCCTGAAGAATGGAGACTGTTCATTGATTCTTCTAATTGGAGCATTAAGGCAGTTTTGCTGCATAATACCAACGTTTACGCTCCCATTCGATTGCTCATTCCACAGTTATGGAAGAGCAATATGAAAAAATAAATGAAGCAGCTTTGGATAAAAATGAAATATGCTGATCATAACTGGAAAATTTGTGGAGATCTGAAAATTGTAACAATATTGCTTGGCCAACAGTCAGGGTTTACACTTTATCCCTGTTATAAATGTCTGTGGAATAGCAGAGACAGGGAATGTCATTATAAGAAAAAAATTTGGCCAACAAGAGAATCGTTCACTCCTGGTGAAAATAATGTATTGTTTCCACCATTGGTAGATCCAGGAAAAGTTCTTATTCCCCCGCTTCACATTAAGCTTGGACTTATGGAAGCAATTCACGAGAGCATTAGATACAAACGGCCCATGTTTCAAATATTTGCATAAAAAATTTCCGAAATTTTCTGAAGCTAAAATTAAGGCAGGCATATTTGACGGGCCACAAATAAGAAAATTGTTTCAAGATTCATTATTTGTTACTAAAATGAATAAAGTTGAAAAAGCTGCTTGGCTTAGTTTTAAAGAAGTCGCAACAAACTTTTTGGGAAATAATTAAAGTCCTAAGTACAAAGAAATAGTCGAGAAAATGGTAAAAAATTTTCAAACATTAGGTTGCTTAATGAATCTAAAATTACATTTCCTGGACTCCCACAGCGATGATTTCCCAGAAAATCTTGGTGACTACAGTGAGGAGCAAGGGGAACGTTTTCACCAAGATCTGAAAATCATAGAAAAATCGGTATCAAGGACGATGGGATGACCATATGCTAGCGGACTATTGCTGGTCGCAAAAAAGAGAAACAAGTCCTCAAAAGCGTTTGGGCAGAAAGCCTTTGAATAGGTCATTCGCGGAAAAAAGAACAAGATACAGCCAAAAAAAGGAAAGTTAGGCGCAGGTCTAACCTTCGCAATTCTAGGGCTTAAGGGTCTACTATTTGAGAGTATATGGTTTAAAAGTCCTGGTTTTGAGTTTATTGGGTCTTATATTTAAAGTTACAGGGTTATTGAGGTCTATTTTTTGAGGTTACAGGGTGTGGGAGTCTAAGGTTTCAGGGTTTAGGGTTTAAGAGTATCAGGTTTGAGGATTCCCCAACTGTATACCAAATTTGGTAGGAATCGGTTGGTTTTCAAAAATTTTGAATTTTGCAAATCCGACCTCAGATTCATGATCAGCAACCCAAAAAAACCCCCGTGTACCAAATTTGGTAAGAATCGGTTGAATTTTAATTTGAATTCGTTTTTGCATTCGAGAAGCACTATATCTGTCTGATTTATTGAAGTTAGAAAGAAAACAGAACTGTATGGCTTAATCCAACCGATGAATATTAGCTTAGCGTGTCCGAATACATATTAATACATCTTTGGATTCATGAAAAAGCTTGAATCAATTTTTTAGGAGTATATTTTTCTTAATTTTTACAAATTTTTACCTATTTTTTTGCGGTTAGAAAAAAATTGAGATGTGATGGCGATATTCTGACGTCAGATTCGTGATCAGCGGGCAAAAATACTACGGATCTGATATATCGCATCAAAAGTATACACCACTTTTTTTTTGTGGGGGCTGTGTTATTTCTCATTTAATCAAATTATCCTTTCTTAATCGATGAATAAATGATAAATTTAGAGTTTAATGCAAACAAATAATTTAGAAAATAATTGTAAGAGATTTTTTTTTATCGATAATTTATATATTTTTAACAGATACTATTTTAGCTTGTCTTAGTATGATGTCCATACTCTCTAAGATGTGGAACATTGCCCCGTATAGCTTATAAACTTACCCACGAGACAGAATATAGAGGTAGAAACTATTTATTTTCTGCCATAGTATATCATGTTAAATAAAAGGATCTTATATTGTTCAGTATTTTTATCAAATTGAAGACAAGGCTTCAATACCGGTGGACTCGGTATGTTATTTCCTACCTGGAGATATGAAGTAATTCTGCCCATTTCTTTATAAGAGTACTAGTTCGATAATACACTGGCAAGAAGTCCATCGGCAAGTCTATCGTCATAGGTTTTTAAAATTGTAGAAAAGTGGACCAAGTACGCACTTATTTCTTCTTCTTCCTATAAAACAAGGTCTTGGTTCGTCTATTTTTAAGCCTCTTGTGACGTAGGTGTCCAGCTTTTTTGGTGGTTGAAGGGGAGGTCTTCTTGTTTCTGATGTTTCATCTTATGCCCATCTTGGCCAACTATTAGCTGGTATCCTCCAAAATCGACGTTTTGTTCTGGCGAAGCGAGCGATGTCTTGAATCTTGTATAGTTGTGCTTTGTATCTGGTCTCACAGGGTTATTCCCTTGATAGTGTGCAGTGTTTTCATTTCTGTAGTTCTCATGAAGCTTTTTGTTTTAGATGTTTCTGCTCTTGTTTCTGCTGCATACGTTAGAGTCGGTCTTACCACGGTTCTGTATATATGCACTTTGCTTTCTGTAGACTCGTAGGTATTTTTCCATATTAAGTCCCTTAAACAACCAGATATTTTTGACGCTTATTTTGTCCGATTGTGCTACTGTTTTATGGTAGACGGCTAGTTTAGATCTAATGAAGTCTTTAGTTGTAACCATTGCTTCTGTTTTTTCCACTGATATTCTCATGTTGTAAGTTTCTGCTGTGGTTTGGAAACGATGTATTAGTCGCTGTAAACCATCTTCATTTTCTGCTGTTAATATTGTATCATCAGCAACGCACAACATTTTTAGAGTTTTTTGTCCCATTTTGTATCCGCTATTGACCTCATTGACAGTATTTATAATTTTGTCCATTATTAAATTAAAAAGTGTTGGACTAATGCTCTCGTCTTGTCGAATTCTAGATGATATTCGTACTTCTTCAGTTAGTTGTTGCTGTGTCTTTATACTTGTCCTATTGTTTTTATTGAGGTGTTCTATCATTTTAATGTAGTTGTTGTTGGAGTCATGATCTGATAAAATTTGTAACACGTATATTAACCGTACCCTATCGAATGCTTTTTTAGATCAACTAAGCACAGAAATGGAGGTTTAATGAATTCTAATGATTTTTTAATCAACTGTCGGTTGTTGATGTATTTTCTCCAAATTCTTGCTGCTCCTCGCTTATTTTGAGTTTTTTTGTTATTTTGGCAGTCGTGATCTTGGTTAGTAATTTACTAGTGCTATTTAGCAGGATAATGGTTCTATAATTGTAGGGGTCGTTTTAATTTCCTTTTTTGAATATTGGGCTAGTAATACTGCTCCTCCAGTACCAATTTTCTGGTTTAAGATTATTTTTTGTATTCTAATACGTATATATTTCGTTGGTGATGTCATCAGAGCCAGAAGCTTTTCTGTTCTTTAGTTTTTCAATGCTTCATTTACTTCCTCTTGAGATATATTTTCTTTTTTATCTAACAGCTCTTCTTTGCTATCAGGTTTTACCTAATCATTACTAGACACCAAAAAGCTTCTGGCGCTAACGAAATATATAGTTCTCAAAAACTGTGCAAGGGAACTAACACCAGTTTTCTGTAGACTTTTCAACCTATCCGACAGAAAGGGAATGTTTCCTTCCTGATGGAAATGTGCTACAGTTCAGCCGATACCTAAAAAAGGCAAGAAGACCTTGCCAAACAACTACCGACCAGTCGCACTGCTTTCAATAATATCGAAAGTCATGGAAAAGGCTGTCAATCAGCATCTTCTAAAATACCTTGAAGGATTCAACATTATTAGCGATTACTAATATGGCTTTCGTAAACATAAATCAACAGGAGATGTTCTGACTTATGTAACGCATGTTTGGAACAACGCAATTGAACACTTCGGAGAATCTCGAGCGGTTGCTCTTGACATATCCAAGGCATTCGACCGTGTTTGACACGATGGACTGTTGGCTAAGCTACGCTCTTATGGTGTGTCTGAAAAGTTCTGTTTGTGGCTCTTATGTTTCCTCAGAGAGCGTTCTTTACGAGTCGCAGGCGACGGATTTCTTTTTAACATCTTTACTGTTAACGCCGGTGTGCCCCAGGGTTCCATACTGTCTCCTATTCTCTTTCTTATATACATTAACGATCTGCTGGAAAAGACCGGGAATCCAATCTACAGCTTTGCAGATGACAGTGCGCTTATCTCTTCATTCACTTTGAACGCTCGGACATCGGCTGCTCAGGCGAATATCCGCAGACAGCAGGAAGTCATTCAACTTAACAAAGACCTGGAAAAAATTCTATCTTGGGGTGACAGTAACCAAATGGAATTTAACTCTACAAAAACCCAGGCGGCAGTTTTTTCTAAAAAAGTTAACGTTGCTGAACCCGACATAGTTACGTCGGGGCACTCCATTCCCCTAGCATCGTCAATTTGTTGGGCGTTAATTTGGGAGCAAATATGTCCTGGCATGAATATGTTGCAGGCATAGCAAGGAGAGCTTCTCAAAAGTTGGGAATATTATTTCGAACCAGAAAGCTTTACACTCCACAACAACTGTTAATTCTTTACAAAGCTCAAATTCGACCAACTATGGAATACTGCTCCCATGTTTGGGGCTCCGCTCCCAAACATACACTGCATTTGTTGGATTCTGTTCAGAAAAGGACTGTTCGTCTGATTGGATACCCAGAAATGACCGGCGGCCTTGATTCGCTGGAACATCGAAGAACGGTTGGCGACTTGAGTCTATTCTACAAGTATTTTCATGGAGAGTGTTCGAAGGATGTAGCTCGCTTAATTCCTCCCAGAGCGGTGCATGTTAGAAGTACATGTCGCGCTTTTCAAGCAGTCTTCTATATGGAGAACATCATCCCTTTGGAATGGCTTACCCAGACTGTGTTTCCCCACCGAGTACAATTTACAGCGATTCAAGAACAACGTGAATCACTTTTTCCGTACACATGTCGCTCCTGTAGCGCTTTAGGGACTTCCCTGCAGCACGTGTGCTAGACCCATAAAAAAAAAGATTGTTCATGTAGGTTTTCCATTTGGTAGGTGTTTATGGCATTTCCTTGTACTTCTTCGTTGATGGTTCTTTTTCTACTCCTAAGTACATTCCAGATTTTCTTTTGTCCTCCATAAAGGTCGTATTCCATCTTTGTGAAAAATTTCTATCAATATGTCTTCTTTTTGTTTTTAGTGTTCCGTACGGAACACTTATAAGATCACTTCGGTGTCCTGTCTGTCTGTCTGTCTGTCTGTCTGTCTGTCTGTCTGTCTGTCTGTCTGTCACACCCGATTTTCTCCGAAACTATTTGACATAGAAAGGTGAAATTTGGTAATAATATAGGAATTGATGGCCTCATCAGAGCCATGTAGTTTTGAGAATTAAATTTTGACTTAAGGGGTTAGTTTTGGGGGGTGAAGTCGGAAGTGAAAAAAAAAATTTTTTTACTAGGTCATCGAGTGTGGTGTCAAATGAAAGCTTGTGAAAACACAAGTAAAAAATATATATATAATATTATACTTGCGCGCACTTTTCTTTGTATTATTTTTAAAAATTCGCGAAAAATCGCTGACCCCCTACCTTATCTCTAAAAGTACTGATCAAAAAATTTTGAAAAAAATTCTGGAATATTCTCCACGGGGTATAGATTGAACGAAAATTATCACGAGTGCATTACCTTTAATAATTTATTTGGTTTATAAAAAAAAAAATTCAAGGTCACCAGTTTTCAGTAAAGATTGGAAACAAACTTTGTTGAAAACTCATTTGGGGTGTGTTTTGTGAAGTCACTGATCATTTTATACCATCCTAACAAAAATTTTTATTTTAAAAACAATCAACGTACGGAACACTAATTGTGCAAGTTCAACTTGCACTTGACCGGTTTTTTATTGCTTCATTGACTCTCTTTCTAACCTGTTTGTACGCTTTATATTTTTCTGCTGTTCTTATGTTTCTATACTTGATATACGCGTCTTTCTCTTGATTCCCTAATGTCTTTACTTCATCGCTGCACCATGGCTTGTTGTTTCGTTTTCCATTGATGTTTACTCGTCTGGTCCCGAGGGCTTCTTTAGCACTACTTATTACAATTGTTATATCGTCTACATTTTCACCTTCTAAAATGGGATTTAATGTTATTTTTTCTTCCATCCTGTTCTTGCATAAGGTTTTTGTTGTTTCATCTTTAAATGACTCTATGTTACATTTTTCAATGTAAAGAGGAGGTTTTTTTTTTGTAGAGTTACTATTGTAAGATATTTACAAAGAACCAATTCATGTTCAGTTCCCACGTTGCGGATGTTAAAGTTCTTACATCTAGTATTTGACTTGGGTGTATTTCTCTATTATAATCAATGATTGAATTTTTGTTTCTTGTATTACTAAATGTGTATTGATGTTATTCTTTATGTTGTTTATACGAAGGTCGTTTTGCACACATAAGGTTATTAACATGTTGCCGTTGTCGTTGTCGCAGTTATTTCTTTTTCTTGCCTTCAATTTCAAACTGATATTTAGTACCTTATTTAGTCATTATTATTTTAATTTAGTGAAGTTTAAGGAAATCTGAATACCAATATTTAACCATCCATTATTATTGACAGTGTAATCTAACCGGTTACGCCCACTGCTTTATTATTCTATTTTAAAAAGACCTTCGTTACGTCGACTTGCTGGTTGGACATATTGTTTCTGCTTTCCCGGGGACAAATATTGAAGTTCAGGCTCAGCTTGAACAATTGAATTTTTTTTTCTTGGCTTAAGGTTTTGTGGGCAATAATTTTCAGTTTATTGGTGGAAATATGAAAATTAGTGCTTACTTTTACACATTCCTCTTACCAGGTGTACAAGTATGAAATGCTGATTTTTTTTCTAAAAAAAAAACATGTTAAATTCGGAAGAATGATAAAAAGTGCTTTATTCAAAGTATGCTCCATCGCTTATTATACATTTTTCCCATCTTTCGGGCAATTTGTGAATACCACGCCAGTAAAAATCTTCCCTTTTTGCTGCGAATCATTCATCGAGCCATTTTTTCACATCTTCGTACGAACCAAAGCGCTGCTCAGCAAGTGCGTGACCCATCGATGCAAATAAGTAGTAATCGGAAGGAGCCAATTCTGGTGAGTAAGCCGCATGGGGTAGAACTTTTCAGATGAGTGCTTCCAACGGGTCGCGAACTGGTTTTGCCGTATGTGATGGAGCATTGTCATGAAGAAAAATGACTTTGTGTTGCCTCTTTCGGTATTCTGGCCTTTTTTCAATCAGCAAACGGTTCAAATCGGTCAATAGTAACGTTAAGTATTAACCGTTTCCCCAGGTTTTAACAGCTCCTCTGGTGCAACCAAACACAGAGCATCATCTTTCTGCCAAAGCGATTCGGTCTTACCGTCGATGTGAATTGTGCGCCTGGGTCTACCCATGGTTTTTTGCGGTTGGGATTCTCAAAATAAATCCACTTTTCATCCCCTGTAACTATACGATGCAAAAACGACTTCCTTTTGTACCGAACGAGCAAAATGTCACACGTGTTTTTTGCGCTTTTCCATTTGCCTTTCGTTCAACTCATGTGGTACCATCTATCTTTCTTCTGCATCTGTCCCATCTCTCGTAGCCGATTGGAAACAGCTTGTTGACTAACGCCCAATTGCTCGGCGAGTTGTTTTTGTGTTTGCGAATCATCTTCGTCCAACAATGCTTGCAATTCCACATGTTCGTATTTTTTTGGCGGTTTTCCACGTTCCTTGTCTGCGACATCGAAGTCACCACTTTTGAAACGCCGAAACCATCGTTCATACGTATCTTGCAATGGAGCATGTTCACCATAAGCTTCTCGAAGTAATCTGTATGATTTTCTTCAAATGAAAACAAAAAAATAATGCTGTCCGCGAATGCTCTTTGTTCAGAAAAAATTTCGACATATTGAACACAACAACACAACACTATGCACACACTTTTCCAATTTATCACTCATGCGCGTCCGACACTTGTTGATGACACAACAAAATGGCGCAGCGTCAAATCTTTATAGCACAAATTGCATTGGTGCACCATCTGTCCGCAAGTGTGTACAAGTATGAAATCCGCATTTCATACTTGTATACCTGGTATATATGACCTAACTGTCTTGTTTATCTAAAACATACATATTAAATGGCAGGTTAACATTCAAGGATTTACTAGAACATGTATTCTCTCCCTCCAAATGTTATAAAACTAATAAGATTGGGACTACATATGCATTTCTTGCATATTCATCAACAGAATGTACCAAAAGAGACCAGCTGAAGGTGTTAATCAGTTGTATCAAGTTTTAAAATTTACGTAGATCAATTCTATAATAGCTCACGCGCTCTGACATGGGACGAAATAAAAAAACATGTGAGAGTGACCCATTCTTCAAAGGACCTCAAAAGTATTTTCGATTTCAGTTCTCCTTCGAAAATAATGAATTATGATATCTGAATCAACTCAAATGGACCACCCGAAGAGATTGTGCGTAAGCAGATTAAAGTATAACTTTTCATCTCTACCACTACGGCGACAGTACGTAATTTTTACCCAAATTAATTTTCTGGTCGCAATTTTCAAGGAATCTTAGTAATTTTTTTTAACCTCGTATACAAAAGATACACTCCATTCCGGTGAAATACTTCATACCAACCAAATTTCGAAGAACCAGGATTACGGCTTATGCCTCTTCTTACCCATGCTTTCCGTTGCGTTCGCTCAATAAGTCAAACAATTTTCATCTTGTTTATAGGACTTCCTGTGGAATTAGAAATACATATTGGTATCATCTATAAAGTAATAAAATTTCGATATTCCTGTCATTAATATGTAATTGGAGCGAACTATTAGATATTTTCAACCTTTTACATGAAATATTGGACATATTGAAAAATATACATTTTAATAAAATAATATTTCAATGACCATTTATAAACGCAAACCAGTTTTCTATAAATTATCTTCTTATGGAAAAACCCCGTTAAGGTTTGCATAAAATATTGGTTATCCTCGAACTATATGGCATAGGTATGCAAATTCTGATTCGAGCATGACTCAAAACGGTTTATCGAAAAGCGTTCATATCCAAACATATGGCGCCGTAATTTATTTTCAGCACCCTTAAACTTCCGACAGTGGTTAAGAATCGAACAAAATAGCTACGTCAGCACATCAGCCGCTTCACTTTTACCGAATTTTAGACACGGGCTCTTTATTTTTTTTATTAGGTGATTTTAGGATATGGAAAAATATCTTTATGTCTTATTCGATGCGTAATATATTCAGATTTCCGAAGAGAAAAAACTGCCAATTAAACGAGTGTATTATTACTCTACGAAAATCACACTTTAGATACTTCATAGTTAGTCTTGTTGCTGGTATTAGTGTATTGTATAATATTGTGTTCGCCAAAAAAATTTTTTCAGAAATTTTTCTTATTTTCCACGTTTTAAGGTCTCTATGCCACAAAAATTACAGTTCCAGTTTGTGTTCGTCTGTCGGTTTGTCTGTTTATCAGTCTGTCTATAGAGCTGTCTATCCGTGTGTCTGTCTGCTGGCACAATAATTCTATATCGAAGTGAAATATTGATATCAAATTTGGTTAAGATACAAAACTTGAAGCAAAGAAGGTTCCTAAAATTGCTGGAGCGGTATGGCTTCAGGAGAAGGATGTGAAAAAGGTAAGGGTTGTTCAATTTTGTATGGTTTCAATAGCGTTATAAAAGTTCTTCCTGGTTGAAATATTGAACCAATTTTCAACATTATTATTTATCGTTAAACATATAAATAAAAAAAATCAAAAAACTTGCTAGTACTATTCACTACGAGCATTTTAAAAATTAAAGGGCAGACAGAATTTTGTCCAAGTTAGTAGTATTTCAACCAGCTGTGTCTCGGTGTCGTCTACCCAGCATTTTTTGTCCAAGGCTGAAGACAAATACTTCCTTTGGTACAGCGTACGATGCCATCTTCAAAGGGTGTTCCCGCTTCATAGTTTACGTTTGGGAAAAGATGGTATTATCTTGTAACTGCCCGTTTCCTTGTTTTTATTAATGCCATTATTTTTTTAAATTGTATTTTCCTCAGCTTAGTTGGTGGTTATGTTTGTAACAACTGGATGTAATTTCATCAGTTTTTTTTTAGTATTGGGCATAAAGATTTTACAATGTTTTTTTTAAAGCTTTAGCATTAAATCCCGAAGTAGACGGTTCACTATTTAAATATGGTAATCTGTTGCATTAATTAACAGAAGAATAAATAGGTAGAAGAGAGTGTTCGAGGAATTACTTTTAATATATTGGTCGTTTCAGGATTTCTGGAGTCAGGTTTTAGTGGCACATATTGTTGAAGCCCTTTCTTTTCTCAACTTTTTTTTATAATAAATATATATAAAGTACATACCATTTAAAATTTTTGGTTTTACCGTATAGATCAAGGGACTCTTTAGTGTGAGACGTACTAATTCAGTATTTAATTTCGAATTAATTTTCATTGCTAGCGAAGTACTGAGCAAATCACTTTATAGATTGTCGAGAAGGACCTACAATTAAATTAAAAAATTCGATTATTTTACGGATTTTTTTTACCAGTATAATACACTTATTGCAGGGAAAGCCTAAAGTACTACAGGAGAAACGCGTGTGCGAAAAAAGCGATTCAGTTTGTTTTGAATCGCCGCAAAAGGTATTCGGTGAGAAACACAGTCCCGGGTACATTTTTCCAAACGGATGAGGTTCTACATAAAAAATTTCTTGAAAAGGGTGGCACTAGGAGAGACAAGCTGAACCTCATATAGATGATATGTCATAGAATGACGTTTATGCCTAACATGCAGCATTCTGGGAAGAATTAAGTGTGCTCCATCGATCACTTTCCATACAAGTATTTGCAGTATAGACTCAAGTCCTTCCCGTTGTTCCAAGGAGTCAAGGTTGCTGGTGGCTGGAGGGTCTTCAATCAGGCGAACAGATCTCTTCGGAATAGAATCCAACAAATGCAGTGTACGTTTGGGGGTAAAGCCTGAAACATGTGAGCAGTATTCCATTGTTGGTCGAATTTGAGCTCTGTACAGGATTACAAGTTGCTGCGTAGTGCAAAACTTTCTAGTACGAAATTGATGTTTATGTCAAGTGTGCCAACATAACTCTGTAGGTTAACTTTTTTAGAAAAAATTACGGCCTAGGTTTTTGCAGCATTGGTTACTATCACCCCAAGATAGAATTTGTTCCATATCGGTGTTAAATTGAATGACTTCGTGCTGTCTGCGAATATTTGCATGAGTAGCTAATGTTCAAGTGTTGAAAATAAATGGGAAACAAGCACACTGTCATTGGCAAAGCTATAGATTGGATTCCTGGTCCTGTAAAACATATCGTTAATATAAAAAAGAAAGAGAGTGGGAGACATTATAAAGCCTTGAGGCACCCCGGTGTTAATAGTGAAAGTATTATAAAGAAACACGAGAGCCATCAATAAAATTCTTTCGAGATATACTCGTAACAATGCGTCATGCCAAACAGAGTCGAATGCTTGAAATATATTAAGTGCAACCGCTCGAGATTCTCCAAAATGTTTAACTGCGTTGTTCCAAACATGTCTAGCATAAGTTAGAACATCTATTTAATATATTGAATGCTTAAAGCTATTTTAGAACATGCTGATTGATAACTTTTTCCATATCTATTGATATTACTGAGGGCAATACGACTAGCCGGTAGTTGTTTCGCATTGGTTGAGCTGTAGCATATTTCTAGCAGGGAGAAGATATTCCTTCCCTACAGGGCAGTGTGAAATATCTACAGAAAACTGGTGTTAACATAGTTCCCATGTGCATTTTTTGAGTAATATAGCAGATATTTCATCAGCGACAGAAAATTTTTTGTCTCGCTTCAATAAAATACGTTTTATTATACGCTGCCCACAGATAATACCGGACATCTTTGACTGCTCGTTGGGATTAGTGTGGTATTTTTCCCTAAAAATCGACACTAGACCGTGCAACAAAGAGTTGAGCTAACAAGTTGGCTTTATCAAAATATATTGCTAGCTCATCGTGTAAGTGGTGATATAAAGAATTTAGGAAAATTTTGATTAATGGCCTCACCAGCTGAACAAAATGACCAGGAATTTTGGGAACAGGCCAGAGTTTGTTTTTATTTCTTTGTTTGTATGAGTCCTTTGTTTTGTCGATTATTGGTTTGTATTTGTTCAGGGTACGAACGAAGATGTTACGATTTATGTCGATAGGGTTTTTACGCCAGTATCACTAGGCGAACCGAGGCATACCGTTGGTGGGGCATTTCTTGGAAGTTGTGTAAGCTTCTATGCAAGCCAAAATAAGATCGGAAATCTCCTTAGCGTAGTCAGATGGGTCGTCGTATATATATAAAAAAAATGTCTAACTAAGGCAAAGCCTGAAAATATGAGTTTGCAGATTTTGAGTTCTAAATCTAGTACGGTTTTTTTTTATGGGTCTAGCACACGTGCTACAGGGAAGTCCCTAAAGCGCTACAGGAGTGACATGTGTGCGGAAAAAGCGATTCACGTTGTTCTTGAATCGCTGTAAATTATACTCGGTGGGAAACACAGTCCTGGGCAAATTATTCCAAAGGGATGATGTTATCCATATCAAAGAGTGCTTGAAAAGCGTTGTACGAGGAGTAAGAAGCTGAACCTCATAGGAATGTGAAGTATTAGTGCGACGTGTATTTCTAACATGCACCGCTCTGGGAGAAATTTAGCGGGCTGTTTCCTTCGAACATTTTCCATGAAAATACTTGTAAAATAGGCTCAAGTGGCCAACCGTTCTTCGATGTTCCAGCGAATCAAGGCCGCCGGTCAGTTCCGGGTCTCCAATCAGACGAACAGCTCTTCTCGCAATAGAATCCAACAAATGCAGTGTATGTTTGGGAACGGAGCCCCAAACATGGGAGTAGTATTCCATAGTTGATCGAATTTGAGCTTTGTAAAGAATTAACAGTTGTTGTGGAGTGTAACGCTCTCTGGTTCGACATAATGTTCCCACCTTTTGAGAAGATTTCCTTGCTATGCCTGCAAGATGTTCATGCTAGGACATATTTGCTCCCAAATTAACGCCCAACAAATTGAGTGACTATGTTAGAGAAATCGAGTGCCGCGACATAACCATGTCAGGTTCAGCAACGTTAACTTCTTTAGAAAAAACTGCCGCCTGGGTTTTTGTAGCGTTAAATTCTACTTGGTTACTGTCACCTCAAGATAGAATTTTTTCCAGGTCAGTTAAATGACTTCCTGCTGTCTGCGCATATTCGTCTGAGTAACCGATGTTCGAGCATTCAAAGTGAATGAAGAGATAAGACTACTGCCATCTACAAAGCTGTAGATTGGATTTTTCTAGTAGATCATTAATGTAAATGAGAAAGAGAGTAGGAGACAGTATGGAGCCTTATGGCACACCGGTGTTGATAGTGAAGGTGTTAGAAAGAAATCCGTCGACTGCCACTCGTAAAGAATGCTCTCTGAGGAAACATGAGAGCCACAAACAGAACTTTTCAGACATACCAGAAGAGCGTAGCTTAGCCAACAGTCCATCCTGCCAAACACGGTTGAATGCCTTGGATATGTCAAGAACAACCGCTCGAGATTCTTCAAAGTGTTCAATTGCGTTATTCCAAACATATGTTACGTAAGTCAGAAGATCTCCTGTTGATCTATGGTTACGAAAGCTATATTGGTGATCGCTAATAATGTTGAACCCTTCAAGATATTTTAGAAGATTCTGACTGATAACCTTTTCCATGACTTTCGAGATTATTGAAAGCAGTGCGACTGGTTGGTAGTTATTTGGCAAGGTCTTCTTGCCTTTTTCATGTATCGGCTGAACTGTGGCACATTCCCAGCAGGAAGAAAATATTCCCTTTATGTAGGATGGGTTGAAAAGTCCACAGAAAACCGATGTTAGTTCCCTCGCACAGTTTCTGAGAATTATGGCAGATATTCCGTCAGCGCCAGAAGCTTTTTTGGTGTCTAGCTTCATTAAAATACGTTTTATGATACGCTGGCTGAAGACAATATCGGGCATCGGGTTTAGGGGCTTCTGTGTCACTGATATGTAGAATACTCGATGTTGAAACCAGTTTATGGTCGGAATAATCTGAGGACGGATTTATGGTGATGGGCAAATCTCTGAAGGTTAAAAACATGTCAGGGAGACTGGCATTCTCCGTCAATGTCAGAAATCCCAGTTCATTTATCGATAAGCTGAGCAAAATCCTTTACTGATGGAGAATGATTCAGCATAACGGCCTTGCTCGTTAATGGTATTTGAATACTTAAGCCAGTTGATATTGCAGATATTAAAGTCACCCAGGATGATAAAATCGGCACTTGGATAACTAATTTCTGAATAATAGGTAGTGTCAGCAACAAAAGTGAAAAGTGTTGGAAAGTTAGTATCACTTGGTGGTCGATATTATTTGTTATTTTTAACTAAATAACCTCAAAGTTTTGGGAGTGCAGTGCTTCCTCTTGGTGGCTAGCATGGTCGCCTCTGACAAAAAAGAGTTTTGTGAATATGCTATGTTTATTTGATTACATTTATTGGTGCACTGAATTTATGTTTGAGTTAAAAGCTCGAATATTGCAAAAATCTACAATGAAATTTCGGTAGCCTCATGGTGACGCTTTCTAACCAGCCCCCTATTAGGAGATCTGAACTGGGGGCTATTTTATCTCCGAAATTTTTTAATCTTAGGAGTTTCATCATGTTATGCTTTTTCCACACTGGAGTCTGGGGACATCAGCATAGCCACAAAATATTAGCTCGTAAAAGCAATTTCAAGCAGTCTAAGTTGATTAGATAGTTTTACACTGGTCGATACCTGGACATTTACCATGTGGATACTGTTTCATCTAGTTTTAAAAGTGTGTAGGCATTAAAAATGAGTCGATGGCAAGGCAGGGGACGATCTCCTTAATAATTGTTCAGTTGGGGAATTAATGCACAAATAAGTACGAATTTTATAGTTATAAAATATAGAAAAATGTATTAAATCAGTGGAACAGTATAACTTTTTTTATTTTCTCACGTGTGTGACATTAACAAAAAATATTGATAATGCGATCTGTGAAAATCGAATTATGTTCTTGAAGTTGCATTTTCAGGTTAGATTTTCTCATGAGAGAAGGATATTTGTAAATCAATACATTTAGAACAAATAAATAAGGTTATTACACTTAAAACATATTAACTTTTTGGTAGAATAGTCACGAGATTTACTAACCATGCTTAGATTGATTTCTAAACGGCGTTTCAACTTACATGGTAGCATGCACTCTAGTGCCATATCACATGCAATATACAATGCAGACTCTCTTGAGGTTTGACTTCTGTCGACATAAATATTTTATTTTTTTATTCTCGTTCTTTGACTGTTTACAATAATGAGATTAAACACGTCATAAAAAAAATAGTACCACATAAAATAAATATTCAAAGATGTATAATTAAAATATGTAATTAAACATACATTTTTTGTTAAAGTAAATAAAAATATGGACACAGATTTTAAAATATGCTGCATGCATTATATATTTAAAGATAATTAGATAAAAATTAATTAAGAACAGATAAAGGAACTGGTTAAGTTAGTCAAAGCTGTGTAAATATAATTCTAACTTAAAATATCTCTCAAGTAAAATGTTTTTTAAATTTTATTTAAAACGACTGACCCGGCTTTCGTCAAAATCTGTGAAAGTGTATTAAAAAACTTGCTTTCGAAAAACCAAGGCAAGTTTTCATGAAAAGTACGTTTTCAGTGTTCCATACGGAACACTCATAAGATCACTTCGGTGTCTGTCTGTCACACCCGATTTTCTCCGAAACTATTTGACATAGAAAGTGGAAATTTGGTACTAAAATACCAGGTCATCGAGGGGGGTGTCAAATGAAAGCTTGTAAAAACACGAGTTCAAAAATATATATAATGTAATACTTGCGCACACTTTTCTTTGTGTTATTTTTAAAAAATCGCGAAAAATCGCTTCCTCCTCCCTTGTTTCGAAAAGTACTAATCAAAAAATTTTGAAAAAACTCTGGAATATTCTCCACAGGGGGTAGATTGAACGAAAATTATCATGAATGCATTACCTTTAATAATTTATCTGGTATATAAAAAAACAAAATTTCAAGGTCATAAGTTTTCAGTAAAGATCGGAAAAAAAAGTTACTGAAAACTCATTTAGGATGTGTTTTGTGAAGTCACTGCTCATTTTATACCTCCGTAACAATAATTTTTATTTTAAGAGCAATCAACGTACGGAACACTAATTGCGCAAGTTCGACTTGCAATTGATCTGTTTTTATTTTTTTAGATGGATGTCTTGTATTGTGACAGTGATGGTTATTTTGGAAAATTTAAGTTAATGTGTAAAGAATTATTATAGACGGTATCATCAAAGTGATTTTGTCTTAAAAATTGTTCTATAAAACTAAATATAGGGCAAGGTAAAAATCAGCGTAATGATTCGCTTCTGACTGACAAAAACTCTATTTGCATCTGTTAGGAGAATATTCCATAATATCGCAAAGTGTAGTAGTGAGTAAAAAATATATAAAATTATTTCTATGCTTACGTAATTCTTAAGACAATTCAGGAAATAAAAATCTTTGCTCAGTTTTGTACAAATATCATCAATCGCTGCGCTCCAAAACAAGTTACAGTTTAAGGTATTCCCTAAGTATTTTACATTTTTTAATGTTAAAATTTACAGTAACTGAACTTTTATATTTGTAAAAAAAATTAAGAGAAAATTTTTTCATTGTTATTAATGAGGAGTGATCACCGTTTTTAATGACATGCTCTGCTTTGTTATATTACCATTGTTAAAAATTATAAACATATCAATAACATACAAAACAATTTTTACAAAATCCACGTACTTAATAGTGTCGCTAATAAATAGTAAAAATATTAAAATACCAATAGCATTACCCTGTGGTGTACCGGTGCTCAATTTAAAGTCATCAGAGTAAATCTTTCCGATATTAACTTTTAATTTATGGTTAATTAATTTTTCGAATAGTCTCGAACACCAAGTGCTTCCATTTTATTTTATATAAAGTTTATTGATAATGTACCAAATGTTCTTGTCAGATCCAAGAACAGTCTGCAAACAAATTAATTTTCTTCCATCCTACCAATGATATGTTGGGTCATTTAGGTAACAGCTGTCTCCGTTGAGTGACCGGCCCTCAAAAACCGTGTTGACTTGCATTAATGAATTTCGTTTTAGTGAGAAAGTACACATTTTATTTGGGACAAGCGCTCTCTTTACTGTTATAAAGCAACTTACATGTACAGAGTGGTCCAAATTGGACACTTTTAAAGGTAAACCCCTTTATCTAAAGGAGATAGACGAAAACTGATGTCGGTGTCTGAGGCTCAATTTTTATGATAAATTCAATGGTGAAAACCGCATATCAATATCTACTACCGTTTCAGATATACAGGGTGTTTTTTAAAAATCTGCATTTTGGAAAAATGTTTGTAACTCTTTTCCTATTGAATATTTTTGATTTCTGTAAAAACATTCTCAAAGCACTTTTTCACATAGATTTCAACAGTGTAAGTTACATTTTTTTACAACTAATATTTTAATAGTTATTAACGCAAAAAATTTATTTTTAAAAAGTGATACCCTGTATATTTTTCCTTATCCGAACAGAGCTTTAAATTATCATTCTAAAAATATAGCACACTTTTTATTTTGCTTAAATCTACTTTAAAATATCAGAGTTTTCAGTTTTTACGCCAGTTTTAAATGCACATTTTGTGAAGTAGGCTTTGGACGGAGTGGCAAATCAATTGTTTACCGATAGCAGTCAAATCGTAAAAAAAAATTCCCAGAAGTAACTCTAAGAGTCATAACTACAATGAAATTTACTAAATATCGATATGTGGTTTTCACCATTGAGTTTATCATAAAAATTGAGCCTCAGACACCGACATCAGTTTTTGTCTATCTTTAAAAGTGTCCAATTTGGACCACCCTGTACGATCGGTCTGAAATATTTTCGATAATTATGTTTTTTCACACCTCTGCCACCATTTACCATCTCACAAGGCTCACTACTATTTAATAAAAATGATTTATAAAAATGCCTGCGCACATTGCTCGATGCAACGCCTTTACTTACAGAATTGAAAATTGGAATAAACTTTCTAATATATATACACACACACATATATATATACATATATATATATATATATATATATATATATATATATATATATATATATATATATATATATATATATATATGGGACGTTTCGCGTCAACGAAGCCACCCCAAAAATAGAGATGACGAAAAAAAAATTCAAGGGTGTCAATTTTTTCGTTGAAACGTAAGTTTTCAAATGCAACTTGATCCTTTTGAAAAAAAAAACAAGATGGCGGTTCAATATGGCGGCTAGAAACAAAAAAATCATGATTTCTAAGCGGAGTTAAGTGAACTTCAAAACTGAGACTTAATTTAATATTGATGTAATAGTTAGAGTAACCAACATAAATTTATGTAATACCAACATGGCGGATCCAATATGGCGCCTAAAACCGAAAATTAAACGAAGAATGGGCAATTATGGAGATTTCGCAGTGAGATGGCATTTTTTCTGACCGGAGTAATTTTCGGTTTTAGGCGTCATATTGGATCCGCTATTACATCCGCTATTCATCCGGTATTACATAAAATTATGTTGGTTACTCTAATTAATACATCAATATTGCATTTTGTCTCAGTTTTGAAGTTCAGTTAACTTAATTTCGCTTAGAAACCATGATTTTTTTGTTTTTAGCAGCTATATTGAGCCGCCATCTTGTTTTTTTCAAAAGGGCCAAGTTACATTTGAAAGCTTACGTTTCATTGAACAAATTGATGCCCTTGATTTTTTTTTTTTCATTAGTTCTATTTTTGGGTATTGGGGTGGCCCTGTTAACGCGAAACGTCCCATATATAATATACACACATATATATATATATATATATATATATATATATATATATATATATATATATATATATATATATGTATATATATATATATATATATATATATATATATATATATATATATATATGTATTTATATATATATATATATATATATATATATATATATATATATATATATATATATATATATACATATATATATATATATATATATATATATATATATATATATATATATATATATATATAGCTCAATAGCTTATTCCGTCCATAGTCGGATGTAAGCCTCCCCAAGTTGTCTTCTATGAGCTTTGTTGTTTGCTTTTTGCATCTAATCGTGTCCTGCTAATCTTTTTATGTCGTCCGTTCATATTATCTGTGGTTTACCTCTGCACCTTTTGACTTCTCTAGGCCTCCATTTAACTATACGGCGTTTCCATCTGTTATCATTCAGCCTTGCGATATGCCCCGTTCAATTCCACCTTAATATACATATTCGTTGTATTACATCTGTCACTTTTGATCTTCTCGTATCTCAATGTTAGAAATACGATCTTGAAGTCTAATATTTAGCATTCTCCTCTTCGTTGCTCTTTGGGTTACCTGGACTTTATTTATTATACTTTTATTCAAAGCCTACGTTTCAGTGTAATATGTTAATACCGGCAGTACATATTTATCGAATACTCTGGCTTTTATCGTATTTGGGATGTCCAATTTAATTGTAGATTGTAACCTTCCGAACAGCAGGTAGCGAGACTCTTCAAGCCAGCCTTTAAATTATTTTTTGATATTTCAATTTTTTGTCCTAAATATATGAAATTTATATGAATATTTGTACTTTTCTTGTTCTTTCACTAACCAGGAACTCTAGTTCCTGGCTGCTATCTTCACTTTCGTTGTTCAAATATTTGGTTTTGGTGAAGTTTATTTTTAGACCTATTTCCCCAGACTTGTTATTTAATTCCATCAGCGTTTCTTGTAATTCTTCTTTTGTGTTGGCGATCAGAGTGATATCATCTGTGCACCTTAAGTGATTTAATCGTTCACCGTCCATTAGTATTCCTTTATTTTCCCACTTTAGCGATTTGAACATGTCGTCTAGAGTTAAAGTAAACAGCTTTGGGGATATCGAGTCGCCTTTTAATTTTGATTTAATTTGTTTTTTCTTCAAGCATTATTTGTGATGTGGCAATTTTTTTATATGTATTCAAGGAGAGTTTTGTACCTTTCATCGACTCTGCTTTTACTTAAGGCGTTAAGGACTACCCATAACTCTACCGAATCAAATGCTTTTCGTAATCAACCATTGCTATCAACAAGGTGATCTTATATTTATTTGTTTTTTTCACTAGTAATCTAATTGTTTGAAGATGGTCCAAAGTGCCGTATCCCCGTCTAAATCCCGCTTGTTCACATGGTTGATAACTGTCTAATCTGTTCGTTAATCTATATGTTATGATTCTAGTGAGGATTTTGTATAGTACCGATAACAGGCTGATGAGTCTGTAATTCTCCAATTTAAATTTGTTTCCCTTTTTAAATATGAGCATAATCAAGGCGTTTACCCAAGGTGTTGGTATTTTACTTTATATGAGGCACCTGTTAAATAGAGTTTGAAGAGATTGTATTATCGATGCCCCTCCATACTTTATCATTTTCATAGTTATTTCATCATCCCCTAGTTCTTTGTTGTTGTGCATATGTTGAAGGGCGTTTATTATTTCATCCGTTGTTAATTTCTTCATATCCCAGATTTCCTACTATCACTCTAGTTCCTTCTTCTCTCTCGGGCGGTGGCGATATTTTCGTGTCATAGAGTGTTTAATAATATTTCTCTGTAGCTTCCTTTATCGCTTTGATTTGAGTAATCTCTTGGTTATCGTTATTTATAAGTTTTATTATTTGATTTCTCCCTTCATTCATTTGTTTGTTTAGATGTTTTAAACTTTTCCCCTCTTTTAAAGTGTCTTCTATTTTCGAATTTCTGTACTGTCTGTCGTCTTCTCTGATCTTTTTCTTTATTTTTTTGTTTATTTCTGCCAATTCTAATTTGCAATTTGTAGGATCATTTTTTAATAGTCGTCCCTGTTTCATGAGATTTTGTGTCTTTTTACTTAATTTTTGTGTTTTTTCTTTTTTCGATGTTGCTATTTGTTTTGTAGTCATGACTAGGCTGTTGGTTTTTTGTGCGTTTAGTTCATCAAGTTCTGTTCGGTAGTTTATGTGTTTTATATGATTTTCCAGTGCTTGTCCATATTCGTCTGTGTTTTACTTTATTATTCCTGTTGGTGTCTTTATTTTTGTAAGCGTTATCAGTCTACGTCTCTTCTGCTTCAGATTTGTTCTTATTGTTGCTCTGAGTATCCGATGGTCACTGCCAATGCTTGTTGTGTTCAGGACTGTCGTGTCAATTATAATATTCTTGTCATTTGATAACACATAATCAATTTCGTTTCTTGTTATACCATCTGGGCTTTGCCATGTCCATCGTCTATGTTCTGGCTTTTGGAAAAATGTGTTCATAACGTACAAGTTATTTTCATTTAAAAAATTTGATAACATTTTTCCTTTGCTGTTCCTTGTACCCAAACCAAACTTTCCGACATTCTTTTCATTTGTATTGTATTGGGTTTCCCTATTTTGGCATTGAAGTCGTCGATTATTATGAAATATCTTGTTTTGTGATGTAGCAATGCTTTGTTTATATCTTCGTAAAATTGGTAAATTTTTTCTTCCTCGCTGTCTGATGTCGGTGAATATACTTGAATGATCTTACATTTGTATCTTCTGTTCATCTGCATGTCTACTGAAATTACTCTTTCCGATATGGCTTTGAACTGAACAACATTTTCTGCTAATCTTTTATGTATAAGTAGACCGACTCCTCCAATTTTCTTACTTTCATTGCCTTTAAGAGAAAGGAAAAATTAAACAAATTTTAAGTTCAACAATTAAATTTATTGATAAAAACCAAAACCAATATTTTGTATTAACCCCTCCGGGGGGGGGGTGCAAGCCCTTATTACTGCGGGTAAGCATTTTTACTACTGTCTGTAGGATTCTTCCCCACTCTTCCGCCATCGCAACCTTTAAGTTCCTCAGCGATTCAAGGGCTGGATTTCTAACTCGTACCTTTTCTTTTAAGCTCATCCCACATATGCTCGATTGGATTGAGGTCAGGACTCCGCGCACGCCAGTCTAACATTTCCCTAACATATTCCCACTTCCGTCAGATATTGTCGCACCGACGCAGTAGCATGTGGCCTTGCATTGTCGTGCATTAGCACGAAGCTATCGCTAACAACCCCAGCGTACGGAACGACGTATTCCTGCAGGATCTCCTCGATGTGCCGATGAGCAGTTAATCCACTACGAGTCTAATCAGTCATAACAACCAAATCGGTTTTCGCATCCAGTGAGATGCCTCCCCACATCATGACAGAATCTCCTCCGTAGGCGACCGGTTCCATAATGCACCACTGCGCATAGCGCTCCCCAGGCCTCCTATAGACTCGTCGTCTTCCATCATTGCCATGTAGGTACATTGGGGACTCGTCGGAGAATAAAACGGAGCGCCGTTTCTCTAAGCTGCAGGCAAATCTGAGTCTCGCTTGTCGATGGGCTGATGTCAATTTGGATCTGTTAGCTGGTCTCTTCGGAGTTAGGTTAGCTTCTTTAAGTCTTCTTCTGACTATTCAATGACTGACAGCCCGACCACGAACTTCTCGGAACGCCTACTAGACCTCACTCCGGTAAAGTGACGATTTTTTAGAGTTGTGTTGACAACGAAGCGGACTTCTCGTTCTGAATACACCTTCTTTGTAAAGGTGCCAGTCTTTTGGTAACGTCTGTAGACTTTGGAGACAGCTGACTGGCTCAGGTGCAGTTGCGCAGCGACTGCACGTTGGCTATGCCCTTCTTGCAATAGGGCAATGACTTGTGTCGTTTTTTCCGTGGTGGTATCCGTTTTCCGATTACGTAATTAGTGTGCAAGTATAGCAGAGATGATAGGAAAATGCAGTTGCATTTGTTTTTACAAGGATGAATAGCGCACAACGAGTATGTTGCTGAGCGAGCAAAAACGCTTCTATTGAGTAAATAACCGGTCAAGTGCAAGTTGAACTTGCGCAATTAGTGTTCCGTACGTTGATTGCTTTTAAAATAAAAAAAAATTGTTACAGAGGTATAAAATGATCAGTGACTTCACAAAATACACCCCAAATGAGTTTTCAACAAAGTTTGTTTCCAATCTTTACTGAAATCTGATGACCTTGAAATTTTTGTTTTTTTTTATATACCATATAAATTATTAAAGGTAATGCACTCGTGATAATTTTCGTTCAATCTACACCCCGTGCAGAATATTCCAGAATTTTTTCGAAATTTTTTGATAAGTACTTTTCGAGATAAGGCCCGGGACAGCGACTTTTCGCGAATTTTTAAAAATAATAGAAAGAAAAGTGCGCGCAAGTATAATATTATATATATATTTTTTTTACTCGTGTTTTCACAAGCTTTCATTTGACACCACAGTCGATGACCTAGTAAAATTTTTTTTTTTCACTTCCGACTTCACCCCCCAAAACTAACCCCTTAAGTCAAAATTTAATTCTCAAAACTACATGGCTCTGATGAGGCCATCAATTCCTATATTATTACCAAATTTCACCTTTCTATGTCAAATAGTTTCGGAGAAAATCGGGTGTGACAGACAGACAGACAGACACCGAAGTGATCTTATAAGTGTTCCGTACGGAACACTAAAAAGAGTAGAAAATCAGCAGAAGAAGCTACCATTAGGCAGAAAAAGCTCGATAACAAAAATAAAAAGCAGATACTAGAGCCTTTAGATCTTTGATTGCTCATCTCTTCTCCTTATAAGGGCGTTTCCCAGTAGTTAAACTTGCGATTGTTTGTTGCCAGTGCCCTGTTACTGTCCTTCCTCTTTCATTTATATACATATATATATATATATATATATATATATATATATATATATATATATATATATATATATATAATACATTGCATTTTTCGATTAGAACTTTGATGTTTTGTATCTGCTCGATGGTACTGTAACCTTTTCGAAACCCCACCTGTTCTGGTGGTTGATAATCATCTTTGTTTGTGAGTCTGTTGGTTACTATCTTTGCTAGTAATTTATATGGGTGTAGGAGAAGACTAATTGGACGATAGTTTTCTATATTTAGTTTGTCTCCTGTGTTGTTGTATAGAAGAATTACTTGAGCATTTAACCAATTATCGGAGATCGTACTGCTTTGTAAACACTTGTTTATATATATATATATATATATATATATATATATATATATATATATATATATATATATATATATGTATATATATATATATATATATATATATATATATATATATATATATATATATATATATATATATATATATATTTAAGGGCCTGTTACAGACATGGATTTTATTGTGGTGGCTCCTCCTAGTTGAATCATTTCACGAGTGATTCTATCTCCTCCGGGGGCCCAGTCTTCCTTCATTTAGGAAAGGACCAATATAATTTCATCCTCTGTAATATCTGAAATTTCTTCCGAGTCAATATGTGTAAGTTTTTCAACCACTTGTACATTGTGTGGTTTTGGATTTACTGGGGAGTCTAACCCTTTGTAAAAATTCTCTACTATATCGCTGATTGCGATTTTTTCTCTTTTTACCTCTCCCGGTGTATTTTTCATTTGCCTTATATGAGTTCCTCCAATTGAATTCATAGATTTCATTACTCTCATGTTTTTATTGTTTTTAATTATATTCTTGATAAGTTCTGTGTTATACTTTCTTACGTCTTCTCTTATCTTCCTCTTGATTTGCTTATTTAGTTCTATATATATTGATGTGTCCTCCGTATTTCTTCGTTCTTTCGTTAAGTCTTTAGTATATTGTGTTATTTTACGATTCTTTCGTTGCCTCGTAGTGGATATCTTTTCAGTTACTGTTTGGATGTTGGTACGAATTTTGTTTTCTAAATCATTTATCTCCATTGTCTTAAGTTTATCCGTAGGTAAACGTTTCTTATTTAGATTCTCCTCGTATTTATATTTATTCTGTTTTATTTCTTTGGAGGTTGGAAAACATTGTTGTTGTATTAGTTGTGTTGCTTTTAACAATCCGTGGTCGCTGCTTACGACAAATCTGTTAAGTACAGTCACATACTATATGATGTACGTTTTGTTACTAATAATGTAATCAATTTCGTTTTTGGTTCTTAAGTCGGAACTTCTTCATGTCCACCTACGACTTTTTGGTTTCTTGAAAAATTTATTCATACATTTCTCATTTTGCAAATAGTTTATTAGGGTTTCCCCTCTTTTATTGACATGTTCTTGTCCCCATTTTGGCATTAAAATCACCTATAATCACACAATAGTGTGACTTTTCCGCTTTCCTTGCTAGTGTGATATCTTTATATAACTGTTCGACATTTGTGTCTTCTGAAGAGCTAGTAGGAGCGTATACCTGGATGACTTGTAGGTTATATCTCTTAGTGATTTTTATGACTATGTATATAACTCTCTCTGACATGGCGTTTAGTTTAATGATCCGATCTTCAATTCGTTTATTTACTAGGATAGCTGTCCCACCTGGATGTGTGTCTGTTTCAGTATTGTGCTGGTAAAGAATATGTCCCGATTTCAGTGTGGTGGTTATTTGTTGTTCTTTTCGTCTTGTTTCACTGAGACCTATATTATCCCATTTTATGTGGGACAATTCTTTTTCGAGTTCTTCCAATCGATCGTTGGCTTGCATCGTTCTTATATTGAAAGTTCCTATGTGAAGTTTGTATTTTCTGTTATTGGGAAAAGCACGTGAATTTTTGCCTCTTCCAGAATCTATGGGGTAGAGTGTAGAGGTGTGGGATTTCGAAACATGTTCGCTGGGGTATAAAATTTCCACAGGTTTTAAAATTCCCTGTTTGAGGGTTCAATAGCCATAATCTTACATGTTGGCTAGATGGGTTTGAAGATGTTAGTAACAGCCGTCCCTAACTTGAGAAACCGACGTTGTTTACAGCCGCTTCTCTGAAGACAAACGCTGCAGTGCTAGATTTGGTCTGTCCCAAATATTTCATTTCTCTTGTATCACCACATCTGGGAGGCGTTCCCCTATCCGGTTGGGGAAGCACCCGATGGACCCCACACGGTGAACCTTACAAGCCTGACTATAAATAATTATGTTTAAAATTTGTTTATTATTTCAACTAAACACCCAACATAAATTCTGAGTGGAAATAAACAAAATGTGAATACCCCCACCCCTTTCATCCTTTTTCTTCGAAATCATATCGTTCAGAAACTATAGGATTCATTCCGTTTTTAAGCATTTTGCATGTACCTATTTTCATATCGATATTTCATTTCGTTTGAGAATTATCGTGCCCGGAGATAGGGGGAATATGTTTTTCTAAATCTATGAACACATAAGAACCTGTTTTTTTACGAATAAACGTATTTGAAGATTACTGAAAATACATTGGATCATTTTTCAATACATTGTCTTAGTACTTTTTGATAATTACCAATACTCTTTTATACTATACCGTAAATAAGTAATTGATAAATATGGTCTAATAGTTATAAGAATCTTTAAGTGTTTTGTCTGTCATTTAAACCTAAAAATGGTGAGATGCAAAAATGCAAATTTAATATTTTCCATCAAATGTTATTTTCATTACTATTGTTCTCTAATCTATACTTTATCTAACTACTTTACTATGACACTAATAACGCTACTCCTTTTGTGTCCCCTAATCTGTTAGTTACAATTAGGGCATGATAGAAGTCTATAGAATTTGCTTAATTTGCAAAGTTCTTGTCTGAATTCACAATGATATTGATTGATTCGAGTTAGATAGAGCAACTTGAGTACATTTTGCATTACCTAATGACGTGTATTTCTAAGATAATTTCTCCCTTGTATTTCTATTCTTATCGTGTGTTTAATAATATTGCTTATTTAACTGTAGTTTTTTAGCCAAATAGACTGTATTTATCGTGGCTAAATATAAATGAAGATTGTCTTCTTTCTCTGGTAATGGTATGTCGTCATTAACATAGAACAATATTTTTATTTCTTAATCTTCCATTCTATAACCTCTTAGTTCACGAACTTGTCTAATTTTATTATCCATTACTATATTGAATAGCCAATGAAATATCAGAACGCTAGCCTAGTGAATTCTATATTTGAAAATTTGCTTTAATATGAAAATGATAAATGTGCAATAGCGCCTTTACTTAACATCACCGTGCTCCCTTGATTTTGTTTGTTATTTTCATAGTTAGTTTCAGAGTATCCACTGTAGTTTACACGTACATTTTTATCTCCCTTTTTAACCATCAAGGATGTAGTGGGTAAAGGTTTTATCGATTACAATTGTTAGTCAATACTATCTTGACTAAACCTTTTCTATTTTTAAGTTTGTGAAGCGATATTGCTACAATTTTTTTGTATATCGAAAATTTGCTTTTTATTACTAATTCTGGTATTTCATTAATCTTTCTTTCTCTTTTTTTGAAAAGTTCTATCAAATATTTCACTCACGCTTCTCTTTCGAGGTAGTGTTCATTAGGTCCTTTTGTCTGATATCTAATTAAACGCCATATCTGCTTTTTAAATCCTGGAAAGTCAGGTTCTACTTTTTTCGTGAAAGTTTCCAACAGCTCGTTCTTGATTTCTTTGATACATGATGTGGTAGCGTAACGGAGTCTTTTATAATTCGCCTGTGATTCCGGAGTTTTTTATCGTCAGAGATTTAGGTAGGCTTCTTTTTAGCGTTCCGTAAGGAACAGTTATGGGATCACTTCAGTGTTCGTCTGTTACATGTGATTTTTTTCTGAAACTATTTGACATATAAAGTTGAAATTTGGCACAAATATAGGAAATCGATGGCCCAATCATAGACGTATAGTTTTGAAAGGTAAATTTTGACTTAAGGGGTTAGCTTGTTGGGGGGAAGTAAAAAAAAAATCGAGAGGGGTGTCTCATGGAAGCTTGTGAAAACATGACTTCAAAAATATATATGATGTAATATTTGCGTACACATTTCTTAGTATTATTTTTAAAAACGGCCAAAAATCGGTGACCTTATCTCGAAAAGTACTGATAAAAAAAATTTTCAAAAAATTCAGGAATATTCTCCATAAAGTGTAGATTCAGCAAAAATTATTACGAGTGTATTACGTTTTCTGATATAAAAAAAACTATGTGGCATGACAGAATGGTGAAGGTTTAGAAAGTTGGGAATTCATTCGGGATTAAGGGCTACGAAATATCAATACGTATTCGGTGTAATCAGTCAAATCATGATGAGTGGTGACTACGGCTAGGTATCGAGGACAAAATAATTTTATTTTATTTGTTTATCACTCAGAATAAATCACCACTACACCAAACACTTCATTTTTGCACTCGACGCTCGTTTCACTAACGATGTTAACTTCATCAGCTATCATCTATATTGATAGACAACACAGCCCCACAAAAAAAAAAAGTGGGGTATACTTTTGATGCGATATATCAGATCCGTAGTATTTTTGCCCGCTGATCACGAATCTGACGTCAGAATATCGCCATCACGTCTCAATTTTTTTCTAACCTCAAAAAATAGGTAAAAATTAGTAAAAATTAAGAAAAATATACTCCTAAAAAATTAATTCAAGCTTTTTCATGAATCCAAAGATGTATTAATATGTATTCGGACACGCTAAGCTAATATTCATCGGTTGGATTAAGCCATACAGTTTTGTTTTCTTTCTAACCTCAATAAATCAGACAGATATAGTGCTTCTCGAATGCAAAAACGAATTCAAATTAAAATTCAACCGATTCTTACCAAATTTGGTACACGGGGGTTTTTTGGGTTGCTGATCATGAATCTGAGGTCGGATTTGCAAAATTCAAAATGGCGGATCCAAGATGGCGGACAAAATTTTTGAAAACCAACCGATTCCTACCAAATTTGGTATACAGTTGGGGAATCCTCAAACCTGATACTCTTAAACCCTAAACCCTGAAACCTTAGACTCCCACACCCTGTAACCTCAAAAAATAGACCTCAATAACCCTGTAACTTTAAAAATGAGACCCAATAAACTCAAAACCAGGACATTTAAACTATATACTCTCAAATAGTAGACCCTTAAGCCCTAGAATTGCGAAGGTTAGACCCGCGCCTAACTTTCCTTTTTTTGGCTGTATCTTGTTCTTTTTTCCGCGAATGACCTATTCAAAGGCTTTCTGCCCAAACGCTTTTGAGGACTTGTTTCTCTTTTTAGCGACCAGCAATAGTCCGCTAGCATATGGTCATCCCATCGTCCTTGATACCGATTTTCTATGATTTTCAGATCTTGGTGAAAACGTTCCCCTTGCTCCTCACTGTAGTCACCAAGATTATCTGGGAAATCATCGATGTGGGAGTCCAGGAAATGTAATTTTATATTCATTAAGCAACCTAATGTTTGAAAAATTTTTTACCATTTTCTCGACTATTTCTTTGTACTTAGGACTTTTATTATTTCCCAAAAAGTTTGTTGCGACTTCTTTAAAACTAAGCCAAGCAGCTTTTTCAACTTTATTCATTTTAGTAACAAATAATGAATCTTGAAACAATTTTCTTATTTGTGGCCCGTCAAATACGCCTGCCTTAATTTTAGCTTCAGAAAATTTCGGAAATTTTTTATGCAAATATTTGAAACATGGGCCGTTTGTATCTAATGCTCTCGTGAATTGCTTCATAAGTCCAAGCTTAATGTGAAGCGGGGGAATAAGAACTTTTTTCTGGATCTACCAATGGTGGAAACAATACATTATTTTCACCAGGAGTGAACGATTCTCTTGTTGGCCAAATTTTTTTCTTATAATGACGTTCCCTGTCTCTGCTATTCCACAGACATTTATAACAGGGATAAAGTGTAAACCCTGACTGTTGGCCAAGCAATCGTGTTACAATTTTCAGATCTCCACAAATTTTCCAGTTATGATCAGCATATTTTATTTTTATCAAAAGCTGCTTCATTTTTTCATATTGCTCTTCCATAACTGTAGAATGAGCAATCGGAATGGGAGCGTAAACGTTGGTATTATGCAGCAAAACTGCCTTAATGCTCCGTTTAGAAGAATCAATGAACAGTCTCCATTCTTCAGGATCGTATGAGTTATTTTGAAATTCATCCATTAGACCTTTTACATCGGTACAATATGAAAGTGACAATTCCTCGTCCATTGTGAAATATTTTCGAAATTCTTCATCTCTGTTTCTATAATAAGAAATCGTAGCTTCTGGCTTAAGTAAATGTCTTTTCTTTAAAAAGGAAGCAAGATGCTCTGAACCATCTTTGGATAAGCCTGAATCTCTGACTAGATCACTAAGTTCTGACTGTGATAGTTTAGTTGGTCTTGTTACTGTCGAAACATCGTTATAAGTAATAGTGCTTTTATTTTTTCGGTTATGCCTAGATACAACATTCATACAAAAGTAGCAATCATTTTCACTGTATGGTCTATTCCATATTGCTGGTCTGGAATATTTAATCGCCTTCTTATTGATGTACAACATTATTTTGCGAGAACTGCAAATGATGTGGGAAACCCAATCTGTATCCTGGTGCTGTATTTCAATGTTAAAAACAATCCTTATATAAGGTTTTAATCTTATCCGTTATCGGTGACCCCATTTTACCCAATACGTGTTGACAGCAAATATAACAAAATGAATCACTGTTTTTATCGCACTTATGAAAAGTCCTTGTACCGTGAGCCAAGTCACCCACACATGAAGAGCTACGGTCGCTGGATGACGACGGCTGCGGGGCTCGCTTTCCCACCCTGACCAACCGTCGATACTGGGTTTCCTAGTCCCTGCATCGTAATTCTCTTTCTTCTACCTGCCATGACGGCATCTAAGCCGTTATCCAGGGACTCTGCCGGCTAGTGGAGTAACACCGTTGCTCACCGTCACCACGTGGAGGTGCCTGGATGCAGGTAGAAGAATAAAAATCGACCGATGAATTTTCTCGGCGTTCAAAATGGCGCGAAAACATCTGCCATCTTGAATTTTGCAAATCCAACCTCAGATTCGTGATCAGCGACCCAAAAAATCCCCGTGTACAGGGTACAGTTACAGGGTTATTGAGGTCTATTTTTTGAGGTTACAGGGTGTGGGAGTCTAAGGTTTCAGGGTTTAGGGTTTAAGAGTATCAGGTTTGAGGATTCCCCAACTGTATACCAAATTTGGTAGGAATCGGTTGGTTTTCAAAAATTTTGTCCGCCATCTTGGATCCGCCATTTTGAATTTTGCAAATCCGACCTCAGATTCATGATCAGCAACCCAAAAAACCCCCGTGTACCAAATTTGGTAAGAATCGGTTGAATTTTAATTTGAATTCGTTTTTTGCATTCGAGAAGCACTATATCTGTCTGATTTATTGAGGTTAGAAAGAAAACAAAACTGTATGGCTTAATCCAACCGATGAATATTAGCTTAGCGTGTCCGAATACATATTAATACATCTTTGGATTCATGAAAAGCTTGAATTAATTTTTTAGGAGTATATTTTTTTTCTTAATTTTTACTAATTTTTACTAATTTTTACCTATTTTTTGAGGTTAGAAAAAAATTGAGACGTGATGGCGATATTCTGACGTCAGATTCGTGATCAGCGGGCAAAAATACTACGGATCTGATATATCGCATCAAAAGTATACCCCACTTTTTTTTTATGGGGCTGTGTAATCAAATGAATTTAAATTCAAGACACTCTTTATTTACTCGACTTGACTGCTATCAAATCAAGTACTACGAGTTTTTGGTTAACCCAATAAAATCTTAGTAAGATACCATGAAGCAACTATGGCTACTCCAAGTCAGAAACTTTAAATATCGCATTAGAACTAATGAATTGGTACTCTATTCCCCCATAAAAACAAAAGAGAAAAAGAATATCACAATATAACAAATTCTCTCTTAGATAATCCGATTTATTTATTTTCCGTACGGAACGCTTATAAGATCACTTCGGTGTCTGTCCGTCTGTCCGTCTGTCACACCCGATTTTCCCTGAAAACTATTTGACATAGAAAGTTGAAAATTTGGCACTAATATAGGAAGTGATGGCCTCATAAGGGCCGTGTAGTTTTGAAAGTTAAATTTTGACTTAAGGGGCTAGTTTTGGGGAGGTGAAAAACAATACCAGGTCCAGAAGATATATATGTATTTCTCGCGCACACTTTTCTTTGTATTATTTTTTAAAAAATGCCATATATAGCTGCCTCTCTTATCTCGAGAAGTACTGATCCAAAAATTTTGAAAAAATTGTAGAATATTCTCCACATGGTGTAGAATGAATGAAAATTATCTCGAGTGTATTATCTTTGATAATTTATCTGGTATATAAAAAAAAAAAAATTTCATCAGTGTCCAACAAAGATCGGAAACAAACTTTGTTAAAAACGAATTTAAAGTAACATTTTTTTTATTTTAAAAGCAGTCATCGTACTTGCGTAACTCCGCCCTGCACTTGGTCGTTTTTTTTCCAACAATGCAGAAGACCAGAATAGACTAGTTTTAGTAAGCTTAGAATAATATGATAACGTAACCGTAATATGCTTTACCTAGAATGTACTTATAATTGTATATAAAATGATCCCGGAAAAATCTTTAAGTATATAATTTCATTAAACGAACCAATAGAGTGCCTCAAGCGGGTAAAAATTCAAAAATCTCTTTGACCAAAATTTCATAAAGCCTTTTGGATTGTATTGTTCATAAGGTAAATTAAAAAGTTTACCCATAAAAAAATGTTGTTTTATGTTTCATAATGAAATAAATAAGTAAAATTAAAAAAATATATAATCTAAAATAATATAAGCTTAATAAAGTAGTTCTATGCAGAAATTATTTTACGAGAATATATTTCTGTTGGGATACTGTTAAAAATTAGTTGTAAACAACATTAATTTTAATAAAAAGATATTACATAAAAATATTCATTTATTTGGTTTGTAATACAAAATTAAAAATTACTAATTTGTTCAATTTCATCACTTTCTACTAGTTCATTTATTTTTATAATAGGAGATGCATTTAAACAACTATCACCATGATACTGTGAACATGCTACAGGGCAATATAAACCACTTTTTCCACATCTGCAGTCAAATCCACATCCTGTTTTACAGTTAGAAAATAGCATTTTCATTAAATTATCTGGAGTTGGAGATTGATTCATCGTTATTGGCACAAATATATTAGAAAAATACTTCCACCCCCAATTTTCAATAGAAATATTCTAATATATAATGATTCTTTTATGAATTTTTCTACAGAAATCCTCTTTTTATAGGGCTACAAAACTAAGTAAAATATATTTTAAAGTAGTACCATTAAAGTAGGTAATTTGTTTTCGCTGGCTTCTACACCGTAAATGAAACAATTATTTTCCCAGTCGAAATTCGTCTAAATACTAGTTCGCAGTTTTTTCTTTAGCAGACTGTGCCGAACTTTCATTGCCCTTATGTTTGTGCATCTCAATGTATTTTTTTACTAATATATTTCTGCCTGCATGGACATAAACAAAGTCAGTTTGTAAAAAATTCACCAATCCATCTTCTCGTTAACTTGAAACAGCTCTCGATGTTGATATTCCTCTGGTTATTTTTATTTTATCACCTAAGTATGTGCTTGATCCTGAACTTGATACCAATGAATCACAAATTATACAAAAATTTTCATCATAATTTGGGCTGCCTACATTTTTAATAAAAAAAACCTAGAACAAAAAAATAAACAATTTTTAGCAATGTGTATTAAGGTTAAATACAATACATTGTGCTGAAAAAATACTAATATCTTTGCTTTAGTTGAATTACTTTTCCGACTTATGTAATAACTCCAATCTTGTATTTAACCTACATGAAACAAAAGAAAGAAATATATTAAATATACATTTCATCTCTCATAGGTGTATGCATAAGTTTTTGCCGGTTTCACTAAGAGATGGCACCAGCGAACAGTACGCAATGTATGAATTTGATAGATACATCAGTTTGTTCGTCTGACATTAACCTAACCAACATACACAAGTTGAGTCCGCCAAACATTAGCGTCTGTATTGTATCGTTCAGTGATCATGTCGACTTTTGTGCCTGAAAAAGAATATTTGCGACACGCATTGCTTTTGTTATTTAATCAAAAGAAAAATGCTGCGGCAAGTCATCGTTTGCTAGTAGAAACACATATGATGAACACGCTCCATCAATTAGAACATGTGAGACATGGCTTCGACAATTTAAACGTAGTGATTTCAATGTGAAAGACAGTGCGCGCTCTGGTAGACCACAAAAGTACGAAGCCGAGAAATTGCAGGCGCTACTGAATGATGACCCAACTCAAACACAACAGCAATTGGCAAAAGCATTAAAAATGTGTCACAAGAAATAATCAGCAGACGTTTACGAACAATGGGGAAGATCAACTCCGTAAATGGGTCCCACACGATTTGAATGAACGGCAAATGGAAAATCGTAAAAAAAATCATTTCAGCACCAAAATGTGACGGATGACGAAAAATGGATTTA
>CM032446.1:156582547-156600047 GCA_019049505.1 Pachyrhynchus sulphureomaculatus
CAATATAACCACTTTTTCCACATCTGCAGTCAGATCCACATCCTGTTTTACAGTTAGAAAATAGCATTTTCACTAAATGATCTGGAGTTGGAGATTGATTCATCGTTATTGGCACAAATATATTAGAAACATACTTCCACCCCCAATTTTCAATAGAAATATTCTAATATATACTGATTCTTTTATGAATTTTTCTACAGAAATCATCTTTTTGTAGGGCTATAAAACTAAGTAAAATATATTTTAAAGTAGTACCATTAAAGTAGGTAATTTGTTTTCGCTGGCTGTTTTTTGTTTCTCTTTTGCCTCATTAGCTTCTACACCGCAAATGAAACACATACAATGAACAGTCGAAATTCGTCGAAATTCGTCGAAATACTAGTTCGCAGTTTTTTCTTTAGCACACTGTGCCGAACTTTCATTGCCCTTATTTTTGTGCATCTCAATGTATTTTTTTACTAATATATTTTTGCCTGCATGGGCATAAACAAAGTCAGTTTGTAAAAAATTCACCAATCCATCTTATCGTTGACTTGAAACAGCTCTCGATGTTGATATTCCTCTGGTTATTTTTATTATATCTATCTATTAATATGTGCTTGATTCTGAACTTGATACCAATTAATCACAAATTATACAAAAATTTGTATCATAATTTGGGCTGCCTACATTTTTAATAAAAACCTAGAATAAAAAAATAAACAATTCTTAGCAATGTGTATTAAGGTTAAATACAATATACTGTGCTGAAAAAATACTAATATCTTTGCTTTATTTAAATTACTTTTCAGATTTATGTAATAACTCCAATCTCGTATTTAACCTACATGAAACAATAGAAAGAAATATATTGAATATCATATTGTATTCCATCTCAAATATATATATATATATATATATATATATATATATATATATATATATATATATATATATATATATATATATATATATATATATATGTATATATATATATATATATATATATATATATATATATATATATAAATAATATATATATATATATATATATATATATATATATATATATATATATATATATATATATATAGTGTGTCCGCGGATGGAGTGCACAAGAGGGAAAAAATCTTTATTATTTATTTTACGACAAAAAAATCATTCTTTATAAAAAGTTCTGCTTGTTGAGAAAATGAATTTACAATTTAGAAATTTTAGATCAGATGTACAAGGTGCTACTAAATTAGGAAAACATGAAAATGCTTGAAAAGAGAAGTACCATTATTTATTACTTTTAACAAAAATTTGTATAAAACAAAGTTTTTTATAAATTAAAATAAAGCCAAAATGCAATTTTAAAATGGATATTCGAGTATTTAAAAATATAATAATAATTGTGGTTTCATGTAATCATTTGCATTTAACAAAAAAATCAAGATAGTCGATTCTGTCAACGTCCATGTCACGCAACATCTTATTTGCATCTGTCAGTATTCTGATTTCGTGAAGGCATTTTCAAAAAATGTTCAGGAAAGAAGAGCGTTTTTATTTAATACAATGTTACGGTATTGAAAATGTGTCTTATCAATACGCTATAGATCTTTTCCGCGAAAAATGTCCTAATACGCCTGTGTCAAAAGGAGCATTGCAAAAATTATTAATAAAATTCAATGAAACTGAGTCGGTGATGAATGTGAAGAAATCTAAGAAAACACGACGAAAATAACGCAGCTATATTATTAGAAATACGGTCAGTTTTAGATAACCCGAAATTATCTTTAAGGAAGCGTGCACAAATAGTGGATTTAAAAAAAAGTGAATTACAAACAATTGTTAAGGAAAACAAAATTAAACCTTTTAAACTAAAGCTGCGCCATACATTTGAGCCAGGAGATGAAAAGAGACGTTTAGAGTTTTATTTATGGATAGGTGAAAACTACCTCGAAAACCAAAGATTTTACAGATTTATTTTTTTTTACCGATTAATCTACATTTCGCATAAACGAGCACGTATCTTTCCCAAATAGTCATCATTGGGCTTTTGAGAATCCTAATTATGTAATCACCAAAGTCAAGATTAAAAAAAAGTTAATGTATGGTGTGGAATTTTTTTTTTGTCGGATCATTGACCAATATTTTATAGAGGGAAATTTAAACCAGCACGTGTATTTGAACATTTTGGAAACATTTTTCTTACCATTTCTTAATACTTTAAAACCAGAAATACGTAATAACATGTTTTGGCAATAAGACGCTGCTCATTGCCCAGCCTTGGTCAGACAATGGTTACATAATCATTTTGGCGCAAAGTGGATAGGGAGGTTTAGCCCAATCCATTATCCAGCTGGGTCGCCGGACCTTTCACTACTAGACTTCTTTTGGTGGGGTGCCTTAAAACAAAAGGTTTTTTTCACATAACCTGCCACATGACAGAGAAATATTAAAAGAGCGCATACAAGAAGCAACAGATGAACTGAATGTGCTGCGAATTATTCGTAAATAGTACGGTACATTTATTAAGTTAGCTGAAAAGTGTGTCGAGGTGGGAGGTCGTTATGTTAAATAATTTTAAATATTCAAATTTTCATTTCAAAACCTTGCATTTAGACTTTATTTTAGTTTATAAAAAACTTTGTTTTATAAAATTTTTGTTAAAAGTAATAAATAATGGTACTTCTCTCTTCAAGCATTTTCATGTTTTTTCTAATTTATTAACACCCTGTATATCTGCTCCCAAACTAACGCCCAACAAATTGAACGACGATGCTAGGGGAATGGAGTGCCCCGACACAAGTATGTCGGGTTCAGTAACGTTAACTTTTTTTTAGCGAAAACTGCCGCCTGGGTTTTTGCAGCGTTAAATTCCACTTGATTACTGTCACACCAAGATAGAATTTCTTCCAGGTCTTTGTTAAGTTGAATGACCTCCTACTGTCTGCAGATATTCGCCTGAGCAGCCGATATCCGAGCGTTCAAGGTGAATGAAGAGACAAGCGTACTGTCATCTGCAAAGCTGTAGATTGGATTCCCGGGCTTTTCCAGCAGATCGTTAATGTAAATGAGAAAGAGAGTAGATGAGGTTATGGAGCCCTAGGGCACACCGGCGTTGATAGTGAGGGTGTTAGAAAGAAATCTGTCGACCGCCACTAGTAAAGAACGCTCTCTGAGGAAACATGGGAGCCACAACCAGAACCTTTCAGACATACCATAAGAGTGTAATTTAGCCAACAGTCCATCGTACCAAACACGGTCGAATGCCTTAGATATGTCAAGAGCAACCGTTCGAGATTCTCCAAAGTGTTCAATTGCGATGTTCCAAACATGTGTTACATAAGTCAGAAGATCTCCTGTTGATCTATGTTTACGAAAACCATATTGGTGATCGCTAATAATATTGAGTCGTTCAAGATATTTTAGAAGATGCTCATTGATAACCTTTTCCATGGCTTTCGATATTATTGAAATCAGTGCGACCGGTCGGTAGTTATTTGGCAAGGTTTTCTTGCCTTTTTTAGGTATCGGCTGAACCGTGGCACATTTCCAGCAGGACGGAAATATTCCCTTTTTGTAGGATAGGTTAAAAAGTCTACAGAAAAACTGGTGTTAGTTCCCTTGCACAGTTTTTGAGAACTATGGCAGGTATTGCGTCAGCGCCAGAAGCCTTCTTAGTGTCTAACTTCCTTAAAATACGCTTTATGATGCGCTGTCTGAAGACAATATCGGGCATCTTTGACTGCAATATGGGAATAGCAGGTGGTGTTTTTCCTTGGAAATCGACAATAAAATGTGAAGTAAAGAGTTCCGCCAACAGGTGTGGTTGCAATGGAATTATCTTAATGTATTACACACCATCTGTGAAAGCCTCTATTGTAACATTATATATATATATATATATATATATATATATATATATATATATATATATATATATATATATTATTTTCTTAAAAGGGAAAAATTTCAATTATTAAAAAAAAAAAAAACACCAAAAAAAAAAGAACAAAAACATGTTTAAGCTTAGAATTTTGTTTAAAAAACATTATTCAAATGGTCTTACACTAATTCGTTTAAAGTAATTGGATTCAGAGTTCCCCCATATCCCTAAGGCACTGCACTAAACACCGTCTTAGCTTCTTAGCTAAATACCTCGTTAAAATTATGAACACCTATAATAATTTAAATTATTAATTTAAAATGACTTTAATACACCTTTCATAAACTAAAAACATGTGATGCAATTTTGTTAATAGAAGTTACCGCATTCAGATTTCTAAAGTTTTCTTAGTGTTAACTTCATATAAAAGGAACATAACAGAAACAAGGAAAGGTCACCTTATCTTCTAAACAGCTGTTGACCATGTAGTTTTATCAATATTATGAACGTGATTTATTTTCAACTCACAGCAAACTGCCAATTATGTCCAAGGCGGTTCCCAACAAGAAAAAAATAAATTAGTTCATAAGGTTCCTGATATTTTGATCTCCGTTCAGATGAATTATATCAGACAATTTGATAAATTTTGAGGTTTTCTTAGTACTCTTAGTATTCCCCACAACTGTTCAAAAGCAATAAAAACTTTTCTTTTTTTAAGTGTGCGTGCGTAAAGGTAAAAAAGATGACCCAAAAAACTATAGAAGTATCACTCTTTCAAATACGGTATCCAAGTTATTGAAAAAAACCGGTCAAGTGCAAGTTGAACTTGCACAATTAGTGTTCCGTAAGTTGATTGTTTTTAAAATAAAAATTTTTGTTAGTTTGATATAAAATGATCAGTGACTTCACAAAACACACCCCAAATGAGTTTTCAACAAAGTCTGTTTCCAATCTTTACTGAAAACTGGTGACCTTGAAATTTTGTTTTTTTTTTTATATACCAAATAAATTGTTAAAGGTAATGCACTCGTGATAATTTTCGTTCAATCTATACCCCGTGGAGAATATTCCAGAATTTTTTCAAAATTTTTTGATCAGTACTTTTCGAGATAAGGTAGGGGACAGCGATTTTTCGCGATTTTTTAAAAGTAATACGAAGAAAAGTGTGCGCAAGTATTACATTATATATATATTTTTTACTCGTGTTTTCACAAGCTTTCATTTGACACCACACTCGATTACCTAGTAAAAAAAATTTTTTTTTTACTTCCAATTTCACCCCTCAAAACGAACCCCTTAAGTCAAAATCTATGTTACGGTGGTATAAAATGATCAGTGACTTCACAAAACAAACCCCAAATGTGTTTTCAACAAAGTTTGTTTCTAATCTTTACTGAAATCTGATGACCTTGAAATTTTTGTTTTTTTTTAAATACCAGATAAATTATTAAAGGTAATGCACTCGTGATAATTTTCGTTCAATCTACCCCCCGTGGAGAATATTCCAGGATTTTTTCAAAATTTTTTGATAAGTACTTTTCGAGATAAGGCGCGGGACAGCGATTTTTTCGCGATTTTTTGAAAATAATACAAAGAAAAGTGAGCGCAAGTATTACATTATATTATATTTTCACACACCTTTCATTTGACACCACACTCGATGAGCTAGTAAAAAGATTTTTTTTTCACTTCCGATTTCACCCCCCAAAATTAACCCCTTAAGTCAAAATTTAACTTTCAAAACTTCATGGCTCTGATGAGGCCATCAATTCCTATATTATTACCAAATTTCAAGTTTCTATGACAAATAGTTTCGGAGAAAATCGGGTGTGACAGACAGACAGACACCGAAGTGATCTTATAAGTGTTCCGTACGGAACACTAAAAATAATAGCTCTTAAAATAGGACCTATGTTAAACATAAGTGCGAAACAGCAGGGATTTCGGAAAAATCGCTCAACAACAGATGCAAAAACGATCGAATATGCAAAACCAGCTTACCTTTGTTTTATAGACGTAACAAAGGTCTTGGATCGGGCGAAATTACACAACATACTAGGAATTTTACACGAAAAGAATGTTAATAAAGACATACAAATTTTAATCAAACATTCCAACTCGGATATTAAAACAAAGATACGTGTAGAAAGAGAACTTTCAGAGCCAGCGCCAATGAACATTAGTCAAGGGCACTCCTTAAGCCCCCGGTTGTTCAGTACATTGATGAATAAAATTATTCAACCTGTAAAACAACTGCCAGGGTACAGATTGGGAAACCATCATATAAAGGTATTATGCTACGCAGACGATGTCGTACTATTAGCAGAGCCTGAGGACGACT
This sequence comes from Pachyrhynchus sulphureomaculatus, assembly GCA_019049505.1. Lineage (NCBI taxonomy): Eukaryota > Metazoa > Arthropoda > Insecta > Coleoptera > Curculionidae > Pachyrhynchus > Pachyrhynchus sulphureomaculatus. The sequence goes on from CM032446.1 coordinate 156,588,742, forward strand.
TAAAAAGAATGTTATATAAGTTTGCCATAGAGACAAAGATATACAACATGACGATAGCCACCGAAAAAACAAAATGCTTTGTAATTTCAAAAGAGCCACTGCAATGCAAATTATAGATAAAAGGGAAAATAATCGAACAAGTGATGGCGTTTAAATACCTGGGCGTTAACATTACAAGTGCCAGAAATCTTAACGCCGAAGTAAAAGAACAAATCACAAGGGGGACAAGAATATCAGGTTATCTGAGAGATATAACTTGGAAAAATAAATATTTAACAGTTAACTCCAAAACAAGAATCTATAAAACAATGGTGCGGCCCATTATGACATATGGAGCAGAATCTCGAGCCATGACCGCCAAAACTAAACAAATGATGCGAATAGCTGAAATGAATATCTTACGTTCCATTATAGGAAAAACAAGAATGGTTAGAATACCAAACCGAGAAGTGAGGCAACAATGTAACATAATAGATATAGCGAAATTTGCCAAAACTAGAAGAAAGGAATGGAACGACAACGTAAGTAGAGCGAGTGAAGAACGGCTAATCAAAATATGCAGAGATAACAAACCCACAACGACCAGACCAACAGGACGACCAGAAGAACGGTGGATTGAAAGTTGAGCAACAACGTCTGAGAACACACCATAAACCGTGGATGAAAAACAGGCTAACAAATAATAAAGGAAGAAGAAGAAAAAGTATGCATTGGTCACACCATATAACATCCGTATTGCCACAGCCAAATAAACTAAAAAAGAATCGCGCAACAGAATTCCCTACTATCCTGTATCGTGGACGTAGCTGATTTCCTAGAGCGATATTTAATATTAACAGCATTTAGCGTCCGAATTAATTAAATCCATAAGACCCTCAAATTAAAACTGTTCAAGTTATAATTAATTTTGAGCGATTATCGTCATACCCTTGTATCAAAATAAATACCGATATTACCTTAGATTAGATTATTTAGGTAGATCGCTAATGTGTTGTATACTGCTAATGTGTTGTGTCCAGGATGCCCTGAGAAATCAATTTACGTTGAAGTTTTGACACTAGTTGACTTTTACATTACTGTTAAATGATTAATCACTTGCCTGCCAAAATTCAATAAGCTAAGTAGGTGAATCGATGAAAACAAGATTCTTTCAATTTCGAAAAATGATTTCTGGCATTTTGAAAATAATCGGCTGGTCGATTATATTTGTTTCTTGCTCTTTCCTCGTTGCCATGGGATGTAGCTTTTATTATGTAATTTTCTACATTTTATCCCAACTGTCTCCTTCATTTGAGGTAAGTAATAGTAAAAACTTTAATGGCATTTATTTAATTGTATTTTTTTAGTTTTTAAAAAACAAATTTATTGTCAAGAAAATTATATATATATATATATATATATATATATATATATATATATATATATATATATATATATATATATATATATATATATATATATATATGTGTGTGTGTGTGTGTTGTAACATCCATTTTTTCCTAGATTTTAAGACCATATAATGTTACTGATTTTTCTCTTAATAATGTATTTCTTTCCATTTTTGTATCGAGCAGTGTATTACTCTGGAATTTTCTAGCCGCGTGGTACAGTGTGCAGTGCGGGTTGCCGACCGAATCCATCGAATTTGTGGTACGCCGGGATTGGTGAAATATTTGTATCCGGAGTTTTGGTTCCGGCGTAGCCATATTACCGAGAGAGTGCCCACGGTTTATTTAAGGGTCCGGAGGACAGGAATCGAGGCTAATTTCCATCAAGCCGCCGTGAAGGCTGACGATCACCGAGCCGCAGCCAGGCTTACTTCGACCGAGCCGCAGTAGAGGCTCATGACAACATTTACGAGAGCCAAGTAAAGCACGAGTTTTTTTAACGTAAAGCCGTAGTGGGCTCTGAGTGTTTTCTACATGGGGTAGCCAAAGTAGGCTCTTCTCAAAAGTGTGAAATCGGTTTTGTGTTCCATCGAAGGCCTAGAAGCCCATATGAAAACAGTAAGTTACCAGAACATTCCTCAATAGACCTATTCCCGCAAATAAGTGTTTTTACAGCAATTTGAACTGACAAAAACGTGAAGTGAAAATCACGATTCTTCGATTTCGGGTGTAGTCAGGTTTTAGAAGTAAAATGTCTGATTTAGAGACTCTAATAATAATAACTACCTGTTAGGCTAGAAATTTTTTTTTTGTAATCCTTAAAACCACAAAGGTTAGAACTTTTATTTTAAAATCATGAATAAATTTTCTTTTTGTTGATTAAAGCTAGTGTCTCACTGAATACCTATCTTACTTTTCAGGATAATGACGGCTGTACCAAACTGTTTTTTATTTAACAACTGTACACCCTTTCAGTATTTTTTCATTTTTTTAGCTGAAGTTAGATCCTTTCTATTTTAAAATGAATGGTGCCCAAAAGTCGTACAGCTGAGGCTTTTTAAAAATAAAAAATAATTCCAAAAAGACGTACAAAAATTATCTCTTACCCATATCTCTCTACCAAGGAAAACTGAGCTAGTGTGTGATTAATTTCTCTAGTTCTTTTAAAATCAGGATTCACTCAATTCATTATCAGAAATTAAAAAGAGGTTGCAAGAAAATTGCGCCCAAGCGTGGGAAAAACAATTTTCACAGGGTACAAAAAGACGCCGCAAAAAGCGGGCGAGTTAACACCGTACAAAAAGACGCAGTCTACGTGGGGCGCAATGACACCACAACGTGCGGGCAAGTTTCAATGTTACAGTGTGTGTGTGTGTGTGTGTGTGTGTGTGTGTGTGTGTGTGTGTGTGTGTGTGTGTGTGTGTGTGTGTGTGTGTGTGTGTGTGTGTGTGTGTGTGTGTGTGTGTGTGTGTGTGTGTGTGTGTGTGTGTGTGTGTGTGTGTATAAGCGGCAAGGCGACACTCTATCACCAAAGTTATTTACGTTTGCTCTGGAAGATATAACTTGAAATGGGAAAACAAAGGCGTTCTGGTGAACGGCAGAAGACTTCACCATTTGAGATATGCCGATAATATTGTCTTAATCGCCGAAAACGTCGAAGAATTTCAAACAATGATAACAAAAGTAGAAAGAGAATCATCCAAAATCGGTTTAAAAATGAATATACAAAAAACCAAAACAATGTGTAGAGAAAATCCACATATTACAGTTCGACAAGAAGAACTCAAAAACGTTGACAGATATGTTTATCTGGGACACACGTTGACTCTAGGACGAAAATCAAACTATAGAGATCAACAGAAGAAGATTGGCATGGGCCTCTTTTGATAAGCTGAGCCGGACTTTAAAAAATCAAAACATCCCCATCAGATAATGGGTTTTATCTCACTTTGGAAAGAATTTAAGACTATTCGTTTATCGTGCCATTTTCGCGAGTCTAAGTGGCTCCTACAAAATTTTATGCTTTACACTCAGTTACAGAATTTTCTCTTTAAATAATGATCAATATCACCGAAACATATATTTTTTATTTAACCTAGTTACACATTACAGATTTTTTGCCAACATATATATATATATATAACAGAACTATATAGCGCCAATTGGGTTTAATATCATTTTCAAAAAATAAACCGTTTTATTATGCAATAATATGATATCTTTCCATTACGGACTTAGTAGGCTGTGATAAAACAGACGAACCGAAGGTCATGGTTGCTGCATGTTGCCAAAATGGCCATTAAAAATAATTTTTCGTTAACAAAAATGTATTCGACGAATGAAAAAGTAGACATATTATTAATTTATGAAGAGTGCAGAAAGATAGCCGACAAGCCGCCGAGTTGTACATGGCAAGATATCCCCCCACCCAACAATTATTTTTTAAGGGTAGAGCAGCAGTTTAGAAGGTGACCGATTGAACCAGCTGATGTATTTATTGGTGACGAAGTGTCAGAAATCAATATAATGGCCATTGTTCAGGTAGATCCTACAATTTCTATAAGACATGTTGAAGAACAAACTGGTGTAAATCGTGAAACCGCTCGCCGCATTTTACTATGGCTGCTTCTAAGCAAATAGTGATTGTTGTAGAAATATAGAGACGACCCTAGCACCATAGTGTCACCTAAAAAGTGCCGTGAAATATAAACGTATGTTTCTGTATTTAGAGAAGGGTGACGGGTATTGCGACGTCCTCCACAATATAACCATAACATACAGTGTTAGTTTTTTTTAATACGGGTGAACGATAAGAAAATACATGCCACAGATATATCCAGATTTAAAGCTCTTTAGTAATATTTTTTATATTAGCAATAAATTTCATATTTCTAGCCAGATGCGGAAGAAATGCTAAGTGGAACCCAATTGCCAGGATACTGCGTAAATCAAATTATAAACACCATAAAAGTCAATTGCAAGTGCAGTGGTGCAGCTTAAACGTCTTCCTTAGGGTAATTATAATTGTAACGACAAAGAACTTAATATGATGCTCTCTTTTAACATAAATCTATATATACAGGGTGTTATGAAGATTACCTAATATATTGAAATGGGCAACTCGTGGGTCATATAGAAGCACATTCAATACTTTTTTTTCAAATTCGAATATTTTTGAAAAATTAAATAAGAGCAAAACTGGATTTTACCGCCAAACCAATCCGCACCTGACAGACCGGCGTTGTACGAAATAACTCAAGCGCAGGCGTATTGTTACTATCTTGCCTATCAAACGATTTTCTTCAACAATTATAGATTTTTAAATTTTAGGTAGAATTAAACTCATAACAAATTAAAATAATAATAGATAATACACCGCACACCTAGTAAAAATAATATTTAGGCATAACTAAGAATTATCTAACATTTCAAAAGAAATCCCTTGGTAATGCAATAGCAAGTGTATTTGTACTCTGGGTCATTGCCACTTAACAGCTGACGTTGACGTTTCAGTACTTGAGACCTTATGGCCAAATAAAAACCAAATTTTAAAGAAGTTCTTCTAATAATATTTCCAAGATTAATACCGAAATGGTAAACGATTCCCTTATTACAAATCTAAGGTTTTTTAGTGTTAAAGTGAAAAAATAGGGTAGGTTAAAAAAGTATTTGTTTAATTTATTGTTATTTAACATTAATCTAGAATCTCCAAACCCTTAACATTTAAATAAAATGTTTTTTTTTATATATTTTATAATCTTTGTGCACTAAAACACTGCACAATATATTTACTGGTTGAATTTACTCTTGTATTTATTTACAAAACATTATAGACTGTTTTAAATATATATATTTATATATATATATATATATATATATATATATATATATATATATATATATATATATATATATATATATACATATATATTTATATATATATATATATATATATATATATATATATATATATATATATATATATATATATTCTAAACTTGCCAAAGCATAAAACATACCACTCTTAGCTAAGAATATTCATACAAAATTTTATTATTTTAGGGATTCCAGTTACAGGTTATCTCCGAATTAAGAAGAAAAAATCACAGGAAAATTAAAAATCACAACAGTATACAGTTCAGTGATAAGGTGGAGTTTTGTAAAAAATAATCTCTGCTATCTATGTCATTAAGCATTTGAGAGAACAAATAATTTTTTTTTTGTGGGTCTATCACACGTACTACAGGGAAGTTCCTAAAGCGCTCCAGGAGCGGCACGCGTGCGGAAAAAGCGATTCACGTTGTTCTTGAATCGCTATAAATTGTACTCGGTGGGAAACACAGCCCTAGGCAAATTATTTCAAAGGGATGATAAATTAGTTTAGATAGGATGAGGTTATTCTATTTTGCAAGTATCCAGAGCATAATTTCATACAGTATTACCGGTACTGTTTCTCAACAAGAAACACCAACAACAGTCTTCGTGGGTCAGAAAGAAAAATAGTTCCGGGCGTTTAACATATGAAGTAAAAAGAGCCTTGAAGTCAATTATTGAACATTATGACGGTACCTTCCTTCTTCCTACATGTCTGTTGAGTTTTTGTACAAACGGACAGTAGTCAGCTCTTCAGAAACAGAAATATATCTAATAACATTAGTACGAAGACTACACTTCCTTATTTCATAAGGGACCTTTAATTAGTTGTATAAAAGCCTTTAATGTATTTCTGGAACATGAGAAATGTTCTTTTAAGGGTAAAGCTTCCTTGTCGACAATGAAATTTATTTATTAAGGGAATATTTTAATTTATTATGTACAGGTATCATTTTTTTTAATCATTTTTTCAGTGTTTAATCACAGAATATTAAATGTTTTAATGATATGTTAAAAATGCCACTACTCACTATATATCACCACTACACCTAACACTTTATTTTGCACTCGACGCGCGTTTCGCTAACCATGTTAACTTCATTAGGAGCGATGATGATTGAGTCATTGTGCCAAAGATTCCACATTCCCAACTTAGATGTTAAAAATGACTTAACATTATTTATTTTGGTAGCAAAAGTATTTAAAAAAAAACCGGTCAAGTGCAAGTTGAACTTATTACTACTATTACATTATATATATATTTTTTACTCGTGTTTTCACAAGCTTTCATTTGACACCACACTCGATTACCTAGTAAAAAATTTTTTTTCCCTTCCGATTTCACCCCCCAAAACTAACCCCTTAAGTCAAAATTTAACTTTCAAAACTACATGGCTCTGATGAGGCCATTAATTCCTATATTACTATCAAATTTCAACTTTCTATGACAAATAGTTTCGGAGAAAATCGGGTGTGACAGACGGACAGACAGACAGACAGACGGACAGACACACCGAAGTGATCTTATAAGTGTTCCGTACGGAACACTAAAAAATACCTACAATTTTATAGAAAAGAATGGAGAGAAGAATTTTCAGGCTGGTTGCAAGAAAGTGATAAAAGTACAAACTATGCCTATTGTAAAAGTTGTAATAGGGATATTAATATTACATCAGGAAAAGACGCTCTTAGGAAAAACAATTCTTCACAAGCACACTCGGTGTCATCAAAGAATATAAAATCACAATCAAAGATATCATCATTTACTGTGACAAAAACTCAAAAACCTGATATACAAGTTAAATAAGGTAAAAATATTTCATTATTTTTTACTAAGTACCAGACATCGTTATATTATTTTGTATTTTACCAGTGTATAGTAAATACGTCTTTTTTAATACCTTTTTATATTTTCAGGTGAAGTAAGATTAGACTCGTTTGTTGCTGAACATAATCCACCATTCACCATTATGGAGCAGCTACCGAAACTGATACAGTCCGTTTGTCCCGATTCAAAAATTGCAGAAAAACTAAAATGTTCGACGGCGAAAACTCACGCAAACTAAGTTTTCAATTATTATTGACGAGTCTACTGATCTTAGCACAACCAAACACTTGTGCTTAGTCGTGCGATATGCGAAAGAGCATCGCACCCATGATTTTTTTTAGCTCTTATTCCATTAGAAGCTGCTAATGCAGTATTCTTATTTGAACATATTGTAAACTTTTTTACAAGCGCTGATATTCCATATAAAAATAATCTAATAGATTTTGCATCTGATGAGGCAAATGTAATGATGAGGCGTAATAATTATGTTGTGGTATTGCTGCAAAACGAAATTCCGATTATTTTTATACTTAAGTGCACATGCCATTCGTTTCATCTTTGCGTGTCCAAACTGCGACGCTTTATAGAGGATCTTATAAGGGACATTTACAATTACTTTTCTTCTAGTCCAAAAAGAGTTGCCGAGTTTCAAATTTTTTGTGACTTGAAGGTACATAAAATACTTCACCCCTCTCAGACACGCTGGTTATCAGTACATGCTATTTTGGAATTTCTAGATTTTATGCCATCATTATTTAACGATTTAAACAAAGAACACGCGAAATTCATATTTTATGTGAAAAAATATGTCAAACATTAAGAACGTCTTTTGATTGTTTTTTTAAAAAAGGATTTTTAACAAGTACTCCAATCGAAAATGTTGATTTTAAAAATCCTATACATTTTGTAGATATCGATGCCGTATATTATGGTCTAATACACTACTTAGTAATTCAGATTTAAACCCATATCAAGTATATTTGTTCAAACTCAGATCTCTAGATTTTTATATCGAAGCTTGCAAGCAAATAACTGCGCGGTGCTCATTGAAAAATAATCCAAAAAAGATTTAGACATAATTGAACCAACGAATGTTAAAAGTGGCAAATCTTTTGATTGTTTTTTTAAAAAAAGGATTTTTAACTACTCCAATCGAAAATGTTGATTTTAAAAATCCTATACATTTTATAGATATCGATGCCGTATATTATGGTCTAATACACTACTTAGTAATTCAAATTTAAACCCATATCAAGTAAATTTGTTTAAACGCAGATCTCTAGATTTTTATATCGAAGCTTGCAAGCAAATAACTGCGCGGTGTTCATTGAAAAATAATCCTAAAAAAGATTTAGACATAATTGAACCAACGAATGTTAAAAGTGGCAAATCTGCTTCAATAATTCCTGTTAGTAGACTTTTTCCCAATATTGTTGAAAACAATAATTTCCAACAAATTGATACGTGGCGTATTTTAAGAAATTGTGACCAAATTAGAACATTTCCTGATGACATAGAATTATTTTGGGATAATGTCAGTTTACTGAAGTATGGCGATGACACTCAAATGTTTCTTTTGTTGTCCACGTTCACCTTTACTATTTTATCACTGTCCCACTCATCCACTAATGCTGAGCGCATATTAATCTTATGAAAACAAAACAGCGAAATAAGCTGTCTACTTAGTCAATCACTGGTCTATTACATACAAAACGACTATTTAAAGACGGTAATTGTTATGACTTCGAAATTCGTTCAAATGACTGCGGCTATGGCCAAAGAATATTGGTATGATCCTAACAATCGTAAAAATTAATTGGATTTAAGTTTGTGTACCTACATGATGTTATATATCGTAAGTAATAAACGAATTACAAATTACTTAGTCTGTTATGCTTTTGTTACTTCGATTTCATTATGTTTTACTAGTATTCACTAGTATTTATTCACTCATATATAAAATTTTGTAAAAAAAATAATTACTTTTATTAGTTTTAATTGTATACTTAGTATATTCTGTAAGTTCCTATTATTTTACAAAGATAAAGAAGTTTAAAATAAGCAAATTTGATTGAATATTTTTTTTTTTTCATGTATACAGTGCCACCTCGATAATCCAGATCTCCATTAAACCGGATTCTTTAATAATCCGGACAAACATTTCTATTGCATGGTGTACTTTATAATCCGGATTTGAGAGTACTAGGTAATCCGGACCTGCGTTTTTAGACATCTACTTAATTTAAACTACATGGGAAAACTGAAATCAATAGTGAGTTGATTCCCCTAACTGCCAGTCTAATACATCTGGAATTCACACAAACTGTAGGTGCCTTTGACTTGCCTACAACGCATCGCGTATCGCGTCTAAAGGTTAAGGACTTTGTAGTTGTAGTCTGTCTGTCACACCCGATTTTTTTTAGCAGAGGCTGGGTTTCTAACTTCAGGAAAAGACATGGTCTGCGTGCTTTAAAAGTTTGTGGCGAGAAACGATCCAATGATGAAAATGCCGTCGATCCTTTCCTAACTTTATTCGCAGATAAGATAAAAGAATTAAACCTTGGACCTACTCAAATATACAATGCAGATGAATTAGCTCTGTATTGGAAAATGTTGCCTGAAAAAACTCTGGTTCGTTCTCAGGAAAAGACCGCACCAGGACGAAAAATAAACAAAGAACGCGTTACCTTTCTAGCAAGTTGCAAATGCTGATGGATCACAAAAATTAAAGTTGTTAGTGATAGAAAAGGCAAAAAATCTGAGGGCTTTTAAAAATGTGAACATACCTGTTGAGTACAAATCATCTGCTAATGCATAGATGACTACAGCAATTTTCTTAGACTGGTTTCATCATTCTTTTATTCGTCAAGTCAAAAGTCATTTAAGAAGTCTCAACTTGCCTGAAAGAACCCTGCTAATCGTTGAGAACGCTTTGAGCCATGGAACTATAGAAGAGCTGACTAGTGAGGATGGCCAGTTTACAATATTATTTCTTCCACCAAATTGTACTGCACTTTTGCAGCCTATGGACCAGAATGCAATCAGATTGACAAAATTATTTTATCGGAAAAGTCTTTTAGCCCATATTTTATTAAATAATGAAGAGAACCTTGTTAGGTTATTAAAAAGCATTAACCTAAAAGATGCTGTATGTCTACTATGCAATTCATGGGAAAAAGCCTCCGCTGAAGTCTTGAAAAAGTGCTGGCACAAAATTATGGCTTATGTGGCAGATACCAACCCAGACACTGAATATGATGCTGAAGATCTGATTCCTCTGAGCTTTGCTTTCCACGAATGAAGAAATGAAAGGTGAAGCCTGAAATTTTTTTTTTTAGTATTATTTGGTTAATTCGTAAATATTTAACAGATGTTTCAGATATGCTGAATGTCCTCACTGAGCAGAATCTCACGAACGTGGAAATAATGCAACTGGCTTGAAAATGATGAAGATTTGTTACCACTGGAAGACATAGATGATACAGATGAACAACACGAGAGTGATAATGAAGGTTCAGAGTTAAATACTAATACAAACCAATTAATTGTATTAATTTTATTACCTATCTACCTTAGGGTATTTGTATAAATGTAACAACACTAATATTCAAATATCATTTTGTATCAGACGAAGCTATAGTATAGCGAAACGCATCATACAATTTCAGTGAAACTAAATAAGTGGAAATTTGACAAAATCAGTCTTTCATTACATTCGTTATGAATTTCCATCAAGTAACAGCCACAACAATTCGAAGTTTAAAATTATGTTATTATATAAGTATTATCGTCACTGCTTTAGTATAAAATTATTCTTCTTTCATTACTTCGAAATTCAACGGCAATTTAACAAACAAAATATGTATTTAGGATTGCATAATAATAGATCTTAACCACCTTAAATTTATTTTATAAAAAAAAAAAACAAAACAAAACGTCAAGTTGTCAAAAGATCTGTTGGGTATTGAGGTTATGCAAGTTTTAGTCTTCATCTTTACTATGAAAATTGTGATAAAATTGTTTAAAAGTTATATATGATGCAATTATTTATCAAAATATAAATTATTTATTTCTACAGTCATACGTAGCATATAAATAGTATTCAGCTCCGATTTACTGCAGAAGTAAAAACTTTTTCTGATAAGACTTTTACCCTAAACTTACCAAGCATATTGCACGGACAGATTTATTTTATTTAAAATCATTAAACCATGGCA
>CM032446.1:156605047-156625047 GCA_019049505.1 Pachyrhynchus sulphureomaculatus
CTACGGCTTGACGAAAAAAAAAAAAACACTACTCACTCACTGAGGAAAAAAGCCGTTACTGCATTACGGCCTGACGGAAGGAAAAAGTCAAGGCATGCTGGAGGAAAAAGCCACTACGGCATGGCCTAGGAAAAAGCCCCAAAAAATTCTATATGGCCGTTTATATATCTTTTGCCCTTTCTTCAAAGTGAAGTCTTTAAAATGATTCACTTCCGGAACGCAAAATGAGACGTGAGTGTTAAACTCGCAACTTGCGCTTGATAGACAAGGATCAATGATGCCCGTCTTCCTTATAAATCCGACGCATTCAATGCAAATAAAATAAGTTAAGTCGGCAACATGCGTTACACACGGTTGAGTTACACTGCTCAAAAATTTAAACTTACTTTAAACACTCAAAAATGCCTAAACAACTATAAAAAATAAAAAACTGTAATAAAATATAAGTTATAGAAGGAAAAACGGTAACATGATCTTAAAATCTAGGAAAAAATGAATGTTACTATATATATATATATATATATATATATATATATATATATATATATATATATATATATATATATATATATATATAAAAATATATATATATATATATGTATGTATATATATATATATATATATATATATATATATATATATATAATATATATATATATATATATATATATATATATATATATATATATATATAAATATATAAAACACTACTCACTCACTGAGGAAAAAAGCCGTTACTGCATTACGGCCTGACGGAAGGAAAAAGTCAAGGCATGCTGGAGGAAAAAGCCACTACGGCATGGCCTAGGAAAAAGCCCCAAAAAATTCTATGTGGCCGTTTATATATCTTTTGCCCCTTCTTCAAAGTGAAGTCTTTAAAATGATTCACTTCCGGAACGCAAAATGAGACGTGAGTGTTAAACTCGCAACTTGCGCTTGATAGACAAGGACCAATGATGCCCGTCTTCCTTATAAATCCGACGCATTCAATGCAAATAAAATAAGTTAAGTCGGCAACATGCGTTACACACGGTTGAGTTACACTGCTCAAAAATTTAGACTCACTACTTTAAGTTACACTGCTCAAAAATTTAAACTCACTGCCTAATCAAATATAAAAAACTGTAATAAAATATAAGTTATAGAAGGAAAAACGATAACATGATCTTAAAATCTAGGAAAAAATGAATGTTACTTTATATATATATATATATATATATATATATATATATATATATATATATATATATATATATATATATATATATATATATATATATATATATATATATATATATATATATATATATATATACTTATATACATATATACATATATACATATATACATATATATATATATATATATATATATATATATATATATATATATATATATATATATATACATACATACAGGGTTACAGAGAAAGTCGTCCTAGATAATTAAGGACGTTTAGGTCGTTTCTGACCGATTTGATTCTATGACATGATGTCCTAAACTTAACCGTTTTCGAGATATTGAAGTTTAAAGATTTTCTAAAAAAAACATGTTTTTTTTTTGCTTTTATATTGATTTTTTTTTTATTAGAGGTTCTCTAGTGCGATTTTTTGGTTATTTTTAGTTAGTCTGTATGTCAAGTATCAAAAATCATCAAAAAAATTTGAACTAGTTACTAATAGTTTCAAATGGCGGCTTGTTAATGTTTCTAAATTACGAATTTTTACCAAATGTTTCCTACTTTAAATCAATAAAGAGAAAAAAAAATGTATGGAAGTTATTCTGCAAATTATTTTAAAAACTTTTACGTCTTTTTAGCTATCAAAAAAGGTATAATACTAGGAGTTTAATAGGAAAACTGTACACAGAATGACACCTAAAGCGGGCTCGGGTAGCAAAACGTAAATTTTTAGTTCTAGGTGAAAATACGAAAAATACACAAATAAAACAAAAAACCTTGCAATTTAATATTTTTTATTAATTATAATTCATGTTCTATATGGTCGCCCCTATTTCTAACACAAATTCTCATTCTTTTTCTTAAATTACTTTTCACAACGCTGGTTGTGAGGTGCCGCCTCATTTCGTCAGCCGCATCAATTATTTTTTGTCTTAGGACATCCACGTTTTCGATAGGAGTCATCTGGTCGTATACGAGACTTTTCATGTGACCCCACACATAAAAATCGATCGGTGTTAGGTGTGGGCTTCTCGCCGGCCAAGGTATGGGTCCGCCTCTTCCAATCCATTTGTTGGGATAATTGTCATTGAGCCATGCACGAACACTTCCTCTGTAGTGAGCTGGGCAGCCATCGTGTTGAAAGTACATGTTTTGTCTCAAACCAATAGGTAGGTCTTCCATCAAATTAGGTAAATCGTTCCGCAAAAAATTGTCGTATTCCTCGCCATTCAAATTATCTGGCAGGAAGAATGGCCCAACCAAATAATTTGAAATTATACCCATCCACACATTTAAGCTGAATCTTGTTTGTGATCGTTTCGTTGTTTTTTTGTTTGGGTTGCCTTCCTCTTTAGAAGCCCAATAGTGGGCATTGTGGTAGTTTGTAAGACCGTCTTTGTCGAATTTCAACTGGTCAGTCCATAGTATTTTCTTAAAAAAAGATGCATCTTCGACATCGGTATTGAGCATAAATCTGCAGAATTCTAATCGTCGCAACGGATCTCCTTCTTCAATGACTTGCACGGGCATATAGTGGTAAGGGAGTTGCCCAACAGTATGCATTACAAACCATACCTTCCACTTGCGAAATACCAAGCTGTTGTGCGACCACATTTGTAGATGTGGTTGGGTCCACCTCAAAGAGACGTCGTATTTCGTTTTCTTCGTCTTCGTCAAAGATACGTAGTCGTCCCATGTCAGTCCGCCCTCTTTGTACGGAACCAGTTTCTCGTAGTTTTCAATAAGTTCCATCAAATACGCTAACATCAGGTACACGACGAGTAGGATATCGCAGTATGTATTCATCACGTGCACGCGACGACACTCCATCGCAAAATCCGTAACACATTAGGATGTCAGCATATTCCTCGTTGGTATACGTTGCCATATTCACAAGGAGAGATCAAAATCCAGTTACGAGCCAATTCACACAGTCAGAAGATGAAACACAGATATTTTTGAAAAGCACGGTATAGCACATCTACCACGGACGAATCGCATGAGCAGACTAAAAATCATTCAATAATGTTTAGTGAACAGAAAATGTCACTCGCACAGAGAGTACCCCGACCGGAAAAATGCTTACCCAACCCTTTTTATTGTTTGAAGGTGCAGGTAGTAAACCGGTAATTGGTAGTATCTAAATTCTATTATTATGTTACTCTACATTTGGGCCTATTGAAATCTCATTTTCTTAGAATTTTCAATAGATCCAGTAGATATTATACCGTTTTAGATAGCTAAAAAGACGTAAAAGTTTTTAAAATAATTTGCAGAATAACTTCCATACATTTTTTTTTCTCTTTATTGATTTAAAGTAGGAAACACTTGGTAAAAATTCGTAATTTAGAAACATTAACAAGCCGCCATTTGAAACTGTTAGTAACTAGTTCAAATTTTTTTGATGATTTTTGATACTTGACATACAGACTAACTAAAAATAACCAAAAAATCGCACTCGAGAACCTTTAATAAAAAAAAAAAATCGATATAAAAGCAAAAAAAAAAAAACATGTTTTTTTTAGAAAATTTTTAAACTTCAATATCTCGAAAACGGTTAAGTTTAGGACATCATGTTATAGAGTTAAATCGGGTCAGAAACGACCTAAACTATAACGTCCTTAATTATCTAGGACGACTTTCCCTGTAACCCTGTATATATATATATATATATATATATATATATATATATATATATATATATATATATATATATATATATATATAATATAATCTTAGTTGGGGAACTCGGCAAAAACAGGGCGTGATAAGAGATCACACAATTTTCATTAAGCCAATATTTCGGTCCTGGATTGGGACCTTCTTTAGGGCAGAAATGAGAAGTGCAAAGATTTCGTTAGCCTGAATGGCCGTAGATAGCTTATACATAAAAAAGTTGTTACATATAAAAGTTGGTTAATCCATAAAATATATAAAATACACACTAAAACACTGTAGACAAAATTCTGAAAACCAAATTTAAAAAACATGGATGTAATTGGGAACCTTGGATGTTGAGAACATTGTTAATTATTTCACCTGTGACCACCACACATGGACACCGCCATTTAGGAAAGATGACAAGTTGTCAGCCATGTGTGGTGGTCACAGGTGAAATAATTAACAATGTTCTCAACATCCAAGGTTCCCAGTTACATCCATGTTTTAAATTTGGTTTTTAGAATTTTGTCTACAGTGTTTTAGTGTGTATTTTATATATTTTATGGATTAACCAACTTTTATATGTAACAACTTTTTTATGTATAAGCTACCAACGGCCATTCAGGCTAACGAAATCTTTGCACTTCTCATTTCTGCCCTGAAGAAGGTCCCAATCCAGGACCGAAATATTGGCTTAATGAAAATTGTGTGATCTCTTATCACGCCCTGTTTTTGCCGAGTTCCCCAACTAAGATTGTATTTTTAATAATTTTGGTAGATACGGCAATCTTTTGCTTTCTTTCTTTATTCTATATATATATATATTATATATATATATATATATATATATATATATATATATATATATATATATATATATATAAATATTATAAACTGCGTTTGAGATCGAGTATCCTAGCAATCAGTGACAGAGAGGTTCCTAAACCGCGCAAGATTTGACACTACAACTCTGCTAAATGGGAAGAACGCATGGAATATTTTCGAACGTTTGTTTTCGATCCGACCACTGATCTGACCGCACTAAGAGGAGGTTTCTAATGTTATTTTGGCTGGTATGCCTTTCCTAACGTCATCCTAATCGTAACATCTTTGTTCGTGCCCAGGACAGATACAAAGAAATTATCGCCGAAACCAAGGAAGCACACAATCGACGAATTGGCAACAAACTTCTTGCTTGCCCTAACAATTCCAGGTCTTTTTGGTTACTCGCTAAGGTAGTGAGTCAAAATTTCACCAAATCCACTCTACCACCACTCACACGGCCAAATAATTCTACTGCAACAACACCTGTTTGGAAAGCGAACTTGTTGACTGAACTCTTTGCTTCACATTCTACTGTCGATTTGTTTATTTCCAAGGCAAGCAGCACCTACTATTCCCATAGTGCAGTCAAGGATGCCCAATATTAACTTCAGACAGTGTATCATAAAACATATTTTAATGAAGCTGAACACCAAAAAAGCTTCTGGCGCTGACGGAATACCTGCCATAGAACTCAAGAACTGCGCGAGAGGCCTGACACCAATTTTCTGTAGACTTTTCAACCTATTCTACAAAAAAGGAATATTTCCTTCCTGCTGGAAATGCATCACAGTTCAACCGTTACCCAAAAAAAAGCAAGAAGACCTTGCGAAACAACTACCGACCAGTCGCACTACTTTTAATAATATCGAAAGTCATGGAAAATACTGTCAATCAGCATCTTTTAAAATATCTTGAAGGATTCATTATTATTAGCAACCATCAGTATGGTTTTCGTAAACATGGAAATCTTCTAACTTATGTAACACATGTATGGAACAATGCAATTGAACACTTTGGAGAATCTCAACTGGTTGCTCTTGATATATCCAAGACATTCGACCATGTTTGGCACAATGGATTGTTGACTAAGCTACGCTCTTCTGGTATGTCTGAAAAGTTCTGGTAATGGCTCTCAAGTTTCCTCAAAGAGCGTTCTTTACAAGTGGCAATTGACGGGTTTCTTTTAACACCTTCATCATCAACGCGGGTGTGCCTCCAGACTGTTTCCTACTCTCTTTCTTATTTACGTTAACGACCTGCTGAAAAAGACCAATAATCCAATTTACAGCATTGCAAATGACAGTACGCTTATCTCATCATTCGCTTTGTACGCTCGAACATCGGCTACTCATGCAAATATCCGCAGGCAGCAGACGGTCCTGCAACTTAACAAAGACCTGAATGAAATTCTAGCTTAGGGTGACAATAACCAAGTAGAATTTAACGCTACAAAACCCAGGCAGCAGTTTTTTCTTAAAAGTTAACGTTACTGAACCAGACATAGTTATGTCGGGGCACTCCATTCCTCTAGCATCGTCACTCTACATGTTGCAAGTATAGCAAAGATGGCCTCTCAAAAGCTGGGATATTATTTCAAACTAGAAAGCTTTACACTTCACAGCAATTGTTAATTCTGTACAAAGCTGAAATTCCACCAACGATGGAATAGTGCTCTCATGTTTGGGGCTCCACCCCCAAACATACACTGCATTTGTTGGATTCTATTCAGAAGAGAGCTATTCGCCTGATTGGAGATCCGGAACTGGCCAGCAACCTTGATTCGAAGAACGGTTGGCGACTTGAGTCTATTCTACAAGTATTCCTGCCAGAGCGGTGCATTCTAGAAATACACGTCGCACTAGTACTTCACATCCGTATGAGGTTCAGCTTGTTACTTCTCGTAAAACCCTGTTTAAGCAGTCTTTTATATGGAGAACCTCATCCTTTTGAAATAATTGGCCGAGGTCTGTGTTTCCGACCGAGTACAATTTACAGCGATTCAAGACCAACGTGAATCGCTTTTTTCGCACACGTGTCGCTCCTGTAACGCTTTAGAGATTTCCCAGCAGGCCCATAAAAAAAACATCCGTATGAAGTTGAGCTTGTCACTCTCCGTACCACCCTTTTTAAGCAATCTTTTATATGAAGAGCCTCATCCCTTTGGGATGATTTGTCCAGGACTGTGTTTCCCACCAAGTACAATTTACAGCAATTCGAGTCCAATGTGAATCGGTTTTTCCTCACACGGGTCACTGCTACAGCTCGTTTGCTGTGCCCATAAAACTCGGTTAGCTTCGAGCAGCAGCAGCAAGATCACAGTATCGAGTAATGTATTATATATGTATATGTATATGTATGTATATATATATATATATATATATATATATATATATATATATATATATATATATATATATATATATATATATATATATACATATATATACATATATATACATATATATACATATATATACATATATATATACATATATATATACATATATATATATATATATATATAGGCATTCTTTTTGGACTGGAGCCTTCATGCTCTCCAAAATTGGAGTTCCAAGGTGATTTTCTCTCTTCAAGTTACTCCAAATCCGTTGTAATATTTTGGGAATGTAATGTAATGAAAACTCATTGCATTAACTTGGATATAGTGATTTAGAGACTTTATTGTATAATCGTGTAGGAATCAATTCCACAATATCCACACTCTCAAACTCAAGCTTTTCTCCACTTATGTAACCCAATTGAAATGAAAAAAAAGTCCTCAGATTCATTATCAGTGACTGCAAGAATCCCCCAGGTACAGAATCTCATCCTAGTCAGACTGAAAAATTAAAATTCAACCCTCGTACCGCCTTTTTCCACCCCTAGAAAAGTGGAAGTAGAAAAAGACCTCAGACTGATTATCAGTGACCACAAAAACTCCCAGGTACAGAATCTTATCCTAGTCAGACTGAAAATCAAAATTCAACTCTCTTTTTCTACCCCTAGAAGGTTGGAAGTAGAAAAATACCTCAGTTATTATCAG
Source organism: Pachyrhynchus sulphureomaculatus (assembly GCA_019049505.1). Classification (NCBI taxonomy): domain Eukaryota; kingdom Metazoa; phylum Arthropoda; class Insecta; order Coleoptera; family Curculionidae; genus Pachyrhynchus; species Pachyrhynchus sulphureomaculatus. The sequence goes on from CM032446.1 coordinate 156,612,757, forward strand.
CGACCCCAAAAACCCTTAAATACAGAATCTCATCCTACTTAGACTGAAAGTCAAAATTCAATCCCCGTACCCTCTTTTTCGACCCCTAGAAGGGTGGAAGTAGAAAAAGATCTCAGATTTATTTTCAGCAACCCCAAAAATCTCCAGGTACAGAATCTCATCCTATTGAGACTGAACATCTGTTTTTACCAAAAAATGACCTCAAATTCATGATCGGCAACCTCAAAAACCCCCGAGCACAGAATCTCATTCTGTTCCATCTCCGGACACAACTATTAATATGTTGGATTCGTGTTCGGCCGCCATATTGTATCCGCCATTTTTTATTTTGGTATTCTGGAATAAAGTCGATCATCGAATACCCCTGAGTCCTTTAATCATACATTCTTAAAATACTACAACGGATTCGGAGTGACCTGGAGAGAGAAAACCACCTTAGAACTATAATTTTTCTGACCCTTTGTCAGTTTAAGCCGTCATATTAGGTCCGTTATCGCGAATTTTAAAAAGGGCCACATGGTAATCGAAAGTAGAGGCTTCCAGCTTTCATTTGTACCCCTGGTTAATTTTTTTGGATAAAACCAGTTTTGGGGAGCATGGAGTCTCTTGTCCAAAAAGAATGCTCCCCATATATATATATATATATATATATATATATATATATATATATATATATATATATATATATATATATATATATATATATATATATATATATATATATATATATATATATATATATGTATGTATGTATGTATGTATGTATGTATGTATGTATGTGTGTTACCATATATTATCTAGCATAATCTATTGTCCAACCGTTTTAATTTTTTTTTTTTTAATTTGACCATTTTTTATTATACATATAGTATAATTTCATTTTAATTAATATTTTTTGTATTTTATAGATTTTTAAAAAAGTTTTTTTCTTGATTTGATTAAGTTTCAATATTTACTCAAATTTTAAATAGCATTCAATGGTATATGGTAATTTACCATTATTATTACATAAATATTTTTTTATATGTGTTATTGTAATTTAGGTCACAGCATCTGCAATACATGCAAACCAAGATTGGAAAAATGCCCTACTTGCAGAGCTCTATTTGGAATGACGAGGAACTACTCGTTGGAGGGTTTAACGGCTGGTGTATCTTATCCCTGTACTTACCATGACTTAGGTTGTATGATGTCGCTCTCTCCTGCAGAAATTGCAAGACACGAAGGTATATTTCCGTATTATCAAATTTTTATTCAAGTTTCACGCGCAGGTCCAAACCTGAACCTATACAGACAATAAAATTATTTTGATTTTTTTTGTATATAAATTCAGCTAGTTCATATAGCAAGTTTTGTATTACCTTAAATTATTTTTTGAGCTTAATATTAACTAGTTCTTATAAAGGGTCTTATTATTCAATAGTTAAATTAGAATTGTTTTTTCCTAAGGTCAATTAAGGAAGCCAATGGTATCAATCATATATGTTTTAGATGATCCAAAATTGGGATTTAGGTACTATTGTTTCTGTTCAGTATTTATATTTTAAAGGATATCTTCTTGACTTAAAACCACTTGTCTTTTTTATATAATACTCTCCTGCCAGTACATAAAATGGCAGTGAATTCATTGAAACAAGATAATCGTTGAATAGTAGGCAATAAATAAATTTTTCAACTTACTTAATAATAGAAAATCAAGTTTAATAATCAATTTTGGAATAATGTACTGTTATTTTATTTATAACCAAATTAGAAACTCGTGAGTGATCTTTGACATGAATTTAATATGGCTTTTTAATAAAAATGTCAAAAAACAACTCAAAGTAGATCCTTTTAATTTTTGTAAGGTGAAACCTATTTTGGCATAAAAAGTCCATAATTGCTTTTAAAATAGCAGCCAAATTAAAAAAATAAAGTGTACTTCTAGCTTCTATACTTATTGGTCATATAGCTTATTTTTGTATAAAAGTAGGATTGGTTATTTAAATTTAGTGTAATATTTTACTTTTGACATTTGGTACTGTATTTGTTATTGTATGAACTGTTAGGATTAGTCCGGGGTAGTTGGCCACAGATTTTTGAAGGACCTGTCAAAATAAAAGTAAAGACGTTTCTATACTTATTTAAAATTATGTTTTTTTTTAAATCACAATTGTTTATTTTTCCCGGGGTGTCCGGATGTGATGACCATATGGGTACAGGAGAGATGGCCATTACTTAATTCTATCCTTGGCTTTCTTTTCAGTTCTTTGTTTTGGTTCTCAGTTTTTTTTTTCTTTTTCTGACTACATCTAGAACACGTATCCTCGAATTCAGTACATTTTCGTGTTCCCAAAGTTGACACATGGTGCATTGAAGCCAGTCTTCAATGGGTCAGGTTACATAATTTTTCACTACTATTAGATATCCTTCTAATTGCTTTTCTTTTTCTTCCAGTACTTTTTATTGTGGTTTTTTATCCAACTGATTAGACTCACCCCTGCTTTTTTTATTTTACAATCCTTTTTTCGCCTTTCATTTTTTTTTCATCCTCTCCTCCTCATCCTCTGCATTTTTTTATTTTAATGTGTTCTTCCGATGTCAATAAAATCCTAGCTTGCTTCTCTCGTTTACGAACCTCGACAAATTTTTTTGGTATAGGAGATATTTTCTTTAAAATCCGCGATGTAGTCAAATTTGACTCTTTATTTAGTTTCGGAGTGCTTGGCATTATCTCTGGAACCTTAGAGGGAGTGCTGAATGAGGTCTTGCTACATTTTGTAGGGACTATTTCCGAGTTGTAATTTGAATTTCTGCTTGGTTCTCTAGAACAACCTGGAATAGATACGTGATCAATATTTTTCGTCTGCACCAGTAATTCCACCGCCATTTGGAGTATCCGACATCTTTCCTAATCTTCCGGAAGAGATGGCCACACCTAAAAAGTAGACACGGTACATGTAGAATTTTGAGGTTACAATAAAGCCGTGCACGTAAATTGTTCAACAAATGCAGAAATGACCATTGTTTTTACGAAATAATATCACCAAAATGTAAAACATCAAACTTTATAAAAATTCTAGTAGTACACAAAACAATCTCTCCTTTATGACCAACCCCCTCGGAATTACCCGATTTGAGAACGATTTTTTAAGGTTTCATGAATATTTAATGTAATAGGAAAATATTGAAGTTCAAATATTGCAAAAGATTAACGTAACAAAAAAACATCGGCTCATGTACCTTAGTTTCTTAAAATATCAGTCATTTTATTAAATCGAAAACTTAACATACAATCATTATTTAACATTATTCCACTGTTGATGGCAGATTTTGGGACAAAATTGTTTTAGTATAATCTTACAGAATTTCACCGACATTTGCATATTTGCAATACTATAATACGAATTTACAATTTTTAGATGATCTGATAATTTCTAAGCAACCTCATCTAGCCTTTTTTTTGTTGTTTTTTAAATGCTGAAGTACTTTAAAAAAATATTCCTGTTCTGAACTGGTCTTCCTACGTTAAATAGTCTACTTTACTTATTTACTTCTTTATTTTGCCGGATTTCAACCTCGGCGTCTTTGATACCAGTCACTTATGTAATTTTTTTACATTGAACACACATGTATATTTTTTAAAGGTATTAGAAACTGGAGAATTAATAATTAATATTATATATTTGTTCATGGTTTCAGTAACCCAAAACCGACATTATTTTCTTTCATTAACTTTAATAAGCAAGAAGTTATTTTTCCTACACTAATTGCACTTGCTGTAAAAATGTTCATCATGTCACTTATCATTGTAAGTGCACCCAACCAGAGGCAAAAAAATGACAGTAGTAGTAGACACCAAAAGTACCTAAAAGTAATTAGCTCAGGAGAAAGAAAAATATGCTTAAAAACACATAACCACTTTTTTTTCAATACGGTTTAGTTAAAGAGATTTCTATTGAATGCAGGAATGAGATTTCCTAATCAAACAAGTAAACTTTACTAGAATTTTGTTTATACAGACTAAGTGGCCAAATCCTTGTATTTTAACTAAAAGCATATGCTTGTAACCTTTAATTATTTTTTAATTTTATCGTATGAATGTATATAAATTAAATGATAATTAATTTAGCCAAAACAAGTCCAATATGCCAAAAAACCATACTTTTTTTTCATAGAACCGTAATGGCATAATCACAAATTTCCAGGAGAACTTTAATTAATTAATGTGGCCTGCTTGGTACTGTCCAAGACAGTGCATATTGTAAATACACGTCGTGTTAATTCTACTCATCTATACTCAGTTTAATTTGATGTTTCTCTACAAAACAGATTAAAGACCAACGTGAATCGTCATTTTCACGCACATGTAACTCTTAGAGCTACTTAGTTATTACCCTGCAATGCTTGTGTTGTATTCATAAAAAATCGCCAGTTATCTTATTTCAGCGAAGTCATAAGTTAAATAAGTATTAGGAGGACGTTCTTAAAACAAAAATGTTAACATGAAATATGTCATTGGAAGGTGAATTTTCTGTTGAATTCAAATATCAAATAAAAATTGTTTTAAATCCAAAATAAAAACATTCTTCGTAACGTTCTGTTAAACCAGAAGATCATTTCCTGTTTATTCCAAAGTGTTTTGTAAGGGTTACTTTATAAAAAATCGTAATGTATGTACCTGTTTCCTTCAAAAATTCAGGCTTCTATATCACCCAGCATGTATTTTTGCCAAATATTTATTTTAGGGAATATTTAATAATATACTAATAGTAGTTTTTTTCCCATTTCTAGCTGTATGTCCTTATAAGCCATACAACTGTCCACTACCACAGTGCACAATGTCTGGCAGCCATGATATTATAATAAACCACCTACAGGATTTTCATTCTGACCATGTAGTTACTTCAGAATCTCATGGCTATACTGAATCCTTTAGATTGGAGCAACATTCAATATATAATCATATCTTTGATAGGAAGATCCTTTTAGCCTTTGACCACATATTTAGGTAAGATATTTACTATTAACAGTAATTATGTGTATGCCAAATTTGGAAAGTGACATTTACCTACCAGTTTTTTCTTATTTGCATTAATCGATATAAACGAAATGGTAAAATATCACTTCGTATGGTAGTTGCTTAAGTTTCGATGGCTCTGAAACAAAAACGAAAAGTGCCGTGAATGCCGAATGGATGTTGTAATGAAAAATTATTTGGAAAATGATTTTTTTCTTCTTATTATCACGCTCCGTCCCACTGATCTCTTCCCTGATACTTTTCCTTCTATGATCAGACGCAGGATCTCGTATTCTTCTCCTCTCATTATATGACCGAAATATTGTAGCTTCCTTTCCTTGATGGTCATAAGGACCTCCTTCTTCTTCTGAACTCTATTTAGTACTTCTAAGTTGGTCATCTTTTGCAACCAGGATATTCGGAGCATTCTGTGATATAAGTACATCTTGAATGTCTCGATCTTCCTCTGGCTAATAGGGTCCAGGGTCCAGCTTTCACATCCGTATAAATGAACAAAGAAGACATAACATCTCAGCATTCTTATTCTCAGTTCTAAGCTCAGATCCGATCTTGTAAAAAATGTTCTCATGTTGATAAATACTTGTCTGGCTTGTTCAATTCTCGATCTGATTTCTTTTTTTCGAATCGCAGTTGTTATCCACTATTGAGCCTAAGTATTTAAAAGACGTTACTTGTTCAACAGAGTTACCATGAATAGTTAGGAATTCGTCTGTATTTCTCTTAGAGAAGATCATTAATTTAGTTTTGGATATGTTCATGAAAAGACTGAACTGTTCGCTATGATGAACTATTTTATTAATAAGCTTTTGGAGTTCTCGAAGGCTCCTTCCTATGACTACAGTATCATCAGCATATCTAATGTTGTTGATTACTGTCCCATTGATCTTAATACCAGCAGTTTCATCATGTAGGGCTTCCTTGAATATCATTTCAAAGTAGAGACTAAAGAGTAATGGGTAAAGAACACACCCTTTCTTATACAGATATCATCAGATGTTGTTTGTTCTATTTGTACTTGAGCTGTTTGATACCAATATAATTTTGTTATTATTTGGATGTCCTCCTTGGCGATGCCGGTGGCTTGAAGTATGTCAATCATTTTGTTATGTGACACACAGTCGAGTGCTTTGCGGTAGTTAATAAAGCACGCATATACATCAACGTTCATGTCTCTGCATCTTTGGGTTAATACGTTAAGGGAAAATAAGGCTTCACGTGTTCCTATTCCATTTCTAAAGTCAAACTGTGTACGATCTATTTGACTTTCACATTTTCTGTAAATCCGTGTGTGTGTAATCCTTGAGAATGTTTTTAATACATAGGGCATAAGACTGATCATACGATAATCATCGCGTTGTGCCTTCTTAGGTAGGGTTACGAATGTTGAGTTGAGCCAATCTGCTGTTATTTGGCCAGTTCTGTAAACTGAATCACTTTGTTAATGATGCTTGGTTACGGAGACCGTAAGTAGGAGGACACAATAGGAGGTGTGTGATCTTTTTAACACACAGAATATCCGAATCGAGAACCTATTACCCAATCTGTAGTTAGCAAAACATTAAAACCATTTGGACAATCAGGTCATGTTAAGGATCGTTCTAAATCTGGACCTCCAAAAGTTAAAACAAGCGATGATAAAAAGTTAGATATTTTATTGAAAATTACAGAAAATCCCCATACAGCCACTCGTCAGCTTTGCCTAGACCACAATATATGTAAAAGTACCTTAAGTAAACTGAATGTAGAAAAATTGCATCCATACAAATCCATTCTATTGCAAGAATTATCTGAAGATGACTACGATAGACTTGTTGAATTTTGCGAGGTCATGATGGAACGAATCAATAATGCTCCTAACCTAAATCATAATATTGTTTTTTCTGACGAGGCCACATTTTGTCTTAACGGCAGAGTTAACAGGCATAACTGCCGGTACTGGTCTACTGAGAATCCCCACTGGATAATCGACAGTCATTCTCAAAGACTACAAAAGATAAACGTGTGGGCAAGGATTTGTGAACGTCATATCATTGGTCCCTTTTTTTTCGATGGAAATCTTACAGGACAGCTGTATTTACAATTACTCCAAGAGAAAGTTATTCCAACTTGTGCAGGTCTTTTTCCCGATGAAAATAATTTGGATACGCCTAACAAGAATCTGTGGTATCAGCAGAACAAAGCACCTCCTCACTATGAAATCAATGTTTGTCGATATTTGGATGCGATTTTTCGTAATTGATGGATAGGCAGGTGCTGTAAAATGACCTTACGCCACTCGATTTTTTTTTATGGGGTCATTTGAAAACCAAAGTTTACCGAAGTCGACCTGAAACTGTAGAAGATTTACGAGAAAGAATTCAATATGAAGTACCACAGATCACCCCGAACTCTCTGCAAAACTCTGTTCAGGCTATTTATAACAGATTGGGTTATTGCGTCGCTGTTAACGGTAGCCATTTTGAGCAATTGTTACCTAGACTATTTATTAATAGTGTTTTGTCTTTTTTTTTATTTTAAATTTCAAATGACAATAATTCCAGAACGGTTCAATTTAGACATATGGTATGTTAGACAAATATTATCTAGAATTTGGGTGGGAATCAAAAATAAAATAATATACAGGGCTTTCGATTTAAGAAAAAATCAAGATGGCGTAATTTCTTCGAACTGATAGTTCAAAACATTTTATTGTCAACGTCAGCATATGCGCCGTCTAACACCCTATAACTTTTATTTAAACATTTTTTGATACACTGATTAAATGCTATGGAATCATTATCCCAAACATATTTGGCACCCTGTATAAAGGAGGATTATGATTGCTTGCCCGAACATCTGGAAAAGCAGATTAAAGCTCTAGTACCACCTGTTTCATCAGACCAAATAATAAAATTAAAGAGCATGACGACGATTGATTTAGTTTTAATTAGTGTCTGCTTTTAATATGTCAAGATCGATTGCATCTATTATGTAGAATGTATCTGATGAATAAAATATATATATATATATATATATATATATATATATATATATATATATATATATATATATATATATATATATACAGTAGTCCAGCTGGCAGGACTATTATTCCTTCCCAGTCCATTTTGCGAGGAAGGCTGGAAAGACATCAGACATTCCTGATATTTTTCAGGGTTGAAAAAGTTTTAACCACCCCTTTTATTTTGTTACCTGTCCTCCAGTTATCCTAGTGGAAGTCTCCTCCACCAATTTACCTGCTGTTTCATTGTCTAGAAGTAGACTACCTAGGAAGTATTTAAAGTGCTAACTTTTCTTTTCTAAAACTATTACGGTACCATTGGGTATTTTAAGTATCCCTGGTTCCTGAACAGGCCTAGACAGAATCTTGTCTATCCTACCGCTGGAGAGTAGATCTTATATACCTTCGCAGAAATTCTTCCACGATTCTGTTTTGATTTTCCTGATTTCTTTGTTACAATTTGTTAGAGCGCTTTATGCTGGTCCTATTCACCTGTTCCTTAGCTTGATAAAAATGCTTCCTGACTTCTTTTAATTTGTATAAGTTATGGGTTTTTACTAATCGCGGTTAAGTAATTTGGTTGCTACTAGACTTTGCTAAGGCTGTCTGTGAGTGTGAGTGTTTTAGCACTGGCTATAACCAACTGGTCAGCTTTTTTTGCTAAGGTTATAAGTCATAATTTATAAAGATCTTTCTATTTATGTATTTTTAAAGTAGATGCCTTTCATAAAACTTGCTTATTTACTAATTTATTAAGGACTACTCCGCGCACTTGACTATCGGGTTATTAGGACCACTTCTATAAAATGTATTGTGCCGGAGAAATTTTTCATGTCTGACCTAATATGTACGCTATTGTATGGTCATAGTTGGGTAACGTAATCTAAGGTAAACTTATCAATGTCGAGTTTATGTTAAAGCCGGTAATTCTAACATATTAATTGTGAACTTCACATTGACAAACTCTGCCTAAGTGTTTTTTTATAACAAAAAAATTATATCCTTATTGCTCATGAAATATCGCATTTTTGGGTTGGAAACTGTGTAAATTCTTGAGCATTTTTCGTCTTTACATGTGATAAGAAGGAAAAATACTTTTAGTCATTATTATTCAACAATAGTGATAGTACTAAATTTATTTCAACATTATTTATAACTAAATTATTTTTAATATGTATGTTAATTAAATACATTAATTATACTATGTAGGCATAGTATGGTAATATTAAATGAATGGTTGTGTAAGTAATTATTGCCATTAAGAATATTTTGTGGTGTTCTGCTATTATACTTCATTAACAAACTAATAAAGTAATTTTGAATATCTTAAACATAACTATGAAAGTTAAAGGCAAAAACAATATATAAGTACCTTATTTTACCTATCACCCTTTTTACTGTTTCCAGAAGGGAATAGGGAATACCGAGAGAGAAATTGGGATTGGGGGCGATAACAGTCGTGGCAGTGCAGATAAACATAGCACCGAAACACCCTATGTTAATACTAAAATACTAACAAAAATTAATTACTCTGTTGGTTATTCATGTTTATAGTTTGGCAGTTAAGTAAGTCAAGTTATAGGCTTTCTTCTTCTTGTGGTACCTATCCATTTTGGATGTTGGCGATCAATCTGGCAATCTGTACTTTGTTTACAGCTGTTCAAAACAGACTTGTGGATTTATTGAAACCACGTTCTTATGTTCTTTACCCAGGATATTCTCCTTCTTCCAGGCCCTCTCCTTCCTTCCACCTTCCTTGCAGTATTTGTATCAGTTGTTTTTTATGACGTATCCGAGATATTCCAACTTCGTTGTCTTTATTCTCATCATTATCTCCTTGTCTTTTCCCATTCTTCTTAGAACCTCCTCATTGGTAACGTAATTAGTCCATGGTATTTTCAGTATTTTCCGGTGTAACCACATCTCAAAGGTTTCGATCTTCTTACATGACACCTCCGTCAATGTCCACGACTCCATCCCATACAAGAAAACCAGTAACCTATTCTTTACTGGTAGTGATAAGTCGTGGCATCTAAATAATTTGGCTGTTTTTAGAAATGTTACTCTTGGCCTTTCTTTTCGATTTTTAATCTCTACTAAGTGATCTCGTGCATCGTTTACTCTTATCCCCAGATACGTATATGTGTTTTTCTATCTGCTGTTTATTTACTACTAATCTTCCGTTTTGATTGTTGTTCTTTGATATTATCATTTATTTAGTTTTCTTATTGTTAAGTGGTAATCTCTCACTGATATTCATTGTGTCTTGAAGGTCTTCACTGTTGTCTGCAAATACGACCGTATCATCCACGTATTGTATGTTGTTTATGTATTCCCCGTTTATTTTTATTCTTTTGCTGATGTTCTCCAAGGCTTCCTGACAAGTTCTTTCCGAGTATATGTTAAACAGTAGAGGTGACAATATACATCCCTGGCTGACCCCTCACTTAATAATGATGTTTTCTAACTCTTCTCCTTGGACTCGTATAGATGAAGTTTGGTTCCGGTACAAGTTTTTAATTATTCTGACGTTTCTCTTGTTTATTCCAATGCTGTTCAATATCTCCATCAGTTCATCGTGCTTTACCCTGTCAAATTTCTTCCTGTAATTAATAAAATAGGCATGTATGTCGTGGTTCATATCCCTACATCTTTAAAAGAGAACTTATGTACTAAATAGAGCCTCTCTAGTCCCCACTGCATTTCGAAATCCGAAATGTGTTCGCCCTATATATTTTTCACCCACTCTGAAGATTCTTTCGTGAATTTTCTTCAAGAATAGCTTCAATAGATGGCTCATTAAGCTTATAGTTCGGAATTCCGGGATTTAGCTTTTGCTTTCTTAGATATTGGAATAAATGTTGATCTTCACCATATTTCTGGTATTTCTCTCTTGTTTGTATATTTTTTGTGTGCATTAGTTTGATGAATTCTGCGTGCATGATAGGCTTTAGAACATAGAATTCTAAATGACAATTAATGTGGTATTTTTGTAAAAGTTAAGTTCACATTTTCGAAATTTTCTAAAGTTTTTGGAATTTTTATTTTAAAAATACTTGTCGACATACTCAATTGTGAACTCTGTACGGCTCTTTCTGACGTGTCTACAATTTTCCAAATATGGATCATATCTCAATATTTCTCGATGATATTTTTCAGCTGGGATTTTTAAACCAAGCTGAATCTACACACCAGATTTCATCAAAATCTGAGATGTCGGCTGCACAAGTATATCAAACCTTCGTAAAACCCTAAAAAAACATATAACCTGGTATTTCCGAAGCTGGAACCCCCCTCTCCTTCCTTGAATCCATTATATAAATATATTTGTTTAAAATTTGCTCATTTTCGTGACTAAGAACAAACAAAAATTCATATAATGCAATAGAAGAAAGATAAAAATCTCGTAAGATGGATTTTTTCCACTAATAAATACATTTCTTAGTGGAAAAAGTCAAAAATTGAATTCTCTGGCCCATTCGTTCGATCGTTCGAGACGACGTTTAAAATCTGACCTGGAATTGTCCTTGGAATCTCTCGAGTCTATTTTTGTCTTCATAATGTAACCAGGAAGGTTCTGTGAGAATTCAAGAGTAAGAAAAATAGATATTTCTAGCCTGTATTGATAGACATCGAGTCACCCTACAACTTCTACTACGACTTTTGTTCCAGACAGCTAACAGCAGGAGCTCACTATGCTTTCAAAGTAAACGCACAGACGAAGTTGTACATAACATAGAACCAGAGTGATTTATCGTATGATGCGCCTGAAGGGAGTAAAATTTTAAATATTTATTTCTTTTGTTTTAGATTGACATGTAAAAGAATTAGTGATTATTGTATGTGGGCTGCCGAAGCAATTGGCGTACAAAGCGAATTAAAGAATTTCGTTTACGAAGTGAGCATTATCGATATGCGCCGCCCTGAAAAGAGATTAATAAGAACAGACTATTGCCTCAACGAAATGCCAGAGGAGGACCTGTTTAAAAAATGTATTCTGTTCCCCAACAGTATCCTGAATTCCTACTCGAGTAATGGTATGTTGTCGTATCATTTTAAAATTAAGAAAGGAATTTAATTTTATGTTTAATGATATTATGTATGTGATGTTAATGTAGTTTTAGAATTAAATCTTGCCCATAAAGCTTCTTAGTATTACTGTGAAATAACTCCCTAGCGGAGACGAATTTAGAGTTAAATGTTAAATTTAAAATAACTTTAAAATATTATTGATTGGTGAGTCCCATACTAGCGGAGATTATAAAGATGT
>CM032446.1:156630047-156770795 GCA_019049505.1 Pachyrhynchus sulphureomaculatus
GGCTCAATACTTTTCAATGACACATACACCCATAATACATCTGGTGATCAATCTTGTTTTGGCTTGAAAATGGCGGTCAGTTTCGCGAAAGTCTCGTTTAGCATTTTCAAAAATGAATGAGAGCTGTGCGTGCTACTTATATGCTGTCGGGACCGGAAGTTATAGCACTGATTAGTGGTTTCTTGTATGATTCTTATTTTGTAGTGTTGTGCGATGGCTATTTGCTCTTAAATCGATTTTGTGAACTGTCGCTAGCTGGTGTTGCAAGAGAGCTGATGTAATTTTTTCGTTACAAATGCTAAGTTTGTGTTTTTCGAGTCCATGAAATATTCTTGTGTTGATTTGTTCTATGTAGGCCTCATTGCAATTACCACATAGAATGTGGTATACGCCCTGGTTTTCTAGTTTTATTTTGTACTTTGGATTTCTGAGTGATGATCCACAGTTTTATGTGGTTTGTAGGCTGTGGTTATATAAGAATTTAGTAAAAGTCGTCCGATGCTGTATATTGTTCCTTAGAGATGGGAAAGTGTTATTCTAGGTTTGTTTTCAAGTTATTCCTGAGGTTTTGCTTGTGTGAAATTTTGTTCTTGTATTTGTTTCTTTTTGATTACTATTTTCTTTCGCAGACTTACACGTCAACAAGAACAAAAGTTATCCACAAAAAGTGTAAACAATCTAGTTAACAGTATAAAAGATAAATAATTTATTAAAATGGGTAGCACATTATATTACATATTTTTTACAGGACCGATTTTAAAAAATTTGAAAACGCCATATTTCCGTTATTATTCAGCTTTTGGATAGCCTATATTAGTGAAGTGACTTATTTTAGTTAATACTTTAACCTGTCGGATATATCCCTACTTAGAACACAGCTTATATAATAGCCTAGCGAAGGCACGCTCTAAGTTTAGCACTTTAAAAATACGGGAGGTTTAAGACAACGAACAACCCGAGCATACCATCTACCAATCAGCAAAGTAGTACGTGACATGCGTCACTCTAATTATATCTTTTCAGCTAGTTAAATACGAATGGATCTCTGCAGCGGTGCTGGATTTCCAGGTTCGAACCCTTTCTTTTGAGCTCATCCCACATGTGGTCAATTGGATTGAGGTCAGGACTCCACGCAGGCCAATTTAATGTGGGTATTCCCACTTCCGCCAGGTATTGCCGCACCGATACAGCAGCATATGTCTTCACATTGTCATGCGTTGGCACTAAGCTATTGCCAACAAACCCAGCGTAAGGAACAACATGTTCCTGCAGAATCTCCTTGATGTACTGGTGAGCAGTTAATCAACCGCTACGAGTCTCATCAGTCATGAGAACCAAAACGGTTCCAGTGGGATGCCTCCCTGCACTATGATAGAACCATTTTTCCGATGACGTAATTAGTTAACAGGTATAGATAGATGTCAACGGTTCAAGTTCCGATAAAGGAATGATAGGAAAATGCAGTTGCATGTGTTTTTTATAGGGATGAATAGTGCGCAACGAGTACTTTGTTATTGAATAAAACCGTTTTAAAATCAGTAAAACTTTTTGGAAATCTAACTGTTTTTCGTATTATTGGAAAGTGTAGAAAATCGGCATTCTAATAATACTAAAAATAATACCACTGTTTTGAAAATTAAATTCAAGAATCGGTGTTAAATGAAGCAAAATTGTTTTGCTAACCAGTGCATAAGAATTTAGAAATGATGTTATAAATGCATTATTTTTTTTTGTAAACAATTTACACAAGAAGTAAAAATAAATATCAACCGTTATATTTGATGTTTGTTTCATCGTAACTTAAAAATGAAAATAAGCAAAAACATTTTAATACAATTTAATGCTGGTTATATTCACGTCAGAAATTAACATTAATATTATTAAAATTAATTTTTATCATTGCAACCGTTTATACATTTAAAATTCTTGCATAATTAAAGAGATTATAGGTCATACGATGACACAAAACTTGTTGCAAAATATATTTCTTGTTTATATAAAAACAAAATCAATAAAACCCTACTAATATCTCACTTTATTTTGAAATGGTGCTAATGTGTATAGTTGTAATTTAAAAATAACTTATGTTATTTTGTTATTTTTTAGTGTTCCATACGGAACACTTATGGGATCACACCCGATATTCTCCGACACTATTTGACGCAGAAAATTGAAATTTGGTACCAATATACAAATTGATGGCCCAACCAGAGCTGTATAGTTTTTTTGTAGGAGTTAAATTTTGGGTTAAGGAGTTAGTTTTGGGGAGTGAAATAGGAAATAAAAAAAAAATATTGGGTCATCGAGTGGGGTGTCAAATGAAAGCTTGTGAAAACACGAGTTCAAAAATATATATGATGTAATACTTGCCCACACTTTTCTTAGAATTATTTTTAGAAAAATCTGTCCCTCTACCCTATCTCGAAAAGTAGTAATCGAAATGTTTTGAAAAAATTCTGGAATATTCTTCATAAAATGTAGATTGAGCGAAAATTATCACGAGTGCATTACATTTGATAATTTACCTGGTATAAAAAAAACTAGTTGCCCGCCAAAATGGTGAAGTTTATTTGGTCGAAAGTTGTGAATTGAACCGAGTGTGGTAACTACTGCTTTAAGTATTTGGTACGTGTTAACGAAAATATTTTTTTTTTCTAGATAAAGTCCTCGCGATTGTTTACCAGATGTGATAAAAAAATTTTCAATTTTTTTTTTTCAAAATGACCAAAAAACTAGATTTGTTTTTATTTAATTAATAAACAAATGCAAAAAAGGACGGTTAAAATGACTCCAAAAAAATTTTTTTTTTAATGGCATCGGAACCTAAATTTTGAAAAAAATAAGATCCATTTGGACCAAATGGCATAAAATGGCGGAGAATTCAAATTCAGTTTTTGCCTGTTTTTTTTTTCAATTTTATTGACTTAAAACCAACGAGAATTTGTTGGAAATTTCATTACGAAACATTTGGTTCTTTTTTATCTCGATCCGACTTATATAACCGAAATTATTCACATTTTAAGCTCAAAAATCGCGTTTTGAAAACTTAAATTGTTTATAAACAAAAGAGCACGAGTTTTTCGAGCTCCAAAACTCAGAACAATACTCCTGGTGATCCCCCAGATAGGATAGGATTATTTAAATGACCGTAAAGTGAAATTGCGTGATATAGCTGACACCCTAAAGATATCAAACTAACGTGTTGGTCATATTTTGCATGAACATTTGGGCATGAGAAAACCAAAAGTGGACCAAAAACAACAACGTGTTGATGATTTTCAGCGCTATTTGGACCTGTTTAAGCGCAATGAAAATGATTTTTTCATGTGATATGTGACATGGATGAAACATAGATCCACCACTACACACCGGAATCAAATCGGCAGTCAGCTGAGTGGACAGCAGCCGATGAAAGCTGCCCGAAGCGACCAAAGACACAACAGTCGGCTGAGAAGGTTTTGGCGTGTGTATTTTGGGATGCGCATGGAATAATTTTCATCGACTACTCGTGTGTTGAGAAAGGAAAACTCATCAATAGCGAATATTATATAAAGTTATTGGTGCGTTTGAAGGCAGAAATCGCAAAGAAACGGCCCTAAATGAGCAAGATAAAAGTGCTCTTTCATCAAGACAATGCACCGTGTCACAAGTCAACGGTTACGATAGCAAAAATTGCTTGAATTGAAGTTCGAATTGCTTCCTCATTCACTGTGTTCTCCAAGTTTGGCCCCCCAGTGACTATTATTTATTCGCAGACCTCAAAGAAATGCTCGCGGGAAAGAGATTTGGCTCCAGTGAAGATGTTATCGCCGAAACTGAGGCCCATTTTGGAGGCAAAGACAAATCCTTCTACAAGAAAGGTATATAAACGTCAGAAAAGCGTCGGACTGATTGTATCGCTCCTAAAGGAGAACTATGTTGATGAATAAAGTCGAATTTTGCAAAAAAAAAATGTGTTTTAAGTAGCTTGATCAAAAACTTCGCCCTGCGTATATAAGTAGTATTTATGTGTGTCAATAAATGGGCCCCTCACATATTTTATAAAATCTTAGTAGTCGAACGAATTCAACTACCAAAACTTCAGATAGGCTCAAGAGGCTCTGCGCCTTAACTGTCAACTGGCGGCTAGCCTATTTTTTCTATAAGCAGAATCAACCTCTGTATCCATATACCCTCGCTACACCCCTTGAACCTGGCTGCACTATTGATTTGTCATAAAGTTAATCGTTTTTATTGTTCCGTACGGAACATTTATGAGATCACTTCAGTGTCTGTCACACCCGATTTTCTCTGAAACTATTTGACATAGAAAGTTGAAATTTGGCACAAATACAGGAATTATTGGCCCTA
The DNA here is from genome assembly GCA_019049505.1 of Pachyrhynchus sulphureomaculatus. Lineage (NCBI taxonomy): Eukaryota > Metazoa > Arthropoda > Insecta > Coleoptera > Curculionidae > Pachyrhynchus > Pachyrhynchus sulphureomaculatus. Next base: position 156,634,398 of record CM032446.1, read on the forward strand.
TCAGATCCGTGTAGTTTTGAAAGTTAAATTTTGACTTAAGGGGTTTTGGAGGGTGAAATTGAAATTAAAAAAAAAATTAAGTATAACTTCAATCTATCTAATTCTGTTTCTTCAATGGGTTTGGAGATATCTGGGGCATAGGTACTTACAAGGTATAGGTGGGTCTGGTTGAGCTTCAAGGACACTCTTAAAATTCTATCGCTTATATAATCGATGTGTTCGATGCTGTTCGTGTATTTCTCATGTAGTAGTATGCCGACTCCTGAGTGTGCTCTGTCTTGTTTGGTTTTTCCGCTGTAAGTGAAAATATATTCTGTGCTTTTGGTTGTTCTTGTCCTCTTCGTCTCGGATAACCTTCAGATATCTCTTTTTCATTTCAATAATAATCTCTTGGGCTCTTCCATTCCACTATGTTCCGGCAAGCAAGTCTGGTTATGATCCGTTTGAGTTTCCAGTGTCGATGGACCTTGTTCGTTGCGTGGTTCGTCATTGTTTCAATCCGTCCTGATTTCGAAGCTGTTTCGTTTTTGTGAGCAAAGTAGGTTTTGCTTCAGGCAGGGAGCTGACCTAACCTGGAGACTCTCCTCCTTTATCCAGGCTTGAGACAGGCAATGATTATAGAAATTACTTCTGAGCTACTTAATCCATCAATGTCAAAAAAAAGCCGTGCACTTGTACCCGAAGATAATTTTATGACTCATAACTTATAACTGATAAATTATCTAACCAGATTTTTTTACAAGGCGGTGTGGCAAATTTTTTTTTCTCTGTGAAAATTCGTCTGAATTATATTTCTCAAGTTACACGTGATATGATGTCAGCTAAACTAAAACATACCTCTTATCTATAAAGGGTTTTCCATTAGGGATGTCCGACTTTTGACAGCTAATAGCAGCCATGTTAGTTGGCAGATGTTTGACATCTGATGTCAGTTGTGTTTAGTAAGGTTTTCCATTCAACCATGAATCGTTTCACGTTAAAAGAACGTTCGGAGATTGTCCAAAATTACTCGATTACTCCAAAATTACCTCAAAATAACTCGATGTTGCAGGAATATTTCTTCCCAGAATTTGACGAAATGGACGCAGACGACTTTTATTTCCAACAGGATGACGCACTGCCCCATATTTCCAGCCCAAACATGACTTTATTGCGCGCCAAGTTTGGTGAGCCATTAATTTCACGAAATGGCCCTACCGCTGGGCCGAGGCCGCCGAGATCGTGCGATTTAACCCCTTTGGACTATTTTCTTTGGGGCCACGTTAAATCACAAGTTTACAGCTATAAAGCGAACAACTCTTGATGCACTTGAAGCCAACATTCGTCGTGCCATAGCTTAAGGCCGAAAATGCTGGCCCGAGTCATGGAAAATTGGTGTAAGCAGATTCGTGTCTGCAAAAAGAGCCGCGGTGACCATTTGAGCGATATCTTGTTTAAATCTTAAATGGCATAAAATTTCCCGTTAAATAAAAGTTTCAGAATGTATTTTGCTTAAAAACTCTTTGTTTAATTCAATTTTAATGTTAGGACTCTCTTAATGGAACCCTGTATATCAAATTTTATTAAAATGGAAACACTTTGGGTTAGTTCTTTAACATATTTTCATTTCAGTTCAAATCGAAGTCGTAACTCTTAAAGTGTCATTTATCCTTTTGATATCAAAACCTGATATAATGTTTTCAAGAATATATAAAATATTGTTCTAATTGCTATTTATTATACCAAATATGCACAACAAATTTATGAACTCTTATAGAAATAAAAAAATATTTTTTGGTTAGTTTTGTAAATACGTAGAATGTGTGCCTTATATAATGGAAATATATTTTGATATTGTTTATTTACGTATTTCTTATTTTCAACTATTGACTAGCTAAAAAAAAAACATTTTTTTTCTAAAAACTTATATATTATTTAAAAAATGGGTGGATTTATAAATATCTAAAACCTAATTAGTTATTCTAGCTGGTACTTCAAAACAGATTGCATGTTTTCCCGTTGTTGGATCAGTAAGGGACCAGCGGACTACAGTTTTAATCTGAAAAAAATTAGAGTTAATCAGGCATGATGACTTATAGTAATCTTTAAATACATAAATCCGCAATATAACACGTATTATATGGCCAGTAATGAAATCTTGCTAAGAGGTCAATACTATTTTATTAACCGAGCAAAATGCCAGTACAGAAATTTCACATTATTTGCTAGCAAAACTAATTAAATTTACTGGTTAAAGTAAAACTTATTTAAATACTAATATTAATCATTTATGGTAAGTTTATTTATAATGTTTACAAGCTGTGGCTCATGAAATATTGGTGGAGGCTTTATCATTCAAGCAATATGCACTGAATAATTTGTATATATTTGTTTTATAAGCTAACACTGTCGAAACCTTAAACAAAATCACTAATAAACAAGCAGAAAAAATCGACATCAAATCACTATAAAGTCACATCAAATGTAAAATCTAATCGTCAGTGAGATAGAGTCACCAATATACAAAATCGGTAAATATCGCGCAAATATTCTAAAGTCATTCATAGGAAAAATAATTATTTCATAAGGGCACAACATTTTATCGAATAATTAAACAATGTAAACTGAAATCCTATAGTTTTTTTCGTTTTTTCTTTAGGACTCTTCACCCTTATAATACCACTCCATCGAATCGCGTTTGGTTTCGAGATCATAGTAAAGCAACATAATTTCATCCGCTGTCACGATCCAATTCCATATTTGCTCGGGATTTTCGGCACAGAAATCCAAGAATCCTGAATCACACCCGGACGCGTTTCTACCATTGAACGGAAAACAGAAGCTTCGAGACCCATCCTGCATTCGCCGTCATATCAAAATGGTTTTGCAAAACATAGTGAAAACTATTTGTTGAAAATCCCCATCTAGCCGTAATTTTTCTTATTTTAAATCTTTTATCACTTAACACTTCTTCACCATTAGCGCAAATTGTTTCCGAAGTGAGCACTTCAACTGGCTGGCCTCCATTCACAAAATCTTCTACGGTCTCTTGTCTAAAACAAAACTTTTTTACCTGATTCTTAACTGTGCTATATAAAAGGATCTCGCTATCATACACACTCTCTTTTATTTTGCGTAAAATTTGACCTTTAAATGAATTGTGACATTCCAATTTGGGCTGTCGCACAGTGTGTCGCGTAGAACATGCTAGGTGGACAAAATTCATGTTATGATTTCCAGGAAATCTTATTTGCAAAACGTAAACAACACCACCAAACCCCGAATTCCGAGAAAAGGTTGTTTATCAAATTTGCAAGTGGCGAGTCATAAGCGTCAGAAGTCAGGTAATGAGTTTAATGCAGCTCTTTCAATCAATCAGTTGCAATTTAGCGACACTTTCATGCACATCTTATAGTGACATATTGTAATATTGTGAAAGTTTTTGTGATGAATATTAATACTGCGGGTAAGTACTATTTTTTAATGTATTTTTTTAATCAGAATCTATTAATTTGAATTTTTAGTATTTTTTTTAAATAGCCTATATATTTTAGCGTGTATTTTTTTTAAAAAAAAAACTTTGAAAGTTCAGAATATACAGACATTCACCTCTATCCGGGCTAGTTTTTGGATATTACACAGAAATAACTTTATTCTTCGTAAAAATACACATATTGTTTAGCACACTTCAGTACAACATGTTTTTTTTTTCTTTTTTTTTTCCAGAACACGTTTACTCTATTTCAAGGGTAGCCTTTTTTGAGGAGTGGTTGAAACACACGAAGAATGAAAAAAACTCGCGTGTATATGACTTTCTTTCTTCAAATTTCACTTTGGTGACATTACTGAAAGCAGCCAAAAAGAAATAAAGTTGAAGATATCCAACTTGTCTAATAAGTTTGGTGCCAAATGGTTGGCTTCAGGAAAGTCGAAGGAGCCTTTTTTAATTAAAAATAAGAATTGGTTGGATGAAGCAGACATACAGTTTACTGCGAGTTCTTTTGCGCCACAACCTTCAACATCAAGTGAGAATGTGACTCCTGCAGGAAGACCTCGCAAAGATTTCGAGGAATCGTCGTGGATCTCGTAGAATCCCGAAGTGTCAGTGAATTGGTGACTGCTGCCGAAATTGTGCGTTCAGCAGGGCAAAGGAAAATTGCCAATGTGATTAGAGACATTAGTGAGAGCCCAGATAATATTATTAAGTCTAAAAATACCAGTTCCGTTAATCCTAAGCAATTAAGTAGTGACGAAGCCTTAGCTTACTATATAGATTCCAAGTCAACAACGCATTCTTAGAAACAAACTAGGAAGTGGACCATGAAGGCGGGGCATAATGTGTTTCCGTCATATTTTCGTTTAAAAAAGTCCAAACGGGCCTGTTACCCTGCAGAGGAGCACATTGCTATAACAGAAACTCGTGCTGAAATAAATTTGCAAGCCTTATTAAATAAAACAGTGAACGTCTAGTATTAGCACAGAATGAAGTTATCAGCAGTGTGCTCCCAACAAGTTCATCGTTTACACTTGTTAGTAAATGGGGATGTGATGGAAGTTCTGGGCACAGCACATACAAACAGAGATTTGAGAACACTGAATATACGGACGAGTTTCTTTTCGCATTTTCTTTAGTTCCCCTTAAGTTATATGATGGGTCCAAAATTATTTGGCAAAATCCTCGGCCTTCATCAACTTTGTATTGTCGCCCAATCAAATTTATATTTGCCAAAGAAACGAACGACTTCACGTTAGTGGAGACAAATAGATTGTTGGAAGAAGTTAATGCTCTTCTTCCAACATTTATTAACTTTGGTGATTCTCAAATCTCTGTAAAACACGAACTTTTGCTGACAATGACACACGGAAAGGTGTGTAACGCCTTAACGGAAACTAGTTCATCCCAAAAGTGTTTCATCTGTGGCGCCACCCCCAAGACGATGAACGATGACCCCGCGATGTTTAACAGCAATCAAGAACATTTTGGCTTTGGTTTATCTACACTTCATGCTTGGATTCGTTGCTTCGAATGTCTTTTACATATCAGTTACAAGTTGAATATTAAGAAATGGCAGGCTAGAAGCAACGAAGACAAAGCAAATATCAAGGTTCGTTCCGAGGAAATCAAATTGAAATTTAAGAACGAGATGGAACTCATTGTAGATAAACCAAAGCCAGGATTTGGTTCTTCAAATGATGGAAATACAGCCCGTCGCTTTTTTAAGAATGCTGAGATGAGTGCTCAGCTCACAGGGTTGGATGTTACAATTATAAAAAAGTTTGATGTTATTTTGAGAACATTGTCTTCTGGATTCGAGATAAACTTAGTTGAATTCAAAAAATTTTGTCTTGAAACCAGAAAACATTATCTTAGTCTCTATTCGTGGTACTGTATGCCTGCTACTGTGCATAAAATATTAATTCACAGCACAGAAGTCATCAAAGCGGCATTGTTTCCAATTGGGCAGCTTTCCGAAGAGGCTCAAGAAGCACGGAACAAAGATTGCCGCAGATTTAGGGAGTACAACACCCGCAAGTGCTCGCGTGTTGCCACGAATAGAGACTTACTGTGCATGTTAATTATAACATCTGATCCTTTGATCAATAGCCTTCGAGAGATTCCCAAAAAAAGCCGGAAAAAATATGTACAGATGTATTAAAGTTAATTGTAAGCCCTAGCATAGAAGAGTCAAGATTGGAATCGTCATCATATTGTCGCACAATGCCACAAAATGATGAAGATTATACAGTAAACGACTCATCAGAAGACTCTGATGATGATTATTAGGTTCAGCTACTATTTTTAGTTATGTATTTTTAGTTATGTAGTGCTTGTACTAAGCATGTAAACCTTAACTTGTAAATTTTTCTTTATCAATAAATGAGTATTTTTATTTTACATATAATTACAGTCAGTGTCATTATGCTAAATTTATTACAGAGCATTTATAACATTTATTTTAAAATTAAACAAAAACAATTTTTGACTGGAATTTTCAAAAACAATTTTTTTTTTTGAACCGAACAGCAAGAAATATGTACCTTAAAAAAATCAAAAACATTTTAAAATACCAACTACTTATGTATGTATAATGCACAAGTTACCTACCTGAAAGGCAGGTATTATTTGAATTTATCCTTTTTGTGTCAATAAAACTAAGTAATATGGATTAATTGTTTTATTTTTAATTGACAAATGCAATAAATGATTTTTCATCTGGTTATTATTAAAAATAATAATACAGTGTCTTTCATTTAGTTGCACATTCAAGTTTGTAGAAAAATTCGTGCACATACGCAGAATATTTTGTTTTTTATTATACAATGTTTTGTGCAGCTGGACAAAAAATACAGGTAAGCGAAATGCAGCTAAATGAAAGACACATTATAATTTTTAATTCTAATAACCATACAAAATACCCTTGCCCTTTAGTTCCGTTATCTACCTGCTAAGCTGATGCAATCCTACCGCGATATGCAAGGGTGGCTGTATTACACAAATTTTATCGATATTGAGTACCTGCGGTAAATTGTGAATAAAACCCACATTTATTAACCGATTTTCATGATTAATACCTTATTTTATTTCCCCAAATACGCAGCTGTCAGAAAAATGTATAATATTTTGTTTTTCTCTTGTTATTGCGCTTTTTTACCGAAAAAAATAATGAGTTTTACACGAAAAAAATTTTTTTTCTCTCCATTAATTTCTAAATAACTCCAAAACGATAAAAGATAGAATAAAATAATATTCAATCAACTTTAATAAAAATTTTGTTACGCATTTTTTAATGTTTTATTTTATAAAAATCTGACAAGTTGTTCCTGAGTTATCGTTAAATATGTCTGCGTAGCTGACTAATTTAGGGGAAAAAAAAATTAGCCACGCCCATAAAAAAAACCAACGCGATGAATTTTTTCTTAAAATAACTTAATATGCCTAGAATATACATAAACAATTGAAATAAGTGAAAAAAAATAATTTTGTCCAGCTAACTTGTACTAGTCGACACACTGTGTGTCGTCCCAAATTTCGACCCATACCTTACTTAAGACCCCTGAATTTAAACTAATAGCCAGAGTTGTTGACGATGAAATTAAAGAACAATAATATGAGCATACGACACGACGCGCAGTATTGCTGCATGGATATATCTCATATTCCAAGAAACAATTTGTAAACAAACTACAATAACAGTTATGGATTCTCCGTTATCACCTCCATTTTCATGGCAGCGTTTGAAGAAAATATCTTCATTTTTACTTCTCAAATAAAAAATTAGTATTGAGAGCTCCATCAATATGTGACTGCATCTCATCAGAAACGGATAAAAATTGTCCAATATTCTTAACAGTACTGGATATTGCACTGACAGTATTAAACGTTGTCACCACAACTCTTGTAATTGTAATAAAGATACACCAATAGATAACGGGGTTTTACCCTAGGTTTAAGGGTCCGTAGAGAAGAAAAAAAATACTTAAAGGATTCACTTAATTTTAAACACTTCTGAAAAAGCCCATCACTACCTAAAATTACCAAAAATACAATACTTTCATGAACCGAAGGTTTTTTTATAAAATTCCGTTTTCTTGAATTACGGTGTATTTGAAAGAAACTAAATAATGAACATGAAAGATATAGTAAACAGAAAGAAAATATACAATCACCTGCCGAGTGCTGAATATCAACACTCGGCAGGACACGTCATCAATGTAAGAGATACCAAACTCATTGCTTCGATCTCTAGTTTCCATAAACGAAAAATTAGGAAAATTTACCAACACCCTAATAACATTAATACAGGTACAGGCAACAAATAACCTGATCCGTAAAGATCCCGCAGCCTATCTCGTGCAATTGTAGGCGAAATGTTAGTAAGTCTCTCTAACCTGAATACGATCTTATCCAAAAAAACTTGAAAAATTATTATAATAATTATTATTATTAATTACTACTAATATTATTAATTACTACTAATATTATTAATTACTGCTAATATTATTAATTACTACAAATATTATTAATTACTACTAAGAATTTAAAATATTTTTCTCGTAATATGTAGCTATGTATATGTTCTATAAGTAGGGATTATTTACTGGATTATAGTACCCACTAATATAAATCAGTACACCAAAATGCAGACCCTTGAAGATTTTTAATTTTGAACCAGCAAAATTTAATTTGCTTTCTGCTGCTAATTACACAGGCCAACAAAAAAAATATTTGTAAAAACTTTTTAAATCAATACATCTAAGTGTTATGTATTTTTGGGCGCTGAAATCGTATCTGGATCAGTTTTTTTGTATCACCCACAGTTCTTTCACAATATGACATCGATTAAATTTCAAAATAGGGAAAATTTGATACATAAAAAACGTAAGTTTCCTTCATATGGACTGAATGAGCAACAGGCAGTGAAGCATAAGTATTTCCGTCGTGTAACAGAACACCTTTTAAACTAGTTTTTGATGAGTCTATAAAAAGCCTCCAATCTTCAAATTCGTTCATTAGACTCTCAATATCATGGCAGTAAACCAAATCCTTTTTCTGCTTGTTGAGCAAATTGTTGATCTCTTGTTCTATAATGGTAAGTAGATGTTCCAGATTCCAATAAATGTTTTTCTTTTAGCCTAAAACCAAGCAATTCTGCTTTTTTCCTTAGTCAAACCCAAATCTCTCACTAAATCATTTAACTCAGCTTGTGTAAACAACTGTGGTTTGAAATTTTCTAGAGAACATTGAAACTCATCATCATCCGGTCGACTTTCTTTAAATTCGGGACTTGACTGTAAAACGTCATCAATAGACTGAGGTAGGTCAGGGACAGGAAGTCTCGGTCCATGTCCTACCGGCCGATTAGCTGATGTAAAGTTAGGATAGACAATTACTTTCTTATTTTTGTAGTTATATCCAGAAACATCAACGCTGCAAAAATAACAATCATTTAAATGATTTTCTTGCTCTCTCCATGGGTACTGCAAATTTAAAAGCTTTCTTTTCTTTATACCATTTCCTAAGATCCTCGACACAAACATAACATACTTTGTGAGGAGCCCAACATTTTTCTTGATAACCGTTTTTACCAAAATATGCAAAGTATACTTTTTTTTACAATGTCAGTAATGTTTCTTTGAGGTTTTTTTAACTACAAACGCACCACATATATAACAAAAAGTGTTGGGAGAGTTTTTACAACCACGATTAGTCATACTTTGAGTATGAATTAAAGCACATGGGTTAAACATTGCAATGCGAGGTTATATTAACTGGAAGAGAACAAACAGCTGTGATATTTATCGGAACTGCCAGCCTAATAACATTTGATTTTTATTGCCAAGCTTATAAAATTCTGATTTTATTGCCAACCTAATAACATTCGAATGATAAAAAATAAACTTTTCACATTTTGAATATTAAAATGTGAAAAATTGGTGCGTGATACGACTTTTTTATTATTATTTTCAGACTCATCACACCAAAAAACATAGAAATCGGGTGAAATTATTAAAAAAGTTTTTTTCATTGTTGGCCTATTTGTTACGTTGCCCCTTAAGTGGTTTTTTTATAATTATCCTTTTAATCGTATTCCAAAGAATAATAATAATAATGTTTATGTATATATATATATATATATATATATATATATATATATATATATATATATATATATATATATATATATATATATATATATACATACACGAGGCTGGTTTGAAAAGTCCGTGCAAAAATAAAAACTACTTATGTGTTTGGGGTAAACCTTTTTTATTTTTCGACATAGTCTCCTTTTAGGCTTATACACTTCGTCCAACGATGTTCTAGTTTGTTGATCCCTTCCGAATAATAGGATTTGTCCAAGTCTGCAAAATATCCATTAGTGTCTGCAATCACCTCCTCGTTTGAATAAAATCTTTGTCCCGCCAGTCATTTCTTCAAATTGGGGAACAAATAGTAGTCCGAGGGAGCCAAGTCTGGAGAATAGGGGGGATGTGAAACGAGTTGGAATCCTATTTCCATTAATTTTGCGACCACAACTGCTGAGGTGTGTGCTGGTGCGTTGTCGTGATGGAAAAGGACTTTCTTGTGGGCCAATCGCGGGCGTTTTTCTTGCAGCTCGGTTTTCAAACGGTCCAATAACGATGAATAATATTCACCTGTAATAGTTTTACCCTTTTCCAGATAGTCGATGAGGATTATCCCTTGCGAATCCCAAAAGACAGTCGCCATAACCTTTCCGGCCGAAGGAACGGTCTTCGCCTTTTTTGGTGCAGATTCCCCCTTGGTAAACCCATTGTTTAGATTGTTATTTGGTCTCAGGAGTATAGTAATGTATCCATGTTTCATACACAGTGACGAAACGACGCTTAAAGTCCTCCGGATTCTTCTGGAACAGTTGCAAACCATCCTTGCAACACTTCACACGATTCCGTTTTTGGTCAAGCGTGAGCAATCGCGGCACCCATCTTGCGGATAGCTTTCTCATGTCCAAATGTTTATGCAAAATATTATGTACCGGTTCAGTCGAGATGCCCACAGCACTAGCAATCTCACGCACCTTAACTCTTCTGTCATCCATCACCATATCATGGATTTGATCATTGGTTTCTGGAGTCGTAACCTCCACAGGCCGTCCAGAACGTTCAGCGTCACTTGTGCCCATATGGCCAGTCCGAAAATTTTGAAACCACTTATAAACTGTTCTAATCGAACGTGTAGAGTCACCATAATATTTATCAAGCTTCTCTTTAGTCTCCTGAGGCGTTTTGCCTTTCATAAAGTAATGTTTAATCACCATACGAAATTCTTTTTCGTCCATTTCTTGAAAATCACTCGACTTCCTTGATTCACACGAATGCCAAACACAAAGAAAAGACCAACTTGGTGTGCGTTCATTCAAGAGATGCTACTAACTAAACATGACCTCGATACGCGCCGGTGGTGCCATCTCTCGGACTTTGCACGGACTTTTCAAACCAGCCTCGTATATATATATATATATATATATATATATATATATATATATATATATATATATATATATATGTACATATATATATAAAATATATATATATATATATATATATATATATATATATATATATATATATATATATATATATATATATACAACGTCGTGAAGTCGAGATGATAATTGGGTATAATAAGAGATGATATTTCAAACAGTTTCTCTAGGACCGGATTGATATAATTTTAGGGCGTTTTTTACCAATACTTTAAAAATTTTAGATATTTAAATATTTGCCATATCTTGCTAAATGATGAATGATTAATCGCCAAAATTAATATGGTTATGGTGGATGTAATCTTCCAAATAATATAAGGAAATTATAACTCCTTATTTAAAACCATAAGTGTGGTCAATGCATCATTATTCTGCATATACTCTCTATATATACGAGTACAACCTATTTTTTTTTATTAGTTTTGATTTCTTATCATGTCTCAGTCATCCAAAATAAACGAATACCAATTAAATAAGCAATTTAAAAACAAGACTTTCTTCTTTGTAATTACTGTCAGACATCTTTAATATCTACTTAATTTAAATACATTTACTGCAATGCCAATGGTATTTTGTATAAATACAAAAATAAAATTTAAACATTAGTGGTTCATTGATGGCAAATTGTTATTCCATACTTAAAATCATATTTGCATTTTAACCATTGTTTTTCGCAATTAAAATATTAATGTCAGTTAAAAGTTTCCTTGTTAAAAGATCTTGCTAATGAGTAAAACATTGTATAAATATTACATGTGATAAAATAACACGTAGGCTGAAAAGTTTTTGGCCTGGCACATAAATGTCGCCCTTTTGAAAAAATCCATATGATTTTTAGGAAGTACCAACCTTCAGACGATACGTGTCAAAATTTCATGACATTTCGACGATTAGTTTACAAGTTACAGTGGTTTTAGTGACGCTATTTATGATGTCAAAACAACGGGAAAAGTCGAATTTTGGGCGTTGATTAAACACTGTTTTTGATGGGAAAAAATACCGTTTAAACAAAACAATGGCTTGATAAGTGTTACGGGGACTCTGCTCCTGGAAACTCACTCATCATTTACTAGTACGCTGAATTTAAACAGATACAAATGACGCTGAACGCTCTGGACGCCCAAATGTGGTGGTTACACCGGAAAATATAAAAAAATCCACAAAGTTGATTTAGATGACCGTAAAGTGAAATTGCGAGAAATAGCTGACACCCTGAGGGTATCAAAAGAACGTTTTGGTCATGTTTTGCATGAATATTTGGGCATGAGAAAGCTCTGTTCGAAATGGGTACCGCGTTTGCTCACAGTGGACCAAAAACAACGTGTTGATGATTCTGGGCTCTGTTTGGACCTGTTTAAGCGGAATAAAAAGGATTCTTCCATGCGATATGTGACAATGGATGAAACATGGATCTACCACTACACATCGGAATCAAATCGACAAGTGGACAGCAGCCGGTGAAAGCCGCCCTAAGCGACCAAACAGTCGGCTGGGAAGGTTTTGGCCTCTGTATTTTGGGATGGAATAATTTTCATCGACCATGCTGAGAAGAGAAAAACCATCAATAGCGAATATTATATAAAGTTATTGGTCCGTTTGAAGGCAGAAATCGCAAAGAAACAGCCCCAAATGAACAAGAAAAAATACTCTTTCAATAAGGCAATATACCGTGTCACGTTAATGGTTACGATGGTTACGATGACAAAAATTACATGAATTGAAGTTCGAATTGCTTCCTGCTCCATCAGATTTGGCCCCCAGCGACTATTATCTATTCGCAAACCTCAAAAAAATGTTCCCGAGAAAGAGATTTGGCTCCAATGAAGAAGTTATCGCCGAAACTGAGGCCTATCCTACTGAGACAAATCTTTCTACAAGAAAGGTACAGAAATAGTAGAAAAACGTTGGACTGATTGTATCGCTCTTGAGGAAGATTATATTGATGAATAAAGTCGAATTTTGCAAAACAAAAAATGTGTTTTAACTAGCTAGACCAAAAACTTTTAAACCTACGTGTTATGTCATAATAATGTCAGAAAAGAAAACCAGCTTCACAAAAAAAAAATCAATGTATTTGATCTGGCTTGCACTCAAATAGGTTCATAGAGGTGGTTAACAAACTCTCAATTAACCGACTTCAAGTCAGTTTAAATGGGGTCCAAAATGTTTTTGAGGTGATTTAATAAACCCGCTTTAGTTCTCTGATAAATATTTCGACCTAGACAGGTTAAATTTATCATTATACACACGTAGGCCTAAAATTTAATATTGAATTAATATGAATTTTTAACATACGATAAACAATGGGAGATCTAGTCCTCATTTCCAAGTAGAATAAAATCGTCGACATAAACATAGTAATTGTTCCTATATGATAAATAATTTACTACGTTCAATAATTTCAAACGCTCTTAATATCAAGCTGTTTGAAAAATGGACTGAAAATTATGATAAAAAACCCACGATTAACTATCCAAGTAGCTAGAAAGTTCCAGTCAACCCTAAAATTTTTTGCAGTTGGCTTGCATAGGATGGCGCACGGTGGGCTAGGAATCTGATTTTTCGTTCATAATTTTCTAGAGCCCTCAATTATTAACCCAATCAGACAATTTTTTTTAAATACTCGTAAGGAAGCCGATTTGTAAAATATAACCTCAAAATTTTTTAAAATTGCAAAAAACAGCACGGAACCCGGATGTGAAGTTTCGAAGTTCACATAATTTCAAGTTTACGCGTTCCGGGGGTTTTTGGGGTCGCTGAATTAATTTTTGGAGTCATTTTAATCATATGCAACCTTTTAAGGGGTAAAAATGGGAACTGAAGGAGTGAAATTACGATATTCTCCTGACTTAGAGTTTCGCGTTCAAAACTGGTCCTTTAGGGGTTTCTGGTGTCGCTGAATCTATTTTTCAACCCCATTTTCTCCCCTCAAAGGGGTGCATTGATCAAATTGACTCCGAAAATAGATTCTGCGACCCCAGAAACCCCCGAGAAACCGTTCTTGAACGCGAAACTTTAATTCAGGTGAATATCGTAATTTCTCCCGCTCCAACCCCCGGTTTCACACCTAAAAACGGTGCATATGATCAAAATGATTCAGCGACCCCAGAAACTTCCGATGAACCAGTTTTGAACGCGTAAACTTGAAATCACGTGAACTTCGAAATTTCACCTCCAGGTTCCGTGCTGCTTTTTGCAATTTTAAAAAATTTTGAGGCTATATTTTGGAATTCGTTTACGAGTATTTAAAAGAAAATGTCTGATTTCGTTCATAATTGAAGGCTCTAGACAATTTCGAACGAAGAATCAGATTCCTAGCCCACAGTGCGGCGTAGAATATCAAAATATATATATATGATCGGGTTAGTTTAGATTTATGTTTAAAAGTGAGGTTAGTTGTATGTTTAAAATTTCAAAAATTATATAGATACGAGGTTGAAACGGAAAATACTCTTAGTAATTTGTGAAATGCATTTCCTCTCTACGATATTTTATTTACGTTTAACCTTATTTACTTTCGTAATTCATCTAACCGTAAAAAAAGTAGCTTGGACAGGGATTTAAGCAGAAAGTAAATTTACCGTAAATTAGTGAAATAAACGTAGGAGAGTCGGCTTCAAAAAGGTAGGGTTCATTTTTTTACATATTCTATGCAAAGTTATCTAATAGTAAATTACCTTTTTATTTTCAACTTTAACAAAATGTATTTTAATGTAAAGTTTAACTTAAAAATTGTACCAGAAGAGGGAATAAGAATAAAAATACACAAAAATCACGATGCAGAGCCTTAAAAAGCCATTAGTTCCACGATCAATTAATCCTGGGCTTCTTGCTTCACAAAATACTTAATATGTTACATTTTAGAATTGGATATATTATCCACTTATTGTTAAAATATTTTCCATATTTAAATTAATTTAAATTATTACAAAGTTGTTTGTTGATACGCTAATAGATTTGCCATAATAACATCTACTGAAAAATCAAATTCTCATATTTATTAACAGGTTAGGAATCTACCCCCTCCAAAAACTATGACCTTGACTTAAAATATAAAAATGTTTCATAAGATGAGAAAAAGAATAAAACACAAACTTCAAAATTTTTACTTTAATCTCGAAATTTCGTTATTAAACTTGAAAAATTGACCTCTGTTTCGAAATGTATACTTAAAGCTCACATTTCTACTATGTACGAGGCTGGTTTGAAAAGTCCGTGCAAAAATAAAAACTACTTATGTGTTTGGGGTAAACCTTTTTTATTTTTCGACATAGTCTCCTTTTAGGCTTATACACTTCGTCCAACGATGTTCTAGTTTGTTGATCCCTTCCGAATAATAGGATTTGTCCAAGTCTGCAAAATATCCATTAGTGTCTGCAATCACCTCCTCGTTTGAATAAAATCTTTGTCCCGCCAGCCATTTCTTTAAATTGGGGAACAAATAGTAGTCCGAGGGAGCCAAGTCTGGAGAATAGGGGGGATGTGAAACGAGTTGGAATCCTATTTCCATTAATTTTGCGACCACAACTGCTGAGGTGTGTGCTGGTGCGTTGTCGTGATGGAAAAGGACTTTCTTGTGGGCCAATCGCGGACGTTTTTCTTGCAGCTCGGTTTTCAAACGGTCCAGTAACGATGAATAATATTCACCTGTAATAGTTTTACCCTTTTCCAGATAGTCGATGAGGATTATCCCTTGCGAATCCCAAAAGACAGTCGCCATAACCTTTCCGGCCGAAGGAACGGTCTTCGCCTTTTTTGGTGCAGATTTCCCCTTGGTAACCCATTGTTTAGATTGTTGTTTGGTCTCAGGAGTATAGTAATGTATCCATGTTTCATCCACAGTGACGAAACGACGCTTAAAGTCCTCCGGATTCTTCTGGAACAGCTGCAAACCATCCTTGCACACTTCACACGATTCCGTTTTTGGTCAAGCGTGAGCAATCGCGGCACCCATCTTGCGGATAGCTTTCTCATGTCCAAATGTTTATGCAAAATATTATGTACCCGTTCAGTCGAGATGCCCACAGCACTAGCAATCTCACGCACCTCTTCTGTCATCCATCACCATATCATGGATTTGATCAATGATTTCTGGAGTCGTAACCTGTGCCCATATGGCCAGTCCGAAAATTTTGAAACCACTTATAAACTGTTCTAATCGAAGGTGCAGAGTCACCATAATGTTTATCAAGCTTCTCTTTAGTCTCCTGAGGCGTTTTGCCTTTCATAAAGTAATGTTTAATCACCACACGAAATTCTTTTTCGTCCATTTCTTGAAAATCACTCGACTTCCTTGATTCACATGAATGCCAAACACAAAGAAATAGACCAATATGGCTGAAACTTGGTGTGCGTTCATTCAAGAGATGCTACTAACTAAACATGACCTCGATACGCGCCGGTGGTGCCATCTCTCGGACTTTGCACGGACTTTTCAAACCAGCCTGGTAATTGAAGATTTTGTATAAATTGTAAATAGCAGTTTTAATGTCGAAAGATTTTGACAAAAAATGGACAGTTTAATATGTCCATTTTTGAAAATTTCTAACTCATTTTTTGCTTAAAAAAGTCAAACATTTACATAAATTGGTATGAAAAGATGCTTTATATTAATGTGAAATGAAGTTTTCCTTTATGTATTACTTTTCTACAAAAACTAATATTCTGCAAACTTTTAACTAAAAAACATAAAACTTTTTTTGTCCACTCTATATAAATACAGAAAAAACTTTCTCAGTGAAGTGTTTTTACATATATTATTAAATTTTGCTTGCCTATTTTATATAGTAGCACCATAAATTTAAAGACGCTGAATCCTATTGACCGCCCTTCAACACGAATTAAAAATTACCAAATGTTTTAAGAAATTAAAAAAGGCCTATTTTATTACCATTGCTGCCAATTGCCAATAAGTAGAGAGACAATCACCCTTTCGCCTCTAACTTTCGCATGATTATAGACGAAAGAATTGTGCAATATTCTAGTGCAGGGGTGCTCAAACTTGAACTGCTGGCGATCTACCTCAATATTGTTAGACTACGATCGATCGACTCTGAGAGGCTGCAAGTAAGTGTGATGCAGGATTGTCGTCTAGGTAGGGTGTATCGTGGCACAGATATTAGTTTTCCGCACAATATGCATTTTTTTAGTCAAGGTAAGTGTAGGTCTGCTCTAAAATGTCAATGAGAAAACTCATAATTATTCAAAATTGCGAGTTTATTGGTTCTTACAAGACAAACGAGTTCTAGTGTCTAAACTTAACTAAAGAGTGACTTTGGATATTGAAGCGTGGCACTGCATGTCCTCAGCATACTTTTCATAAGATGGTACGTAATTACCGAGTGCTAATCGCAAGCATGATGACATATGTTCGTCAGTTAGTCGATTGCGATATTTTGACTTAATTATCTTCATTTCAGAAAATGCAGACTCGCAAAAGTGAGTTGACCCAAACATTGCCGTCAGTTGGCGATTTGCCTTAGATTCGGATATTTATCTTCAGATATAAAACACCAGAATTTTGTATCAGATGCTGTGGCTTTGAGATGTATATCTGATATAATCTGCATTAACTCATTTTCAACAGAACATGAGTCCATGTTAAACTGACTTGCTATTTCAGTAGCTAATTCTTCAATGTTGTTACACGAAAAAGGATAACTCATAAATGATGCGATATTTGCCAATTTACTGAAATCATAAAAACGTATTTCGCATTGGCCCAAAATATTTGATAATTCTGCCTCATAAATATCATAATTCAACTGAGGAATCCTTGCTTTCAAAGACGGAAAATTTTTCAGATCCTTTCTTTTCAGTTGATCTATCATAAGTTGCAATTTACTTTTGAATGCGTTTATTGCGCTAATCATCTCAATAATAGTTTTTCCTTTACCTTGAAGCTCCAAATTAATGGTGTTTAAATGCATTGTGATGTCTGTCAAAGATGCCAAATCAGTCAGCCATTTTTCGTTTTTCAGCATCTGAGTGTCATCACCTCTTTCGTCCAGAAAAGCTGTTATTTCGGGCAATAATTCTTGAAACCTTTCTAGGAATTTTCCGTGACTCAACCACCTGACGTCCGTGTGAAGAACTAAATCAGTGTGTTCAGATGACTCACTATCTTCCAACTGCAATTTAAAGAGCCGTCGTTGCAAGCTACGTACACGGATAGAATTCACAATTTTTACTGCAACTCCATAATCTCCTCCATGTTTAGAACTTTTGAACACAAAACTTGTTGATGTATAATGCAATGAAAGGAGAAAAATGAAGTTTTATACATTGGTAGCTTGTAGTTTGTTACAAAATTGAAGAAAACGTCATATATATCTTCGCCACGGGTCTTTCCTTTCAGAGGAATCATTGTCAAAAACTCTTCCTTAGCCGACATGTGATTGAATACCATTCGAATAAAAATACACAGCTGGACAGTGTCTGTCATATCGGTGGATTCGTCGAACTGTAAAGAAAAGTATGTACATTCCATGATATCATGTTGTAGTTTATCTGCCATGTCCTGACTCATGACTTGAACACGCCTTGTGACAGTCGGACGAGATAACTGAAGTTCTCTAATAGCAGACATAATCTCTGTTTTATGTTTAAAATCTCCAAATAAAGTCTCACCGGCTTCAATAAATGCTTCCTTCACAACCAATCCATCATCAAATGGTTTCTTGGGTTTCGCCAATATATGAGATATTTTAAATGACGCGATCGTTGCAGCTTTTGATTGTTTGGCTGGCCTTGTGAACATGGTTTTTTCTTTTTTCAAACAAGCTATCAAATCACGTACTTTTCGTTTTCTTAATTCACTCTGTGACGGAAAATCCTTTTCATAGTTTTTATGAACCGTTTTATGATGCCTCACTAAGTTCCCACGCTTAAGTATTGCAACTGACGCACGGCAAATGAGACAAATGCACTTATCCTTTACCATACAAAAGAAAAATTCTTCCTCCTAATCGTTATTAAAATGATAAGTTTTACTTTTCTTCGCCGCACTCATTTTGGACTATTTATTAATAAACTTTGTATCGATGTATCGCCTTCAAGTTACAACTCAGACTGACTCCTATTCCTGCAGGCGCAACATTTATATCGGCGCGAACGAAGTCTCGAATGTTCCCGTCAAACACGCCGCCCGAAGTTTCTAGAAAAATCGGCGGGAATCAAAAACGCGGCTTTTCTTTGACAAGTTCCGCGCGTTCCTTTGATAAAGCCGCCTTTTGCCGCTAGCAGGGAGTTATTACGATAAAAGAAAGTGATGAGGGGGTTATTCTGGCCTAATTGTGGATCGAATAAATTTTAGTAGTTTATTCATTACATTTGGTTTTAGTTACCTAAAATAAAATCTGTGAATAGTTCTATATCGGAGTTTTTTTTCTCGTAATCGACTCAAAAAGCACTCGCGATCGACTTGTCGATCGCGATCGACCGTTTGAGCACCCCTGTTCTAGTGGGACAGATCCAGGTCTAGATTAAGCAGTAACCGTAGCAAATTTTGAATATAGAATATATATAAATATACAGAAAAAGAAATTCATAATCTGACTTGGTTCACATTTTTTGTTGAACCCATGTTTATAATTACTTATAACATTTAATTTCCCATAATTCTCTCATTTAATTGCTGTTTTAATACATGGCTATGATATCACGAAAAATACTTGACCAAAGTCGAAATGTTATTATTTGTTTCATCGAATTACGGCCTAATGGACTTACGTTATTTTCAACATGTAATTAAAAAGCACTTAAGTATCTTGTTTTATTTACTAAAGGTAATGTTTTGACATCGTTTATATACTAGGTAGTAACAACAATGTAATTACTCTTAGGACAGTCAATAAGTTTTAAAAACGGAAATAAAACCAGATGAATTAATGAGTCGAAATACATTTATTCTTCAGTGTAATCTCCCTTAAGCTCAATTCATTTACCCCATCTCTAAAGTGGTTTTCCGGAAGGCCTTCAAAATATCCATATACGGATGCTATTACCTCATCATTTGTTGAAAAACGCTTCCCACGTAGAAATCTTGTGAGATTTGGAAACAGATAGAAGTCAGACGGAGCCAAATCTGGCGAATAGGGTAGATGTTTCAAAAATTCGTACTTTAATCCGACCAGTTTTCCGTTGCCAAAGCAACTCTGTGAGCAGGTGCATTGTATTGATGAAAGATGATTTTTTTCTTCTACAAACCGAGCCTTTTCTCACTAATTTTCTCATCCAGCTGGTAGCAATAATACTCTCCTGTGATTGTTTTACCGATTTAAAGGTAATGACTTAACAAAAAAATTCCTTTTGCATCTCAACTGATGCCATAATTTTTTTGGACGACTTGGCCACTTTGGCTGCTTTAGAGCTGAACAACCGCGCTCAGTCCACTATGAAGTCTCATCCATAGTTACAAATCGACCCATAAAATCAATTTTATCCTTTGTAAAATGAGCCAAATATTGTTTAGAAAGTTTCTCTTGAGTGCATTTTTATTCCGATGTTAGCAGATGCTTCACCCATCTTGTGAATAGCTTTCTCATTCCCAAAACAGTAGTTCTCAAAATCTGTGTGAGATGCCTATAGCCTCAGCTAAATTTTGTAGGTCTCTACTTTAGTGGAAATTATCATGTATATAACCCAAAGAGGAATGAATGAAAAAAAACAAACACACACAAAACAAAGCTAATACGAAAGCTAAAATGAAGCATCCCATAGTGAATAAATATTAAATCTAAGTGGCTTATTATAGACATTTTTTAGGGCAGCATTGAAATTTATTAATAAATATCTACCTCATCACATGTCACAACATGTTCCAGGCATAGCAAGGAGAGCTTCTCAAAAGTTGGGAATATTATTTCGAACCAGAAAGCTTTACACTCCACAACAACTGTTAATTCTTTACAAAGCTCAAATTCGACCAACTATGGAATACTGCTCCCATGTTTGGGGCTCCGCTCCCAAACATACACTGCATTTGTTGGATTCTGTTCAGAGAAGAGCTGTTCGTCTGATTGGAGACCCAGAACTGACCGGCGGCCTTGATTCGCTGAAACATCGAAGAACGGTTGGCGACTTGAGTCTATTCTACAAGTATTTTCATGAAGAGTGTTCGAAGGATGTAGCCCGCTTAATTCCTCCCAGAGCGGTGCATGTTAAAAGTATACGTCGCGCTGATACTTCACATCCTTATAAGGTTCAGCTTGTTACTCCTCGTACAACGCTTTTCAAGCAATCTTTTATATGGAGAACATCATCCCTTTGAAATGGCTTACCCAGGACTGTGTTCCCACCGAGTACAATTTACAGAGATTCAAGAACAACGTGATTCGCTTTTTCCGCACACGTGTCGCTGCTGTAGTTGCTTTAGGGACTTCCCTGCAGCACGTGTGCTAGACCCATAAAAAAAAATACCTCATCTGCTTTATTATTCAAATTTTATAAGTATTTTTGTATTTTTTTTCGGCTTTTCATTTTATTTCTGCATTATAGTAAATGTATTAATCATTTAGAGAATATATACGAGACGCATTTTTTGAGTAAGTACCGTTGTGAAATATGGCCAGTGTAGTGGCTAGCCACAGATGCTATTAAGACAGCATTCGTCCGAGTTTACGTTTATTTCTGAGTGTTTGAAATGCCTCAGACCCGCGGATTGTGAAATACGGGTTGTAATTTGTTTCTTAAATGCAAGAGACGTGAAAGCGGCCGAAATTCTTCGGCAGATTAGTGGAATATATAGCAAAAATGGCTTGGAACATTTAAACATGGTCTTACAAACGTGCACGATGAGGGTGGTACTGTGTTCTGGGAGAGGCAGAGGGGGTGTTGCTTGTGAATTTCTTGCCTCTTATTGAATGACCTTAAATAAACTGCATCGTGCAATCTAAAAGAAAAGGAGTGGAATGCTCAGTAGAGTGTTCATTTTACTTCAGGACAATGCTCATGTACACGTGTCCTATCGAACCCAACTTGATCACCCTCCTATATCCATGACCTAGCGCCCAGCGGCTCCCATTTGTCCGTGCACTTAAAGAAGCACCTTTGCGGTCAGAGCTACGACACCGACGCCAAAACGGCCGTGCGGCAATGGTTCGCAAACTACGCGGCAGATTTCTATGAGGATGAAATACAGAAGCTGGTCTTAAGATACGATAAGTGCCTTTGAAATTAAATTTCAAACGGTACCTCGTATTTTATGACCGTTTTAATTAACTATTTAGAAAGAATGGTCTATCTGGTGGTCGGGTCATCTATGGCATCTTCGTTGATGTTAGTGCTTCTGTTTCATTATTTTCATACCTTACAATCAGTGGCATAGCCAGGTTCCAGTAGCAGGAGAGGCAGATGGAGACAAGGGCAACACTGAAGGCAAACCTATTTATGAAGGGAGGGGGGGGGGCGACAATCAACAACTGAGGGAAGCAACAATTAACATCTGAGGGCAAGCGCCTTTCGAAAAAAAAAACAATCCTCTTTTGAACTGAAAATCTAAAAACTTAAAAACACAGTAAATTCAAAATGATTTTTATTTCAAAAAAATGTAAGTTTTTATTCAGTAGAACTTTAAAAACTTCCAATCAATTTGATGACGGGAAGGGGAGAGATTTTTCACAAAAAATAACTCTTTCATACAGTGTAACTTTAAAAGATTTAACCTAACTTAAAAATAAGTCCGCGAAGAGCATTCTTCACCAAAAAAAATCCTTTTGTGCGCTGATTTTTTAAGAACCCAATTTAAAAATCGATAACCGGGAAGACGAAATTTTTCAGAAAAATTAACCCTTACGTATAGTTGATCTTAAAAGCTTAAAAAAATACCCTATTTTTTACATCGTTTAATCCCCTTTAGCTTTGACACACTTCTTACAATTAGCTGTTTTGAGTCGAATTTGAAAATACTATTACAAAAATAGTGTAACTGAATTTCATACAAACTGTATATATTTGTTTTTCTTGGTGGAATATTGGCTTACAATCTTAATGTTTTAATTAGAAAATTCGGCTTTACCGAAAAAATAACTAAAACTGAAAACGCTTTAAAAGAACATATAGTATTGTATTATGACATCAAATGATAATGATGATATCGGATTTTGTAGCCGAAAAGCATTTCATCGCTAATTTTGGTGTAAATCAATCAGTCAATGATTCTAGAAATTCAAAAAATAATGAAAATATTAAAGATACCTAGCGAAATCGTAAACGTCGAAAAATCACTTGATCGAGTTGAATACATAAACAAAAACTCATATCATATATGTCTTACCCTAGGATAAATCTGCAAAACATCGATGGCATCCTTAAAGACATAAGTTTTTCCTTTTTCAAAGTGACAGTTATTTTTCGTTTTTTCGTCTGCTTCGTAAATTTTATCACATGCACTAGTACTATCTACACCGACAAAGGGAAAGTCGATTCCAAGAATATTGGCAGAAACATATTGAGTTAGATTTTTGAAATCATCTTCTAAAAAAAAATTGTTAATAAAATCAAAGAAATTTGAGAAATTTGCCAAGAAAAAAGAGGATGCATAACAACCAAAGTAAAGTATGCTTGTCACTATAAGTTATGCCAAATTTAAATTTCTTTATGCTTCTACTTTCTTAAAATTTGTTGTAATAATAAAAAACATAAATTTTTAACATTTCGACGACTCGAATTTGTCTGGTATAGTCGCACAAGAAATTTGTGTCAAGACAGAAAAAGAGCAACTTGAAACTGATCCTCTATAATTCATCTCGGTAGGCAAGATTACAGGCGGCCTTCGAGCATCCTATAGAACCGTCTAGAGCTACCTATTAAGCGGTAGAGACGTATTAGATAAGACTACCCAAATATTCTGAAAAAATTAAATGTAAATTTGTTTTTATCAGTTATTTGTATTAAACTGTCTCTCAAGTCACAAGGTTACAGTTACACAAAATTTGTATTGAAGCAAACTTACAGCCCAAAATCACATTTATGCTTTAATACAATCGGCTCTATCGTTTATTTATGGCTACGCTGTCATTCATTCGTTTTCAACGTACTTTTTTTAGCGTTCGTTTACTTCGGCTTTACCTTTGTGTTTTCGGACAGCCACAGATTTCGATTTTGAATTTTGTTTCTGACGATCATTTTCCACATACACTCGTTCTGTTAGAAGTAATATTGCGGTAATCTTAATATGCCATGTCCATTGTGTCTCGTCACACATCAGTATGGTATTATTTAGCAAAGTATTCATTCTCAAGTCGTATTTTTAGTGTTTCGTACGAAACACTTATAAAATCACTTCGGTGTCTGTCCGTCTGTCACACCCGATTTTCTCCGAAACTATTTGAGATAGAAAGTTAAAATTTGGCACTAATATAGAAATTGATGGCCCTATCAGAGGCGTGTAGTTTTGAAAGTTAGATTTTGACATAAGAGGTTCGTTTTGGGGGGTGAAATCGGAAGTGAAAAAAAAATTTGCAGGTCACCGAGTGGAATGACCAATGGAAGCTTGTGAAAACACGAGTTCAAGAATATATATGATGTAATACTTACGCACACTTTTCTTTATACTGTTTTTAAAAAATTGCCAAAACTTGCTGCCCCCCCCCCCCTTATTTTAAAAAGTATTGATTAAAAAAGTTTGAAAAAATTCTGGAATATTCTCTACAAGATGTAGATTGATTGAAAATTATCACGAGTGCATTTATTACCTTTGATAATTTATCTGGTGCATAAAAAAAACAAAAATTTCAAGGTCATCAGTTTTCAACAAAGATTGGAAACAAACTTTGTTGAAAACGCATTTAAGGTAACAAAATTTTTTATTTTAAAACAATCACTGTACGGAACACTAATTGCGCAAGCTCCACTTGCACTTGGCTGATTTTTTTGATTTTACGATTTGTCGAAATTCTAATCATTTTATATTTTAAAAATCCGAGTACTTCAGCTTTCTGTGCAATTTTTTATGAATCTGTTTTTATATTCACCTAATTGTAATACCTTTGCTTCGTGAACTCGTGATTTACTGTTCTATCTGTCCATTTTTACTTTACATCATACCAGGTGTCAACAAGGTAAATTACTGGCCTATTTTGTCGTCTAGACTCAGCAATTTGTCAAATACTAAAATACATAACAATAACTTCTGAAAAACATTCCGCAAAATCTTAACAGTTCAACTGGACTAGAACAAGTAGCTCTCAACCGACTTCGGCCGCCTTAAATCTCGCATACCTAATTGATTGATGGGAGTTTTATTCACATTTGCACTTTTTTTTGCGGTGACAAAGTTTTTGTAAGACTATACTTTGAGTCTTCTTTTATTAATAACGATTAATTACGACTACTTAAACCTCGAATACCATTTCCTATTTTAACTTTTATAATTTGAAATAATCTTACATTCATATCGCAAACTATATTTTATTATATATAAATTGAAATTGCAAAACTGACAATTTTCTTTTGACATAATTCCTTTATCCCCAAGTTTGACCTATTAAAATATTGACATTACCCCTTATACCCTGTATATCAAATTAAAACAAACTAACCCCTTAACTATTATAAACCAACGGGTTTGCTAGAGTTTTTCTTAAGAAAATAATACTCAATTTAAAAAAAAGCAATTTTTCTTTTACTTTTTGGGGCATTTTGTAAAAAATTTTTAAACCTTAAATACGAGAAAACCCTCCATAAATTTAACTTACCCGGCTGGATCTCGAAGGAAAGAGGAACTTTAGTATTTTTCCTTAATCTACAAGGTGGTTTGTTGCAATTTCCAATTTTAACTCTTTCTTGAAGATTGGATGATTTGCCTGAAAAAAATTACATTATTATATAATTATATCTATAATTATTAGGTCAAATTAAATATAATACGTAGACTAAAAAGTTTTTGGCCTAGCTACTTAAAACACATTTTTTTGCAAAATTTGACTTTATTCGTCAATATAGTCTCCTTTCAGAGCGATACAATGAGTCGAACCCTTTTCTAACATTTCTATACCCTTCTTGTAGAAGGATTTGTCTTTGCCTTCAAAATAAGCCTTATTTCCGGAGATAACTTCTTTATTGGAGCCAAATCTCTTTCCCGCAAGCATTTTTTTGAGGTCTGCGAAAAGATAATAGTCGCTGGGGGCCAAATCTGGAGAATATGGTGGATGAAGAAGCAATTCGAACTTCAGTTCATGCAATTTTGCCATCGTAACCATTGACTTGTGACACGATGCATTGTCTTGATGAAAGAGCACTTTTTTCTTGTTCATTTGGGACCACTTCTTTGCAATTTCTGCCTCCAAACGCACCAATAACTCTATATAATATTCGCTATTAATGGCTTTTCCCTTCTCAGCATAGTAGATGAAAATTATTCCATGCGCATCCCAAAATACAGAGGCCAAAACTTTCCCAGCCGGCTGTTGTGTCTTTGGTCGCTTCGTGCAGCGCTCCGAATCATCAACACGTTGTTGTTTTTGGTCCATTGTGACCAAACGCGGTGCCTATTTCAAACAGAGCTTTCTCATGCCCAAATGTTCATGCAAAATATGACCAACACGTTCTTTTGATATCTTTAGGGTGTCAGCTATCCCACGCAATTTTACTTTATGGTCATCCAAAACAATTTTGTGGATTTTTTTTATGCTAACCACCTCATTTGGGCGTCCAGAGCGTTCAGCATCATTTGTATCTGTACGACCGCGTTTAAATTCAGCATACCAGTAAACGATGAGCGATTTTCCAGGAGCAAAGTCCCTATAACACTTATCAAGCCATTGCTTTGCTTGAACGTTATTTTTTCCCATCAAAAACAACAGTGTTTAACCAACACACGAAATTCGATTTTTTCCATTATTTTGAAAATATCAAAAGTGGCGTCACTAAAACCACTGTAACTTGCAAACTAATCGTCGACATCTCATGAAGGAATGTTCTGCATTCCCTTTATTCTCTGGAATTAAATCACTGTCTTATGTTATTTATATAGGCAGTTTTTAATTGTAAATGTAAAAGTCCTTGACCTTAATTTTAAAGTAATGCCGTGAGTATATAAATTTCTAACTGTAATGTTTTACAATTACTTTCCTTATTTGGAAAATTTATTATTTTTTAACCAAAAAAGCAACCAGCGTCAATCGGTCATTCACGCTAGTGACTAATAAGAGCTAAAATGGTGATGAACTTTATTTGTACTTGATATAAAAATCGGTCGATTTTTTAATTTTAACGGAGCTAAAAGTTACCAGTTTTTAAAGTCCTACTTTTCCTACAGTTTAAAAAATATACAGAATACCACATAACACCATTATTTTTAGGGTTTGGCACACAAGAAGTAGCAAATGCAGCTTAAGTTTATTATTTGAAATCAAATTTTAATGGCAGGATATCATTTCTAGTTCCGGAAATACTAATTTTCTCGTAAGAAAGGAAGGGAATTTTTTCAGTATGTCGCTAGTTATCGATACATCGAATGACAAAATGGAAATCTAAAAATTATCGATATATTGATAACTATATATATATATATATATATATATATATATATATATATATATATATATATATATATATATATATATATATATGTATATATATATATATATATATATATATATATATATATATATATATATATTTATAAATGATAACAGATGGACACGCCGTATAGTTCAATGTAGGCCTAGATAATATAAAAGATGCAGGCGTAAAGCATAGACAAGATGGACGGACGACATAAAAGATTAGCGGGACATGATTGGATGCAAAAAGCAAGCAACGAAGTTCATTGGAGACAACCTGGGAAGGCTTACATCCGACTATGGATGACATAAACTAATGATATATACATGTATATATACTATATATATATATATATATATATATATATATATATATATATATATATGTATATATATATATATATATATATAATATATATATATATATATATATATATATATATAAATATATATATATATATATATATATATATATATATATATAATATATATATATATATATATATATATATATATATTTATATAGTATCCGTGCAAAGTCCGAGAGATGGCACCACCGACGCGTATCGAGGTCATGTTTAGTTAGTAGCATCTCTTGAATGAACGCACACCAAGTTTCAGCCATATTGGTCTATTTCTTTGTGTTTGGCATTCGTGTAAATCAAGGAAGTCGAGTGATTTTCAAGAAATGGACGAAAAAGAATTTCGTGTGGTGATTAAACATTACTTTATGAAAGGTAAACCGCCTGAGGAGACTAAAGAGAAGCTTGATAAACATTATGGTGACTCTGCACCTTCGATCAGAACAGTTTATAAGTGGTTTCAAAATTTTCGGACTGGCCATATGGGCACAAGTGACGCTGAACGTTCTGGATGGCCTGTGGAGGTTACGACTCCAGAAATCATTGATCAAATCCATGATATGGTGATGGATGACAGAAGAGTTAAGGTGCGTGAGATTGCTAGTGCTGTGGGCATCTCGACTGAACGGGTACATAATATTTTGCATAAACATTTGGACATGAGAAAGCTACCCGCAAGATGGGTGTCGCGGTTGCTCACGCTTGACCAAAAACGGAATCGTGTGAAGTGTTGCAAGGATGGTTTGCAGCTGTTCCAGAAGAATCCGGAGGACTTTAAGCGTCGTTTCGTCACTGTGGATGAAACATGGATACATTACTATACTCCCGAGACCAAACAACAATCTAAACAATGGGTTACCAAGGGGGAATCTGCACCAAAAAAGGCGAAGACCGTTCCTTCGGCCGGAAAGGTTATGGCGACTGTCTTTTGGGATTCGCAAGGGATAATCCTCATCGACTATCTGGAAAAGGGTAAAACTATTACAGGTGAATATTATTCATCGTTATTGGACCGTTTGAAAACCGAGCTGCAAGAAAAACGCCCGCGATTGGCCCACAAGAAAGTCCTTTTCCATCACGACAACGCACCAGCACACACCTCAGCAGTTGTGGTCGCAAAATTAATGGAAATAGGATTCCAACTCGTTTCACATCCCCCCTATTCTCCAGACTTGGCTCCCTCGGACTACTATTTGTTCCCCAATTTGAAGAAATGGCTGGCGACACAAAGATTTTATTCAAACGAGGAGGTGATTGCAGACACTAATGGATATTTTTGCAGACTTGGACAAATCCTATTATTCGGAAGGGATCAACAAACTAGAACATCGTTGGACGAAGTGTATAAGCCTAAAAGGAGACTATGTCGAAAAATAAAAAAGGTTTACCCCAAACACATAAGTAGTTTTTATTTTTGCACGGACTTTGCAAACCAGCCTCGTATATATATATATATATATATATATATATATATATATATATATATATATATATATACATATATATATATATATATATATATATATATATATATATATATATATATACATATATATATATATATATATATATATATATATATATATATATATATATATATATATATATATATATATATATATATGGATAGGTATTGATATAACAATAGTTATTGACATATTAAAAATAATCATTATATCAATAATCGTCACTTATTCCCCCGTGGTTATCAATTTTAGACGATGATAATTTATTTTAAGGGCAAAGTTGTTTCCTAGTAACCTTTTCCAACTCTAGTCATCGATCGATATTTGAATAATAACTATTTATATATCGATAGTTATCAATATATTGACAGTTATCAATATATTGATAACTACTAGTTTATCAATAAGTTAAAATTAGCGGTAGGTAAGTTACCATCGATAAGTAAAATACATTATTCTCCATACCTGCTTATAAGTGTCTTAAAGAATATACGTAAAATATCATAGTCAGAGCGACACTAAAAACTGTCTGAAGTTTCTGCCCTAAATATTATGTGTAAGGTGCGTCGCAATAATGAAATATTTTACAGAAAATTATATACCCCTTATATATATGAGATATTGAAATATAAAAGATCTTGCATTTCTTACATATGTAAATTTCTTTTGTGAGTATAAGATTTGTACTGTACTCAAAAGTCTTAATTATCTTTTTAAGGAAAAATATTAGTTTACTGACGGAAAGTAATTAAAATTCAGAAACGTATTTTCTCTTGTTAAATTTTCATGTTTCAATAAAAATATAGACAAAATCAAGAACATAATTAAAAACATTTTTAAAGTTTATGTGTTATGAGCAACTCAAAAACTATTTTATTTAAATTATTTATTTTTATGTAATAAATAAATATTTAAACAAACAATTAGTAAAATGATTAGACCAATACTTTCATTGCAAATAGGCAATTCTAAAATAAGTACTGACTCTGACTTTCTCACACTAAAGAATCATTTAATCCAAACAGTACCATATACCAGTCGATATTTTAAATAAGGAATACTTTATGATAAGAAATAAATCAGTTTATCCGAGGAAGGGAAGATATTTACCAAACCGAACATTTTCATCTAGATACTATTATTACACTGTTAAAATTGAAAATAATTTTTAAAACAATGTCCCGAAAACTACAGATAACAAGATAAATGCAATGCAACTCATCTAACTTCCTCCCTTACCCGATTAACATTATATATGTTTGGCCATAATTAATTCAAAATAATAAAAATATAACGCAATTTTCAGAATTCTCAACACAAAAACCCCCGAAGAAGACATATAACACGATATATACAAAGCAACTACTCTAATCGCCTTCTACAGCACTTTAACCTCTTATTTTCTTGATTACGGATAAATATATCACACTCCTTTAATTCTTTATATATTTAATTATAAGTAATTGAGCCTTAAATTTGTTCATAATCTCAACAAGAAACCTAAAAATTCTTATTCTATCGAAAAGATTTATCCTCCGCACTTCTTTTATCTTCTCCCGAAGAGGTATCTCTCAAAAGCTGTATGTTCCTTCCCTACTTCAAGTACTATATTCATAGGTGTTGTTAGTTATAAATCGATGGAAATTGGAAATTATGTTTATTGTTATCCTGGAATTCTTACATGTGAAGAAATGTAAAAATCTTGAAGGATTTTTCTCCTAAAAACTTTACTTTCAAAAGATCTTCGGATAGTTATGCAATTGGACGAGATTAGTTGCAGCAACTAGTTGCGGTTTTTTTCATCTCTACACACCTATAAAACATCTTCCTAAGTACAAAGTGCCCCATATATATGGAATAATGATTCCACAGCATTTATTAATCAGTGTATCAAAAAAATGTTTAAATAAATGTTATAGGATGTTATACGGCGCACATGCTGATATTAACAGTAAAATGTTTTGAACTGTCACTTCGCAGAAATTACACCATCTTAAATTTTTTTAAATGGAAAGCTCTGTATATTATTTTATTTTTGAGTCCTACTAAAAATTCTAGATATTATGTGTCTAACATACCATATGTCTAAATTGAACTGTTTTGGAATTATTGTCATTTGAAATTCAAAATAAAAAAAAAGACAAATACTATTAATAAATACTCTAGGTTCATTTTTAAGGTAACAAATGTTTAATGTTAACAGCGAGGCAATGACCCAATCTATCATAAACAGCCTGAACAGAGTCTTGCAGAGAATTCGGGGTGATCTGTGCTACTTCATGCTGAATTCTTTGTTATAAATCTTCTACAGTTTCAGATCGACTTCGGTAAACTTTGGTTGTCAAATAACCCCATAAAAAAATCGAGTGGCCTAAGGTCGGGACTCCTTGCAGGTCATTCTACAGCACCTCTTCTGCCTATCCATCGATTAGGAAAAATCGCATCCAAATATCTACGAACATTGATTTCATAGTAAGGAGGTGCTCCGTCCCGTTGATACTACAGACTCCCGTTAGGGGTATCCAAATTATTTTCATTGGGAAAAAGACCTGCACAAGTTGAAATAACTTGCTCTTAGAGTAAGTGTAAATACCGCTGTGCTGTAAGATTTCCATCGATAAAAAAAGGGACCAATGATATGACGTCCACAAATCCCTGCCCACACGTTTAGCTTTTGTGATCTTGGAGAATGACTGTCGATTATCCAGTGGGAATTCTCAGTAGACCAGTACCGGCAGTTACGCCTGTTAACTCTGCCGTTAAGACAAAATGTAGCCTCGACAAAAAAAAACAATATTATGAATTAGGTTAGGATCATTATTGATTTGTTCTATCATGACCTCGCAAAATTCAATGCGTCTATCGTAGTCATCTTCAGATAATTCTTGCAATAGTTTGTATGGATGTAATTTTTGTTCATTCAGTATACGACCTAAGGTACCTTTACTTATGTGGCTGTATGGGAATTTTCTGTAATTTCCAATAAAACATCTAACTTTTTATCATCGCTTGTTTTAACTTTTGGATGTCTAGATTTAGAACAATCCTTAACATGACCTGATTGTCTAAATCGTTTTAATATTTTGCTAACTACGGATTGGATAATAGATTCTCGATTCGGATATTCAGCGTTAAAAAGGTCACACACCTCCTGTTGTGTTCTCCTACGGTCTCCGTAACCAACCATCATTAACAAAGTGATTCTTTCAGTTTCTGTTAAATGTATCATTATATTACGCTCAAATTGCAATTTCACGAAATACAGCAATTAACGTTTTCGTCAATAAATTATTTTTTGACACGTTAAGTCGTTACCTGACAGTAAATATTTAACACAAACCAGCTTAATTTTTTTTTTAATTTGATCTCTTTAATTTGAAATATAAATAATTCCAAAACAGTTCGGTTTAGACCCATGGTATATTAGACAAATAATATCTAGAATTTTTAGTAGGTCTCAAAAATAAAATAATATACAGGACTTTCTATTTAAAAACATTTAAGATCGCGTAATTTCTTCAAACTGACAGTTCAAAACATTTTATTGTCAACATCAGCATTTGCGCCGTATAACACCCTACAACTTTTATTTAAACATTTTTTTAATACACTGATCAATAAATGCTGTGGAATCATTATTCCATACATATGGGGCACCCTCCTCTAGAACTTTGTACATGCACGAAGACAAAAAAATTGCATTACTGCGTTATAACCATTGTAGCAGCTTCTTTTTTACAGAAACTTACCTGCTAAACGGTTGGTCTTATATCTTAGAGAATGGTTCTAACTGTAAAGACACTACTAAATATGCCCCTTTTAATTTTTTTTTTAGATGATGCCCAAAATAGCATAAAATCAGGAAATGCTAGGTCCTATGAACGTTGTTAAAATAAATAGAATTGAAGTGTCACTATGCTAGACAATAACACAAGGAAATTCAGATAAGGTAGAACATACATTTATTTACGTGTCAGACTTGTAACTCAGTATAGTACTAAAAATATATAGTAAAATATGAAACTGTAATAGAATTGAAAAAAAAAATAGTTTTAGATTCTTAAAATATTAGTAGCCTTAACTCTTGATAAAAGAGCTCTTCTATTTAACCGGTGCCGGTGGGCCGTAGTCTTGGTAATAGGACTCTGAAAAGGGCTGGCAGAGAAATCGGAAAAACCGGAGAATATACAGAAGACTAAGTAGCTAGTAGCAAAGAAATATTGAAAACTTCTGGAGAGAAAAAACTGTAGCCGGAAGATAGACTGATGGTAAAAATTAGGAAGACAAAACTAGCAATAAAAGTAATAAAACCATAAGAGTCATGAAACCGGCAGTAAAAATCATAAAGCCTCAAAACTAGTAGTAAAAATCATAAAATCATAAATCTGGCAGTAAACCCTGAAAAGAATAGAGAACATTGTACCACCTATAAAGAGATCTCAGGTTTTCCAAATGATTTTACCTTATCGACTCTGCACCATGTGGCCGTACGTATTTGGGAGGAACGCGGTCCTGCAAATGGCGTAGGTCTGCTTTCTGTAAAAAAACAGTAATTTTTATTGGGAATTTGAGAATGGGTCGAAAAAGAACGAAATATTAAAAAAAAACAGGACTTTACTCAGAGGAGAGTTTTCTAACCCAAATATGACCAGAAAACTGGAGCTGGTTCCAACGTTTACGAGGGTACATCATAGAGTACTATTGAGAATTGAACAGAAACAAAAAAATTGATAAGGTAAACTATGAATAACCAGACAGATATACTGACTTTCTAGCGGACTACAAAAAGGAAATATTACACCCTATTACGTACCTTCCATCCTTTCGAGTAGGAACATTTCTCTGAAAATCCAATGAAACTAGGTTTTCATTCTATTACCAAACTTTTGCTATAAACTGTTAATAATCCCGTAGCGTATTGTAAAGAAGGAAAAACGGTAAAAAATAAACGCTACACCATTAAGAAAAAAAGTAAGAGATAACTCCCCAAGGGGTAGACTTATGTTACATGGATGATTTAGTCATTATCTTACTTTGGACAAAAAATTCCGTAATTATAGAGATATAAAACAACAATATTCGTAAAATCCGTCATGGTTTGGTAAAATATTACCTACCCATAAAATTAATGAACGTTTAATATATATGCCAAGGAAAACATGAATAATTTATATTAAATTTAATGTTCAATAATTTTAGTATTTAACATTTACTAGTATACATACTTATAAATTTATTTTTAAAATTCTAACATTGATGGACTTTACTTAGAGTAAATAAATATTAGATTTTCGTTTTGAAAACTTTTTTTAATAAATCATCTATTTTTCTTATTAAAAAACCGAGAACCTTATATACATATTTTAACGTTTTAATGGTAAAATACTTTGTATCCCGTTTTCCATGACGTATTTTTTAACGGTTCATTTTTAATATCTTTATATGAGCTTCGAATAAAGAAGGTCAATCATGTAAAAAGTTACATTGAAACAATAAATCTAATTCCTGAAGAACGTTTCAGCACTGCCAGAACTTAAAATTTTACTATCGACTACTTTCAATTTGTATCCATAAACTGCGATATATTTTTTTAACCATAAACAAACTAGGGTCAAAACGAATCGTTTGCGTAGAATATAAGTTTCAGCTGTTTATTTAGGTCATATAGCACATGTAAGAAGCGCGATATTATTTGTACAGCATCTTGTTTTTGATAACAATGAAATTATGATCAATCCGTTGGGACTATCTCCATCACATATTAAAAAAAATATATATATTCATAACATATATACAAATTTGGCAAGATGGAGATTTCTAGAGAGCTTCTTAGGTATATGCTTAAGTATCACATTTTCTGAAGCAGCTCTCGGTCAAAATTAAGAGGTGAGCTTAAGTTGTGTAAGACCTATATTCATGCTGGAGGTGAGCAAAACTTTTATTTTATTATTATTTTCTAAATCACAGTTGTTACTGTCACTGTTATTTTAAAATAATAAATATCTGTTTTTTTTTAATCTAAGTACCATGTCAAACTCAAGAAGTTGAATAATCAATAGAATCCATGGACATATCAAGGTTGCCCAAAATTAATAGGTGCAATTAAAAATTGTAACCAATAGGAACATGTTTGGCTTTATATCACAAAATATTTATACGGAATATCTAAAAATATTTAGTTTCACTTTTTTAATAAAGAGAAAAAAAAGGCTAGACCTTAAATTACTAATATCATCTGAAA
The DNA here is from genome assembly GCA_019049505.1 of Pachyrhynchus sulphureomaculatus. Taxonomy (NCBI): domain Eukaryota; kingdom Metazoa; phylum Arthropoda; class Insecta; order Coleoptera; family Curculionidae; genus Pachyrhynchus; species Pachyrhynchus sulphureomaculatus. Next base: position 156,669,978 of record CM032446.1, read on the forward strand.
GTACTGTGTAGTTATTTGTTTTAAGCTTTTTTTTAGATTTTAGTTATAAGATCATATATATTCATTGTTCATTCAACAAATGTGCGCCATGGTTTTACATTGTGGATATCCGATGTAGCTTATTGCGTCACGCATTATAACACGTAGGCTGAAAAGTTTTTGATCTAACAAACATATATTTTTTGCAAAATTCGACTTTATTCGTCAACATAGTCTCCTTCAAGAGCTATACTATCAGTCCAACGCTTTTCTAACATTTCTATACCTTTCTTGTAGAAGGATTTGTCTTTGCCTTCAAAATAGGCCTCAGTTTCAGCGATAACTTCTTCATTGGGGCCAAATCTCTTTCCCACGAATATTTTTTTGAGGTCTGCGAATAGATAATAGTCGGTGGGGGCCAGAAAACGATGGATGAGGAAGCAATTCGAAGTTCAATTCATGCAATTTTGCCATCGTAACCATTGATTTGTGACACGGTGCATTGTCTTGATGAAAGAGCACTTTTTTCTTGTTCATTTGGGGCCTTTTCTTTGCGATTTCTGCTTTCATTCGCACCAATAACTTTATACAATATTCGCTATTGATGATATTTCCCTTCTCAGCATAGTCGATGGAAATTATTCCATGCGCATCCCAAAATACAGAGGCCAAAACCTTCCCAGCCGACTGTTGTGTCTTTGGTCCACACACTTCTAAAAAACTCTAACATAAATTGTTAGTACCATCATAAATTTCAATAATAACAACAAACACAAGTGTTAGATTAGTATGTACCAGTAAGACGACATGTTTCGGTATTTCGAATTCAGAAGTAAATATGGAACTGGATCCTGGTGAAAAGAAAAAGGCACAGTATTGCTCTCTTTATGGTCTAAATATAGTATTTTCTGTTCCTTTAAAATTAAGTTGAGTGATCGGCTACACATGGCCATACCAGGGGTCGAGAGGCATTGCAGTACCCAAAGGATTATCTACCGACATGAATGGAAAGTCAAGATGGTCAGTGATACTTTTCCCACAGGGTGTGCTAACAAAAACCATTAGTTGTGCTTTAATACTCTGTGTAAGTATGTATCTCTGGCCACTTCAAATATGTACACTTGGTTGACGAACAGTTCATTTCGCATGACATGCTTACCCTTCCTCATCCAGAGCCACGAAGGATCGAGCGCAATTCTGGACGTCATTGTAATATGTAGCTAATCACAGTTAATGTATAATTTTCTGTATTAAAAATAAATTATGTATATTCTCAAGCCTAAAAAAGTAAAGTTTTGCCTAATGGTATCTAAGACCGTTGGTGAAGTGATATAGAAAGGGTTCGAAATCACACATTATATTCTATGCTGATGATTGACATAATATCATACTTTTAGCGGAATTATTCATGACCCAGTTAACTGCTAGCATTTTTAAGCATTTTTACTTCAAGATGTACCCAGAAAGAATAATATTTAGCTTAGAATGGTTAAATAAACCAATCTTTAATGTTTATGAGAAGGAACCGGAAGAAGTAATAAGGACTACTGCGGATTTCTACCGAAAAGTTTTTCGTTGTTACTTCAGCTTAGGAGCTGTGTGCCTCTTTGTTTGGTTCTTAATGCCATTTTTTTGGACAGAACGTTCGCTTAATTTGAATATCCTTGTTCCATTTGATCCTTTTAAAAATGATGTGTTTTATTGGATATGCTATTTGTTTCAGTTAGTAGGTCAGTAATTTTAATTTAATTCGCAATAATAAACTAAAGAATAATAAAAAAAAGTAAACGTTTTACACAATTCTTCCCCCCCGCAAATCCGAAATTTGACCTTCTCACATTAAACAACAAACTTCAAGTTTTAATTACTTTGTGTGTAGTGGTGGATCCATGTTTCATCCGTTGTCCCATATCGCATGAAAAAATTCTTTTTATTGCGCTTAAACAGGTCCCAACAGCGCTCAGAATCATCAACACTTGTTGTTTTTGGTCCACTGTGAGCAAACGCGGTATCCATTTCGAACAAAGCTTTCTCATACCCAAATGTTCATGCAAAATATGACCAACAGGTTCTTTTGAGAGCTTTATTGTGTCAGCTATCACGCAATTTCACTTTACGGTCATCAAAAATAATTTTGTGGATTTTTTTGATGTTTTACGGTATAACCACCTCATTTGAGCGTCTAGAGCATCATTTGTATCTGTACGACCGCGCTTAAATTCAGCATACCAGTAAATGATGAGTGATTTTCCAGGGGCAGAGTCCCCATAACACTTATCAAGCCATTGCTTTGCTTGAACGATATTTTTTCCCACCAAAAAAACAGTGTTTAATCAACACACCAAATTCGATTTTTTCCATTGTTTTGAAAATATCAAAAGTAGTGTCACTAAAACCCCTATAACTTGTAAACTAATCGTCGAAATGTCATTAAATTTTGACACGTATCGTTTGAAGGTTGGTACTTCCTAAAAATCATATGGATTTTTTGAAAAGGGCAACATTATGTGTCAGACCAAAAACTTTTCAGCCATTAAAACTCTTAGTAGTATCCCTTTCTGTTACTTTTAAAACTACCCAAGTCAAGTATTTTTTACCTCTCACATTAATCTGGCTACGTACATCATTATTACTTGTGAGATGTAATACTCAAGTGATATTTCACTTTTTTTTAATATTTATTTTGTTACTTTCACCGAAAATTTTTAGTTTCCGTTGAACTATTGAGTTTATTATTGTTCCGTTTACTGGACAAAATTTAAAAACCCATAAACCCTTGACTTCTGAAATACAATAGATGTGGCACGAAGAAATAATTATCCCAATTAGCCTCCCCTCGAGAATTATGATTATTATTTAAATATATAGAACAATCTAACATTAGAGACAAAATAGGAATAAATTTAAATTATAGTTATTCTATTATATTCTATGGTACTACTCAGTATATATCGCCACTACACCAAACACTTTATTTTTGCACTTGACGCGCGTTTCGCTAACTATGTTAGCTTCATCAGCGCGTCAAGTGCAAAAATAAAATGTTTGGGGTAGTGGTGATTTATACTGAGTAGTCTCAAATAGCACTCTCACTATTTACTATATCAAATATTAAAAAAAAACTGGCCCAGTGCAAGTTAGATTTGCGCAATTAGTGTTCCGTATAAAATGATCAGTGACTGCACAAAACACAACCCAAATTAGTTTTAAATAAAATAATTAAAAGCCCAGATTACAAACATGTCTAGTTAGATACTCAGCAGGCTAATCAGACTAATCAGAATAAGACAAAAAATTCCTGACATGTATATATCTTAAAATCCAATATGTATTTTCAAGTTTTTTGTTCTTAATCAATAATGTTTAATAGTTATAGCATCTTAGCTACCTAATAGCCAATAAATCATTCTAACTTAATCTACAATATAATATAGTAGTAAAAGTTTAAAACAAATATTTACTACCTAAATATTTATTTAATTATAAACAAATAAAATAAGATTATATTCACTCGGTACCACATGCTTAAAGCAGTAGCTACCATCTACGGTTCAATTCACAACTTTCGACGAAATAAACCTTCACCATTTTGGCTGGCAACTAGTTTTTTTATACCAGGTAAATTATCAAACGTAATGCACTCGTGATAATTTTCGCTCAATCTACACTTTATGAAGAATATTTTCAGAATTTTGTCAAAATATTTTGATCAGTACTTTTCGAAATAGAGTAAAGGGACAGAGACTTTTTAAAAATAATTCAAAGAAAAGTGTGCCCAAGTATTACATCGTACATATATATGTATTTTTGAACTCGTTTTTCATAAGCTATTTTTTTCATTTCGCCCGACAAGCTAACCCTTTAAGTCTAAATTTAACTTTTAAAACTACACGGCAAATTTAAACTTTATGTGTCAAATAGTCAAATCCAATAGAAAAGCGGGTGTGACAGACGGACACCGAGGTGATACGGAAAATTAATTATTTGTATAAAGCAGCAATAGGAACTAATATTTTTTAGTTATTATTACTACTACTGTTTCTCGTCAGCTGATCGGTTGTCAGTAATATCTGTTATTTATTTCTAAGAATAACAGTAGCAAACTCTTTAGTGTATCCTAAATGACGTTTTTTGTATTATAGTCACGAATGATTGCACCTTGCAATCCACTTAAACCTTAAAAATCCCTTAACTTGTAAACGGTATTTTTGGGTAATATTTTTAATTTTCGTCGACCTATAATAGATATATCACTCTTAGGTTTTACACTAAAAGGTAATTGCAGCTTTGTACGTTGGTGTACGTTTTATTGAAATATCACCCAGACGCTTTCGGCCTTAGGTTTTTGTGTAAGCTTTTGTATATTGTATGTATACTATGACCACGGTGTATTTCTTCTGGCTGGGCTTTTAACGAGTGAGTGTGGTTGATAAACAGCATTTTTATTTATTATATACTAACATTATCCCTCATTTGAAGAGCCTGATCAGGAGAGAATTTAAAGTTTTAAAGCATCGAGCTTGGAATGAAAACTTATAATTCTACAAAAATGTCATTTAAATCTAGAAAATAACCAACTTTTATAGAAAAAGAATAACAGACAAAAATAAGCATGGTGCAATGAATGCAGAAAAAATATTTTTTTTTACTCTTTACCTCAGTTGCCGAATTGAGGCTTAAACATGTCCGTCTGTCTGTCTGTCACATCCGATTTTCTCCGAAACTATTTGACGTGAAGAGTTGAAATATGGAACAAATATATGAATTGATGGCCTAATTAGGGCCGTGTAGTTTTGAAAGTTAAATTTTGACTTAAGAGGTTAGTTTTGGGAGCTGTAATCGGAAGTGAATTTTTTTAGCAGGTCGTGGAGTGGGGTGTCAAATGAAAGTTTGTGAAAACACAAGTTCAAAAATATGTAACACGTAGGCTGAAAAGTTTTTGTTCTAGCTTCTTAAAACACATTTTTTGCAAAATTCGATTTTATTCATCAACATAGTCTCCTTCAAGAGCGATATAATCAGTCCAACGCTTTTCTAACATTTCTATACCTTTCTTGTAGAAGGATTTGTTTTTACCTTCAGCGATAACTTCTTCATTGGAACCAAATCTCTTTCCCGCGAACATTTTTTAAAGGTCTGCGAATAGATAATAGTCGCTGGGAGCCAAATCTGGAAAATACGGTGGATGAGAAAGCAATTCGAACTTAAATGGATGCAATTTTGCCATCGTAACCATTGACTGGTGACACGGTGCATTGTCTTGATGAAAAGCATTTTTTTTCTTGTTCATTTGGAGCCGTTTCTTTGCCATTTCTACCTTTAAACACACCAATAACTTTATATAATATTCGCTATTGATGGTTTTTCCCTTCTCAGCCTAGTCGATCAAAATTATTCCTTGCGCATCCCAAAATACAGAGGCCAAAACCTTCCCATCCGACTGTTGTGTCTTTGGTCGCTTCAGGCGACTTTCACCGGCTACTGTCCAATCAGCTGACTGCCGATTTCATTCCAGTGTGTAATGGTGAATCCATGTTTTATCCATTATCACATATCGCATGGAAAAATCCTTTTTATTGCCCTTAAACAGCTCCAAACAGCGCTCAGAATCATCGACGCCTTGTTGTTTTTGGTCCACTGTGAACAAACGCGGCACCCATTTCGAACAGAGCTTTCCTACGCCCAAATGTTCGTGCAAAATATGACCAACACGTTCTTTTGATATCTTTAGAGTGTCAGCTATCTCATGAAATTTCATTTTACGGTCATCCAAAACAATTTTGTGGATTTTTTATGTTTTTTTATGTAACCTCCGTATTTGAGCGTCCAGAGCGTTTAGTATAATTTGTGCCTGTACGACCGCATTTAAATTCAGCATACCAATAATTAATGAGTGATTTTCCAGGGGCAGTGTCCCCGTAGCACTTATCAAGCCATTTCTTTGCTTGAACGGTATTTTTCCCATCAAAAACTGTGTTTAATCAACACACGAAATTCGGTGTTTTACACACACAAAAGTAGGGTCACTAAAACTATTGTAACTTGTAAACTAATCGTCGAAATGTCATGAAATTTTGACACGTATCATTTGAAGGTTGTTACTTCCTAAAAATCATATGGATTTTTTGAAAAAGGCGACATCTATGTGTCAGACCGAAAACTTTTCAGCCTACGTGTTATGATGTAATACTTACGCACAATTTTCTTTGTGTTATTTTAAATAGAATGCCCAAAGCCCCTGTCCACCTATCTCGAAAAGTACTGATCAAAAAAATTTGAAGAAATTCTGGAAGAGTCTACATAAAGCATAGGTTGAGGGAAAATTATCACCACTTCGAAAAATGTGAATTGAACCGGGACTGATAGTTACTGCTTTAAGCATTTGCTATTAGGTAGCTAAACTTCTTATGACAATATTGATTATAAAAAAAACGTGAAAATACATATTGTATCTTAAGATATATGCATGGAACTTTTTGTCTTATTCTAGTTGATCTGTTTAGCTTGCTGAGTCAGTGTCTGACTAGACATATTTGTAATCTAGGCTCTTAATTCTTTTATTGAAAACTCATTTGGGTATGTTTTGTGAACTCGATGATCATTTTATATTTCCGTAACAAAAAATTTTATTGTAAAAGCAATCACAGTACGGAATACTAATTGCGCTAGTCCGACTTAAACTTGACCGGTATTTTAATTAATATTATTACCATAGATACCGAGTTGCGGTCCCCCTAATGGCCTTTAGAAGGTTGTAAATATTTTGACCTGCCAGGTAGGTAGGGTTAAATTATCAAATATTATTAATTCTTAAATATTATTACATTAAATTAGGGTCAACCTAAATTAGATAAAAATATAAAACGTAAAGGCATTTTTGAAATTTACTAGTTTACGTTTAAACTTTTTCAAGTCAATATGATCTTATTACAGAGAATTGGAAAATTACAAATTTCGTCAATATTGCCTTTTAAAATCGACAGAAGGATGTGCTGGTTCTGCACAAACAAGAACTGCACTGCCAAAGTTTATATCATTGGACTAGACGATATATTTTCACGACAAACTGGCAATCATCATCAACACGATAATGAACAAGTACTGACTCGCCCAAAAATTAACAACGCAGTGAAGAAGAGAGCCAACGAGGAACATTACAACGAAAGACCAAGAAAGATGATTCGGCGGGAGGTGGCTGCAGATCCGAATGTGCTGAACACTTTCTCCGACTCCGATATGACAAGAATAGGGAAGAATTTGATCCAGACTGCAGTGCTATCCAAAGTTGCCAAAGTCCCAAGAGGAAGTTCATGAATATCTCAGTTCAATCTCGGTCCAGGTTGGTGCGATATTTTCCTGTAATTTATTCCTATTCACGGCGCAAATTGTGAATGTGGACGGTACATTTGAATTTTGTTTTTTCTACAAATGTTTACTATTCTGGCATATATCAATGGCCGCTATATTCCTTTGATGTTCAGCATATTGCGCGACAAGAAGGAAATTTCGTATTCTTTGGTATTCTCTGCAATAAAGTTCAAATGTCAGCAATTAGGATGTGTCTTCTCGCCTACAAAGGTCGTGTCAGATTTTGAACGCGTTGTTCACGGTTCGGTTCCATTGACAACGCTTGTGGGATGCAGATTGCATTTAGGAAATCCTGGTGGAGAAAAATTCAGAATCTATGATTAACTAGAGAATACAAAGATAAAAATTCTCCCATTGGAAAATGGCTTCACCACATGTTCGGGCTAACTTTTTCTCCCTGCCGATCACGTGAGAGATATTTTCGTCCAATTATTAGAAAATCAGCCAATCCACCCATAACTAACATTGTTTGCTGACTACATAGTTGAAAACTACATCGATGATAGTGCTCCTTTCCCGACAACCCTTTGAACCGCGCTCAACGCCAGCGTTTGGGGAACTAATAACGGGATTGAGGCTTTTCATTCAAAATTTGCAAAGGATTGTCGTTCGCCTCATCGGAATTTTCATGAATTTTTAGAGGTCGTCAAGGGTTTCCAGACTGAAATATACGCGAAAATCAACGTTGTACAAACCAGAGCACCAAAGTGTTCGACTAATAGGTACAATTCAGCATTTTTTAGAAAATAAGATAATTAATATATACATAAAGAAACTGATGCTGTAACGTTTGTCAAATGCATGTCTTACAAATCTAGTAATTACTGAAATATGTCTTTTGCTTTAATTTTAACACATAACTTGCATACTTATAGCTCTATACCTGCCTGTGACGGACCGCAACTCGGCCGTCAACTTTGGGTTCGCAAAAGGTCTGTATCTCAACTCGGAACTTTATATTGCCTTTCACCAACCCTTACCGCAATTCGGTATCAACCATTATTACTGCCTGAATAAGCTTGGAAACTTAAAAATTGCATTGCTCAAGGGACTAACGATAAAAACATTAGGAGAAATTTCGAAAAATGTGACTTCTATACAAAAGAAATTGATTCAAATTACTTTGGATACTTTAATTTGATGTAAAACATAAATTGTTGTTTTGAAAAAATACAATTCATTTTTAGATTAAAAAGTAAGAAGCCGAACCTAGACGTCTTACAATCCCATCATTAAATTGGCCAATTAACAATTACCTAATATAATTTTTTCGATAAAAAAAATACATTTTAGAAATGTAAAAGCCCTAAAGAAGGCAAAGCTCTCCAATATTTTTGTATACTTTATTTAATTAATTTTAAGTAACGTCCTATGCCTTCTGAAATATAGAAAAGGGATTAAAATTTGTATTTTTTTTTATTTGGCAAATTTTTAATGTGAAACAATAATATTAATAATAACTTTTACGACCCATAATAAATACTGAAAACCAAATTAAAAAATCACCAGTTCAGGTAAAAAATTAAAAATACCGTTAAAATTTTACAGAAAATACAATGTTGCCATTCTCTCCAATCAGTTAAGACTTCCTTCCTCAAGGAGAGTGATCAAATTGAGAAAAGGAGATTTAAAGGTGCGGTCAGATACCTTGAATAAACTAACCTTGAGTGTAACTTTAAGAAACGACTGTAAATGCGTGCCAAAATAAGACACGAGATTTATTGTAAGGAGTATAACCTGTCCTGGCATGAACATGTTGCAGGCATAGCAAGGAGAGTTTTTCAGAAGTTGGGAATATTATTTCGAACCAGAAAGCTTTACACTCTACAACAACTGTTAATTCTTTACAAAGCTCAAATTCGACCAACTATGGAATACTGCTCCCATGTTTGGGGCTCCGCTCCCAAACATACACTGCATTTGTTGGATTCTGTTCAGAGAAGGGCTGTTCGTCTGATTGGAGACCCAGAACTGACCGGCGGCCTTGATTCGCTGGAACATCGAAGAACGGTTGGCGACTTGAATATATTCTACAAGTATTTCCATGAAGAGTGTTCGAAGAATGTAGCCCGCTTAATTCCTCCCAGAGCGGTGCATGTTAGAAGTACACGTCGCGCTGATACTTCACATCGGTATGAGGTTCAGCTTGTTACTCCTTATACAACGCTTTTCAAGCAGTCTTTTCTATGGAGAACATCATCCCTTTGGAATGGCTTACCCAGGACTGTGTTTCCCACCGAGTACAATTTACAGCGATTCAAGAACAACGTGAATCACTTTTTTCGCACACGTGTCGCTCCTGTAGCGCTTTAGGGACTTCCCTGCAGCACGTGTGCTAGACCCATAAAAAAAAGGAGTATAACAAATGTTTATTTTGGATCTAACAGTTTTATACCTTTTGTTTCATAATTTTTTGTTTATGAATAAAAGACAATAAATATTATAATAATTTAGTTTTTATTGATTTTTATTAAAATAAATTTATTTTTCAGTGATGACAAGCACATTCACTTATCAGGTGATCTATTTATTACCTCGGCCTATATCTAGACACGTTTTAAAAGTTTATGTCTGTAACCGTAATTATTAGTTTTATTTCTTGGAAGAAAAGAGAAAATTGTTTAACGGAAAACCAAAAATTAATCCCTGTCTCTCGGTTCCATAGAACAGATTATGAATTTAATTATTGTAAAATGAGTTTTTTTATACGTTATTTAATAACATAATTAAGTTAAAGACATGATAATAATTAAAAATGATTACAAAAAAATAATAATTGTATTGATTATATTTGTACCTTTGTGTTTATATAATTAAAATAATTTATTATAATAAGATTACAATGAAACTATGATAATGCAATTGTCATGCTCTTTCTTAAAAAAAATGGCACGTGAAAATGTATGGATATTTTAATAAAATAATAAAATAATTGCACAATACGGAAAATTTGGGAGATTTTTGAATCTAAGTTGGATACTTGAAATGGCTGTTGCTAATAAAAGGGGGGAGCGAACCAATAACGGGAGGCACTAGCCTCTGGAAAAAAAATACCTTTCTTCCAATAGAACTGGTATATCACTAATACGTATCCAGTTTTTTAGAGTCTTGTGCCCTTCTGTTCCGATTCTAGCCAGTCGCCTTCTCAGGCTCCATTCAGACCAGTGGCATAGTGGGGTTCAAAGGTAGGATACAGAGGACATTTTTTTATGGAAAAAAAAAACCTCGGGGCCGAGTTTCCTACAGAAAGCTTCTTGCAGTGAATCTTTAAAAGCGTAGACCCCTCCCAACACAGTAAACTAAACATCGATAATCTGGAGGCTGGAGATTTTTTTCAAAAAAGAACACCTCTTTATAATGGAATTTTAAAAACTTACACGGAACGCTAAAAATTTATATCCGATTCAAAAATCGATGACCGGGGGTAAAGTTTTTTGACAGAAAATAATCTCTAATAAGAAAATAAACCCTTTCTAAGGGGCATGATTTGCTACATCAGAGCAGGTGGCATATGTTCCCTGCCTCTCTCCCCTTGGCTAGCTTTTCGGATTCCTTTGGACAATGTCGATCTCTTTTTCTTGCCGTCGGGGTCCAGCTAATTATTTACCTGGACATTCGTTCGTTGCCACATCTCTGCACATTATCGTACCAACATAATTGAAATATTTATGTCGATCTTCTCCAGAAGGCCACTTCAGTGTATTTACTTTTTTTTGGCGTGCAAATGTTTAATTACTAAGTTTCTCACTAATATAACACTATACTTTTAAAAATGGTATTGTCCTTTTCTTTCAAAATAGGGCTCTGATTATTTTCTTGCACTTCTATATTCTTTCTGACATTTTTCACGCCACGTCGACCATTTTGTGTTATTTTGGCTTTTAGGTTTATGTTGATATTTTTCCCCTCGTTCCATCTCTGTCCTTATCTGACTACACGCATATGTTTCGGTTTATGCATAGTTATTCCCCATTTCTCATATTCTTTTATGAGTCAATTTGTCATTCAATTACTATTTGATCGTCAGCAAAATGCGAAGCATATTCTTCTCGAACTTTTCAGCTTTAAACAGGGCAGAGGATGATGTATATATATATATATATATATATATATATATATATATATATATATATATATATATATATATATATATATATATATATATATATATATATATATATATTATATATATATATATATATATATATATATATATATATATATATATATATATATATATGTATATATATATATATATATATATATATATATATATATATATATAATAACAAACCATAAACCGAAACATATGAGTGTACTCAGAAAAGGACAGAAATAGAACGAGGGGAAATAATATCAACATAAACCGAAAAGCAAAAATAAAATGATCTACTAACGTGAGAAAGACTACAGAAGGGCAGGAAAATACTCGGCGCTCTGTCTTGAAAGCAAAAGACAATATTATCTTTAAAACTATGGTATCATACTGATGAGAAACCTGGTAGCTAAATAAATTCACGCCAAAGTAAATACACTGAAGTTGTCTTCTGGAAAAGGTCGACACAAATATCTCCATTATGTTAGTATGATTATGTGCAGAGAAGTGGCAACGATCGAATGTCCAGGCAAATAATTAGCTATACTCCAACGAAAAAGACAAAGAGATCGACATGGGAGGGAGAGGGCCTGCTCTAACAAATGTAGCAAGTAACGCCCCTTAGAAGGAGCTTATTTTCTTTTTGTCAAAAAAGTTTACCCTCGGTCATCGATTTTTGAATTGCATATACATTTTTAGGGTTCCGCTGTAGGAAGGAGTTCTTGTTTGTGATAAATATCCTCCGTCCTGTCATTCATTTTTAAAGGGGATGTAAATTCTTAACGTTTCACTATAAGTACAGTTATCAATTTTTAAATTTAGTGTAAGTTTTTAAACTTCTGTTAAAAAGAAGTATTCCTTTTTGTAAAGAATCTCTAGCCCCCAGATCATCGATTTTTAGATTACTGTATTGAGAAGGGTGTACGCTCTGATGTTTTCTTTTTTCCGTAAAAAATGCATTTTTTATCCTGCCTTTGATCTCCACTACGCCACTAGTCTGAACGGAACCTGAGAAAGCGACTGGGAAGAGAAGCTAGAATCGGAACAGGGGGGCACAAGACGCTAAAACTGGATATGTATCAGTGATATATCAATTCTATTGGTAGAGAGGTTTCTTTTCTTCCAAAAGCTACCGCCTCCGGTTATTGGTTCGATCCTCCCTCTCATTAGCAACAGACATTTCAAGAGTCCAACTTGGATACGAGAATCTAGCAAATTTTCCGTACTGTCCAATATTCTGTCTTTTCAGTATTGATGAAACTTGTTAGAATCTAACAGTAAACTCAGTGTTATTGATAATATGTAAAACATCCTGCAATGTTTTTTAGGATTTGCTTTTTGAATAAGTGTTAAGAACATTTTCATGATACTTTATGATATTAAAAATAATAATTTACACATATTTTCCGATATATTTTCAAACACTAAAAATTAAAATATGATTAAAATAATGGCAGATTCATCCTTAATTTGGAAAAATCTGAAATAGCTTTTCTCCTTTTTCGTGAAATCTTACATAACACATACTAATCCTGCACTTTTCTACTAAGCTTTTGTCAACATATTGTTAAAATGATAAAAGTTTCATTATTTATTACTAATCATCAAAATGTGTTTAATAACAATATATTTGTTTATTCATTTTTATTGAAAGGAACCTTCAGTCTTAAAACTTGAAAAAGAGAACATTATCGTCCGAAGAACTGACTTTTTTGGGGACAGAAACAAACATTTAATAAGGCCCGGGGACTTGCAAAGGACGCTTTTTATATATAATTTTTTATTAATGAATTTTTGTCAGACTTAGATTGCTAATGCCTTGTTTGTCATCTACTGTCTAGATATTGTGGGATCATTCTTATGTATTTTTAGGCAGACTATAGAGTAGACTAAGAAATATTTAAAAAGTAGAGTACCAGCTAAAAAAAGTCGAATTTATTCTATTCGATACCCTGTCTAAATGGCCTTCCCTGTAATACCTACACAAATTAAATGGATATAAATAGACAGCGAATGCATCTACAGCTTTAAGTACACAGCAATGTATTTGACTTGACACTAAAGTGGTAATCCAAGAAAAAGGCACTTTCTTATAAAAGACACGATGTGCGTTTAAAGAAAACAAATATTGTCAATGACAAACAAGTGGCAATCTAAGTCAGATCTATAATAATTTATTCCTATAAATACAGTTAATGTCAAAATTTAACGCAACTTCGTTTTCAGTTAATAAATAAATAAGCGTACCAAAATGTATATACATTTTTTAAATTTTAACAAAACCTAAATTCTAAAAAATTAACAACAGGAAATATTATTGACTACCGTTATAAACATTAAAGACGAACCATGCATTTCGAGTTGCGTATATACTTTTATGCTCTATATTTATTATTTGAAACTGCATTTTTTTTATTACGTATGGATCTTACGAAATGTTTTATTTACATGGTATTTATAGTTATTATAATTACGTAGGGACTATAAGTTTTAAAATAAAATTTGATAGTCTGCTACAATCAACAAAATATAAAGTTTTGTGTTTTGGCAAAATAATAACAGCATTTATAAAATTTTAAAAAATATGTGTCCTTATTATCTCAAGGAGAGTCGAGTTAACAATCATAAGTGAAAAATCAAGAATGAGTTTCTTGCCTATTCAGACAATATTCAATCTCGAAAATCCTAAATTATAATATTTATTGTAAAAAGCGAATGATTCCAAAATATCTTGACCTGAGTATCGTTAACAAAATAATTTGCAAAAGTACCCCTTTTGTCAAAGTTATTTTAATCTGTAATTTTTGTAAATTGAACACTTGGCTCTGGCTTTTAAGTTTTCTTGACATCTCCTAAACGAATATTTTAACTACTGAAAAATATTGGTAACTATGGCGAACTCTAGCAAACTAAAATGTCAACGAAGACAGAGAGATGTTTTTGTTAGAAAATTTAGCTTTCATAAAACTTACCTCACATTCCTCTTTGATACCATTATTTTACAATATAGATAGAAACAATAAGAAATTTAAAATGGTTGATTTTAGTATTTATAATCAGTTTATAATTGACAAAGATAAAACAAACTTTTTAAAATTAGAAAAACTTCCCACCTTCTATCGGTATCAACTGGATCCGGACTTCTTTTAATTATTAAAAACTGATCTGAAGGTCATTAATAAATATTTCTTAACAACATTTTAATTTCATTATTAATAATAATCTAATATAATTTTAATAAACAAGAAAAACTTACCACCGGCACATTGGCTAACTTCTGTAGCCGAGCTGAGTGTCGCCAAACCAAGTAAAATTATCGTCAGGTATTGCATAATATAAGAATTTAAATAACCACACAACACCAAAAGTCAATACCAAAAGTAGTTTCTAGTTTAGCCGTATATTTTCAACTAAATGCAAACTACTGGTTCACCGGTGTGCCACCCAACTCTCACTTCAAGAATGTTACTGGTGTAGTACTGATCTTCACTGTAACACCTTTATATTACTTTTGTAGTGGTTTAAATAAATTCGTTTTAGTATGCATGTCTTGTTATTACCAAAGCTTTTTTAACGTCTACTTTTAAAACGCTCAGTATAATCTTCTTTGTTTGCCAGTTCATTGTCAATGCATATATACACCGAAACAAATTTAAAAAACTTTTACAAGAAAAATTATGTACTCTGGACCAATCCATCTCAGAACTCTTATTGCATAGCTAATAAAACAAGTCATTATGAAAGTTTAATTTTAATTTTAATTAGTTTTAAAATGTACATACCTAATGTACGGTGGTGAGCACAAGTACTTTTCTTATTGAACAAAGGAACTGCTTATATTATACTCGGAATAATGAACACACTTACCCTGTAAACTCTCTATATAAAAGTCAACTTTTAATAGAGCTTGATGCTAACATCTTGAAATATAGGAGCAGGCAGAAGTCTGGGGTATCGTATTTATTGTAAAAAGAAATCCGATTATAATTAAATGGTTTACGTGTCACTCAGTGGCTATAATAATTTTTTGATAACTTACTTGATTGCTGAGCAACAGTGTCAAGATTTTCTTGAGCATCACACCCTCTATACTTTAACCTTTTAATTCAAATTTGAAGGTATAGGCTTTAATAGGTCTACCTATAAACGTTCACCTTAATTTTATCAATTCCGTGAATCGTCTTATCATTTTAAAGTTTTTTTATCTTTATATTCCGTCCCAAATTTCCTATGTTGGTAAAAGGATGTTCACGTTTTTATTTTTTAATATTGGTAAAATATATTTAACACGTAGGCTGAAAAGTTTTTGGTATGAAACATAGATGTGACCCTTTTCAAAAAATCCATATGATTTTTAGGAAGTACCAACTTTCAAACGATACGTATCAAAATTTCATGCCATTTCGACGATTAGTTTACAAGTTACAGTGGTTTTAGTGACGCTGTTTTTGATGTTTTCAAAACAATGGAAGAAATCAAATTTCGTGTGTAGATTAAACACTGTTCTTGATGGGAAAAAATACCGTTCAAGCAAAGCAATGGCTTGATAAGTGTTACGGGGACTCTGCCCCTGGAAAATCCCTCATCACTTATTGGTATGCTCAATTTAAATACGGTCGTACAAATAGAAATTATGCTGAACGCTCTGGACGCCCAAATGAGGTGCTTTCACCGGAAAACATAAAAAAATCCACAAAATTGTTTTGGATGACCGTAAAGTGAAATTGCTTGAGATATCTGACACCCTAAAGATATCAAAAGAACGGGTTGGTCATATTTCGCATGAACATTTGGGCATGAGAAAGCTCCGTTCGAAATGGGTACCGCATTTGCTCACAGCGGACCAAAAACAACAACCTATTGATGATTCTGAGCGCTGTTTGGACCTGTTTAAGCGCAATAAAAAGGATTTTTTTCATGCGATATGTGACAATGGATGAAACATAGATCCATCATTACACACCGGAATCAAATCAGCAGTTAGCTAAGTGGACAGCAGCCGGTGAAAGCCGCCCGAAACGACCAAAGACACGACAGTCGGCTGGGGAGGTTTTGGCCTCTGTATTTTAGGAAGCGTATGGAATAATTTTTTTTCGACTATGCTGAGAAGGAAAAAACCGTCAATAGCGAATATTATATAAAGTTATTGGTGCCTTCGAAGGCAGAAATCCCAAAGAAACGGTCCAAATGAACAAGAAAAAAGTGCTCTTTCATCAAGATGTGTCACAAGTTAATGGTTACGATGGCAAAATTGCATGAATTGAAGTTCGAATTGCTGCCTCATCCACCGTATTCTCCAGATTTGACCCCTAGCTACTATTATCTATTTCCAGACATCAAAAAAATGCTCGCGGGAAAGAGATTTGACTCCAATGAAGAATTATTGCCAAAACTGAGGCCTATTTTGAAGACAAAGACAAATCCTACAAGAAAGGCCTGGAAATGTTAGAAAAGCATTGGACTGATTGTATCGCTCTTGAAGGAGACTATATTGTTGAATAAAGTCGAATTTTGCAAAAAAAAAGTGTTTTAAGTAGCTAGACCAAAAACTTTTCAGCCTACGTGTTAAATATTAACATTAACCAAAAAATTGTTCTAGCCAGGAAAATATGAAAAATAGAAATAAAAAGAAGTAAAAATTATCATGCAATGCCTTAAAAAGGTGTAAATAAATTTTACTTACCTTCTCCTTTCACAACACATTCCTAATAATTCCTAAATTTTCGGTAACAGAAAATGTTTACTTATTGTCAAACAACTGAAAATAAAATGCATACTTCAGCGTCTCAGGATGGATTTCACAAACAAGAGAATAGCTGGTAAACTGCTGAAGTATGGACGTAGTCTATTTTCAGTTGTTTTTACAATAACTACATATGCCTGAGGAGGATCCCTCGAAAAGCGCTACCTGCTTTTAAGCGTTGACTGTGTCAACCACTTTGTCGGCTCGAAAACTGCTGTGTCAGCTTTTGATGGAGTAACAGGTATGCGTACTTAGAAAATGTTTAGTTGGGCCACTAGCGATAAACTTTCATTTTGAATGGTTTCTATCCTCACAAAACATTGTCTGTGTTATGTTTCTAAATTAAATCTAGAGTATATTTCATTTGTCTTTACGACTTCTTTTTTTTAAATTTCAGCTTTTTTAAAACTGTTTTGTTAATATACCAACATCAAATTTTTAGAGATATTAACAGGTTATGAATCAGTTTTCCAAAAGATTTGATCATTTCTTGAAACTCAAAAAAATGGACCTTACGTTTATCTAATGGAAGAGTTTTTCCTTAATTAGAACCAATAGTCTCAACAAACCGTATATTAATAAAACAAATTCCTGACGTATTACATAAGAACTATTAAGTTATCCAAAAATTATTTTCTAAGCAGTAAATTTAATCGCTGACAACTTCTATATTAACCATTTTTCCGTAAACTCATTTGCTTCCAAAATAAAAGCGATATGCGAAACTTCTGCCTGACCCCGTGTACTATCTACTTATCAAAAGTGAAAGTCTATAGAACGCTAAATGTTAAGTTAAGTAATGATCAGTCATCGTCTTATTACTAGAACAGTTGAACCAAAGACTGCATATAATTTCGATGACGTTGACCAATCATATCCATCACACATGATCATACCAGCTTATTTCCGGCACGCAAACTGATCATGGAGGTGCTATAGTGTGCTCGAGCATAAGATAGGCTTGTGTTTGTTTCAATGTGCAATGAGCAGATAGTCACTTATATTCAATAGTACACGTCCCAAAAATATTATATGTTACGTCTCTGATAACGTCAATGACAAAAATAAATATAAATCTTCTGCACACGATCTATTTATTCCATATAAAACAAGATTTCTCAACCTCAGTAAGTGCCTTAACTTACACCGTTCGAACTGTTTTGAAAATATACAAGCTTAACACGTAGGCTGAAAAGTTTTTGGTCTGACACATAGATGTTGCCCTTTTCAAAAAATCCATATGTTTTTTAGGAAGTACCAACCTTGAAACGATACGTGTCAAAATTTCATGCCATTTCGACAATTAGTTTACAAGTTACAGTGGTTTTAGTGATGCTACTTTTGATACTTTCAAGACAATGGAAAAAATCGAATATCGTGTGTTGATTAAACACTGTTTTTTAATGGGAAAAAATACCGTTCAAGCAAAGCAATGGCTTAATAAGTATTACGGGAACTCTGCCCCTGGAAAATCACTCGTCATTTAGTGGTATGCTGAATTTAAACTTGGTCGTACAGACACAAATGATGCTGAACGCTCTGGACGCCCAAATGAGGTGGTTACACCAGAGAACATTAAAAAAATTCACAAAATTGTTTCGGATGACTATAAAGTAACATTGCATGAGATAGCTGACACCCTAAAGATATCAAAAGGTCTTATTTTGCATAAACATTTGGGCATGAGAAAGCTCTATTCGAAATGGGTTCCGCGTTTGGTCACAGTAGACCAAAAACAACAACGTGTTGATGATTCTGAGCGTTATTTGGACCTGTTTAAGCGCAATAAAGAGAATTTTTTCATACGATATATGATGGATGAAATCTTGATCTACCACCATACACCGGACTTAAACACTCAGCAGTCGGTTGAGAAGGTTTTGGCCTCTGTATTTTCGGATGCGCATGGAATAATTATCATCGACTATGCTGAGAAGGGAAAAACCATCAATAACGAATATTATATAAAGTTATTAGTGCATTTGAAGGCAGAAATTGCAAAGAAACGGCCCCAAATGAACAAGAAAAAAGTGCTCTTTCATCGAGATAATGCACCGTGTCACAAGTCAATAGTTACGATGGCAAAATTGCGTAAATTGAAGTTCAAATTGCTTCCTCATCCACCGTATTCTCCAGATTTGGTCCCCAACGACTATTATCTATTCGCAGACCTCAAAAAAATACTCGCGGGAAAGAGATTTGGCTTCAATGAAGAAGTTATCGCCGAAACTGAGGCCTATTTTGAAGGCAAAGACAAATCCTTCTACAAGAAAGGTATATGTAGAAATGTTAGAAAAACGCCGGAGTGATTGTATCGCTCTTGAAGGAAACTGTGTTGATGAATAAAGTCGAATTTTGCAAAAAAAAGTGTTTTGGGTAGCTAGACCAAAAACTTTTCAGCCTACGTGTTAGTTTGTCTGAATGGGCAGAGAGTGTACAGTGTGATCATGTTTAGATGCCCAGCCCCGCTTTATGGAAAATTTTTGAATGTATTTTTTTTTAATGTAGAATGGTATAGTGCATGTCAAGGCGTATACTGACGTATTTGACATTTGGTAGTGAAAACGACGCTGGGCGCCGCGAAGCCAAACAACTTTTTTTTCAGTCGGCATACCTTTTGTAAAATGTCATTTTTTTCAACATTTTTTTCCTTAAATTGTTTTTTTCTAATTTGTTTTGCAAAAAAATTATGCAGCAAAAACCCTCTAAAATATTATTTTTTGGTCATCGCGGTTGCCATGGTTCATATGCCTACGTTTGGCGGTTTTCAAACAATTTATGTAGTAGGCGACTGTCATACTTTAATCTGGCAGTAATTATAATAATATTAGTTACAATGTTGTTGAGGTTTTTCCTTTAATAAAATATCTTTGAACAATAAAAAACAAGATTACATTATTTTTATTAAAACCACAAAAAAAAACTATAAAACTTTTAACATTACATTACTTATTACACAATGAAATTACTTATTTACTTTGTTAACTGACACTAAATATTATTATTTAGTGTCAGTTAAAGTAATTTTATTGTTAAAATGTATTGTTACAAAGTAACGGACCAATTAAGCAACTCTTTAACTTATTACGTATTTATAAAATTAAATGTTTGAAACTTAAAAAATAAAAAGAATATATCAAAAGAAATTTTCCATATGTCTTCCCTCTTCTATTATACATTTTTTCATTCTTTTCATTAACGCTTGATGAGTGGCTTTGTCAAAAATTTCTATATCATTTGTCACAGTTTTGTATACAATATCTTTAAGAGTCCCCTACAAGAAAAAATCTAACGGAGTGACGTCTGGTGACTTAGGTATCCATTAAATAACTGGGCTGCAAACTCCTACCCATCTACGTGAAAGCAGTTCATTCAAATACTCTCTAAAAGCAGCAGTTGTGTGAAGTGGTGCTCCGTCGTGTTGAAACCACATATGCCTTCTTAAAATAAGGGAAGCATTTTCTAATAAAACTGGTAGAGATTTAATCAAGAAATTAAGATGTCTATTTGCAGTTAGTGTTCCCTCAAAAAAGTATGGTCCAACTAAATATCTCCCAATTATCCCACACCATACATTAACGCCATAATGGCATTGATTCTGAATTTGATTAACGTTGTAGGAATTCTCGCCAGCCCGTAATGTTAATTTTTTCTGTTAGGTTTGCTGTTGCTGACAAAATGACTTTCATCTGTCCATAATATATGATTCAGAAAATAACGTTCTTCGTCATATTTAATCATCATTTCTGCTACAAAACTCGGTCGTCGTGCCGAATTAAATAATTTGTGTTAATAACTGAAGATTATGCATTTTATAGTCATGGTATTGGTTAACTTTAAGAGAGTTCTAAATAGCCCCATAAGGTACATTCAATTGCCTGTTTGCTTGTCTGATTGAATTATATGAATGGTTTTGAAAATATTACTGTTTCATCTGTGAAAACAGTTTTTTTTTTTTCGTTCAGAAATACCTTTCTGTTCAGAAAATGCATCCATATTGCTCCTCAAATTTCATTTTAATCCCCAAAACGTAGCGTAATCCGAGTTATACCTGTCGGAGTAACGTTCTCAATACAGTCTAACGGCTACCCGAGAATTTCTTCTTGCTTCTCCATAAATAAGAATCATATCTACTTTTTCAGCATGGGAAACCACTTCAACCAAAAGCTATTAACACACTGTTTACCTATTTTAACTCCATTGAGGTGAATCTTGAAGCAAACAAGAGCTGTCACATTAAAGTTTGACAGCCGCCTACTACATAAATTGTTTGAAAACTGCCAAACGAGGCATACCATCCATGGCAACCACGATGACCAAATAATAACATTTTAGAGGGTATTTGCTGCATAACTTTTTTTCAAAATAAATTATAAATAACAGTTTAAAGAAAAATGTTGAAAGAAATTACGGCTTTCCAATGCCGTTTTACAAAAGGTATGTCGATGGAAAAAAAAAGTTGTTTGGTGTCGCGGCGCCCATCTACCAAATATTAAATACGTCAGTATACTCCTTGATATGCACTATACCATTCTACATTAAAAAAAAATAAATATCCAACTATTTTCCATAAATCGGGGCCGGAGGTCTAAAAACGATCACCCTGTACAATCTCCATCACCGGTCATCTAATATATGGTACAAAATCTTTCTTCCACTATCTTTGGGTATTCGGTATATTTAAGCCTATAATGCGAGATGATAGTACAAATCTATCTAGCAAGTACTTATCCCACATATTAAGAACTCAAATAATGTGTACATTATTCCTTGTAAAATATCCATAAACGAAGCTTCGTTCGGCACAGAAACTATTAAAAAATAACTCCTATAAGAAAAACTTACAAAATCTTTCTTCCACTATCTTTGGGTATTCGGTATATAGTTAAGATCCTATAATGCGAGATGATAGTACAAATCTATCTAGCAAGTACTTAAAGGCGTCAACATACCCACATATTAAGAACTCAAATAATGTGTACATTATTCCTTGTAAAATATCCATAAACGAAGCTTCGTTCGGCATGGCAGAAACTTGCGGCAAATAATGCTTTAAAAAATAACTCTTAATTTCGATAGTAAGTTAATTATCATGCCTGAATTTAGTAATATAAAATTGGTAAAATACAAAAAAATTATAACCAGAAATTTTAATTATAAGCATGTGTAAAGTCCAAAAATAGTTATTTATTAATTCTAAAAGCTTGAGTTATACTAAAGCAGGTCGAAAGATTCAAAGGAGGGCCATAAATACAGGCCGACATTTCAAAAATCGGCACAAATATGTATTTCGTTTTACTACCTCCTTAGTGCCGTAGAAGGAAAGAGGAAACATGTCACTCCGAAAACGTTATCAAAATAGCAGTTTCTTCAGCATAACGACATGTTGATCTGTTAAATTGTAGTGTTAAACTATGCATGCCTTTTTAGGACTTAATTTTTTTTTTCACATTATTTAGAATCAAAATAAATGTTATATATTATTAATTCGCTGTTATCCAAAAAGAAAATATTGTATCATTTTGATCTAGTCCTTAACAGAAAAACTAGTAAGTTGTATGTAGGTGCAACCAATTCATACATAAACTAGGATAAGCTATCAGCTCAAATTTTTGGGCATTTCACTACCAAAAATTCCTAAAAGACCCAAAACTATGAAAGATATAAAGAGCCACTAATAAAAAAACAGTGAAATGGTGGCTACAAGGTTGAACCTGTTTACTGACAATGCTAACCTGCGTGATGTCAATTGAATTAAAAATTGATTCTCGTATGTGAAAGGCAAGACGACCAAACAGATTTTCGAATAGCAAGCAGTAGCAAAGTGGTGCTGTGACTCAAAGTCGCTAAGATCACAGGTTTAATACCCACTAGCACCGAGAAACTTTTTTTTAATTCTTTTGTGGTTATGCCTTTAACTTCGTATTTTTCCGTTCCTGTTTAAATAAGAAAATGTTTGTACTCTTCGATCAACTTTCTAAAAGAGTTAAAGACTATATTTGTGTCATTTATCGTAAATCATTTAAATATTCTTCTCTATTTAAACACAATGGATCTAGTATCAGTTTCCGAACGTGAGGTGGGTAATTTTTTTGTGCATTCGTATCAGTTAACGCAAGATAAATAAATAATTCATTTGCCTAAATTTTCATAACGGATACAAAATATTGATATACTAATTCGATGTTCTGTCAATGGCTATGCAACAATGGCTAATTTAATTCATATTTTATTTTTTTTAAAAACTTTTCAGAAATATTTATGTTTTGCTTTAATGCGGGTAAGACAACTGTCTGAGTAGAATTTGATGAGAAAGGGATCATTTCTCTAACGAATGCACAAATAACATATTATTTAAGTTGTAAATCTTGATAAATTGTAAATTCTGTAATTAGGAAACCGCAACAACAAAGGAAGGATAAATATTAGGCTTAAAATTAGAGACTAAATATAAATTAGCGATAAAAATTGTCTATGAGTGCGTTAATTAATTTGGTAAAGAAAAAATATAAGTCACTGAATGAAGGCCAAGGTGTTTAAATTTTACGTAATAACTAATTTTAACCGCTAAATTCCTTCCATATTGAACGTTTTTGACGGGTAATGGAACGTGATCACGGTATTTTTTGTATCATGGAGGTAAATTAAGTCATCCATATTTTACCCTGATGATATAGCAATCTATAGAATAACATCTTTTTTTCCAAGGAAATAAAAAGTTGGAATTTCGTTGGATCAATTCTATTGAGCGCAATGGGGATTATGCGGGGAAAAAAATTTTTGTTTTTACAAACAAATATTATTTACCTTGTTTTTTACAAGCCTTCTTAATCCACTCTCGTATATACGAGTATAAAGTTCACTTATCTGCATGTCGATAGTTATCAATGTAACGATATACCGATAAGTATATATATATATATATATATATATATATATATATATATATATATATATATACATATATATATATATATATATATATATAAATCGATATACCGATAAGTATCGATATATCGATAACTGTGGATATATCGGTAACTATCAACACATCGATAATTTTTTAGTGTATTATTGTTACTTAATATATAGATAACTATTGATAACTATCGATATAAATAAATTCCATCCCCAATCAAGATAATATATGGCAGATATATTTGCTTTACTACCACAAGGAATATAAATAAAGAGGTTATTTTTTTTTCATTTTTTTCCTAAAAGTTATCGCTAGATTCTGGCTCGTTTTTACCTCGAAATGTATAATCGCTCAAGTAGCAATATTTTGTGGGAATACCTGACTTTTATTTAATGTCTGGCTAGTTAGTGTTCCGTGCGGAACACTTATAAGATCACTTCGGTGTCTGTCTGTCTGTCTGTCACACCCGATTTTCTCCGAAACTATTTGACATAGAAAGTTGAAATTTGGTACTAACGTATAAATTGACGGCCTCATCACAGCCGTGTAGTTTTGAAAGTTAAATTTTGACTTAAGGGGTTAATTTTGGGGGGTGAGATCGGAAGTGAAAAAAAAAAATTTTTACTAGGTCATCGAGTGTGGTGTCAAATGAAAGCTTGTGAAAACACGAGTAAAAAATGTATATATAATGTAATACTTGCGCGCACTTTTCTTTGTGTCATTTTTAAAAAATCGCGAAAAATCGCTGTCCCGCGCCTTATCTCGAAAAGTACTTATCAAAAAATTTTGAAAAATATTTCAGTAAAGATTGGAAACAAACTTTGTTGAAAACTCATTTGGGGTGTGTTTTGTGAAGTCACTGATCATTTTATACCTCTGTAACAAAATTTTTTATTTTAAAAGCAATCAACGTACGGAACACTAATTGCGCAAGTTCAACTTGCACTTGACCGGTTTTTTTTATTTAATGTCAACAAAGAATATATTTCAACATATAGAAATAATTTCAACTCAAAAATAACATCATAAATCCATTTGGCATAGTTAACTATTTTAATTTAAATCCTGTTTGATTTAACAATTAGCCTAGTCATGAAAGGATTTTGTTTATTTGTTTTAGCTCATATCAAAATTCGTTATACACTAGGAATATCGTCGATCTGGTTATATTATGTTGAACTTTGTATAACACTCGAACTTAAAACTGGTTGTTCATTAATATCAGATTCTTGATTATTAGTAAGACCGCTCGAGCTATCTGCTAAACTACTGAAAATACTGTTTTTTTTTAAAGGAAATTACTTGATCTAAAGGAAAAAGGTAGTGAATAAAGGTGTTTATTAGTATAACAAAAATGTATAAGATATAAGTCACACAAATTATCATAATCGCTTAATAAATGCTTATTACGATGGATTTAAGAGAGACTTGTAGGGTTTTAGATTTTTACCCTCGAGCATTTCGCGCCGATTTATGTGTAGTTTAAAATATTTTGTAACAATTTGTTAGCACATCTTTTTCTACTTCCTTGGCTAAGGGACGTATGTTTTTGTAATTCACCCTCCGAGTTTTTTGTATTTTGTCTCTTGAAGGTCTCCAACTCACAATCGATTTCAAATTTGTCCGATATCGCATAAAGAGAAGGAGTGAAAGAAGCGGTTGTTGGTCTTTCTGTTTTTTTTTTATGGGTCTAGCACACGTGCTGCAGGGAAGCCCCTAAAGCGCTCCAGGAGTGGCATGTGTGCGGAAAAAAGCGAGTCACGTTTTTCTTAAATCGCTGTAAATTGTACTCGGTGGGCAACACATCCCTGGACAAGTTATTATATAGGGATGATATATACTTGTAGAACAGACTCAAATCGCCAACCGTTTTTTCGATGTTCCAGCGAATCAAGGCCGCCGGTCAGTTCCGGGTCTCCAATCAGACGAATAGCTCTTCTCTGAACAGAATCCAACAAATGCAGTCTATGTTTGGGAGCGGAGCCATAAACATGGGAGCAGTATTCCATAGTTGGTCGAATTTGAGCTTTGTAAAGAATTAACGGTTGTTGTGGAGTGTAAAGCTTTCTGGTTCGAAATAATATTCCCAACTTTTGAGAAGCTCTCCTTGCTATGCCTGCAACGTGTTCATGCCAGGACATATTTGCTCCCAAAATAACGCCCAACAAATTGAGTGACGATGCTAGGAGAATGGAGTGCCCCGACATAATTATGTCGGGTTCAGAAACGTTCACTTTTTTAGAAAAAAAACTGCCTCCTGGATTTTTGTAGCGTTAAATTCCACTTGGTTACTGTCACTCTAAGATAGAATTTCTTCCAGGTCTTTGTTGAGTTGAACGACCTCCTGCTGTCCGCGGATATTCGCCTGAGTAGCCGATGTCCGAGCGTTCAAAGTGAATGAAGAGATAAGCGTACTGTCATCTGCAAAGCTGTAGATTGGATTCCCGGTCTTTTCCAGCAGATCGTTAATGTAAATGAGAAAGTAGGAGACAGTATGGAGCCTTGGGGCACACCGGCGTTGATAGTGAAGGTGTTAGAAAGAAATCCTTCGACCGCCACTCGTAAAGAACGCTCTCAGAGGAAACATCAGAGTATGTTATGTAATGATAACTGTAATGATAACTATATTTTTTGTTCTATAAGTTTAAGAGGTAATAAAAATCTTTTCTATCTGGCCGTAATTGGTGTTTTATATTAGACACTTAATTAGAAATTTTGTTAATTTTTTCAGCAGAGCTCAAATTTAAAAAATAAATTTTTAACTTATTTTAAACTGAAACTTTCAAATAATATAATGCTGTTATTATCAGACATTAGTTGGGGAACTCGGCAAAAAAGGGGCGTGATAAGAGATCACACAATTTTCATTAAGCCAATATTTCGGTCCTGGATTGGGACCTTCTTCAGGGCAGAACTGAAAAGAAGAACAAAGCGTATTCACTGATCGAGTTTGGGACAAATTGTGTGATCTCTTAGCACGCCCCTTTTTTGCCGAGTTCCCCAACTAAGATTGTATTTTTAAGAATTTTAGTAGATACGGCAATCTTTTGCTTTCTTTCTTTATTCTATGTATATATATATATATATATATATATATATATATATATATATATATATATATATATATGTATATGTATATATATATATATATATATATATATATATATATATATATATATATATATATATATATATATATATATATAAATGCCAAAAAAGCAAATGCATGGTTGTTTTTCAATGTGAATTGTGATCATGATTATGATTTAAATTAAATTATCTTTTGTGAGTTTGATTTTAAGCAATTATTGTTAATATTTTTAACAAATTAATAAATTTAATAATTTGTTAAACGCTTTTTTTGGCATATCTTTTTTTTAATATATGAATAATTTTTCCACATGCAAAGGACTTCTGTTCTCTGAATAACAGTTAAAAAAATTGAGGAATTCTATATAATTTCTTCATAATTTATTTTAAAATTCACTGGAAATTCTTTTTCAATCTGATACTTTTTAGACAATTTTTATAGGGGAGATTGTTTCTTTCGGTGTAGAATAACCAATATGATTCTGTTAGTTTCCCACTTCCTTGTCATTGTTTATATGCCCGGAAAATTTACAATGGCGTTCCGCTTAACTATTTTTTATTTGCAATTTAACAACATAATAACTTGTGTATGTAATTTATATTAAAATTTTATTTATTTTATTTGTAAATTTATATGAGTAGTTACAAATATTTAAATTAAATTTGTTTTTAATTTATTTTGATTTAATAAAATTATGACGAAGGTTACAGATGAGAAAAAACGTCCTAAGATATTTATTTATTAAGTTAAGAAGAGGATAAAAATCAAAGGATTCTAATCACCAAGGTCTTCGATAGAAAACAATAAGGTTTTAAGCTGATAGTTTGAGAAAAAAAACTAGTAAATTCAATACTCCTTATGCTAGGTTATAGTCAAGGGTATGAAATAAGGCAAGGAATTAATCCCCTAATTTTTTCTTTGATTGATACCACCCTTGTGGCCAATGGTCACATACTTTAAACAAGGAACAATTAATTTCCGATAATAAGGAAATAATAATAAATCTAAAAACATTATATTATGGCCTGATGACCTAAGTATTTACGCTAACTGCAGCTTCTTTTTTCTAAATCTAACCTAGGTGTCAAAGAGAAGTGAATCCCATCTATAATAACCGGCCAAGTGCAAGTCGGACTTGCGCAATTAGTTGATTGATTTTAATACAAAATTTTTTGTTACGATGGTATAAAACGATCAATGACTTCACAAAACACACCACAAAGTTTTTTTCCAACCTTTACTGAAAACTGATCACTGAAATTTTCGTTTTTTTTTATATACCAGATAAATTATTAAAGATAATCCACTGGTGATAATTTTCGTTTAGTCTACACCCTGTGAAGAATATTCTAGAATTTTTTCAAAATTTTTTGATCAGTACTTTTCGAGATAAGGGAGGGAGACAGCGATCTTTCCCAATTTTTTAAAAATAATACAAAGACAAAGAGTGTGCGCAAGTATTACATTATATATATTTTTGAACTCTTGTTTTTACAAGCTTTCATTTGACACCCCACTCAATGACTTGTTATTTTTTTTCACTTCTCATTTTACCCCCCAAAACTTACCCCTTCAGTTAAAATTTATCTTTCAGAACTACACGGCTCTGATGAGACTATGAGTACCTATATTAGTGCCAAATTTCA
Organism: Pachyrhynchus sulphureomaculatus; assembly: GCA_019049505.1. Lineage (NCBI taxonomy): Eukaryota > Metazoa > Arthropoda > Insecta > Coleoptera > Curculionidae > Pachyrhynchus > Pachyrhynchus sulphureomaculatus. The sequence goes on from CM032446.1 coordinate 156,698,820, forward strand.
ACTTTCTATGTCAAATAATTTCGGAGAAAATCGGGTGTGACAGACAGACAGACGGGCAGTCAAACAGACGGACAGACACCGAAGTGATCTTATAAATGTTCCATACGAAACACTAAAAAGCGCTACTGCGTATGTTTTTTTTAGTGTTCCGTACGGAACACTTATAAGATGACTTCGGTATCCGTCTGTGTATCTGTTTATCTGTCACATCCGATTTTCTCCGAAACTATTTGACATTACCTTTAATAATTTATCTGGTATATATAAAAAAAAAATTCAAGGTCATCAGTTTTCAGTAAAGATCGGAAAAAAACTTTGTTGAAAAGTCATTTGAGATGTGTTTGGTGAAGCACTGATCATACTTCCGTAAGAAAAACTTTTATGTTAAAAGTAACGTACGGAACACTAATTGCACAAGTCCAACTTGCAGTTGACCGGTTATTTATTTATTATTTGGATACCATCTATTTATTATTTAAAAACTGATCCTGCCTAGTGTAAAAATAGGAAACGCTACTTCTCATAAACTTATTAAAATAAATACAATTAATGTCGTGTCAAACTAATAAATAATAAAAAAGGGATTACAGAAAAACAAAATGTCAATTTATTCCAGTAGAATTTACACACTGTAACTAATCTAGTGCTCTTAAAAAATATTTACGAAAGCCGGGATGGCATCAAAAGCTGACGCAGCAGCATCTGCCAAATTTGCAAACGATTTTATCAGTAATAACCTGACTATAAGAAGTTTTTTTCTAGCATAGTAAACAGTGTGTTTTATACACTTCATCTAATTATCGCGCAAAAACATGATTAGAATGACACAATTTTTTAATTCGCAAAAAACAATCGTACTTTTGATCATCATGCAAACTAAAAATTCTCTAATTATTTACATTTAAGTTATGATGTGGACGTAAATTTTGCTTGCAAGGATAACAAGTAAAAAAGCTGTCTAATTTGTTTTCAACTGTTAATTTCATCTAATTAACCTGAGACTAGTTGGTTTACTAATTATCGAAGCTATTACAACTACATACAGGATATAACATTTGAAAGAATCCACCTCATATAACTATAAACTGAATTTTCACTAATTGATACATTCAGTGACTGTGTTTTCACCCCCCTCCAAGACGCGTTGACAATTTCCTTAAGATATGCCAACCAAACATTGAAGGTATAGGTAGAGCTTAAACCGACTACCTAGCGGTGATGGTTTATTAAGAAGGGGAACATTGGCAGGATATAAGCTGGTCTCAGCTATTTATCATCAAAGTTTCGGTTTGGCTACCTATTGAAAGGATAATCTCGGGAACTTATATTTAGTTCTTATTGCACTTCTGATCGCCTCCTCAATGGCGACCGGTCCCATTTACCTGATGGGATTCTGGTCGATTGTCACAGTGTGCAATAAGAACAATAAAAGAAAGTAAAGCACCAGGCCCAGACAATACAGAAACAGAATTCCTAAAGGGTCTAAATGAAGAAAACATAACATGGCTGACTTATTCAATCATATTTACAATTCTGGAATCATTCCCCTTCAATGGTTAAAGGCTGAATTCATAACTTCACCTAAAACACTCGGAGCTCAATCATATAGAGGGTATAGAACAATCAGTTTGATGAGCTACCTTTTGAGTGAGACACTTCTTTTCTTAAGTATTTTTTTATACTGAGTAGAAAAAAAATCATAAAAAAAACATCCACCGTGAGGTTTTTTTCAGAAAACACACCTAAAGTTGTCAAAAAAAAACTATTAAATTGAAAAAATTAACCTGATTGGATTCTGGTCGATTGTCACAGTGTGCAATAAAAACAATAAAAGAAAGTAAAGCACCAGGCTCAGACAACAAAATTCCTAAAGCGTCTAAATGAAGAAAACATAACATGGCTGACTTATTCAATCATATTTACAATTCTGGAATCATTCCCCTTCAATGGTTAAAGGCTGAATTCATAACTTCACCTAAAACACTCGAAGCTCAATCATATAGAGGGTATAGAACAATCAGTTTGATGAGCTACCTTTTGAGTGAGACACTTCTTTTCTTAGGTATTTTTTTATACTGTGTAGAAAAAATCATAAAAAAAAACATCCACCGTGAGGTTTTTTTCAGAAAACACACCTAAAGTTGCCAAAAAACTATTAAATTGAAAAAAATTAAATTTTAATAAATAATGTTATTCCATTGCATTTATTTACTTAAAAAAGCATTTTACCAACCACACAGCATTCTTGTAAGTGTAAAAAGCGAGTTTTTTGTTGAAATTGAACATAAAACTTTATTTTTTTGATGTCAAGGTCAGAATTAAAAACTTCAAAAAACAATGGAAATAATAGTTTGGTTTAATATTAATAAAAATTAAAAACCATTTTTTAATTTAGCAGTTGCCCATATTTATTTTAAAAGCATTTTTCTACGTAGCTGAGTTAAAGGTGGTGTATGCGTGTTTTTTGTTAAACATGAACACCTAATATTTTAAAGACGCCCGAAATAATAGTTTTATTTCATAATTTTAATATTATACAGTTTTTACATTGTTTATTCAAAATTTATTTTTTTCAATTTAATAGTTTTCTGGCAACTTTAAGTGTGTTTTCTGAAAAAACGTCACGGTTTTTTTTTGTGATTCTTTTGAATTCAGCATAAAACAAACACGTGTCTCACTTAAAAGACAGAGAATTATTTTTTTTTGTATACCTGTGTAATCTATAGAAGAATATTCAAGCTGCGAAGAACCGATATCTCCAACCCAGTTCGGTTTTAGAAACTCTATTAATACACGTGAACCTTATTTAGTGTCCAAGTGAACGTTGTTGCTTTGTAGATTACCAGCTACAGCCAGAGATATGTTCTTGATATTAACTTAAATAAAACAAGCTTAATGGTTATTAGTAAGAACAAGTTGCCTATCATTTAGAAATCAACCAGAAAAATATTGAACGAGTAAATAAGTACACATATTGGGCATTAACATCAATGGCCAATGGAAATACTTGCAAGAAAATCGAAACCGAAAAAGAACCGTATCGAAAAGGCTAGAGCAGTATTCACCATAAAGAGCTCTATATTCAAAGCCATAACTTGACACTGGACACGAAAACCAGGTTTCTGCGTTATTACGTGCTCTTCATTTTGTTTTATGGAGTGAAGACATGGACCCTGAAGGAGGCAACAAGTAAAAGATTGGAAAGCCTTTGAAATGTGGCTATATCGTAGGATACTGAGAGTGTCACGGGTAGACCGACTCACGAATGAAAGAATTCTCCAAAGAATGAATAAAGAAAAAGAAGTTTAAATTACCATCAAGCCACGTAAACTCCAATACCTTGGCCACATTATGAGGAATGAGAGCAGATTCCATCTGTTTCAGAATATACTGCACGGTAAAGTGTGCGGAAAAGAAGTGGGGGGGAGAAGAACGATTTCGGGGCTCAAAAATCTTCGCACTTGGTTTTCAATGACCACCACGTAGCAGACCGCAGTCAAGGTGATGATGGAAGATGAAGATATCTGTAGTGAGCCCTGACGCTTCTGGGGGTGTGTCTCTACAATTACGACACAACTCGGTGATATAAAACTTGTTAATATCTATAAACCACCTACAATACCTTGATCTCATCTTCCTTTACAAAATGTAGAACTTCCGAGTCATCGGTGATTTCAGTAGCCATCACTAGGCTTGGGGCTATGAAAATAATGACGCAAATGGAGATTTTACCTATGATTGGTTCACTAACAACGATTAAACTCTAGTGTATAATCCAGAAGATATAGGCAATTTCCACTCAGCCAAATGGAGAGGGGATTATATGACAGATTTGTGCATTGTTTCCAATACATCATTGAACCAACTGACGACTGTCAACAAAAGAATCTTGAAGAGGTTTCCTTATGGCCAGTACCGGTCCGTATTGTACCTGTTGGTATACAGATACTAATTTTTAAAAGCATAACCAAATCACGCTAGAACTTTAAAAAAGCAGACTGGAAGTCCCTAGACCAAAATATTGCACATTTATCACCAGTGACATCCAGCTATGACAACTTTGTTAAGGCGGCGCATTTATGTGCCAAACAACATATTCCCCGGAGTTTCTGAAGAGAATACATACCGGGATGGTCAGCGGAATGTCAAAAATTTGTTTCAGAAATTTGAACGATCCGAAGATCAGGAAGTTGCCGAGAACCTAATCAGGAAGTTAGACAAGAATTGAGGGAAACGGGGCGGAGACTGTCGAATCTTTGAATTTTGTTCATTCTAGTCGACGGGCGTGGAAACTTTTACGTAAACTTGGCACTGACCCTAGCATCAATGAAGCGCAAACAACGGTTACACCCCCCGCCGGTACAACTCTGTTGTAGCACGGCTCCTGAAAATCCAAAAAACAAACGGGGATAAGAAAACCAGTCGGGAGGTAAATAAACAACTGCAGACAGACTTAGCAACATTAAAGCGTATGGATGTGTATAGCAGACCTTTTACTGTTGAAGAATTCTAAGACGCGATTAAATTAGTTAAGTGCAGAAAAGCTGCAGGCTACGATGGAATTTTTCCTGAATTCCTTGTTCATCTGGAAGCAATTGCCAAACAGTTCTTATTTGGTATATTGTATGATGTTCTAAATACTGGAAATGTCCCTGCATCTTTCAAGAGAACAAAAGTGAATGCTATCAGAAAACACGGTAAAAATGGTGACGAACCTTCACACTATTTTAAGATGTTTTGTTATATTTGGAGTTAACTTCGTAATTATATCCTAATTTCAAGTATTTAAATGAAATATTAGCGCTAGTTAGTTTTGTAACAGATGAACTGTTTCTCAGAATTGGTATTTTTAGTGTTCCGTACGGAACACTTATAAGATCGCTTGGGTATCTGGCCGTCCGTCGGTCCGTCCGTCCGTCCGTCTGTCTGTCACATCCGATTTTCTCCGTAATTATTTGACAAGGCAGTTGAAATTTGATACTAATATAGGAATTGATGGCCTCATCAGAGCCGTGTAGTTTTGAATGTTAAATTTTGACTTAGGGAATTCTGGAATATTCTCCATAGGGTGTAGATTGAACTAAAATTATCACGAGTGCATTACCTTGAATAATATAATTTATCCGGTATATAAAAAGAAATTCAAGGTCATCAGTTTTCAGTAAAGATCGGAAACAAACTTTGTTGAAAAATCATTTGGGGTGTATTTTGTGAAGTCACTGATCATTTTATACCTCCGTAACAAAAATTTTTATTTTAAAAACAATCAACGTACGGAACACTAATTGCACAAGTTCAACTTGCACTTGGCCGGTTATTTTGTTTAATTAACTTTAAACCAATAACAATAAAAATAAGGAAAATGCTATATTTAATATCAGAAAGTTAGATTATTATTTTAAATAATCTAGAATCTGCCTATACCATTTTTGAAGTTTCCATCTTTTGTTAAAGTAGCTTAGACGATTAGAACAGTTGTTGCTTTACTTTCTCCTAACACGGTATCCAAGTGTTCGGAGAAAAGTATAATATCGCATCGTTTCAAATATTGGAACCAAAAATTTAAAACATTCATGTGTAAGAATGACAGATTATTGATTTAAACCAGTTTAAACCAAAAGTTATAGATAATTTGTTGTGAGGACATAAGACTTATTTTATAGCACTGAGTTCTCGTTTTACACCTTACAAGCGTATATTTGTGATATGCTGAAAGTATCATTGTTCATTTTGTATAAAAAAGACAAGAAATCCAACGCTAACAAAGTGAATAAGAGAAAGATTACCTAACGTAAGCGGGGAACTTTTTAATTCTTAGACAGAATGATGATATTATAAAGCAAAACTAAAAAAAGAAGGTAGCAACAAGTAACATTTGTTAATATCAGAGACCTTCGAAAGTGTACAGGAAGAGTCAACGATAGAGTAAACTTCATTATCTCATTTATTTCGGGAATGACGAAAAAATGTTAAATATAATAGTTTTTGGGGAATGTTAAGGTGCACAGTTTAAAATTATTTTTGAGTATACAGGGTACTTCAAAAAAGTATGGCCGATATAACATATGTTTTTTTTTTAAATGGAACATCCTACTTTCTAATTTATTTTTAAATTCTGCGTAAAATTTTATAACTTTTTTATTAATAATGTTATATACCCAAACCTAGTAGTTTTGTAATGTTTCAATTTTTTTTAAAAAATACTAGTTTTCAGTTTTGTAAAAAATTGCCAGTAGCGCCATTGTTTCTGAAGGTGGAATACTTATAATTGGTATGAGCGTTCTATAGAGATGAAAAAAAGATATATGTAAAGAAATTTGAGTTAGATGTTACAGGGTGTTCAAAATAAATTTATACATTTCGACTATTTTAAATTAAAAAATCTCAAATTTTTTAAATGGCACACCCTATATAATTTTTTCTGATAGATTCTGATAGATTTTACAAAACCCTCCAACTTTTATTAAGTATGTCATATACTGCCACCTGGGTTTTTGTTACATTCTACTTGGTTATTGCCACGTCAAAATAGAAATTCTTCCAGGTCTTGAGACAGTATGGATCCTTTGGACCCATCGGCGTTAATAGTGGAGGTATTAGAAAGAAATCCTTTGACTACCACTCGTAAAGAACGCTCTCTGAGGAGACACAAGAGCCATACATAAAACTTTTCAGATAAATCATAAGAAGCTTAGCCAACAATCCGCCATGCCAAACACGGTCGAATGCCTTGGATATATCAAGTGCAACCGGTCGAGATTCTCGAAAATATTCAATTGCGTTGTTCTAAACATGTGTTACAGAAGTTAGAAGATCTCCTGTTGGTCTTAGCTTACGAAAGACATATTAATGGATAAAACTGAATCCTTCTAGATATTTTAGAACAGGGATGTCCAGGCCAAAGACATTTGCCGGCCAATACAAATTACGAAATGAGCTGGCGGGTACTGTTTTTTCATTGATTTCTCTTTTATAATTCTGTCAATGTCAACTTCAATATTTTTCATTGCCAAATGCAGTGCGTGCAAGTCAGTTATCTCTTTGCGGACTGTACAAATAGGCGTCACGGGCCGCGGTTTGGAGAGCCCTATTTTAGAAGATGCTGATTGATACCCTTTTCATAACATTCGATATTATTGAAAGCAAAAACAATTGAAACTTGTCGGTAGTTGTTTGGCAAGGTCTTCTTGCCTTTTTTAGGTATCGGCTGAACTGTAGCGCATATCCAGCAGGAAGGAAATATTCCCTTCCTGTAGAATAAGTTGAAATATCTACAAAACTTGCGTTAGTTCGCTCGCATTTTTGAGTCCCATGGCAGGTATTCCATCGGCGCCAAAAGCTTTTTAGGTATCTAGCTTCATTAAGATACGCTGTCTAAAGACAATTTCGGACATCTTTGACTGCACTATGGGAACAGTTGGTGGTGTTTTTCCTTGAAAATCGACAGTAAAATGTAAAGCAAAGAGTTCAGCTAATAAGTTGGCTGGGAATGGTGATATAGTAGTTTTAGTGAAATTTTAACTAATTGCCTTAGCGACTGACCAAAAGGACCTGGAATTGTTGGAATAGGCAAACCTGAACTGCAAACAATTCCTCTTTTGTCTCCAGTGTGTCTCGGAAGCCAAGGTGTTTCAGTTATTTGTTCCTCGCATTTTCGGTAAATTCTTTTATGTATTATTTTAAGGAAGATTGATTAATGAGGGCTGTTATCTGAGGTCTTCGCACTTTTTTGTATTTGACTTTTTAGGCAAATTTATAAACGTAGATTTGAGACAGTTTGATGGAATTTGACCCGTACTTACACGTTGTCAAAAATTGTTGTTAGCGAGTTTATTTGATTATTATCCATAAGTTTTATATGTTCTGATCGCAAGTGGTCTGGCCCTGCTGCTCTTCGATTTTCCATCTCTGCTATTGCGGCTCTTCGAAGATAATCTTGGGTCCACTATTAAATTTGCTACTGAATAGGATATCACATCTGTTGTCTACAAAGCTCTGTTTTGCATATTTTTTTCTATTTATCATTTATTTGTTCCATGTCCACCACTGTGTTACCTTCGCTATCTGTCAAATAGCCTGTCTTCTTAGGTTTCCATAATCCTATTGCTTCTATAACTTTTTTATAAAGGTTAAATGAATCGTATTTGCGCTCCCGTAGCTCTATTTCTTTGCAGTGTATTTCTAACCATTTCTTTTTAGCTTGCGTAACTGTAGTAACTCTTTATTTCGTTATCTATTTGTTTATATCTTATAGTAACTTTGCTTTTAACTCTCCTTCGGACATTATTTTAAGAGTAATAAATGTCATCCAGTTCTTTTTTATTTCTATCTTTGGTCTTAGATATTTATCAGTAATTTCATGTGTAACTTCCTGTAGTTTCTTTATCTTCATTAGGCTCTACCGCTGAAAATATTTCATTTTTCAGATGACTTTATTTTTTTTTAAATTTTAGTCAGATTGTTCCAACTAGTAGGTTGTGATCAGATTTGATATGAGCATCTGGATAAGTATTGATTGTTTTTGCTAAGTTTCTGGCTCTTTTATTGATCATAATGTAATCAATCTGGTTTCTGACGATGCGATCTGGACTGCCTTGAGGCGACCCCCAGATGTATAGACGTCTGGATGGTAACATAAAAAAAGTATTCGTTATACTAATCCGTGCGCGATAACCTCGTTCATTACGTTTTTACAGTCTAGAACTTTTTTTTTTCTTTAATTTGAGTCTGATTGTTCCAACTAGTAGATTGTGATCGGATTTGATATCAGCACCTGGGTAAATATTAACTGTTGTTACTCAGTTTCTACAACTTTTTTTGATCATAATACAGTCAATCTAGTCTCTGACGATATAATCTGGGCTGTTTCGAGGCGACCTCCAAGTATATAGAGGTCTGGGTAGTAACTTGAAACAACTATTCGTTGTAACTAATCTATACCTGGTTGCAAAGATGGTCAATCGGTCATCTCGCTCATTACGTTCTCTCAGTCTAAAAGGATCTATAACTTGTTCATATGTTCCTTCACCAATTTTAGCACCGATCACTAGTGTTATATCTTCCTTCTTCAAGTTTCTCATGATGTTAACCAGAGCTTTATAGAACCTTCCAACCAATTCATCTGGTTTGTCTGGGTACGTACAGAGTTAATCTGGATAAGAGGCATACTCTTAGATATTTGTACAAAGTTTGTAGTATATTTGGCTATTTTTTCATTCAGAATAATACTCACCCTATGGATATGTTCACCATTTGTGTTACCAGAGTAGTAAATTTGATGCTTGTTGATCGAGCATTGCCCTGTCTGACCAGCGCATCTCACTAATTCCCATGATATCTATCGGTAGTCTTCCTATTTCTTCAATAGCGTTGTGTATTTTACTAGCTTCATACATAGTTTTGACATTCCAAGTATCCACTTTAAGTGTTAAGTCAGATATTTTTAAGGCAATGGATTATGCTTCGAACTTCGGGGATTTCGCATGCTGACGACCTGGAAGACCCTACACTCTATTGGAGACTGCCCTCCCTTGCCGGACGATCTATACATGAAATAATTAATTTGATTAGTTATAATTTAGTATGAGGAGATAGACAGTCTAGGGTGGGGGGGAATAACACTTTACATAAAAAGTTTTCTATTGGATATTCTTCAAGAGATTTATATTAAGACAGTCCAGATCGCATCGTCAGAAACCAGGTTGACTACATTATGATCAATAAAAGAGACAGAAACTTAGCAAAAACAATCAATACTTATCCAGATGCTCATATCAAATCTGATCACAATCTACTAGTTGGAACAATCCGACTAAAAGAAATAAAAAAGGACTGGATGACATTTGTTACTCTTAAAATAATGGAAGGCCGAAGGAGAGTTAAAAGCAAAGATACTATAAGATATAAACAAATAGATAACGAAATAAAGAGTTACTACAGTTGCGCAAGCTAAAAAGAAATGGTTAGAAATACACTGCAAAGAAATAGAGCTACGGGAGCGCAAATACGATTCATTTAACCTTTATAAAAAAAAGTTATAGAAGCAATAGGATTATGGAAACCTAAAAAGACAGGCTATTTGACAAATGGTCAAGGTAACACAGTGGTAGACATGGAACAAATAAATGATAAATAGAAAAAATATGCAAAACAGAGCTTTATAGACAACAGATGTGATATCCTATTCAGTAACGAATTTAATAGTGGACCCAAGATTATCTTCGAAGAGCCGCAATAGCAGAGATGGAAAATCGAAGAGCAGTAGGACCAGACCTCTTGCGATCAGAACATATAAAACTTATGGATAATAATCAAATAAACTCGCTAACAACAATTTTTGACAACGTGTAAGTACGGGTCAAATTCCATCAAACTGTCTCAAATCTACGTTTAGAAATTTGCCTAAAAAGTCAAATGCAAAAAAGTGCGAAGACCTCAGATAATAGCCCTCATCAATCAATCTTCCTTAAAATAATACATAAAAGAATTTACCGAAAATGCGAGGAACAAATAACTGAAACACAGCTTGGCTTCCGAAATACACTGGGGACGAAAAAGAAATTGTTTCCAGTTCAGGTTTGCCTATTCCAACAATTCCAGGGGCTTTTGGTTAGTTGCTAAGGCAATTAGTTAAAATTTCACTAAAACTACTATATCACCATTCGAAGCCAACTTATTAGCTAAACTCTTTGCTTTACATTTTACTGTCGATTTTCAAGAAAAAATACCACCAACTGTTCCCAGAGTGCAGTCAAAGATGTCCGAAATTGTCTTTAGACAGCGTATCATAAAACGTATTTTAATGAAGCTAGACACCTAAAAAACTTTGGACGCTGATGGAATACCTGCCATAGGACTCAAAAATGCGAGAGAACTAACGCAAGTTTTGTAGATATTTCAACCTATTCTACAGAAAGGGAATATTTCCTTCCTGCTGGACAGTTCAGCCGATACCTAAAAAATGCAAAAAGACCTTGCCAAACAACTACCGACAAGTTTCAATTGTTGTTGCTTTCAATAATATCGAATTTGATGAAAAAGGCTATCAATCAGCATCTTCTAAAACAGGGCCCTCCAAACCGCGGCCAGCGACGCCTATTTATACAGTCCACAAAGAGATAAGTGACTTGTTCACACACTGCATTTAGCAATGAGTACCATAATATTGAAGTTGACATTGACAGAATTATGAAAGATAAATCAATGAAAAAACAGTGCCCGCCAGTTCATCTCGTAATTTGTATTGGCCCGCAAATGTCTCTGGCCTAGACATCCCTGTTCTAAAATATCTAGAAGGATTCAATTTTATCCATTAATATACCAACCTGGAAGGCCCTACAGTCTATTGGAGACTGCCCTCCCTTGCCGGACGATCTATACATGAAACAATTAAATTGATTAGTTATAATTTAGTAAGAGGAGATAGACAGTCTAGGGGGGGGGGGGGAAATAACACTTTGCATAAAAAGTTTTCTATTGGATATTCTTCAAGAGATGAAGTCCTTGAAGAGATTTAAATTAAATTAAAAGCTTTAATTAAAAACTATGTTGTTGGTATACTTTGTAGGCCACCAAAGGGTAATATTTTTCATTTTTAAATCCTTGCAAAAAACGATTGCTTGATTCTCGACCATTTGAAATTATCTGTGGTGGAGATATCAATTTAAATTTATTAAATCTTGCCAATCAATACACTAATATATTTTATAATTACATAGAGTCAATTTACAAGAAGTAATTATAGAACCTAACAAGGTAACAAAAACAACGGCTTCATTGTTGAACGTAAATGATCAGTAGTAGTTTGTTTAGTATGACTTCGAGCCATGCTAATTATACTAGGGAAAGTTAATGGAGTGGTTTCCCATGGCCCTCTTCATCGTAATGTCGCAGCCGGTAAATTCAATATTTGATTATCGCCTGTGAGTGTCTGATATTAGTTCCTTAGAGAGGTCATTCCTCAATGGCCTTAAGTTGGTAATGGCACAGCATTGCTCCGGATCATGCCAATCTTGGTCCCTCTCGGATACTTCATTTCTCCGATCCCACCCACATCTGGGAGGTATTCCCCCTATTCGCTCACTGGGGAGGGGCCTAATAGCAATAGCAATAAATATATATATATATATATATATATATATATATATATATATATATATATATATATATATATAAATATATATATATATATATATATATATATATATATATATATATATATATATATATATATATATATATATATATATATATATCTTTCGATATACTAATATTTGAAAAAGACAATATTACACCAGGAGGTATATGTTGAAATACAACTCACACATCGGACTCTCGCCTCATAAAATTTTTAGATTCAATAAAACATATTCTGTTCTTCATGTTAAAATCTTGAGTTAAATTTAGTCGCACAGCCTTGCTTTTATTAACAACAAATGCAAACAAGTCTTCATACATTGTCATTGCTGTTAATCTAGACTGCTAAAATATTAAAGTAAAAAACGAATAATTTAAATATATTCGACCTTAAAAATTAGTTCAAGTAACAAGATATATATTTTATTAATGAAAAATAATAAAACCAAATGATCCATCGACTAAGATCGACTTTTACGTTAACTTACCGAAAAAGTCTTGCAAGATTTAAATTTATAATTTTTGTAGTATGGTATATGTTAAAGACTGTAGGTGATAAACAATATTTTCGTCTTAAATCTTATTTATTAATTACTATTTACTCATGTGATATTCTGTTACCAATTATATACTAACGAATATCAATTTCCTGTAGCACATGCCAACAGTTTTGAACAGTGTTGTATGCTTTATGAAAATCTTTCAACATAAGGTCTTAGTTTATATTTGACGTTCAAATAGTTATTTTAGACACAAGACGGGATCTCTACATGTCAGTTTGTCTCAGAAAACAGATTGTTTCCAAATAAATCTCTAAAAATCCTTGCTGATATACCTGTAATTTATTTTCCTTTCTGTGGATACTTTAGACATCTGCGACTTTTCATTCGTGTAGTATAGGAACGCCATTTACATATTAATGTTAATTTTTCAAACAATTTTATTGTGACATATTTGATTAGTTACTCTGGAATTTCTTCTGGATCTTCAACTTTTTCTGTTTTTACTTTTTATTATTTTTTTTTTGTTTCTTAAAAGTTACAACTTCGATGTGGATTTTTTACGCTGCCTGTATATATATATATATATATATATATATATATATATATATATATATATATATATATATATACATATACATATATATATACTAGCCGGGCCCGCGGCTCCGCTCGCGTGGACTTGATTCACTACTATCGTCACTGCTTATTCCTTATGTTACCCAACGTAATAAAATATCTCCCATTATTTCTCCTTATCTCCCAATATTTCTCCTTATTTCCCATTATCTCTACATAATTTCCATTATCTAGGCTTATCTCTGCTCATCTCCCATTATTTCTCCTTATCTCCCATTATCTCACCTTATTTCCCATTATCTAGGCTTATCTCGACTTATCTTCCATTATTTCTCCTTATCTCCCATTATTTCTCCTTATCTCCCATTATCTCACCATAACTCCCATTATCTAGACTTATCTCTGCTTATCTCCCATTATCTCTCCTTATCTCCCATTATTTATACTTATCTCCCATTATTTCACCTTATCTCCCATTATCTCACCTTATCTCCCATTATCTCCCATTATCTCACCTTATCTCTCATTATCGAGGCTTATCTCGACTTATCTCCCATTATTTCTCCTTATCTCCCATTATCTCACCTTATCTCCCATTATCTAGGCTTATATCGAATTATATGGAACATATGTATAAATTTATAAAAACACGTAAATCGGATAAGTGGTTCTCGAGTGATAAGCGCACTAACGGACAGCCAGACAGACAGAGAAACGTTGCATTTTTACATATATTGTATTCTTTGCTGCATGATATTGTTCCATATTTAATTCTTTAGGGAGTGTATTGTAGGAGAACGGGCTAGCGACAAACTTTTCTCTCCGACTTGATTCACTATTATCGTCACTGCTTATTCCTTATGTCACCTAATAAAATGTATCCTATAACCTGGCCAGAGAACATACGTATGTTTAAAAAAAAAAGCACGTAAATCGGATAACTGGTTCTCCACTACATAATATTGTTCCATATTTAATGGTTTGGACTGTGTATTGCAAGAGAACGCGCTAGCAGTAAACTTTGTCCGACTTCAGTTACTATTATTGTCACTGCTCATTCCTTATGCTACCTATCGTAATAAAATATAGCCTATAACCTGGCCGGAGAACATATGTATGTTTAAAAAAAAAAGTACGAAAATCGGTGGTTCTCCAGACTCGGACAGACAGACAGACAGAGATACGTTGCATTTTATATATATTATAGCTGTAATAAAATATATACCTATAACCTGGTCAGAGAACATATGTATGAATTTAAAAAATCACGTAAATGGAATAAGTGGTTCTCGAGGGATAAGCGCATTAACGGACAGTCAGACAGACAGACAAACATTGCATTTTATATATATTATAGATGTAGATTATTATTATTATTATATAACCTGGCCAAAGAATATATGTATGAATTTAAAAAAAGACAGGTAAATCGGATAAGTGGTTCCCGCGTGATAAACGCACTAATGGACAGACAGACAGACAGAGAGACATTGCATTTTACATATATTATAGATTATACATTACAGATATTCTTTGCTACATATTATTGTTTCATATTTAATGGTTTAGGCTGTGTATTGCAAAGGCACGCGCTAGCGGCAAACTTATTTCCGACATCATTCACTATTTTACGTCACTTGCTCATTCCTTATGCTACCTATCGTAATAAAATATAGCCTATAACCTGGCCAGAGAACATATGTATGTTTTAAAAAAAATAGTACGTAAATCGGATAAGTGTTTCTTCAGTGATAGGCGCATTAACGGACAGACAGACAGACAGAGAAACGTTGCATTTTATATATATTATATATATATATATATATATATATATATATATATATATATATATATATATATATATATATATATATATATATATATATATATATATATATTTATATATATATATATATATATATATATATATATATATATATATATACAAAAAATAATTTTAGCCAAAAATTTTATTTATCGACAACGAGCTAATTTTGACGTCTCCTTTGATTCTTGCAAAGTTCATCACAAAACAAACATCTTTTATTTGTTCACCTGACTAAGCTAGAATTGACAAATACCAATTGTCAAAAAGATATCGTGTCAAAATTGGACGTTTTATTTTTATCCTGAGATAATTTTTATTTTATATATTTTTATTAAAATTTTACAAAAAGCAATGTCGCTTCAAAACCAAAATCAAAGTCAGCCTTCTTTGCCCCAAAGACAACCAAAAAAGAAATAAATCTTTAAAAGATTCGATTGATTTTTGCAAAATCGGGGGGTCTCAATAATCATCTTAGAACTTTAAGAGAAATTATCATATTTCCTTTACTGCATGGGAATGTATTTTCTCATTTTAACATAAAAGCACCTCGAGGCGTATTGTTTTATGGACCACCAGGTAATTTATTTTAAAATATGTTATAAATATTATATACTTATATCCAAATTTTCGAGGTAGTATATTATAACTTTTTAATGTTAGAATTATAATCTCGAAATTTTACTTATGCGAAGGTATTGGTTGATCTTAGAGCTTAATCTAAAATCGACAATACTAATTTCTGACTGTGAAATAGGTCAGATATATTTTAGGCCAGTTTTCGTCTTAGTGTGCTATTAAACTTTTTTATTGAATGAAACAACTGTTGTTGAAGTAAAAATAGTATGTTAAATATCCTGTAATCTTACATTTAATCTTTTGGTTATAACTGAGAGTTATCTGACATGGTCAATTTTCTGGGAGAGTTGCTACTGATAGTCTCGTGAGAGACAGACCCTAGCAACTCCAATTGTCTTATAGATTGTATGTTTGTTTGTTTATTTACAATATTATTTAGGTATGTTGTGCTTCTGTCAATGGAGTTTTGTAACTTTGACAAGTGGCCAAAACTTAATATATATTTCGTATTTTATTTTTAAATAAAAATAGAAGGGCAAAATATAATTTCTCTCATAAAAGTTTAAGTAAATCAACAAGAGCAGTAGCTTTTTCTTAACTTCCAAAAGGCTAAACAAATTGAACACCCGTAAATTCCACCACCGTACTAAATAAATGCAGGATATTCTCTCTAAGTTGGTACCTGTCTTTGCCAGATTATAGACCCTACCACATTCAATAAATTTCAGCAGTCATGCCACTTAACAAAATTTCCCGCTACTTCCTAGAAATTTACCAGACTTATCAATTCATCCTCGTAATTCGAGGCCATCTTTCCGTTTTAATTGCATGCACTGGATATGTAGTGTGTATAACAAAACCTTGGTAATTTTAGATATTTACTCTAGACCACAGGTTCCCAACGGGGGCGGTATTCGCTAAAATTTGGAAACTGATACAAAAGGGGAATCGATATTTACCAGGTGTACAAGTATGAAATGCTGATTTCAGACAACAGATGGTGCACCAATGCAGTTTGTGCTATAAAGATTTGACATTGTACCATTTTGTTGTGTCATCCACAAGTGTCAGACACGCACGAGTGATAAATTGGAAAAGTGTGTGCATAGTGTTGTGTTCAATATGTCGAAATTTATACCGAACAAAGAGTATTCGCGGACAGCATTAATTTTTTGTTTTCATTTGAAGAAAACTGCTGTTGAATCATACCGATTACTTCAAGAAGCTTATGGTGAACATGCTCCATCGCAAGATACGTGTGAACGATAGTTTCGGCGTTTCAAAAGTGGTGACTTCGATGTTGCAGACAAGGAACGTGGAAAACCGCCAAAAAAAGACGAAGATGCGGAATTGTAAGCATTGTTGGACGAAGATGATTCGCAAACACAAAAACAACTCGCCGAGCAATTGGGCGTTAGTCAACAAGCTGTTTCCAATCGGCTACGAGAGATGGGAAAGATTCAGAAGCCGGTAGATGGATACCACATGAGTTGAACGACAAGCAAATGGAAAAGAGCAAAAACACGTGTGACATTTTGCTCGCTCAGTACAAAAGGAAGTCGTTTTTGCATCGTATATTACAGGGGATGAAAAGTGGATTTATTTTGAGAATCTCAAGAGCAAAAAATCATGGATAGACCCGGGCGCACCATCCACATCGACCGCAAGACCGAATCGCTTTGGCAGTAAGACGACGCTCTGGGGCGTGGTCTAATATGAGCTGTTAAAACCTGGGGAAAGGGTTAATACTAAACGTTACCAATAACAATTAACCGATTTGAACCGTTCGCTGCTTGAAAAAAGCCAGAATACCGAAAGAGGCAACACAAGGTCATTTTTCTTCTTGACAATGCTCCATCACATACGGCAAAACCAGTTCGCGACACGTTGGAAGCACTCAGCTGGGAAGTTCTACCCCCCATGCGGCTTACTCACCAGACTTGGCTCCTTCCGATTACCACTTGTTTGCATCGAGAGGTCACGCACTTGCTGAGCAGCGCTTTGGTTCGTACGAAGATGTGAAAAAGTGGCTCGATGAATGGTTCGCAGCAAAAAGGGAAGATTTTTACTGGCGTGGTATTCATAAATTGCCCGAAACATGGGAAAAATGTATAACAAGCGATGGAGCATACTTTGAATAAAGCACTTTTTATCATTTTTTTTTTCCGAATTTAACATGTTTTTTTAGGAAAAAATCCGCATTTCATACTTGTACACCTGGTACAAGTTTTTTCAAGAGAAAGAAATTCCTATCCATAATATTTTGTCAACTGCTACTGATGGTGCTCCAGGAATGACGGGGCATCATAAGGGTTTCATAGCAAATTTGAAACAAACAATACCAAATTTACTCGCTGTACTTTGTCTTCATCGTCAGCATTTTGTTGCAAAAAAAATCTGAATGAACGCCTGCATACGTCGCTTCTTTACGTTATTAGAGCAATTAATAAGATTAAAAGCAATTCATTGCATGACAGGTATTTGTCTGAATCGTTTTTTCATTCTATTTGACTCAGTACTGGACTTCCTTGAAAACAGAGACGAAAAACTGCGCGAAAACCTAATTACATCCAAAAATGACATCGCTTATTTGACAGACCTGTTTAAAATATATAATGAAGTCAATTTGCAATTCCAAGGTGATGAGTTGAATTTAATTAAAACAAAAAACGTCATAACTGCTTTTGTGGGACAACTTCTTCTGTTCAAACGAAATCTAGGTAGAGGTGAATACAGTCACTTTCCAGTCACTTTTCACATTATCAGCAGTTTCTGCAAAACAGGAAGATTTACTTGCTTACTGCCAACACTTGGACGTTCTTCATGCTAATTTTACGGCGGTTCCAGGATATTATTATTATTTAACATCCTTTCGCAAATGCAGATACAGCAGAATCATCAAATTTAGAAAAGGAACTCGTAGAACTTACAACTAACAAAGAACTAAAAGTAAAATTCAGAAATGGATACCAAGAGTTCTTGCTTCAAAAATCAATACCAGCCTCTACCCTGGATTGTAGGAAAGAGACAAACATTTTTAATTGCTTTTCCTTCATCGTATTTGGCTGAGCGTGAGTTCAGTGCAGTAGCTAACTTACTGTCTAAGAAAGGGAACAGACTGCACATCACTGGCGTGGCAATTTGCGACTGATATTAACGAAATTGGAGCCTGACATTAACAAATTGTTAAAACTCCACCAGCCTGCACCATCTCATTAATTTTTTTATTTCTCATTGATTTTGTGTTTATTTTTAAATTTTCAATAAACAATTTTTTACTACATTTGATGGTCGTTTTAATTAATTTCTACCTTGTGATTCTTAATAGATTGATAGACAGATAAAATAGGTATAGATAATTTGTAACAATATTTTAATATTTGGTATAATTAAGTATTATGAAAATGGGGCGTTGGAATTTTTTTTTTTGTAAAGGGGGTGGTGGTCCAGAAAAGGTTGGGTACCTCTGCTGTAGACTTAAGTATATTTTTAAAGTGGGCATTTAAAATAGTTTTTTACTGACTTTATTTAGGAATTACTGTAGCCAGATAGTATTAATGTTACAACAGGATGGCACAACTATGCCACGAACAATTATTTAAGAAAATCACCCATACCATACCGTCCCGTGAAAGTTTTCGTTAAATCACTAGATTAGACACCACTAGTAATATTTTAAAGGTAGATGCTCTATGATTATTTGTATGGCAAAAAAATTCATCAAAGCTTTGCAATCCGGAAACTGATTCTCCGCTTTAATTTTAGAAGTTTATAGCTTATTCTCCTATTTATTTTCTTTGACTTATACAGTATTACATTGAAGAAAATAATAAATGTGTGGGTAAAATAATATAAGAAAACTGTAATTACTAGCAACCGCCAAATGTATTCCGTAGAAATAAGTGAACCAACGTCTGTCCGATGGTCTGCCTTGTCCTGTTTGTAGTTTTACAAGCATCATTCCCAAATATGTTTATAATAATGAAGCAAAATTTATTTTTAATTTGAAGATATTTTGTTGATTTAGTATGTTATTTGTTCATAGTTAACTTTATTTTTGCAGATATAAATTATTCCAAAAAACTCTGCTTGAATTAGTCACAATCTAGTGCGTGCCACTGGCCTTATTATGTTATCTAGTCTATGTTCTCTTTCTCTCTCTGTCTCTCGTCGTTCATTCATCCATCTCATACATTCTTATGATATACACTTACTGTTTTTTACTAATTTCTAATAACATACATATTTACAATCTAGGATTGCGTTTATATTACATATTGTTTATACATATACATTTCGCATCACTGCGAAAACCAGAAACCTACCCAAGAATAATAGAAGAGGGCCTGAAGGAGATAGAAAATTTAACGTTAGAAGACTTCAACAACAGACTGATACGCGTGGTGCAGGAAGCAATGGATAAATGTCTACCAAAACAAGAAACTAAAATAGATAAATTAAGCTACGTCACCAAAAATCTCATGAAGGGATGCGAAGACATGATAAACAAAAATATAGAGGAATATAGAAGTCTGCAGAGAAATTTCAAAATCAGTAAGAAAGGACAATATAACACAAACTTAATAGAACAAGTGATAGAGCAGAATAAAAGTCTTAAAATCATGAGACAACAATTAAGAACAGTACAAATAGGTATTTACAAACTAAAAAATGAAAATGGAGACCAAGTTACAAACATAGAACAGCTTTTACAGATCACAGAAACTTTTTTGAACAGCTGTATAAACACGGCACAGATTCTGTGGGGAGATCTCAAGTCACCAAGGTACTAAATGTGGGATCAGAGGAAATCCCCGACATCATCAGAGATGAGATAATGGTGGCTTTGTCAGACATAAAAAACAACAAATCTCCCGGAGAAGATCATATCACAATGGAAGCAATAAAAGAGGGAGGCGAGCCGATCATCAATGCTTTTCAATGTCTGTTTAATAAATGTCTGATAGAAGGAGCTATACCATCAGCATGGAATAACGGTACAATAGTATTATTTCATAAAAAAGGAGACACCACCAATCTAACAAACTACAGACCTATCAACCTTCTCTGACACATGTTCAAGCGTCTCTCATCAAAGTTTGAAATGTACCAGCCTCGCGAACAGGCTGGCTTTAGATCGGGTTTGGAACTAACGACCATCTATTAGCTATAAAGTTGCTCATTCAAAAATCTGTAGAGTATAAAAAACTGCTGGTACTGGTGTTCGTAGATTATGAAAAGGCGTTCGATTCTATTAACCAACACAAACTTTTGGAATCACTTGTTGATTAGAAAATAGACTTCAGATATACCGCATTGATAAAATACATACATATATGATAATGCAACAGCTTCAGTAAGACTTTACCAAAACACCAAAAAATTTAAAATCAAAAAAGGCGTACGTTAGGGAGACACTATTTTCCCAAAACTCTTCATAACTCCTTTGGAATATGCTTTTAAAAAACTTGATTGGAGAAACATGGGCATAAATATTGATGGTAAATATTTAAACCATCTACGCTTTGCTGATGACATCGTCCTCATAGCCGATAATATGGAAGAAGCCAGCAAGATGCTGAACTCGCTACAGGCCGTTTCCAATGAAGTAGACCCAAAGATAAATTTTTCAAAAAATTCAGTTCATGACAAATTTGATCCTTAGTCGCCCCATTTCGGTGAGCGATAAACATATTTATGAGGTTTCCACATATAAGTACTTGGGACATGAAATACAACTGGGGAAAAACCACTAAACTCACGAACTTCAAAGACGAGTGGGTCTAGCATGGGCGGCATTCGGCAAACTCAGACATGTTTTCAAATCCAACATTCCGATTTGTCTCAAGAAAAAAATGTTTGATCAGTGCGTGTTACCTGTACTGACGTATGGTTCCGAGACTTTAACTCTAACTAAAAAGACAGTAAACAAAATTCAAGTGGCACAAAGAGCAATGAAACGTTCCATGTTGGACTTGGCTCTACGAGATAAAATTCCCAATGTGATCATAAGGCAAAGGGGTAACTGACGCAATATATAGAATAACACGTCTGAAGTGGAAAAGCGCTGAACATGTGGCGCTAATGACCGACAATAGATGGACAAAGCGTCTGGTGGAATGGAGACCCAGACGGAAGGCTTTCAGAAACCGTGGAAGACCATATGCTAGGTGGACTGATGATATTAAGCTAATTCGATTCAAGCTGCTCAGGACCGTGATCGATGGAAAAGATTGAGGGGGGCCTATATCCAGCAGTGGATGCGGACGGCGGTATGATGATGATGAATTGTTTTTATTTATTTGCTTCACTCACTTGCACTGTGTGGGTTTTGATTTTACTTTATTTATTTATAATGTAAACTGTAAAACTAGTCTAGTTACACAATAACATGAAACTATAAACATAAATGCCAAAAATATAAAACTAATTCTATTTAAAGTTATTAATTTAGTGAATGAATTGTTTAAAATGTTTAGGCAATTACCTTCGTTGCTGCTCCATGCACTTTAAGAATCCAACATTATGTTACGCCCACACGCGTCGTTGACCCGGCGTCAGCACGTCTTATAAGCGATGCTGGCAAGCGACCGAGGAGGCGTCGCATTCCTGTACGCATATACATATACATATTCACATACATACAGACATACATATATACACGTATATATATATATATATATATATATATATATATATATATATATATATATATATATATACCCATATACATACATATACACACATACATACACATTCATACACGCATACATACATATATTTCCTCCACGTGTTAATTGGACTAGCTCAGCTCAGCTAGATCTTCAGAATAAATTGGTAGTCGTACATATAGAAGCTTATGATTCAGATTGTGTACCTAACGCGTTGTTAGGTCGTGCGTTAGTGTCGTCGTTAATGTCTTGTATCTGTAAAATATATCTGATATGTCAATGATGTGATATTTTTATTTTTTGTATATTAGTTAAGTCATGTAAGTACCATGTATATACTTCACCTTGATGCCACGATTTTCACTTTATATAGGAATATTAACTGGGTGTTTTATTTCATAATTTACCTCATATAAATTTCCATCCGAACACAATGTATTGACCATAGCAGATCTAACAAGTGCTTAGTAAATAATTTGCAAAATATTATATCCTTATTTAACCACAATGAATAAATTTTTCTGTTCTCATCTATTTTGTAACATATTCTCACTTACAGGAACTGGAAAGACTTTAGTCGCTGCCGCTCTGGCCACCGAAATTAACAAAGAAGGTATTGGCAAGGTAACCTTTTTTCAAAGAAAAGGTGCTGATGTTTTGGATAAATGGGTAGGAGGATCTGAGAAAAATTTACGTGATCTCTTTGAAAAGGTAAGCTGCTTATAATTTCAGTTTTTTAAGTATTTGTTACCAGGTTACAAAGGGCACATGTTAATAAAATAGTAAACCCACAATCACATGTGGAAGATAGGCATGGTTGGATACAAAATTGAAATATTGTTAAAACAACATAACATGTGACCTACTTTTATTAATTATATTAATATACTCAAAAACTTTAAATAAAAATTAAGTAATACCATATGTGAAAGATTTTTCAATTCAAATACTAAAACGTTCTTTCAACTTAATTTCGAAATAGAGTTATGATTTTAGCTTTACAGGAATTTTCTGTTTCTGTATTATATCGCGTTGTATTCAGCATATCAGAAATTTTAAAAAAATTAATATTGATTGGAGAATTTTCCATTTAAAATATTTTATTTGATATTATTGCTGACACCACTCGTAATGCGTTTTTTTCCAATTTTAGAAGTAATATGATTTAACTTTGTTTTTTGTAACATCTGAATCAATAGTGGTTGTGTGCAGATAAACATGACGAGGTTACCGGGAAATTTCTCTATGTTTCGACTTACTTATAATTCCCTTACCAGGGAAGCTCAGTATTCACTCGAATTCCTTAACCTTCCAAACATTTATGTAAATTTCCATACAAGTTACATAAATTATACTAAATAAAAATATGCAATGAAATCCATAAATTTACGTAAAATTCCAATATTCTCCATATTACATTACTATTAAAATATGCAAATTGCTTTTTATTATGTAACTTAACAAAGAAATGAGAAAATTAAAATATACACACAAACTTGTGTAAAATTTGCCCTTTTCAATAATACATGGTGCTCAACCAAATATTTTTGCAAATTTTCAAATTCTTAATAAAAAAAATTCTGAAATAAAATAAAAAAAAATTTGCAACATTGATAAAATAAAATATGAAAAATTAGCCTTAATTTAATAATTATTTTCTTTAAAGTTCCATCATTTCTACGGCAGATATAACTACATAAAGCACATCTATTAATTTAACTCAAATAATAATTTGTAAGTAATGAAAAACTTACCTTTTTGAAGTGTAAATGTGTTTATAAATATTGTGAGACGCTACTGTCTTCTAATTAACCATCTAACAGCACGAGCAAGACTAACCACTTAAATTGCTTTATCGACTGCTTTAAAGAACAGCGTCGTAGGTGCAATCATTTTGCTTAGATTATTACATTATTTATACATTTTAAAATGTAAATATTATATGCCATTGTCGAAAATTATAATAATATCGAAATATACACCGTCTGTTTTAAAAATTTGGTGTTGTTTTTCCCCGGCCTCTAAGCAACGCCATCTCCTACACAGCAGTAAAAACTTGAATTCACATCTGTAAACAACTGTATGTGTCGTAGTCGTTGTATCACAGAAGTGTGATGAAGCAGCCAGCAGTGACCAAATTTCAAGTGAAACTGGGTAAAGAAGCTACGGAAACATTTGAATCTTTGAAAAAAGCTTACGGTGATCATTTCTCATCGCGGTCACAAGTGTTTGAGTGGTTTAAAAGTTTTAAGGAAAGACGGGAGTCGCTCGAGAATGAGGCAAAGTCAGGGCGTCCCAGTATAAGTAACGCTGTGAAAATTCGTCATCTTCTGCAAACTGACCGTTATCATTTCATACAGACTGATTGCAGAAAAGCTTGACATCTCTAAATCAAGTATTCAAAACACTATCCTAAATATTTTGAACAAGAGGAAAGCGTGTGCGAAGTTTGTTCCCCACAGCCTGACAGTTGAACAAAAACAGCAACGGGTGGACACCAGTGTGTGTGAAAGTTTGTAAAAGTTATTTTTAATGGAAAAAGCGAGAACGAATATTTGTAATGGACTTTGCGCTTTTTTATGGGATTTTGGCGGCCTATGTTTTATCTATGAGATATCTTTTTCAAATAAAAATATCTTTCACACCCAATAAGATATTGATAAATGCTGAGAGACGAACATTAGATTTACGAAGTTGGACCTCTAAGCAGTACCTGCGGTTTTACTTGTTGCATAAGTCGTATTTTGTAGGCGTACCGGCACAATTCTTTACGAAAAATGAGCTGTAACGAACTCCTGGGTACATTTGTGGCTTTTGATGTTTTGTGTATTGAGATTTTCGTGAATTAACACTCGGGTTCTTAAACCCCTTGATTACCCCACTGGAAGCTCTTACTTGATTGTATTCATGCTATGACTAAAGTGCTAAATATATCCAATTGTGATATTTTTCTTAGAATGAAAGGTTCTATTAGAAATTAATAAATGTTTGCTTAATGAAATAAGCATAAAGAAGAAAGGTTTGTTTTCAAACGCTGGACAAATGTTCTATACGAAGTTCTTTTTGATACGTTCATTTAAAATATTACGCTGGTTTCTTCGAAGAAATTACGCCATCTTAATTGTTTTTCAATGGAAAGGCCTGTATATTATTTTATGAGACCTACTAAAAATTCTACATATTATTTATCTAACATACCATATGTCTAAATTGAACTGTTTTGGAATTATTGTCATTTGAAATTTAAAACAAAAAAAAGACAAAAAACTATTAATAAATACTTTAGGTTTATTTTTAAGGCAACAATTGTTCAAAATGTCGACCGTTAACAGCGGGGCAATGACCCAATCTCTCATAAATAGCCTGAACAGAGTTTTGCAGAGAATCCAGGGTGATCTGTGTTACTTCATATGGTATTCTTTGTCGTAAATCTTCTACAGTTTCAGGTCGACTTCGGTAAAGTTTGGTTCCCAAATAGCCCCATAAAGAAAAATCGAGTGGCATAAGATCGGGACCCCTTGCAGGCCATTCTACAGCACCTCTTCTGCCTATCCATCGATTAGGAAAAATCGCATCAAAATATCTACGAACATTAATTTCATAGTGAGGAGGTGCTCCGTCCTGCTGATACCACAAAATCCTGTTAGGGATATCCAAATTATTTTCATCGAGAAAAAGACCTGCACAAATTGGAATAACTTGCTCTTGGAGTAATTATAAATACCGCTATCCTGTAAGATTTCCATCGATAAAAAAGGGACCAATGATATGACGTTTACAAATCCCTGCGCACACGTTTATCTTTTTTGATTTTTGAGAATGACTGTCGATTATCCAGTGGAGATTCTCAGTAAACTAGTACCGGCAGTTATGCCTGTTAACTCTTCCGTTAAGACAAAATGTGGCCTCGTCAGAAAAAACAATATTATGAATTTGGTTAGGATCATTATTGATTCGTTCCCTCGCAAAATTCAACGCGTCTATCGTAGTCATCTTCAGATAATTCTTGCAATAGAATGGGTTTGTATGTATGCAATTTTTCTTCATTCAGTATACGACTCAAGGTTCCTTTACTTATACTACTCAGTATGTTATGTTGTGGTCTAGAGAAAGCTGACGAGTGGCTGTATGAGGATTTTCTATAATTTCCAATAAAACATCTAACTTTTTATCATCGCTTGTTTTAACTTTTGGAGGTCCTGATTTAGAACGATCCTTGACATGACCTGATTGTTTAATGTTCTCAATTCGGATATTCCTCGTTAAAAAGATCACACACCTCCTGTTGTGTTCTCCTACGGTCTCCGTAACCAACCATCATTAACAAAGTGATTCTCTCAGTTTATGTTAAATGTACACTCAAATTGCAGTTTCACAAAATGCAGTAATAAACGTTTTCGTGAATAAATCATTTTTTGATGCGTTAAATCGTTACCTGACAGTTAATGTTTGACACAACCCTGTTTAATTTTTTTTTCAATTGTTAGACAAATAATTTCTAGAATTCTTAGTAGGACTTAAAAATAAAATAATACACAGGGCTTTCCATTTTAAAAAAATTAAGATGACGTAATTTCTTCGAACTGACAGTTCAGAACATTTTATGGTCAACGTCAGCATGTGCGCCATATAACACCCTTAAAATATAACTTTTATTTAAAAATTTTTTTGATACACTGATTAATAAATGCTATGGAATCGTTATTCCATACGTATGGGGCACCCTGTATGTATGTATGTATATATATATATATATATATATATATATATATATATATATATATATATATATACTGGTGAGCAAAAAAATCAACTCAAACTATTTGGCTTCATTTAACACGGATCCTAGAAGTTAGTGTTCATATATTTTTACGGATTTTAGTATCATTTGAAAGGCCATTCTATTCTCTTTCTAATGATACAAAATTCCATAGCATACCTCATTCTTTTTACTGACTAAAATGACTGAAAGATGAAACAAGGAGAAGAAGGATTGAAAATAGGGGTAAGAGAAAGGAAAAATTAAACAAATATTAAGTATAACAATTAAATTTATTGATAAAAACTGAAATCAATATTTTGTATACATAATGCTATAACAGCAAATGAACATTATCCAAAAATATATTTTTGTAGGAAATAACTTTTAGTCAACAGATAGTTTTTGTGAAGATCTTTCTGTGAAAGAATTATTAATTATTAAAAAACACAATAAGCCTACAACTCAAAAACTCTTAAGCTATGTCCTAGTGAGCGTCTTGCATCAGGAGACGCGTGTGGTGTGGAAGACGCGAGAGTTAAGACATAAGTGTCTTGCGTGGATGCAAAACCTTCAAAACTTTGTATTATTAAATGGTTAGTTCTTAAAATTACTAAAAATTACTTTATAGCACAAAGTTATAGAAATAGTTATTTTAATTTTATAGATTTTAATGCATCAAAATGTATTTTGGTCCAAATTTTACACTTGGAAAATTATCGTTTTTAATAAAAAAAAGGCTGCTCTGAAGAGCAGAAGATAATAATTTCTCCAAAGAAATTTAAATGAAAAGATATATACAGTATAATCCCGATTATCCGATTAAACGAAAAAATCCCCATTTTTCGAAACAGACAATGAGTAGTTTCCTTAACGCGTCGGGGACTCCCCGACGTCTATAATTTCACCGCTGCCTATGTTTTGGTTAGTCGACGAGTCTTATAACTTACTCATTACGTCTATAGGGTAGAGGTAATAGTTTCGTTTTAATAGATATTTTACAAAATGGAGCGTGATAATAATAAGCGTAAAGGTGTTGTTATTACCTTAAAAGAGAAACTTGAAGCAATTCAACGTTAGATAATGGTGAACTTCTTAAAAATATAGCGAAGGATTTAGGTGTAGCCGTGAGTACTGTTTCAGAGTGGAGAAAAAATCGCGAAAAACTTGAAAAATGGTGTAGTGTTTTGTCATCGCCACACAGGCACGAAAAAGTATGAAAAGCGGCGAATACCAAAAAGTGGATGATTCTTTATTTTTATGGTTTACACAGAATCAAGAACGTGGAATACCAATTTCAGGAACAATTTTAAAACAAAGGCAGCGAGTTTAAGCGAAGAGTTGCCGGTTACTGAAGCGCCTGTAAATTTTTCTGCAAGTGATGGATGGCTAAACAGGTGAAAAAAAGACATGGTGTACGTTTGTGGAGAAAGATTGTCGGCTGATGTATCTGCTGCAAAAAAATTTGCAGAGAATTTTGAGCAGCTTATGAAAGAACATGGTTTACAACCAGACTAAATCTATAATTGTGATGAAACAGGTTTGAACTACAAAATGTTGCCGTCAAATACCTAAGCTTCAAAAACGGAAGCTGGAGCACCTGGTTACAAATCTAGCAAAGAACGTATTACTGTTCTTGCATGCAGCAATGCTTTTGCAAGACACAAACTCCCATTATTATGTATTGGTAAGTCAGCAAATCCACGAACCTTTAAGAATATTCATCGCAATGCTTTTCCTGTTTTGTATAAAAATCAAAACAATGCCTGGATAAACGCTACTCTATTTAAAGACTTTTTTTTTGAAGATTTTGTTCCCAAAGTGGAACTTTTTTTAAAAGAAAGTGGATATCCTAGAAAATAGATTCTGTTACTAGATAACACCCCCACTCACCCAAGTGCGGAGCAACTTGAAAGTGGGGAAATAAAAGCAATGTTTTTGCCTCCTGCTGTAACTTCTCTCATTCAGCCTATGGATTAGAGTGTACTGGAAAATTTAAAACGCAATTACAGGCGTTTGTTATTGGAGCATATTTTAGAAGACGTAGATGAAGATGGCAATCTTACTGATTGTCTAAAAAAGATAAATTTAAAAAATGTTAAATATTGGATGGTTCAGCCTGGAATCAAGTAAAGAGTAGTAATCTGGAAAAATCTTGGTCAAAATTGATTCAACAAGAGGAGAGACATTACTCAGAGGCAGAAACAAGATAATGAAAGTTTACATCAGATTATTACAAGAATATCAGGATGTGAAAGTGTTACGGAAACCGATGTTTGTGAATGGTTAAACAGTGATAGTGTGGAAGATGAAATGACTGACCAAGAATTAATTAAAAGTGTATGCAAAAATGCTAATAAAATAGACATTGATGACGATGATGATAACGAGGTACAAGCCACTGACAATATTTCAGTAAAAATGTCACATTCAGAAGGACTAGAGGCCCTAGAAAAAGCGTTAACTTATGTAGAACAACAAGAAAATGTAACCGCCGCGGACGTTTTGCTTATCAAACGTTGGAGAGACATTACAACCAAAAGCAGAACTAAAGCAAAACGAGTGCAGCTAAAAATTATCTCATTTTTAAGACATTAAAGTTAAGAATGAAACTGTTTTATTTTTGATTTTTCCGTACATATACATAAAATAAGTAAACTAATTGTTCTATTCTTTGTTTTAATAAATTCCTGTATACGTAATAGCATATCGTATAAATGTTTTTAAGTCAATCTGCAATGTTGTATTCATTCTAAATTTCTATTGTATAAAAAAAATTCAGATTAACTGAAATTTCGATTATCTGAAATCACTTTGGTCCATATTATTTCGGATAATTGAGATTCTACTGTATATATATATATATATATATATATATATATATATATATATATATATATATATATATATATATATATATATATATATTATATATCTTTGATGGAGTATTTGGATATGGAGAGTTTGAATATTAAGATAGTGTGGAAGTGTAAGATCAGTGTATCTCTATATTAGAAGGTGAGTGAAATAACAGTTCGAAACTTTGACATAGCCATACAGCAAATATTAATTGGGAAAAATTTGTAAAATATCTAAAACCTTCTTTTGCTACTTCCACGAATTGTATATATATATATATATATATATATATATATATATATATATATATATATATATATATATATATATGTATTTATATATATGTATGTATATGTGTTTTATATATATATATATATATATATATATATATATATATATATATATATATATATAATTTAATACTTAGGCAACAAAGTCAAGACCATCTATAATCTTTTTCGATGAATTGGATGGATTAGCACCAATAAGAGATAAACAAACAGAACAAATACATTCTAGTGTTGTAGCAACGTTGCTAGCTTTAATGGATGGCCTAGATAATAAACCTGGGGTTATAGTGATTGGTGCAACTAATCGAATTGAAGCTGTTGATACTGCTCTTAGAAGACCTGGCAGGTTTGATAAGGAGCTATATTTTCCTCTTCCGGGGACAGAAGCCAGAAGACAAATTCTTGAGGTAATAACTTTTGCTAGCAATAAGCAGTATTAATATTATTAATTATTTAATAATAAGTCCTGTGTTTTTGAAATATTTTGCTGAAGTACCTTTTTGGTACGATTCGTTGCTGAAAAAATATTATGTACCTCGTAAAGATACCATATTTTCATCTTTCTACTACTACTACAAATTATGAAAAAAATAGCTTATACCAAAAGTACTCAACATAAACAGCTTATAATTCTTCATTCTTCTTCAATAAGGTTCACACTGCATCTTGGAGACATAAACCAAAACTGAAACTTCTTAATGATTTAGTGGAAGCAACGTCGGGATTTAGCGGAGCCGATTTACAAGGCTTATGCTCGGAGGCTGTTTTAAGATGTATGAAAAGGATATATCCTTGTTTAGAAGATGTGAAAATTAATCCAGAAGAATTAAAGGTAAGTTATATTCAGTAGTATTTCCTCGTCCTAGTCAATTATAATGCTGTAAAGTCAAAAATGCACTCTGTTTCTATCGCGTATTTTTCACTCTCTCTCTCTTTATTTTCGTGTCGTTCAGATTGGGTTAAGACTAAAACATAAAATAATCTAAATCTTTAAACATAAACGTTTTGTAAAGAATGCTTTAAGCGCTCGAACATCAACTGCCCAATTTTATCTTGGTTTTATCACAGTAACCAAGTAGAATTTAATTCAACGAAAACTCAAACTGTAGTAGGTTACCGTTTAAGAACCCGACGTAGTTACATAGTGCCACTCCATTCCATTTCATTGTTAATCAGATTGCTGGGAGCAAATATGATGCTCTTTCAAAACTCAGAATTTATTTTTTGCTAAAAATTTGTATACTTCTAAACAAGGTCTAATGCTATCATCATCATTATCAGCTTACACTGTCTACTGCTGGACGAAAGCTTCCCTCAAGTATTACCACTTTTCTCTGTTCTGGACCGCTTGTACCCAGTTTCCAGTCACTCTTTTCAAATCATCAGTTCACCGACTTGGTACTCTACCTCTACTCCAATAGGCTTCGGATCTTGGCCGCCACTCTATAATTCTCTTTGTCTATCGTCCATCCTTAAACCTAGCAACATTCCAGTTCCATTTCAGGTGTAGAATGTACCCCTGTTTCTCTTCCTGATAAAGTGATTTGGGTTGTGATCTCTAAGAGTAACACCTAACATTGATCTCTTCATTTTTCGTTGCTTGACACATGTTTTTCTTCGTCATTGTGAGAGTGTCGGCTCCATACGTACAAACGGAGAGTATGCATCTGTCAAATACTTTTCTTTTTAAACACATAGGAAGGTTAGATTTGAATACATAGACCAGTTTGCCATATGCAGCCCAGAAAAGACCTATTCTCCGCTGAATTTTATGTATTTGGTTACCTCGTCCTATGCTGATTTCATGTCCCAGGTATTTAGTTATATCGGTGCACTTGCTCGATCTCTACGTTATTCAGTTTTATAGTGTCACTTAATACAAAATTTGTCATAAACGGGGTCTTGGATAGATTGACTTTTAGACCAACCTTTCTTGAAGCATGTGTAGCATAGTTTGTGCTTCTTGTATTTTGTCTGTTATTAAGACAATGTCGTCGGCAAAAACAGAGGTGATTTAACTTTTCACCGTCGATGTTAAGTCTTATTCTTTCCCAGTTTATTGATTTTAGAGTAGTTTCTAGGAGTGTTACGAAAAGCTTGCGAGAGAAAATATCACCCTGCTGTACTCCTCTTTCGATTCGAAATTTGCGAGTGGATTGGTTAGTTCAGGTTAAAATATCGGTGATCACACTCAGCAAGCGCTTCCAAAAGTCTGCTGATTTACAGAATCAAAAGCCTTTTTCAGAGTCTACAAATATGAGCACAAGAGTCTATATATATATATATATATATATATATATATATATATATATATATATATATATATTTTATACATATATATTTATACATATATATATATATATATATATATATATATATATATATATATATATATATATATATATATATATATATATATATATAATATATATATTATATTCTATACATTTTTCAATGAGGATTTTAACTGTAAGCAGATGGTCGTTTGTTCCATACTCCGAGCGGAAACCTGCCTGTTCTTTTGAAAGAAAAAAACTCCAATTTATTTGCTAAACAGTATATGGTATATCACCATTACACCAAACATTTTATTTTTGCACTTTCGCTAACCATGTTGACTTCATCAGAAGCGATGATTGACTGAGAGATATCGAGTCATCATCGCTTCAGTCAATCATCGCTCCTGATGAAGCTAACATGGTTAGCAAAACGCGCGTCGAGTGCAAAAATAAAGTGTTTGGTGTAGTGGTGATATATACTGAGTAGTGTCATTGTGCCAAAGATTCCACATTCCCAACATAGTAATTTGCTAGACGTTTGGTAAATATTTTTCGTGAATAACTTGTATACTGTTATGCATGATGACGATAGTTGCATTATTCCATTGCGATGGAGTTATCCCTTCCAGGAGGCATTTATTGGATAACATTTTAAAAGATTTGATAATTTGTTGTCCTCCTTGTTTAATTGCCTCTACTACAATATTGTCTTCACCCGGAGCTTTGTATTTTTCATGTCCTTCAATGATGATGTAATTTCTTTTTCTGTGATGTCTAGGATATCCTCCTACCCCTGATTTAGAACTTTTGGTATATTGTTTTCTGTTCTTTTATCTTATAAGGTATATAATTGTTGATAAAATAATTCGATGACCTGTAAACTATCTCTTTTGTTTATTATTACATTATCATGCATGTCCTTTATCTTGCATACGTCTTTCCTTCCCATTATGTTCCTCCTTTTCAAAACTTTTAAGCTATTATTCTATTCTACAACGTTTTTAATTTCCTCTGCATTTTTCGTCTTTTCTAATTTCTCTCGATATCTCTCTATTTATAGTTCTGTATTCAACTGTAGTCTTATCTACCATTTCTCTCCTTTGCTCTGTTTTACTCTTTGATTTAATTTCTGTTCTTTTTGTTGTTTTGGGCAAGTTTTTGTCAATGGCATGTTTTCAAATATGTCATCAACTGCGGTATCTTCATTGTATTCCAAGGAGAGGAGATCTATCTTCTATAAGAATCTACATCCTCCGGGGTTGTCCATTTCTTATGGTTTCTTTTGCGAATCATGTTGTTTCTTTCATGTTTAATATTAATAAACACTTTGCGATGGTCACTCCCAACTGAACATCTGTTTAACACACTTATGTCTTCGATAATATCTTTCCTGTTGCTGATTATGAAATCTACAGCATCTTTTGTTTTATCATCTGGGCTAGACCATGTCCATTTTCTGTTTTTGTTCTTTTTGAAGAAGGTGTTCATTACATATAAACTATTTTGATATAAAAAAGTCTATTAGTGTCCACCCTCTTCGTTTCGATCTCCTAGCCCATGATGACCTATTGCAATTTCCCCTTCGTCCTCTCTGCTTCCAATCTCGGCATTGAAGTCACCGATCAACATCGTAAAATGCGTTTTTTTCCGTCTTGTAGAGGAGTGGAAATTTCTTCATAATATGTTTCTATTTCATCCTCTGAGTGGGTGCTCGTATCTCTGATTCAGTTGGATTACCAGATATATGACTCTTGGACTAACATTCTTAATTTCAATAATTTGGTCAATATGCTTCTTATTTACTGAGAAGCCGACTCCTCTAATGAAAGTTTCTTCGCCTGGATAATACAGACAGTTTCCGGAGTTCAATATGATTTGGTCCTCTCCAGTTCTACGGACTTCGCTTAGACTTATTATATCCCATTTAATGTATCTAAGTTCCTCTTCCCATTCTATTAGCTTTTCATTTGTTGACAGAGTTCTTACATTATATGTTGCTATATAAAGTGGCTGTAATATGCGATTTTCAGATCTTTTGTTGTTTTGTGGTAAATTTAACGAGTTTTTGCCTCCCCCAGAATCCTTGAGGCAGACCCTAAAGTAGACCTGTCTTCCACTGGGATCGTAAAAAAGTGTCTACCCGCTGCTATACAAAGTTTAAATTCGGCAATTGACGAAATACTTCTCCATTGTTTAGAGGTTTTCTCCCAAAACCTGATTTTTGAAATATCGAAGATACGTTGATAATTTGATTCTATTCTGTAAATACTGTCATGAGAAGTGTTCGTGGGATGTGACCAGCTTAATTCCTCGCTATCATACATCAAGCGATGCTAGGAATCCACGTCGGGTGGGCTAATACATCCGTATGAGGTTCAGCTTGTCGCCAAGTACAACTTCTAGCGATTCAAGATCATCATGAAGACTTACTTCCGCACGTATGCTGCTATTGTAGCGATTTAGAGATTTTCCTACAGTGGGAGGCCAGTACCTGTAAAAAATAAAAAGAAATTTACTTTGTCAAAATATTTGTGTCTATTAGCATCGCTACAAACAACTCGTGTTTACTTATTTATGTGTTGGTCACCAACCATCATGGAAAATTTATTATATCTATAATTGGTCTAATACAACAAAAAATGGGAAATGGAAATAATGAAACGAAATAAACACCTTTGCTTTAACTTCAATTATGCTTATTTTTCCCAATCTAGTAAAAAGTGCATTGATTATTATAGTAAAAATAATTATAAATCATAGAAAATATATGTTACATTTTTATTTACAAGTTAAATTAAATTAATCCAATTTATTACTATTATGACGTACACTGAGTGTGTAGTTACATTTAGGTCAATTTTAATTTTGAATAATTATAGAATGGAAAAAGATGTTAAGATGTGGTTGTCGCATATCGCTTTCACTTGATGGAAACTTTTGTTTCCATGAGTCCATCATCTACCTATTATTTTTATTTCGTTATTCATAGGGACTGTCTCACCTGGTTTTAAATAAGTTCTTACATAAAATGTACTAATATATCCTTTGCGACAGAATAGTGAACTTTTCAGGAGTGTGACCAATTTGAATCTGAATTCGAGAGGCAATTTATCTAGGACAATCTTAATTTATAAATATATTACCTTTAAACAAAAATAAAATGCCGTATGTTTCTAAAAAGAATGGTTTAACTTTATGATTTCGCAGAAATAGGCAGGCTGTTCCATTCAAATAATAAAAAAATGGCCTACATCCTAAAATCGTACATTTCTATAACAACAAAAATGATTTATTAATTACAACTGGTCTGAAAAAACCGCATTTTGACAACTTTCTTCATTCTAAAATTATGCCATTACTGCAAAATGTATCAAAATGTAGGTCACCGGGTAATAGAAATTATGCGGAAACATATATAGTGGTTTATTGGACAAAGACCGTCAGAAGGATTTACCATTACATACAACACAATCTGGCAAAGGCCGTCAGAAGGTTTTTTCCTTTACATACAAGACAGTAATAATGGACAACTCCGGCTTCCCGTCTATCTATCGACGTATTATGTTCTAATTTAAAGGTCCTCAACTAGTCTTGACATACATTTTAAATTGTCCTGCTTTTCAGTTACCTCTAAAATATTAATAGCGAAATATATGTACCCTATTTACCTACGACCTTAGCAATATAAAATATTATTTTCCCGACCGTGAACTTTGCTCTACGAATAACAGTGTTGACGATTTCTTATCAGATGGCAATGGTTTATTAAAAATGATCAGTGTTGAATTTTATTTAAAACGTTTTAGGTAGAAGACTGTGATTTTCTCAATGCCCGTCTATGTTTAGTACCATCAACTTTAAAAAGTGGACAAAAAATGCGGAAACTAACAGCAGTAATTCAGCCTTTATTGGAAGGGCAACTCAGGAAGATTTTAAGATCTATTCAGACATTTTGGCCCCATTTTATGATCGAAGGTTATAAGTACGTCAAAAAATTGTGTTATCTTTTTTTAAAACATCCTGATCTATTTAGGACGCACACTAGAACTACAATAAAAGTAGTTTGATCAACTATTAAAACATATAGAATAGTGTGCAGTTCACGCAGATCCTCATACGTTGTAACATTTGGTCAAGTAAACTCTACGTTGTTCTTCATGAAAAAATAAAAATTATTGAAGCGCTAATTTTAAAAGTAAAACCTAATTCAGATTTGGGATTTTTATGTTTTCTTCTTATTCTTTAGATGTTTTAAAATTAATTATTCTTAGTAATTATTCTTCTTTTGTTTTGATGTTTCGAATATGCATTAAAAAACAATAATTTGTTCTTAAGGAATGTTAACTGATAATTTTGAACAATCTTTTTAAAGAATTTATTATAGTAGGTAACAAAATGAAGTCTTGGACAATCATACTAGAATTACATAATTATTTCTACTAAAACATTTAAAAGAGTACCGACTAACTATAAAGTTAACTAACAGTACCACACTTATATCAACATATGTAACTTAAATGTTACCATGTCCTACTAAAAAGAGGACATGGTAACATTTAAGTTAAAATATTAGGTAAAATACAAATTTCAAAAATTATTCGTAATGAAAAAAAAGTTTACATATGGAAGTTACAATTTTTGATTACATCTAAAAGTATATACAGAGTTTTAATTTTAAAGGGTCCAGATCAAAAGTTAGGAAAGCGATTTTCAAGAGTTTTTTTATGGAGTTGAAACACCGCTGTTTGAGATATAACACAAGCTGTATATTTTCCTACGGAACACCCTGTGTACTATTTTTCAGTTTTTATAGAACTCTTAATTCTAAAAAACAAATTGTGTTGTATTATTTGTTGTATCTTACTGTGATATTCCGCCAGTACTGCAATAAGTTCTTCAAGTTTGTTTTCTCATTTATCGATCCTAACTCGGCTGACGAGCCGTGGCACGGCGATACACGTCTCGAAATGGATTGACAGATAAGAGAATTGTAGGCATATGTCAAAAATCGATTACGTTATGGTATCTGTTTTAACCCCATAAAAAAATTCGCTAAAAACGCTATATTTAGCTATTACCTATATACATATAACTTTAACAATTTTGCTAAACTGTTCAAATAAACAGGTTAGAGGAATGGTCCATTTATAACCAATAACTCTGTACAAAGTACTAAATAATCTAAATAAATATTATTGTGTACCTAATTATCTGACTGAAGGTTCTAGAAACTTCTAAATTAATAAGAAAGAAGTTAATGTTGAAAAAACCTATTAGTAGCTACAAAAATGTTATATAAACGAAAATAAAATTTCTCAATTAGCAAACTTCGTTTAGAACCCAATATGCAGTATTCAGATAGATTATCTAACTAACATAAATAAATATTATTATGTACTTAATTATGTAATTAAAGGTTCTAGTAACTTCTAAATTAATAGGAAAGAACTTAATGTTGTAAAAACTTATTAGTAGGTACAAAAATGTTATATAAACGAAGATAAAATTCCTCAATCAGCAGATTTCGTTTAAAAACCAATGTGTGGAATTATTTAACTAAGTTAAATTGAAGAAATGTCAATTTAGACATAAGCGACTGTCATTATCCATTATAAAATATAGCTAATAAGTAAAAACCCGAGTTGGCTGTGATAACAGTTCAAATGATTTTTAAAAAAAAAATAATGTTTCATTATTTATAACATGTCGTTGTAATTATAATATGAGAGGATTATTTATATTAAAATTAATTATTATGATAATTAGATAAAAATACTCATACTTAACTTCCCAACATTTCCAACTGTAAAACTAGAACAAAAATAATTGAATTCTGATTGTACTCGTAAAAACATTTATTATTATAAATTTTTACCACTAATAATAAAAATAATGAATATAGAACAGTTATTATTGTGTTTAATAAAACTGACCTAGCAGGGTCTTTATAAATGAATATAGAGCAATTATCAATGTATGTATATAATAAAACTGACCGTGCATGATATTATTTCAATAATTATTTCATCTGTATTATCTTATAATATCAAATTTATGTCGAGTTCCTAGTTGTAAACAATCGTAATTTCGTTCTTTAATTTCAAATTTCGAACATGAACTAACAACAATGGTATTTTTAAATAATTAGGCATATGTAAGTAGTGGCTAAAATTTTCTTTATCTCTCTCCAGTCGTTCGATTCCAAACGTCGTGACTCATTCATGGTAGTGAGTAACTCTTCGTCATGCCACTCTATTCTCTACCTCATGACCGCTACAACCGACATGTTTGAGAGGTCTTTCACCGTCTACTTCTCCTTGAATCATCATCTTCTCCATACCGTCCTTTCGTATTATGTGACCGAAGAATTTCTTTATACCATAGTAAAATCTAAATCATAAATTTCTCTACATTTTGATTAAAAGTTCGTAATCCACAACCCATCTGATAGCCACTATGAGTTAAATCCGACTTCAAGTAAAAAAAAGTTATCTGCCACACAATACTTAAAAGTGTATTTTAGCTAAAATCAGCTGGCATTCTACTGTGACATATACTCCGCTGGTCGATTAGTAAAACATTTGGAAAATCTCGAATAAGCAACGTGCATGTTTTAATAGAACTTTACTCGATCAGCTAAACAAGAATGTCCCAGTGGGCATTAAGACACGATAAAAATTTTTTAAAAATTTCAGGTATATTATAGGAGAAGAACGTTACACTGGAAGAATTTTATTAATTGGAAACAATATGCAAGGTCTTAATACCCATTTAATCCCAGCCATTTTACAACGTTTAGAATATCTTCCTGTTTTTATCTATGATATAGCCAAAATGTTTAAGGTATGTAAGAACTATCATTTTTATATGAATTTCTTTAAACTAATTGGTTTTACAAATCTCGTAAAATCTGATATAAACTATCTTCAAGCGTGCTTGATTAATTGAGTAAAAAATATGCCTCTACACGGGAAAAAACTTGTAATTTGAAGGGTGTATAACGACAACTATAAATTGTCCAAAAAGTACGCCTGTGTGATTATTCTGTATTTTTTGTCACCGAATTGTTACAATTTGTGTAATTTTTTGTTATAAGACCGAGACCATTTTCCAACAAATACTTCATATAAGTTTTATACTTTACTACAGATTATTTCTTTAAAACATGTTGATATTTTAAGAGCACTTCCGGCATTTAATATTGACTTTTAATAACCTTTATGGTCATTTGTAATTAAGAGAAACACCAGTTTACAACACTGTAAACAAACGAGTGCAGAGAAGATGTTTGTAGCAACCAGAATTTGACGGGATTAACAATACCAATTGAAGCAAACAACTAATCCCGCCAATTTTTTTATCTTTTTATTAGGCTGTTTTGTTAACAGTGTTGTAAAATGGTAGTCCCCTCTTAATTACCCAGGCGAATAAATTTAATTTCACTATCCACTACCAACATACACTTCTTCTTCTTGTCAACCCAAGTTTGTCCACTCCTGGACGTAGGTCTCTGCTAATCTCTTCCATGCTTCCCTTTCTTTTGTCACCTTTGACCACTGCTTGCCTGCTACTACTCTTATATCATCAACCCATCGTTTCTGTGGACGTCCCACTCCTCTTCCTGTTTCTTTAGGTCTCCATACGGTGACCCTATATACCCGTCTGTCTCAGAATTATCTAGC
Organism: Pachyrhynchus sulphureomaculatus; assembly: GCA_019049505.1. NCBI lineage: Eukaryota > Metazoa > Arthropoda > Insecta > Coleoptera > Curculionidae > Pachyrhynchus > Pachyrhynchus sulphureomaculatus. Next base: position 156,738,978 of record CM032446.1, read on the forward strand.
CACATGACCCGCCCATCGCCCACTTCATCTTTTCCGCCTCCAGAGCTATATCACTGACTTTGGTTCGTCTCCTTATCTGCTCGTTAGAAAATCTATCTCTAAGGGAGATACCAAACATGCTTCTTTCCATAGCTCTCTGTGAAGTTACGAGCTTTTTAGCAAATGCTTTAGTGAGGCCCATCCTTTCCAATCCATATGTGCTAACAGGTATTGTAGACTTTAGTTTTTGGGTTTATGGGTATTGTAATATTTTTTTTAAGATACGTCCTAGTTTTCCAAAAGCTGCCCACGCTAACCTTATTCGCCTGGTAATTTCTACATGCTGGTTCTCCTTTCCGATCTGAATAGTGTGACCTAAGTAGATATGCTCGTCGACGCATTCTATGGAGTTATTTCCTATCTGTATGTTGGTATTTTCAAGGCTCATTAATTTAGTTTTTTAAAATTCATTTTAAGACATACTCTTGTAGAGACCACATTCAGCTGGTTTCACATTTCCTGTAGCTCATTGGTGTTATTAGCTACCAGGACTATGTCGTTTGCAAACCTAAGGTGACTCAGTCTAGTACCGTCGATGTTGATGCCCTTATACCAATTTAATTCCTTAAAGATGTCTTTAAGGGCCAGCGTAAATAATTTAGTTGAGATAGTATCTCCTTGTCGCACTCCTCTTTTTAAGGGTATGTTGTTAATAACCATTGTTTCATCAATTTTAATATGTATATGGTAGATGCTTCTTTATAGATGTCCTCTATTATTTTTATATATCTGGAATCTATTTTTGCATTTGCCAAGAAATTTAGAACGGGCCCGATTTCAACAGTATCAAATGCCTTATGAAAATCAATGAGGGCCAAATGTATTGGACCTTATATTCTGTGCATTTCTCTATTACAGTACGTACTGTGTAGAGGTGGTCGATCGTGCTAAATCTCTTTCTGAAGCCCGCCTGTTCCACATGTTGATAGAAATCTAGTTTTACTGTTAAAAAATTTGTTACATTATCTGCACTATTCATTTAAATTCACTACGAAATCAACTTGAACTTCTAAACAACGTAATTGTACATAATACATAAGATTTTACAATACATATTGAAAATAAGTTATGGAATTTGCGCTCCAACGGCCTATCCAACTCAGCACTAGACTGATTCAAGGAACTGATTTAGCAGATCTTGCTTCTGATGATAATAGAACTGATTGAGAATCAAAGGAGATAATTGTCTATTTGATGTATTTTATATGTATATATATATATATATATATATATATATATATATATATATATATATATATATATATATATATACATATACATATATATATATATATATATATATATATATATATATATATATATATATATATATATATATATATATATTATTAAAAATTTTAGTTTTTACACATTTTTGATGTAGCTGACCTAGTAATAGGAATATAAAAAAAATATCGCTCTTCGAGAAGCACGACTTTTTCATTGGGGGAAGTTTTTAATGTTCTATTTTATGAAACACTTCTATCCTCCGGTTATTGATTTTGAAATTAAGTTTAAGCTATTAAAGTTTTACTGGAGGAAAAGGTTCCTTTTTAGGACCCCCTCCAGTGATTATTGATTTTTAAATTGGCTTTCAATGTTCCACCCTGGTCACGATTTTAAAACTAGGTGTAAATATCACTGTATGAATGCATGAAAGTTTCTTTTTATACAAAATCTCCTCCCTTCACTTCCCAAGAATTATTTGTGAATGTCATTTCAAAATAGATACTAAAAAAACATTTCATTCATTAAAATTAGAAATATAAAAGTTATTGACTAAGAAATTATATAAACCCGCCGACAGACTGTAATAAAAAAAAGGTACTAAGGACTTCAAATTTTTACATTCAATCCGCCGGTCGCGTCGGTCTATTTTTCGGACTCCTCCCTCTTCACTAGGTAGGAAGTGGTTGGACATCTTTCTGCTGATAGTTTTTCCTTTGTTTAGGAGTAGACAGAAGTATGGCTGGTCGCAAGGCCTCTCGGTGATAATCCATTTCCTATCATGCTCCATTCTGACCAAGGCAGGTAGAGAACTCCCATTTCTTACTGTAGCAGGGCAGAAAAGATTTTGTCCTCACGCGGTGCTTTATAAAACGTAGATAATCATTCCACTTCCTCTCACCGAAGACGAAGCTAGTGGAAGAAACATCGCATCCACTACAGCATATTTACCTGTAACAAGTAGTATATAAAGATTTTCTGATTTAGATATTGTCTCAACGCAGATCTGTAAGTCTGCATTCAATGGTTTCCCAGCATCTTTTTTATATTGTTTCTAGGTCTTCTCTTTAGCCTTACTAGTATTCTTCGCTTAACGTTCATTTGGCTTTGGTGAAAAATCTACGAACCTGTTTACAGTGGTCCTTTCGATTTGAAAATGCTGCTTGTAAGGGGTTGTACGAGGAGTGACAAGCTGAACCTCATACGGATGTGAAGTATTAGCATGATGTGTATTTATAGAATGTATCGCTCTGAGATGAATTAAATGGGCTACATCCACTCTTCATAAAGATATTTGTAGAGTAGACTCAAGTCGCCAACCGCTCTTCGATTATCCAGGGAATTAAGGTTTCTTCTGACCACTCTTCTGAATAGAATCCAACAAACGCAGTGTACGTTTGGGAGGAGAGCATCGTTTGTCGAATCTGAGCTTTATACAGTTGTAACAGTTATTGTGGAGTGTAAAGCTTTCTAGTTCAAAATAATATTCCCAGCTTTCGAGAAGCTCCCTTTGCTATGCATGCAAAATGTTCATGCCACGTTACGCAAATTGAGTGATGAAGTTAGAGGAATGAAATGTCCTACCATAATCATGTCGAGTTCAGCAACGTTAACTTTTTAGAAAGAACTGTCGCCTGGATTTTGGTAGCGTTATATTCTACTTGGTTACTGTTACCCCAAGGCAGATTTTTTCTTCCAGGTATTTCTTAAATTGAACGATTTCCTGCTGTCTGGGGATATTTGCATGAGAAGTCGATGTTCGAGCGTTCAAAATAAATAAAGAAATGAGCGTACTGTTATCTGCAAAGCGGTAGATTGGATTCCTGGTCCTTCCAGCAGATCGGTAATATAAATAAGAAGAAGATAGTAGGAAACAGTTTGGAGCCTTGGGACAAACCGGTGTTGAAAATGAAGGTATTAGAAAAAAATCCGTCAACTACCACCCGTAAACAACGATCTCTGGAGAGACACAAGAGCCATAAACAAAACTTTTTAGACATACAATAACACCTTAGCTTAGCCAACAATCTGTCATGCAAAATACGGTCGAATTCCTTGAATATATCAAGTGCAACCTCTCGAAATTCACCAAAGTATTCAACTGCGTTGTTCCGAACATGTGTTACATATGTTCAGTTAGAAGATCTCCTGTTGATCTTTGCTTATGAAGCCATATTAATGGTCGCTAGAAATATTGAATCCTTCTGGATTTTTTCCGTAACTTTCGATATTATTGAAAGTAACTGGCGTAGGCAGAAGACTGGCGGGATAATTGTTGGCAAGGTCTTCTTGCCGTTTTCGGGTATCGGCTGAACTGTATCGCATTTCCAGCAAGAAGGAGATATTCACGCATTTTTTGAGTATTATGGCAGGTATTTTTTCAGCGCCAAAAGCTCTTTTGGTGTCTGGCTTCATTAAAATACGTTTTATAATACGCTATCTAACGACAATATCGAGTATCTTTGACTCAACTATAGGAGTAATTGGTGTTGTTTTTCCTTGGAAATCGACAATAGAATGTCAAGCAAGGAGTTCAGATAACAAGTTGGTTTTCTCAACTGCTTTTGTTGCAATAATATTATCTGGCCGTGTGAGCGGTGACCTTAACGACTGACCAAGAGGATCTGAAATTGTTGGAGCAGGCAAGAAGTTTGTTTTTAACCCTTTAATTGTTTGCCTCCTTGGTTTCATCGATAATTGCTTTGCATCTGTTCGCGGTACAAAGATGTTTCGATTTATGACGTTAGGATTTTCACGCCACGGTCGATAGGCAAGATGTTTAGAAGCAACAGCTTCTTTGCATTTTCGGTCGAACCAAGGTTTGCCGTTAGAAGGGCATTTCTTCGAAACAGGGATACATACCAGCCAAAATGACATCAGAAACCTCCTTAACGCAGACAGATGGGTAATCGGATCTAAAACAAACATCTAACCAAGGGAAAGTTCAACAATATTCCATGAATTCATCCCAATTAGCAGATTCTTAGTACTAAATCATACGCGGTTTAGGTGCCTCTGCCACTAATCAGTAGGATACTCAATGTTGAAAGCAGCTTATGGTCGGAAGAATCTAATGGCGGATTTACAGTGTAAATCTCTGGATTGGTGGTTAAAAACATCGATCAGGGATTCGTGTTGGTTCATCGATAAGCAAGGAAAGTCACAACTGATTAAGGATGATTTAGTCTCACGTCCTTGTTCGTCGATCTTATTTGAATACTTAAACTAGTTGATGTTGTTGACCTTAAAGTCGCTTAAGAAGGCAATTTCGCCACTAGAATAATTAATCAGTAAATGATCGATAATATCTGCAAGAGAAACGAAAAGTGTTTTAAAGTTAGTATTACGTGGTGGTCGATAGAGGCAGCAGATGACCTTATGGTTTGTTGAGTCGTTATTTTTAACCACATAACGTCAAAGTGTCGGCCTCCTCTCGTTGACAAGAGAAATCGCTTCTGACAAAAACATAGATTCCAAAGTTACGCCTAAACCTGGAATAGAAGTTGTACCAAGGATAGAGAAAGTTGACTGTGCTGGTCAATGAACTGACCTTGGCTTCACGGAGAGCGAGTACATAAGGCTTATTTGATTGCACTGAATTTATGTTCGAGTTTAAAGCTAGTATGTTACAAAAATCTAATTTCAAATTGTAATCTCCGCATGTTGACGCTTCCGAACGGGTGGTATTTTAACTCCAGAATTTTTTGATCCTGGAAGCTTTATCATGCTATTTTTTCCCACAATCTGGGGACATCGACATAACTACGAAACATAAGCAACTTCGCACTGCCGATGCGATGGTATCACACCAGGCGATGCCCGGTGGAATCTAGACATCTACCATCTAACTTGTTCTTTTAGTCGTCTTCTACGACAGGCAGAACGTACAGAGGGTAATATTCTGTCCTGCACCGCATATATTGTTATATATTCTTAAAAATATATTTAAGTTAGGGATTTTTCTTTGCGTTCTATAAAGGCTTTTATTTTCTCGTTTGCTTAACTTGTGTTATAACCATTTTTAATTAATATTTCGTATATATCTCATTTTTTTACTCTTCTATACTAACATTTAGTTTTAACTTACTACTATCAAAGCTCTTAACATAAACAATAAATTGGCAAGGTAGGAAATAGCGTTTTTTTTTTCTTCTCATTTTGCAAAATAACACCATAAATATATATATATATATATATATATATATATATATATATATATATATATATATACATATATATATATATATATATATATATATATATATATATATATATATATATATATATATTGACGTTTCTATAATTAAGAGTTCTATAAACCTGAAAAATAATTTATTTGTGTTATACATCAAAAATGCGAGGCGCACTTGTTCCTGTTCTAATTCAGTAAAAACATCTTCAAAGATGCTACAACTTCTCTATTTAACATTTTTGCCTAACTCTACAAATAAGCGAGTTATAGGAGTGGTCCATTTATCATCGATAACTCTTTACATTACCAATTTTTATTGAAAATAACCAGGGTGAGTAGAATTACAGAGAAGCAACATCCTAAGCCTGGCTGTGCCCAATCACTCTTGAAAGCTGCGGTTCAGCTTGACGGTTTTCACAAAAAACACTACCATCCCATGGGAATAAAAAATATATATTTATAAGCAAACTTTTGGCTTAATTCCTTCATTATTTTAGCTACTTTTAAATATTTCAGTGGCAATGAAGGAATTCTCTCAAAATGTATAGTCTTTTCAGCTTAAAGCTAAAGTAGTAAAGTAAAAGAGTCGTCCCAGACGCATTTCGCCGTAGCACTGCTCGTCAGTCAGGCTAGGATTGACAAGCAAGCTAACACAGCAGCTTTGAAGCCGACAGAGTAGCTGACACGGTCAACACTTAAAAGCAGGCAGCGCTTGTTTGTCAGTCCTAGCCCGACTGACGAGCCGTGATACGGGGAAACGCGTTTTTGAGATGGATTTCACGAATAAGAGAACAGTGGGTAAACTGCTGAAATATGGGCCTTGACCGTTTTCAGTTATTTTACATTAACCACATATGCCTAAGAAGAATCCCTCGAAAAGCGCTGCCTGTTTTTAAGTGTTGACTATGTCAACCACTCTGTCGGCTCGAAAGCTGCTGTGCCAGCTCTCGATGGAGTATTAAGTATACGTACTTAGTCAATTCGTTGTATCCTACCATCGTGTTCCGTAACTACTTGGATAAGTACCCGTAAATTATGTTCTCTTGTTTGCGAATCCTAGCCGGACTGACGAGCCGTAATACCACAAAACGCGTATCGGGACAGATTTGACGAATTAAAGAATAGTGGTTAAACTGCTTTGTCCATTTTCAGTTATTTTACATTATCCATATCTTTCGTCGTTCTTCTAATTTATAAGTCATTGAATTTAAATAACTCTGTATGTTATGTTTACTTCTTACTTATTTGCATATAATCCGTTTAATTTTTATATACATATATCTTTTTTAGGAAAATGCTGTTTCATGTGCTCAGCATCATTTTCCATCAGTAATATTATTATCAAGAGTTGATGAATGGTGGTACCTAATTACTGAATGCGAACAATTGAGTATTGTGTCTTCTTTAGAAGATATTCATGCTGGTCTTCCGGTTTTGGTTATAGCTACCTGTAAAACAGACGTACCTGCTATGGCAAGGCCTCAAACTATTTATTTATATTATATATATTATATCATTAATTAATACAGTGAAGCTAGGTGATAATCATAATTGACTTAAAATACCGTCAGCTAAGATTCCATCAGTTGAGGTACATTAGATCATGGGTGTGTTGATGTCTAATACGGTAACATTTTAACGCTAAAATTGGTATGATATGGGCAAATGAGTGTAGTTAATTTTTTTAATCGAATTGATCAGTTGATTACGAACCTAGTGGTCCTTGAGCGCCCGGGGACCCCAAAGTGCAAATTATGTATCTTTGAAAAACTTTGGCCACTTCGATGATCAAATCCGAAAACCGTGTATTGGACCGCAGTGAAACTACAAAACAAATTATCAGTTGTCAGTCAGATGTCGTCCATCGCATTTATAAACAAACAGTACGCAATTATTTTTTTCTTTTTTATTTCAAATTAGTTCAAGTTTATTTAATTTTATATGAGCAATATTGAAGTAGCGGGTAGTCACTTCATCGCGATCCTGGTGATGAACAGGACTACTTCAGGGAAGCAATCCTACTTACGCTAGCCTGTTTTTTCTTCTAATTCCCTTATTCGGGAGAAAGTCAGTCCTAACCTTACTTCTGATCCCTTCCCCCAATATTCCTCTCCCCAACCATATCCATCCTCCAACTCGCCTTTAGCCAGCGCGGAGGATTATGGCTAAAACCTCCTTATCCGTATGATGTTTAGCTTGTTACTCCTCGTCCAACGCTTTTCAAGCAGTCTTTTATATGAAGAACATCATCCCTTTGGAATGACTTACCCAGGACTGTGTTTCCCACCGAGTACAATTTACAGCGATTCAAGAACAACATGAATCGCTTTTTCCGCACACGTGTCGCTCCTGTAGCGCTTTAGGGACTTCCCTGCAGCACGTGTGCTAGACTCATAAAAAAAATAAAAAATAACATGGCGAATTTCAAAACACACGGAATGATACCCCAGGTGGGTAATAAGTCCCTCACCTCAATAGAGGTCTGTCCTAAGGATTCTGGGGAGGGCAAAAGTTCGCTAATCCTATCTACAACGAACAAACCTGGAACATCGCAAAGACACAAAACTGGAAAACATAAAAGCAAAACCATCTACATATCCACATTCAACGTGAAAACATTATTAACAGAGGAGAGACTGTTGGAACTAGAAGAAAAACTTAAAGATATACATTGGTCAATAGTGGAGATATCGGAAGTTAGAAGATGTGGAGAAGCTTGTGTAAAACTTAAACTCTCCTCTATAAAAGAAATGAAAGAAATAAAATAAACGGAGTGAGATTCCTCATTCGTAAGAATATATAAACAATATAACACAATATAATGCCATATCGAAACGAGAAATAATGATTGAAATGAGAATATCTAAGATATAGTTGCAAAATAGTAGTCTATGCTCTAATCACCGACCACGAAGAGGAGGAAATTGAGGAATTTTATGAAAAAATAAGTACTGCCCTTAAATCTAGTTCAGCACATTACACACTAATAATTGGGGACCTGAATGCTAAAATCGGCGTAAAGCGGGAGGAAAATGAACATGATGTAGGCTCTTACGAATCCGAAATGAGGAATGCTAGAGGACAATTGTTAATAAACTACGTTATCGAAATAACCTCCATATCATGAAAACATATTTTAAGAAAAAAGAAGGAAGAAGGTGGACATGGAAAAGCTTAAACGGAATAACAGCTAATGAGATCGGTTCTATAATATCTAACAAGAGGAACATAATATTAGATACACAAGTTATCAATAGGGTCAAAATGGAAAGTGATCACCGAATGGTTTGGGCAAAAATAAATTTTAACATAAGGATGGAACGAAGAAAAATGATGAATCAAAAGATGAAAATGACAGATAGAACACAACTTAAACACAAGAAAAATGAGTGTATACATAAACTTGAAGATCATGAAATCAAAGAGGATACTTCATCCTTCAACAAAATTAATAGAGAAATCGTTCACCATATAGTAGACTCTGGGAAGAACTAGCTCTCACGAGAAATATCATAGAGGAAAAGGTCAAACTAATACAAAAACGAAAATTCATAAAACAAGACACTGTGGTATGTGAAACTAAGTTAAAAACTTTAAATAACGATATAAGGAAATTTATTAGAGAGAAAATTGAAGAAACTCTGGAGAACAAGAAGGGTATAAACCTTTTACAAAGATCCTTAAATGAAGGACATTCTACAAGAACCTTTATGAGAGTAAAGTTGAACCACCACCAGACAAAAGCGAGTCATTTCGAATACAAATAATGAATGAAGGATCCGAAGATATTCCCAACATCACCAAATACGAAATACAAAATTCTTTAAATAAAATGGCAAGAAGAAGAGCAGCAGGTGAAGACGGCGTACTTGTCGAAATGTGGCAACAGGGCGGAGAGCCCATATTACGAATGCTAGTTATATTGTATAATAAGTGTCTCGATATGTGCGATGTACCTCGAGATTGAAATAATGCTGTGGTGGTCTTGCTCTTCAAAAAAGGAGATAAGTCTAAATTAATCAACTATAGACCAATCAACCTACTAATCCGTAAAGTTATTTATGAAAATAATAACTGCGAGACTCACAAAGAAATTAGACGCTTACCAACCTACAGAACAAGCCAGATTTAGAAAAGGCTTTAGTACACCGGACCACCTTCAAGTATTAAGAACCTTGATAGAATGTGGATTACGAGAAGGCGTTTGACTGCCTTCAAATATGGGCAACATTAAATAATCTAAGTAACTGTAGAATTGACAGCAGATACTTGCAAATTATTCAAAATTTATATAAAAATGCAACATTTCAGATAGTATTGAAACAAAATACCAATAAAATAGAAATGAAAACAGGGGGTACGTCAAGGGCACACCATCTCGCCGAAATTATTTACGTTGGTGCTAGAAGATCTTCCAAGGGCAAGTAAGGGTATAAATATAGGAGAGCAACTCACTCATTTGCGATTTGCTGATGATATTGTGCTTATATGTAACAACAAAGAAAAATTGGAAGAAATGCTGAACGAGTTTAACAACAAGTCCAGAGAGATTGGTCTGAAGATAACCCACGCCAAAACCATGTTCATGACAAATGACGACTGTGATAAAGAAGCAGAACTAAACGTTGAAAACGCGAAAATCACAAGAACGGATTCATACGTATATCTTGGACAAAAAAATAGTAATATCCAAGGAAAACTTAAAAAGCGGATCTATCAAGGAGAATATCATTGGCTTGGACGGCATTTGGCAGATTGCGGAACATCTTCCTTTCCAGTATCCCAAATACACTAAACGCGAATACATTTGATCAATGCGTGTAGCCAGTATTGACATACGGAACGGAAACGTGGGCTTTGAATCAAGACATTATAAATCGCCTACAAGTAGTTCAACGAGTAATGGAAAGAAGGATGTTGGGAATATCATTGTAGGATAGGCTGACTAATGAAGAAATTCGAGAAGGGTTCAAAATAACTGATGTAGCTGAGAAGGTAAGCAGGTTGAAGTGGAGTTGGGCGGGTGATATCGCAAGACTCTCTGATAATCGATGGACCCATAAGGTAATCAACTGGAGGCCCTGGAATGAGAAAAGAAGTAGATGACGCTCGCAAACCCGATGGTCTAACGACATCAAAATACTAGTGGGATAAACAAGGCCCAAAACCGAAAAAGATGGACGTACTTAGGGGAGGCTTATATATATTGAAGATTACGTCTAAATTTATCATAGTGACGTAGCCAGTTACCATTTTACTGTTTATCCGTTCATGAATTTTTAGAATATACGTTATGGAACGTAAACCATACAATAATAATAATAAACGTGTGCTTAGACAGTCATCTATGACTATCACCAACCATATGGGTTTTTTACCAACAAAAAAACTTATCATTACGCGAACCTCAAGTTTGGTAGGAATGATTATTTGAGCACTGATTGTAAACCACTCGTACACCACAACTCACGTAAAGGAAACGTAAAAAAAAATGCAAACCTTTCGCTCATTACATGACGTTTCCTCATTCGTAAATTATTCCCTCAACGCAGAACGTCTGTTGTTCTTCGCTGCAACCGCAGCCGGCGCATTCGTTTTCAGGGCTACTGGGGTGTCCTTGAGCTCCTTTTCTGTAATACGAATAAAACCAATTTACAAGCCTGTCGAACCACGAAGGACAAAATAAAAGAATATATTTTAGTTTGTCGAAGTTTTATTTTTAATACACTGGTGAGCAAAAAAAATCGACTAAAACTATTTGGCTTTATTTAACAGGGATCCTAGAATTTAGTGTTCATATATTTTTACGGATTTTAGTATCGTTTGAAAGCCCATTGTATTCCCTTTCTAATGGTACCAAATTCCATAGCATTCCTCATACTTTTTACTGATTAAAATGATTAAAAGGGGGAAACACGGAGAACATGGATTGAAAATAGGGGTAAGAGGAAGGAAAAATTAAACAAAGATAGACTAACTAAAGCAACACGCAACGCCACGCCGCTGCAAAACGATGCCGATGGCTGCTACCGGATCATTAAAATGTGTATAGTGGAGTTTCTCAGAGATGCCGTGTAAGTAGAAATATTATATGTACCAATATTAGGAAAAAATATGCGCAGCATCTATAAGAAACTCAATGCGACACATTTTAACTATGTGGCATGGGCCAGCCGGATTCGTTTTGAAACAACGTTTTATTTCACGTGTTTGTGTTACTCTAGCGATAGCTATATTTTCTGTGATGTTACTTTTAGTAATAAATACAAGATATTATGTATAAATTTGATTCATCTAAAATAAGTACAAAGTTCCAATCATAAATGTAACGAAACTTCAACACCCTAGATTATTCTTTTATGATTTATTTTATAAGAGGAGACAAAGAACATTTCCAGCTTATTTCTAAATAAACGTTTGGTTTTACTTCCCTTGCTAAGAGGAAGTACACTAGTTAGCAAGAAAATCGACTCAAACGATTTTGCTTCATTTAACACAGATCCTTAAATTTAATTTTCAAACAGTGGTATTATTTTTGATACCAGTAGAATTCTGATTTTCTGCTCTTTCCAATAATACCAAAAATATTTGGATTTCCAAAAAGTTTTAGTGATTAAAACCATTTTACTCAATAGAGTTCTTGCTCGCTCAGCAACGTACTCGTTGCGCGCTATTCATCAAGAAATGGCACAAGTCATTGCCCTATTGCAAGAAGGTCATAGCCAACGTGTAGTCCCTGCGCAACTGCACCTGAGCTATATCCAGAGTCTAAGACTGTCATTGGACAGTCAGAAGAAGACTTAAAGAAGCTAACCTAAATCCGAACAGACCAGCTAACGGACCCAAATTGACGCCTATCGACAAGCGCGACTCAAATTTGCCCGAGAACATGTCCACTGGACCTTAGAGCAATGGCGCTCCGTTTTATTCTGCGACGAGTCGCGAATGTGCCTACATGGCAATGATGGAAGAAGACGAGTCTTTAGGAGGCCTGAGGAGTGCTATGCGCAGTGCTGCATTACTGAAACAGTCGCCTACGGAGAAGGTTTGGCATCTCACTAGATGAGAAAACCGATTTGGTTCTCGTGACTAATTAGACTCATAGCGATGGATTAACTGTTCACTGGTACATCAAGGAGATCCTGCGGGAACACGTCGTTCCTTACGCTGGGTTTGCTAGTGATAGCTTCTTGCTAATGCACCACAATGAGAGGCCACATGCTGCTGCATCGGTGCTGCAATACCTGGCCTGCGCGGAGTCCTGACGTCAATCCAATCGAGCACATGTGGGATGAGCTCAGAAGAAATGTTCCAGCCAAAAATCCAGCCCCTGCATCGCTGAGGGACTTAAAGGTTACGATGGCGGAAGAGTGGAGAAGAATCCCACAGACAGTGGTGAAACATCTCACCCGCTCCATGAAAAACCGGCTGGAAGCAGTAATAAGGCCTGGGGGTAATGCAAAATATTGATTTTGGTTTTTATCAATAAATTGAATTGTTAAATTTAAAATTTATTTAATTTTTCCTTTCTCTTACCCCTATTTTTATCCTTGTTTCAATCATTTTAATCAGTACAAAGCATGAGATAACACCTAGACTGAAAAGTTTTTGGTCTGACACAGATCTCGCCCTTTTTAAAAAATCCATTTGATTTTTAGGAAGTACCAACCTTCAAACGATACGATTTAAAATTTCATGACATTTTGACGATTAGTTTACAAGTTACAGTAGTTTTAGTGATGCTACTTTTTATATTTTTAAAACAATGGAAAAAATCGAATTTCCTGTGTTGATTAAACACTGTTTTTTGATAGGAAAAATACCGTTCAAACAAAGCAATGGCTTGATAAGTGTTACGGGGACTCTGCTCCTGGAAAATCACTCATCATTTACTGGTACGCTGAATTTAAACGCAATCGTACAGATACAAATCATGTTGAACGCTCTGCACTCCCAAATGAGGTGGTTACACCGAAAAAACGTAAAAAAAAATTCACAAAATTGTTTTGGATAACCGTAAAGTGAAATTGCGTAAGATAGCTGACACCCTAGAGATATCAAAAGAACGTATTGGTCATATTTTGCATGAACATTTGGGCATGAGAAAGCTCTGTTCGAAATAAGTATCACGTTTGCTCACAGTGGACCAAAAACAACAACGTGTTGATAATTCTGAGCGCTGTTTGGACCTGTTTAAGCGCAATAAAAAAAGATTTTTTCATGCGATATGTAATAATGAATGAAACATGGATATACCACTGCACACCGAAATCAAATCGGTAGTCAGCTGAGTGGACAGCAGCCGGTGAAAGCCGCCCGAAGCGACCAAAGACACAATAGTCAGCTGGGAAGGTTTTGGCCTCTGTAATTTGGGATGCGTATGAAATAATTTTCATCGACTGTGCTGAAAAGGGAAAAACCATCTACAGCGAATATTATATAAAGTTATTGGTACATTTGAAGACAGAAATCGCAATAAAACGACCCCAAATATACAAGAAAAAATGCACAATGCACCGTGTCACAAGTTAATGCTTACAATGGCAAAATTGCGTGATTTGAAGTTCAAATTACTTCCTCATCCACCATATTTTCCAGATCTGGCCCCCAGCGACTATTATGAATTCTCAGACCTCAAAAAAATGCTCACGGGAAAGAGATTTGGCTCCAGTGAAGAAGTTATCGCCAAAACTGAGGCTAATTTTGAAGGCAAAGACAAATCCTTCTACAAGAAAGGTATAGAAATATTAGAAAAGCGTTGGACTGATTGTATCGCTCTTGAAAGAGACCATATTGATGAATAAATTCGAATTTTGCAAAAAAAAATGTGTTTTAAGTAGCTAGACCAAAAACTTTTCAGCCTACGTGTTATGCTACAGAATTTGGTATTATTAGAAAGAAAATAGAATGGGCTTTCAAATGATACTAAAATCCGAAAAAATATATGAACACTAAATTCTAGAATCCGTGTTAAATAAATCTAAATAGTTTGAGTCGATTTTTTTGCTCACCGATTCGTGAGAAAATTGTCCTTAAAGGTTTTTGCATTTCTTCCCGTTTCAAGATTCCTAGATCACGAAAAACATAGTCCTACATTTCTGTCTGTCTATCGGTATGTCCGGTCAAGTAAGGACGTGTCGCCTATAACTTGTAGTCAGTAAAAGGATTTCTTTTTTTTTTGAGGTTATTGTTGGCACCCTGGATACTGCTTTGTAGAAAGAGATTCATTTGTAACCTTATTTTTAGTTAAATAGTAGATCATTGCACATGAGTGCTGCATACGCTTCGCCCTTCGAGGCTGTGTTCCTATGTATTCAACCAAAATGGAGGGCATTCGTTAACAGGTGGCTGAAGCGACATTCTCAGTTAAAAAATGCTGATGGTTTGAGAGGAAAAATGTTGAACATGGACAAAAAAATGATCATTAACATGTTTTCCCGAAATCTTCATTTAACTTTGCACCAAGGGACACAAAAACTAAAGCAGAAAGATTTGGACAAATCGTATGAAACGATTCGCACTCATCTCCGGGCTAACGATTTGAAGCGACGTGATACAATAAAAAAAAACCATTGCTGAGCTAAAAAACACAGAGACAAACGACTCGCGTGGTAGCGGGTATATATTCTTCTGCGATCTCGGCAGAGGACAGATATACTTCAAGGAGGCGACTCTGCCAACGCCAGCCTTGGTTTCCTCCCACCTCCTAATATGGGAGGACATCAGGTCCTAGAAACATTAATCCTTCACCGCATACCATCCTTCCAACTCCTTACCCCTTGTCAACACGTTTGACCGGCGTGACAAGGAAATAGCTAAAAACCCCAATATGAAAAATGAATATGTCGAATTTCCCAAACGCAGTAACCCAGGCGAGTAGAGAAAACTCAGAATCTCTCGCACTGCTGTTGCAGTCAGTCCCATGGATTCTCGGGGGGACAAAAATTCGAAAACAAATTACAGTGGTATACCCACAACACATAGACAACCCAAAGGAATAGAATGGTACGTAGCAACTTATAACAAAAGAACTTTAGGATCCGAAGAAAAAATGATCGAATTGGAAAAAGAACTTAAAAAAACATAAAATGAACGGTGTTGGGCTCAGCGGAAGTAAGAAGAACGGGCAAGTCTTGTATCACCCTAAAAAGTAGCATAAATTCTTCTATAAAGGCAATGAAAGTAAGAAAATTGGAGGAGTCGGTCTGCTTATACATAAAAGGATAGCAGAAAATGTTGTTCGGTTCCAAGCCATATCGGAAAGAGTGATTTCAGTAGACATACAGCTAAATAGAAGATGCAAATGTAAGATCATTCAGGTATATGCGCCGACATCAGACAACAGCAAGGAAGAAGAAATTGACCAATTCTACGAAGATATAAATAAAGCATTGCTACACAGCATAAAACAAGATATATCATAATAATGGGTCACTTCAATGCCAACCAAGGAATAGGGCGAGTACAAATGAGAAGAGTGTCGGGAAGTTTGGTTTGGGTACTAGGAACAGCAGAGGAGGAAAGTTATCAAATTTTGTAAATAAAAATAACTTGTACGTTATGAATACATTTTTTCAAAAGCCAGAACATAGACGATGGACGTGGCAAAGCCCAGATGGTATAACAAAAAACGAAATTGAATATGTTTTATCAAATGACAAGAATATTGTAATCGATACGACAGTCTCGAACACGATAAGCATTGGCAGTGACCATCGGATGCTCAGAGCAATAATAAGAAGAATAAATCTGAAGCAGGAGAGACGTAAATTGATAATGCATACAAAGATAAAGACACCAACAGAAATAATAAAGCAAAACACAGACGAATATCGACAAGCATTGTAAAATCATATAAAACACATAAACTACCAAACCGAACTTGATGAACTAAACGCACAAATAACCAATAGCCAACTCATGACTACAAAACAAATAGTAACATCGAAAAAAGAAAAAACACAAAAATTAAGTAAAGAGACACAAATCTTATGAAACAGAGAAAACTATTAAGGAATGATCCTACACATGGCAGATTAGGATTGGCAGAAATAGACAAAAAAAAATAAAGAAAAAGATCAAAGAAGACGTCAGACAGTACAGGAACTCGAAAATAGTAGAAACTTTGAAAGAGGGAAAAGGTTTGAAACATCTAGACAAATAAATGAATGAAGGGAGACATCAAATAATAAAACTTATAAATAACGATAACCAAGAGACCGCACAAATCGAAGAGATAAAAGAAGCTACAGAGAAATATTATCAAACACTATATGACACAAAAATATCGCCACCACCCGAAAAAGAAGAAGGAAATAGAGTGATAATAAGAAATATGGGATCTGAAGAAATTCCCGATGTAACAACGGATGATATAATGAACGCCCTACAACATATGCACAACAACAAAGAACCAGAGGACGATGAAATACCTATAGAAACGGTAAACTATCGAGGGGCGTCGATAATACAATCTCTTCAAGCTCTATTTAATAGGTGCCTATACCAACACCTTGGGTAATCGCCTTAATTGTGCTTATTTTTAAAAATGAGAACAAATTTAAATTGAAGAATTACAGACCCATCACCCTGTTATTGGTACTATACAAAATCCTCACTAGAATCATATAGATTAACGCATAATTTAGACAGTTATCATTCACGTGAACAAGCGGGATTTATACGGGGATACAGCACTTTGGACCATCTTCAAACAATTAGATTACTAGTGGAAAAAGCAAATGAATATAAGGCCACCTTGTGGATAGCATTGGTTGACTACGAGAAAGCATTTGATTCCTTAAAGATATGGGCAGTTCTCAACGCCTTAAGTAACAGCAGAATCGATGAAAGATACACAACTCTTCTTGCATGCATAATGCTTGAAGAAAAAACAAATAATATCAAAATTAAAAGAGGAATTAGACAAATATATCCCCAAAGCTGTTCACGTTGACTCTAGAAGACATGTTCAAATCGATAAAGTGGAAAAATAAAGGAATACTTATGGACGGTGAACGATTACATCACTTAAGGTTCGCAGATGATGTCACTCTGATCGCCAACGCAAAAGAAGAATTACAAGAAATGCTGATGGAATTGAATAACTCTAGGTTTAAAGTCTAAAAAAACTTCAAAGACCAAATATTTGAAGAACGAAAGTGAAGATAACAGCCAGGAACTGTTAATAGAAGATGAAAGAATAGGAAAGGTACAAACATTCAGATATTTAGGACAAAAAATCGAAATATCAAAAAATAATATAAAGGCTGACTTGGATAGAAGAGTCTCGTTAGCTTGGTCTGCGTTCGGCAGATTAAAATCATACATCATTTAAATTAGACATCCCAAATACAATAAAAACCAAAGTATTCGATCAATATGTACTGCCGGTATTAACATATGGCACTGAAACGTGAGCTTTAAATAGAAATATAATAAATAAACTCCAGGTAACCCAAAGAGCAATGGAGAGAAGAATGCTAAATATTAGACTCCAAGATCGTATTCCTAACATCGAGATACGAAGAAGATCAAAAGTGACAGATGTAATACAACAAAGATATATATTAAGTTGGAATTGGGCGGGGCATGTCGCAAGGATGAATGATAACAGATAGACACGCCGTATAGTTGAATGGAGGCCTAGAGAACACAAAAGATGCAGAGGTAGACCACAAACAAGATGGACGGACGACATAAAAAGATTAGCAGGACATGACTAGATGCAAGAAGCATAAAGGTCATTGGAGACAACTTGGGAAGGCTTACCGACTGTTGATGGAATAAGCTAATGATGATGATATGATGATAATAATAAAAAAACCATTGCTGAGCTAAAAACACATAGATAAACGACTCGCGTGGACAGAGGAAAACATAGAAAAACATAGATCGAGACTAGATCAATGTATTTTTTTCCGATGAATCATCATTTTGGAGTTTTGTTATCACTCTGTGAAGATCCATGTCTGGCGATGTCTTTCAGAAGAAAGTTTTAGGCGATTCTTCATCTTTATCTACAATTTGAACACTGAAAAAATGCTCCAGATTTACAGGAAACCATTAGTACTGCTAAACGGTGGTTTGTCAATAAAAATAAGGAGTAGATTTTTGAAGACGCTAACGACCACAAACATCGGAGTAAAACGTGTAGCCAGTGGAAAGGAGAATCCGATATCGTCACACTAGGTTGGCCATCCCAGTCGCCAGATGCAAACCCAATTCAGAACATGTGGTCATATATCAAGCAGAAGTTTCGTAGTAAAATTGTATACACAACGAAGGAACTGTCAAGGAATATTCGGGTAATTTAGAAAGCTTTGCCCCAAGAATACGTGGAAAATCTCGTCGAAAATATGCCCCAAAGATGCTAGGCGTTCATCGCCGCTGATTGGGATTGGACGAACTACTGAATCATTAGCCTTTTATTAGCAGCAGTAGCATTAGCTACTGATGTAAAATGCTTTTAAATAAACAATACGCTACACGTTCTTACTTGACTAACTGTATGTCGGCTTATTGACACGATAACTTTTGAATAAAAGAAAAAACGATTTCACGTTTGGTTCAGATATCAAATTTGTAATAAGAATGGAATCTTTACTTTTTGGGCGTCATAACGACAGAAAGAGGGTCAAAGTTGTGAAGATCGACAAACAACTTATTTTCTATGTCATTATGAGAATTTCTCTTGTTATTAAAGAGGTGGCTTCATCAATATCGTGTCATACATCTTTTTAAAGGTTTTTTAAAACTGATGTTATTCTTTCATCATTTTCACAGAGTTAGTATGTGAAATGCCAGATTACTCTGAAGCGTGTTATTTTAGATATTTATTTTAAAACTATGTGTTGCAAAGGCAATACTGAAAAAATTATATTATTTCTATTTGTTAGGAAATACTTCAAAAAATAAGTTATCGAAAAAAAAATGATCCACCTACTCAACATCAACGAGAAAAAATGTCTAAAATTATATTTTCTTTTCGTTAACTTGTAAACTAATTTTTATATTACAATGTATAATCCTCTCAATAGGTACACTGTAATTTATTTTCTGCATTATAATATTTTTAAATATTTTTAGTTGCAAGATTATTTTTATACAAATAGCAGCATTTTTTTAAAAATCGAGAATCCAACAGACGAACATCGGAAAGCTTTTTTGAAACCACTATTTTTTGATAATCGAAGGGTTAGTTTAATCAGTGTGTTGGAAAATTTACGAAGGAATAATAACAAATCTGATGCAAAACGTATGTAAATTTAAAATTGAATATTGAGATCATTTGACTTAAAAATGACACTTAACCAGTCATTATATTCATTTACCGCGTTTATCTATATCCACACATACTTTCTCCTCTTTAAAATTAGCATTTTATGGATTAGCAGATTTTAAAGATTGTAATGGCCTCTAAATTGTTATTTTACAGGGCTATTGAATAGAAATAAATTAAAATATAAAAACAATTTAATAGAGAATCGTCTAAGAGAGAAAATGACACAGAAGATCACAATTTTTAATGATCAAGGCCAACGATAACAACGCATTTATAGAAAATGCATTAAACAAAACGTAATAGTCATATACCGTACGGAACATTTATGGGATCACTGTCATATACCGTACGGAACATTTATGGGTCCATCTGTCACACCCGACTTTCTCCGAAACTATTTGACATAGAAAGTTGAAATTTGGCACAAATCTAGGAATTGATGGACCAAACAAGGCCATGTAGTTTTGAAAGTCAAGTTTTGACTTAAGGGGTGATCTGTGGGGGGTGAAATCGGAAGTGAAAAAAAAATTTTTTTCTAAGGTCATCGAGTGGGATGTCAAATGAAAGCTTCTGAAAATACAGTTCAAATATATATATGATGTAACAAAAAAAAAATGGCCAAAAATCGTTACCCCTCTCCCCCTATCTCGAAAAGTATTGATCAAAAAATTTTGAAAAAAAAGATTTTTCATAAAGTGTAGATTGAGCGAAAATTATCAGGAAGGTATTATATTTGATAATTTATCTGGTATAAAAAGAACTGTTTGTCTTAACAACATGATGGAGTTGTTTTTTTCGTGGAAAATTGTAAATTCGACCGGGACTAATAGCTACGAAATATCAATACGTATCGGTGCAGTCAATAATACATATCATGATTACTGGTGACCAACGGATAGGTACCAAGACAAAATAATATTGTTTTATTTATTTATAATTAAACAAATTAGTACTTAATATTTATTTTAAACTTTTACTACAAAGATTTTTGTATATTCTTGGTAATTCTTATATTGAAGATGAATGTCATTCACGGTATGGAACACTAGTTGTGCAAGTCAAACTTGCATTTGGCCAGTTTTTATATTTTTGATTTTCAATTTCTGGTATTTTTCACCTCTTTGTGTTATTTTTTTTTTTTGGTTCAACGTTGTTTTAAGATGTAGTTGTGTATCTTTTTGCCTTTTTCCGTGTGTTTACCTTTTGTTATAACCATTTTTCATAAATATTTCCGTATATTTAGAAAATGACTCTCACACTTAGTACTGTCAAAAATCTTAATATAAACAAATGTTATTGTCAACTGGCGATATTCTCTAACGAGCATCACCATCCTAGGCAAAGTTAGTAAATGGTTTTTTTCTTTCTTATTTTGAACAATAATAATATAAAAGTTGAAGTTTCTTGAATTAAAAATTCTACAAATATAAATAACCGGCCAAGTCGGACTTGCGCAATGAGTGTTCCGTACGTTGATTGCTTTTAAAATAAAAATTTTTGTTACGGAGATATAAAAATAATCAATGATTTCACAAAACAAACCCCAAAGGAGTTTTCAACCAAGTTTTTTTCCGATCATTACTGAAAACTGCCGACCTTGAAATTTTTTTTTATATAAACCAGATAAATTATTAAAGATAATGCACTCGTGATAATTTTCATTCATTCTACACCCTGTGGAGAATATTCCAGGATTTTTTTCAAAATTTTTTGATCAGTATTTTTCAAGATAAGGGGGAGACAGCGATTTTTCGAAATTTTTTAAAAATAATACAAGGGAAAGTGTGCGCAAGTATTACATTGTATATATTTTTGAACTCGTGTTTTTACGAGCTTTTATTTGACACCCCACTCGATGACCTGGTAATTTTTTTTTCACTTTCGATTGTACCCCCCAAAACTAACCCCTTAAGTCAAAATTTAAGTTTCAAAATTACACAGCTCTGATGAGGCCATCAATTCCTATATTAATGCCAAATTTTAACTTTTATGTCAAATAGTTTCGGAGAAAATCGGGTGTGACAGACGGAGACAGACGGACAGACAGACAGACAGACACCGAAGTGATCTTATAAGTGTTCCGTACGGAACACTAAAAATATACTGGATGTTTCATTTCAAAAGTTATAGAGTGTGTGTGTATGTCATATGCTAAAAACGCGTTTGTTTCTGTTTTGTCTCAGTTAAAAAAATTTTTAAAAACGGTACAACTTCTGTATTTAACATTTTTGCCTTATTCCTCAGTTAAACTGATTAGAAGGTCCATTTATAATACACATCTACTATTAGTCAATAAATTCTTCAGTATCGAGAGATTCTTGTCATGTGACTTCAATATGAAAACACAATGATGCGGCGTTATAACCGCATGCGTTTTTATATAAGCGTTTGTTCTAATAATCCAGTCATATACTCGTTAATGTTTTTAGCAGACAATTTAAAAGATATGTCAGTGACAAAACGGAACAGAAAAAGTGGTAAATCTTTAGGAAGTACATTAATAAGAGGCAAAAGAAAAAGAATTAATTCACCTAGTCTTAGTACAGCAAGAAAAAGAATAAAAATTAAAGGAAGTCGACGTGATTTAGTTAGATCAGACAGTACCAGTAGCGTGTATGACATCCACCGGCAAATTAAAAGTAAGTGTATAGAGGAACCTGACTTCAAATATACGATATATATATATATATATATATATATATATATATATATATATATATATATATATATATATATATACACCAAGTGTACAAGTATGAAATGCGGATTTCAGACAACAGATGGTGCACCAATGCAGTTTGTGCTATAAAGATTTGACACTGCACCATTTTGTTGTGTCATCAACAAGTGTCAGACGCGCACAAGTGATAAATTGGAAAAGTGTGTGCATACTGTTGTGTTGTTGTGTTCAATATCTCGAAATTTATACCGAACAAAGAGCATTCGCGGACAGCATTAATTTTTTTGTTTTCATTTGAAGAAAACTGCTGTTGAATTATACTGATTACTTCGAGAACCTTATGGTGAACATGCTCCATCGCAAGATATGTGTGAACGATGGTTTCGGCTTTTCAAAAGTGGTGACTTCGATGTTGCAGACAAGGAACATGGAAAACCACCAAAAAAAACGAAGATGTGGAATTCCAAGCATTGTTGGACGAAGATGATTCGCAAACACAAAAACAACTCGCCGAGCAATTGTGCGTTAGTCAACAAGCTGTTTCCAATCGGCACGAGAGATGGGAAAGATTCAGAAAACCGGTAGAAGGGTACCACATGAGTTGAACGACAGGCAAATGGAAAAGTGCAAAAACACGTGTGACATTTTGCTCGCTCGGTACAAAAGGAAGTCGTTTTTGCATCGTATAGTTATAGGGGATGAAAAGTGGATTTGTTTTGAGAATCCCAAGTGCAAAAAATCATGGGTAGACCCAGGCGCACTATCCACATCGGCGCAAGACCGAATCGGTTTGGCAGAGAGACGATGCTCTGTGTTTGGTGGGACCAGAGGGGCGTGGTCTATTATGAGCTGTTAAAACCTGGGGAAACGGTTAATACTAAACGTTACCAACAACAATTGACCGATTTGAACCGTTCGCTGCTTGAAAAAAGGCCAGAATACCGAAAGAGGCAACACAAAGTCATTTTTCTTCATGACAATGCTCCATCACATACGGCCAAACCAGTCGCAACACGTTGGAAGCACTCAGTTGGGAAGTTCTACCCCATGCGGCTTACTCACCGGACTTGGCTCCTTCCGATTACCACTTGTTTGCATCGATGGGTCACGTACTTGCTGAGCAGCGCTTTGGTTCGTACGAAGATGTGAAAAAATGGCTCGAAGAATGGTTCGCAGCAAAAGGGGAAGATTTTTACTGGCGTGGTATTCACAAATTGCCCGAAAGATGGGAAAAATGTATAACAAGCGATGGAGCATACTTTGAATAAAGTTTTTTAGGCAAAAAATCCGCATTTCACACTTGTACAACTATATATATATATATATATATATATATATATATATATATATATATATATATAATATATATATATATATATATATAATAGGTCTTTTAAATTAAACGATTTTTTAAATTCTTGAATAAAATACAGATGGCATTGATTTCAAAAAACTTTTTATCGGTAATTGAAGTAAATAAAAAACAATATCCGCCAAATGTTCACCTCTTGCAGCTTCACAGATGTGCACTCGTTTGGCAAAAATTTTCAACGACATTTTGGCATAATTGCGTTTCTAACTCACCAATATCGCAAGTAATTTCGTCCTTCAGCTCAGGAATCGATTGTGGGTTATTCTTATAGACCTGGCTTTTCACGTAACGCCAGAGAAAATTGTCCAACGGAGTCAGATCACATGATTTTTAGTGGCCAATTCACATCACCGTTTCCGAAGATCACATGTTCAGGAAATTTTCCCTGCAACAACTCAAAGGTTTCGCGAGCAGTTTGATAGGTTACGCCAGCCTGCTGAAACCAAATGTCCTCTAGAGTATTATTATTATAGCTTCACCAGCATCATTTTCGAAAAGTATGGACCAATGCCCCTCCTGATTATAATGCACACCAAACAGTGACTCGGTTAGGATGTAAAGTTTTCTGATGAATCAATTTTCCTCACCCCAAATACGGCAATTTTGTTTATTAACATAGCCGCCAATTTGAAAATGCACTTCATCGGAAAAGATGATTTTTTGAAAAAAATCATTTGGTTGTTCTTTGATCCAATTGATAACTGAATGCACGACGTTTTAAATGATCCAATGGTTTTAATTCCTGTATTATTTGAACCTTATATGCCTTTAGAGCTAAATCCTTTCGTAAAATATGCCATGTTTTGGATTCACAAGTCCAGCTTGTTGTGAACGTCGGTTAATAGATATTTCTGCGTCTTCAGCAACATTTTCACGAACCAAATGAATATGTTCTTGTGAACGACCGCTACGACTATATCTTTCTTTTATTTTCCACCAAACCAGGTCCTTCAAATTTTTGACCAATTCGGATAGATAGTGCTTTTAGATGGACCATTATGAAAACTGTAAATATTACGTAATTTTTTAAAAACGTTTTTCATGAAATAATTCAACAATTTGAACGCGTTGTTGTATATCATACAACTCCATTTTTATAAATTTAATACATTACAAGACCCAGACTATTTCGCAACGCCATCTGTGTCTTATTCAAGAATTTAAAAAAATCGCTCAATCTGAAAAACTTTTGTATATATATATATATATATATATATATATATATATATATATATATATATAACATATATATATATATATATATATATATATATATATATATATTATATATATATATATATATATATATATCGAGTAGCAGCAACAGCAAGAGCACTTGAAAATGCCAAATGAGATTTTGGCGAAACGTCGTGCAAATTCATTATTAGACGAACGGATTGAAATCCGGAATTTTAATATATTACATTCCACCATCCGTGAAAACCTCTACTGTAACATTATATATATATATATATATATATATATATATATATATATATATATATATATATATATATATATATATGTATATATGTTGTCTATCCTTATTTTCAGAAGTCAACAAATCTTTGGTCACCATTCTACATTTTTCTATGTTCATCTGCTGTCAGTTATTCTTGTTATGTGCTTGCTACTTCTACTTCAGCATTTTATTTTTTTTTTTTGCCGGTGCTTATTTTGTGCTCTCGATAGAAATTAACATCTCACCAATTCGTCAGGTTTATCAATATTATCACGACATTTAGTGACTAACTTTGCTTATATCGTGATCTTCCTCTATAAAGAGTCATTTCTTTTAAGATGCCGTTTCTTAATTGGGCCTTTCCATTTTTTATTCTTCGAAATTCATGTCTAATCTTGCGGCCGGTTAGATTATTAGAATTCCTCTTCTAATGTTTGATTCAAGTAGCTTGGTAAATTGTGAAAACTAAAAAAAAAAAATTAAAAGTTAATAAGCTTTATACCACATGAAGAATTTGACTGTTTTACTGGTTTTTAATTAAAGTTGTATTATATGTCTCGTTTCTGATGATAACTATCGTTACCCGTCATTCTGCCCTGTGTTTTGTTAATAATGACAGGCTTCCTACAGTCTGTGCTGATTTATCTCTCATATATTGTTTTTTAGTCGTTGTAGTTCAGTATTTTCAGGTGAAAAGTTTGTTATTTCATTTTATACAAAAGTAGCAACAAAAGAAATTAAACATTGTAAACAGAAAATGACAATGAAACTACTACACAGACGAAAATATTAAATTTCTGAAAGTAATATCTAATTATTACGAAAAAATTAAATTCCGAGAATCCAACAATTAAATTCTTCTCTCTATGTATTCAAAGAGTCATTTGAAAGGACTTCAGATAATTTTCTTTCAAACCCTTTTGGACCCTCGTTCAATAGTTATTTATCTTACTTTAATTAATAGAGAAGCATTCCTGAAATATAAATCATGAGAGATTGTCGAAAAATGAGAACTTTTATATGTAAAGTTGATTTTCTTTCTCTATTTAGTATATATAATAAATACCACTTAACTACTAATAATCGAGTTAATTTTATGATCAACTCGAGGTTTCCTAAAGTTTTATATGGATATTATTTGACATTTTTTAAAGTAGTCAAATTGATTTTTAATCTACGCCTTTCATTATGGGTTAGCTGCGCGAAGTTTTAGCGTTTCGCTGGAGAAGACATTTTGTTAATCCACTAACTGACTTGTCACTAACTGGCTTGACACTTGGGCATGCAGCTCTAAATATATATTTATAGTTGGGGGCAACAGGAAGATGTAAATAAAATGATTTGATCGGCAATAAAACTTCGTTACAAAAGAGCATTGTTACCTGAAAAATACCTGGGAATAGATAAAACGCCTCTGCTCAAATAAATAGAGTATACTAAGGAGGTTGAAGGAGTTGTTTCGTTTATGTCGTCTTAAACGTACTTTTTAGGGTTTCTTGAGTCAAATAATCTGAAAATTATGTTATTTTTTTATTACTGTCCATTAGTCAAAAATATAAAATATTAATGAGGTAAGAGAAGGGTTAGAGGAGTTGATTCGTATATCTTATGTTACATGTCCTTTCCACAGTTCTTGATTCGAGAAATCTGAAAATTATATTATGTTTCCATTATTTTTAATTTTAATACAAGTAGTGTGTAGGGGCACATATCAAGTTAGTTGTTGAAAATACCTGCAGCTCTTCAGGCGCTCAACTATTGTTGGGATTAAGTTATTTCCATGAATTACCTATCATTTAAAATATCAACTTATAGTATTTGGGTTGTTCTTTTTAATGTGACACAGCAAAATTCAGCACTTATGTTACTTTAGAAATACATGTTTACAAGGGAAATACTGAATAAATCATTTAACCGATTTTTATTATTTATTTTTATATATTAGTTCCAATGATTACACAAATATTCTATATGCATTGTGTCGAAAGACGCAATATTGTATAAGGTATCCATCTATACTATCTTCTTCGCACTTGCTTACTCGTTTTGCAAAATACGTCTTTTTGGACTTGTTACATAAAAAACTATTTTCGATCTATTTCAAAAGGTAGGATCAGGACACGACGATTTTCGATCTATTTCAGAAGGTAGGATCAGGACACGACTTACGTTTAACTCTACTTTGTATCTACTATTCAAGTTTGGACGAACAATTAATTATGTATGTATTATTTGTTATGATAATTATACAAGTGCACACTAGATTTTGTGCGTGTCATGTCTAAAAAATGGCAGGGTTGAAATATAACTTATCCTAAAACTTGCTGACTCTTTCAAAACATCGCTTTCGGAACATGATACGTAAATAACTGTTAGTTCAATATAATCATGTGCCTATATTTTAGATGAAAGGAAATCAGAATTGGAAGCTAGAAAATGTGGGAGTTTAAGCAGTATAGCGATTAACCATAACAATAACAGACAATACTTTACCAATGTGTTGTCTCATTTATTAAGCCAACGAAATTCTAAACATTATTCAGAAAATGGAAGTACGTCACCACTAAAAGACTTGATATGTGAAAATAAGTTAAAATCCGTAACGGACTTACATGAAATTGATGTATATCCTAGTACTTCCCAAGAGACTGCAAATGGTAAGCTAGTAGATGTAGATGTTATAAAAATATTCTCATATGATAATATTAATTATTATTGTTTACTCATTACATATGCAGGATGTTTTTAAGTCCAATTTTTTTTTTAACAAGTTACAGTACTTCCTAAAATAAATTACTGCGCCAAATAAAACTTATATAAAAATTTACAAAATACTTTTTCGAAGATTGTACTTACTCCGACCCGAAGCAAGTATCACACTAAAAAGCAACACATAAAACACAATCTCCATAAATTATTTAGGTTGGGGACAACAAAGGTGGCGCATAAACACCATCTAGAGCTACCTGTTTACAAGATATAAATATAACTACCCAAATAGTACGAAAGGGTTCAGCGTACAGTAAAATGTTCATGGAAATAGGTAATAAAATAATTTGATATTTGTATTTAGCCAAATTTATTTTTGTCCGTCAGTTTTATCAAGGCTCCTACCAAATCAAAATATTAGAGTCAAATTGAATCTATAAAATTTGTATTTAGGCAAACTTACCTTACAGCTCAAAGTCATTCTCATAACCACTCTCATTATAAGTTTCATTAGGATCAGATAAACTCGGCTATATCGGTTATTTGGGCCCATGTTGTTCTGCAACTTTTCACGCGTATTCAAGGCAGTTTTCCAATGTTAATTTACTTCTATTTGATTTTCACATATTCGATTCTAACATTAAATTTCAATTCTAAATGTCGTATTTTAAAGTTATGTTGATTGAATTTTATTTGGTTAAATAGTAGAATATGATTCTTTTTTTTTCTACTTGTGTTCAGAAATTGAAGGAACTAATTAAATGAAGCAGAAATTATTAATTTATTCGTAGTTTGGGTGTGTGTGTTCTTTTGGTTGTGGTTTTTGGGGGGTGGGGGGTGGGGTTGTGTTTGTGGTTTTTTGGTTTGTTTTTTGTGTTGTTTGGGTTTGTTGTTTGGGGTGTTGTTTATTTATTTGATCCCCTTTAAAATAATCTCTCATTGCTACATATGTTAATTACAAATATAACAACCTTTTCGTCTTTCTTTAAATTACTTGTTATACTTGATCTCCGGTATTGCTTTAAAATCGGCCAATGAATTTTTTTTTTTATAGCTTCTATAAATTCAACATGGCGTCCATGTAATGATTATTTCAGCTTGAGGAACAGAAAATGTCACACCGTTCTATATCTTACAAATGCGGCCCTTGTGAAAATGTCCCTGTTTTATTTTCTACCAAAAAAGTTACGAATAACACAGGTCTACAAAATTGGACGAAACTCCATACTCTGAGATCAGAGTATACTTATCCAAAGGTTGTTAGTGCCCTCAATCCGAATCCGACCTCAGAATTGCTCCATCACATCAGGTTTTCGAGATATCCTAACCCAAAAATGGAAAAAAAAAATGGTTTTTCGCTATATTCGGGATTATATTGTAAGGTGTTAACTTGCCCCGCACTTTTTGTGGCGTTATTTTGTACCGTGTATATTAATTGGTCGCTTTTTGCGGCGTCATTTTGTACCCTGTGGAAATTGTTTTTCCCACACTTGGGCACAATTTTCTTGCAACCTCTTTTTAATTTCTGAGAATGAATTGAGTGAATAATGATTTTAAAAGAACTAAAGAAATTAAACAAACACTAGCTCAGTTTTCCTTGGTAGAGAAATATGGGTAAGAGATAATTGTTTTACGTCTTTTTGGAATTATTTTCTATTTTTTAAAAAAAAGCTTCAGTCGTACAAATTTTGGGCACCATTCATTTTAAAATAGAAAGGATCTAACTTCAGTTAAAAAAAATGAAAAAATACTGAAGTGTTTTACAGATATTACTAAAAAGAATTATACTAGTACGACTTTTCTTATCCTGAAAAGAAAAATAGATATTCAGTGAGACAGTAGCTTTAATCAACAAAAAGAAAATTTATTCAAGGTTTTAAAAATAAAAAGTTCTAACCTTTGCAGTTTTACAGGATTACTAAAAAATTTTAGCCTAACTGGTAGTTATGACATTTAAATTCTAAACTCTGACTACTCCCGAAGACGAAAAATAGTGCTTTTCACTTCACTTTTTAGTCAGTTCATATTGCTGTTAAGGCACTACTCAGGGATAAGTCTATGGAAGGATGTTTTGGTAACTTACTGTTTTTTATTTCGGCTTCGATGGAACACGACCGATTTCACACTTTTCTAGTAAACACTTAGAGAGCCCACTATGGCTTTTCGTTAAAAAAACTTGTGCTTTATTTAGCTCTCATGATTGTTGTTATGAGCCTTTACTGCAGCTCTGTAGAAGGAAGCCTACTTCGCGGCTGCGATGAAAATTAGCCTGGCTGCGGCTTGATGGTACTCAGCCTCGACCCTAGTTCCTCGGACCCTTAAATAAGTCGTCGGCCTTCTCTCGGTCATATCGCGACGCCGGAACCAAAAATCCGGATACACATTTTCAACCAATCCCGGCGTGCCGGTAGATTCGGTCAGAAACCCGCACAGCACACTAATATACCGAACGGCTTGGAATCTCTTATTAATATACCGTTCGATACAAAAATCAAAATAAGTACAATTTGAAGTGAAAAATCAGTAACATTACATGGTCTTAAAATCTAGGGAAAAATGAATGTTACATTTACCCCCTTCCAAAAAGAAATAGACTACACTAGTCTATTAAACTAAGGCTACTTATGAAAAGGTACAAAGTGGTACACTATCACTTAATACTAAGGTCAGAACTTAAAACAAAATTACAAACTTCGGACCTTATTACTAGACTTAATTTAATTAAGCACTAATATTAAGTACAATGAAAACCAAATGAAAATCTTTGCAAGTACACAAGAATCTTATAACTAGACTTAACTTAATTAAGCACTAAGGTTAAGTACATCAAAAAGTAAATAAAAATCCTTGCATGAACATAAGAAATACCTTTCTAAAGTAACAATCGCGGTCTTCTTATATAAAGGAATCAGCTCTGTTATTGTTACCAAAACAAAAAAAAAAAATATAACTTTGTCTAGACTCTTGTCTAAATCAAAAAAGTGAACTGAAACAAAATATGAACACCCCCCTTAAAATATTTTAAGGATTGTCTGAAAATTTTCTATTTCAGCAAAAGAAATTTATAAAAATTCTTAAATAAAGAAAAAAAAATAAAAAAATGATTCTAGTGCAAACACTTACACTAAAAAGAAAAAGTCTTGTCAGACCATTTAGCACTAGGCCAAAAAAAAAAAAAAAATATCTGGATAAATATCCAGACAAACGCTCGGGAAAAATCGCCATCCATGCTCTAGCTCATCGCTAAGAGAACATTCTAAATCTAGTATCACTACTAGTCGCACTCGGAAAATAATCGCACTCTATCGCGCAATGTCGACGTCCTAAGACATCTAGACATGCTAAAATCGCTAGGGAAAACGCTCTGGTTGATCGCCAGATAATCGCACTCTATAACGCAGTGTCGACATCCTAAGACATCCAGACATGCTAAAGTCGCCAGGGAAAACGCTCTGGTTAATCGCCAGAAAACACGTCAGCTCCTCGCCAACAAAACACTCTGGTATATCGCCAGAAAAAAAACTCGGCTCCTCGCCAAGAAAACACTCTGGTATATCGCCAGAAAAAAAACTCGGCTCCTCGCCAAGAAAACACTCTGTAAATAGTCCTCGACTACACAAAGCCTGCGTTCTAAAAGAACAATCTCGCCATTAACATAGTGAGCAGCTATAAAAAAGCTAACAATACCACTATAGGCACAGTGAATAGCTATAAAAGCTAAAATTCACTCTAAACACAGTGAATAGCTATAAAAGCTAAAATTCACCAAACTGAATGATCCTGCTTCAAAAAGCAATGTTCACTAAGAACAGAATGATTAGTCTGCGCACAACTAACATTCAAGGAAACATTC